>OX456524.1:63174206-63881706 GCA_949748255.1 Eustalomyia histrio | reverse complement strand
GTCGATTTAGCGATGTCCGTCTGTCTGTCTGTCTGTTGAAATGTCGATCACGACGCGAAGACGCAAGCGGGGTTGCCTATTTTTACCCAGATTATTAAACATCCTCCCGAGCAGTTTGGTATTTAAAATGAGCAAAATCGGTCAAGCGGTTCAAAAGTTATGAGTGAAAATGTGAAGATACCTCTAAATTTTCCATACAAATTGGTACAATTTTTCTGTATCTATTTTTTTTTTTCTGTTAAGTAAGTAGAAATATTAGAGTCGCTAACAGAGCAGACCTCTGTAAATAACATAACTAAAACTAAATAACAAAAGTTATGTTACATAAATCAAAGACATTAATTTGTTAAAGAAAGAACATTAGTTGAAACTATTTCCCAATAGGTGGCGCATCTGAAAAAAATTCTCCCTATAAGGCATATTCTGCTACAATATACAACAGGGTATTATTGATTTTCTATTTCGTTCATAACATAAAATAATGTTTGCCAAAAACTATGCAAAATATATGTTTTATGTGTATATTATACTTTAATTTTCTAAATCAATATTCATTTAGATGTTTAAGAGCACAATATCGCACTTTATTCATCTGTATTTTTTATAAAAGAAAAAATTAATATAAATATACATTTGTCAATCCCTCAAATCTCAAAAATACATTAGGCATATTCAGCTGCAGAGCTAGTTCCCATTAGCCGGAACGAAATCGAGTATTTGACAAAAACTATGCTTTAAAATGTGTTGTTTGTGCAGTCCATGTTTAAAAAAATTAGTGAAAGTGTAGAGGTTCCTCTAAGTTGCCCATACAAATTTAATACAATTTCATAGTAGCGACTGGTACATAACATATGTATTTTCTCATATTTTTTCACCAGACGCTTAGCAGTTAATATTTTGTATTCACCTCAAACATTTTTCCACCACTAGAATTGTTTTTCACCACAAAAAATTTTTTCACCTTAAAATTTTTTTTTTCACCTCTAAATTTTTTTTCCACCAAAAAGTTCTTTTCACATCTAAAAAAGTTTTTCACCTCAAAAAATTTTTTCACCTACATAATTTTACTTTTAAAGTTTTTTTATATTATTTGTATCAAAAACAGAAGAGAACATCTTTTTAGGATATTGGAGGATGGTATTCAAAGATTCGGCACAGCCGAATTTAGCCCTTTTTTACTTGTTTTTTTTTTGCTTTTTTATTCATATTTGCTTTTTTTGTATTTTTATACCCTCCACCATATATGGTGAGGGTATATATCAGTTTGTCATTCCGTTAGTAACATGCCGAAATATAGGTTTAAGACCCCATAAAGTATATATATTCGTGATCCTTATGCAATTTTAAGAAGACGTAAGCGGGGGTGCCTAGTTTTACCCAGATTATTGAACATCCTCCCGAGCAGTTTGGTATTTAAAATGAGCAAAATCGGTTAAGCGGTTCAAAAGTTATGAGTGAAAATGTGAAGGTACCTCTAAATTGTCCATACAAATTTGTACAATTTTTCTGTATCTATTTTTTTTTCTGTTAAGTAAGTAAAAATGTTATTAAGTCTTCTTATTGTTCGATTACATTTATTGTCTTACATAGAGAATAATAACATTCTTAGAGCTATATGTGTGTTACTCTGATAACTAAGTTAACGTAAAAATCAACAATGCTAAAGTCGTGTTACTACCATTCGTAATTTTATTTTATTCTGGTCCCTTATAAGTGAATCATTTCTAAACACATAAGGAGTTTAGTTTAAATTGTTGTATCGGATCAGTTTAATTAATTAATTTCCAATGTAACACCTCAATTATTACAAATTCTTTAAAATAAAATACATTTAGTATTAGGGGGTTATTTAGTAACTACGTGAAAATTTGTCACGTTCAAATACGTAACTCTAATATATGTAGCACAGGTTGAGTGCCTAATATTCAAATTATATATGTATACTAGGGCGGGTTAATTCTTTTTTTGATGAAGCGTATAGCAAAAACGTAATCTATAGGTGATTCTGAGAAATTTTGCTCAAGAGACCATAGCTCTAAATCGGATTTGGAGTCCCCCAAAATTTCAAAATATGTATATTTTTCAATATATACATAGAATAATTTAATTAAATTCGTCATAAAATCGGATAGAATTATAGTAGATTTCTCAATCTGAGCTTGTTTAAAAGGTATTTTTATCACCTTTCAGAATTTTGATATTTTATTTTTAGTAGAGATATTAGGAATTTTTTGTCGAAAAATAGCCTAAAAGGAACTTTTATCTAATAAATTCTGAATTTTCTTACATTTTTTTTTGTAGATTATGAAAGTTCAGATAATTTCCAACAACTTTTATTACGATAAATTTTTTGTTTTCGAACTCCTTTTTGTAGGAAAATCGATCTGAAAAAATAAACATTTTCAAGGTTTCAACAAAAAACACTATTTTTACATTTTTTATTCAATTTATTTTTAAATATTATTCTCGACCTACAATTAAATGTTTTAACGTGGTAATATTATTTTTTAAGGTCCTTTTTACTTTCCATTCGAGTTTTCTTTAGACTTTCTAATGTCACTGCCATAACTCCTTCACGATTCTTTTCTTTAACTCGTTTTAAAACACTCGTTAATAATTGTACATGTCTTTTTGTTCCTTGTATGTGCGTTGGAATTTGTGGATCAGCCAGTGGTGGTTCATCGAAATCTAAGTATTCAACCAAGTGATCATATGGAATCTTTCGAGTAAATGGTGGTTCAAATAATATATCGTCGTTATTCATATCAACCATATTGACATAATCGGTAGCATCGAAATTTAAAATATATTTTTTGTAAACTCTGAGTTTAGTTGGATTGTACAATTTTTCTCGATAGTGTAAAATCTTTTCGATAGCTCTATCCCGTATTACTTTTCGATTATCAAATAACATTGTTAATAAGATATTTTCTGGATGTGCGTAATATGAGTTGTTTTGAATTACACTATCTACAATATTACGAAAGTTTGGTTGTAAGTATCGTGTCCAACGTATATATTTTAATTAAAGTACACTGCCGTACACAACAGAGTTATAAAACTTCACATTGAAGTGCATTGGCACATAAACTGTAATAAATTGGTCGATGGTGTATTAGTTGTTACATATAATCGTAGTAATCTACTTGCTTTGGTTATCCAACGAGAATGTGCAATTGGTCCTGGTTTAATGTTAGCTAAATCAACTGGAACAATACCATTCGAAATTGCTTTAGCTATTTGATATAAATATTTAACATATGTTGATAGTTCGGGCTCATGTTCATGATCCATTATTGCAGGCACATTCTTCAGTTTTATTGGATAAAAATCAGCTACTACCTGAAAAATGAAATGTTTAGATCAATTAAAATGCAATTATTTTATTTTAACTTTATTCCAATCGAAAAAGTAAAATAATGACAATAAATAATGATAATAAATGATGATATTAAATAAAATATTGTGTTATATACCTGCAATTTCTCACATTCTTGAATAGCTTTGAATAACTTTCCACTTGCTGCTCGTGGTCCACTGGTGACTGTTTTGTCCAATGCTTCATATAAATGACGAAATGGCAGTTCATTGAAATGAAGCAGACATATAAACCAGTGAATTGGTCTATTTAACTGTTTTTCAAATAATCGTAAAACACCATTTTCTGTTCCAGTATTTGCTGGCTCACCATCACTGTATATGCCAATTAATTGATCAACTGTTAATGTTTTATTGTTGAAAAATTTATTCAGTTTTCTGTGTTTGGTTTTTGCATCTTCTTGACTACCCAAATTTAAATATCCAAGTAACTCTTTCAAGGGCTCTTTCAGAACAACTTAATGCGGTTCTTTTACCATAGTGGTATGAAATTTGTCATTAATTTTCTCTGTAGTTAATGAGTCATCTTTTCTACCATCGAAAGAGAATGCAGTAATGGAAGAATTTGTATGTCGTGTACGAAGCACTGCATCTCTAGATTTAACTTTTTCTCTAGCCACTTTTGATTTATCCATAATAACAAGATTACCATGAACATCCCTAAAATTTATATCTTCGAATAAAGCTGTTGCTAAACATGAAGCGACTCTATCTGAAACACCGAATCTATCACACATCATAGCAAAATTTAAGGCATCGTATCTTTGAGTATAATGACCTCGTCTCATTTGAACAGTTGCTTCTGGAACTTCTATTGTTGTTTCATTTTCATCTTAATCCACGTGTAATTCAGGTGGTTCGTAACTTGGATAATCGGTACCAGTTGTTAGTGTTGGTATGTTGTAGCTACTTCTTCAACGTCTTCCGTATATTCAGGTATTGTGAATTTTCTATCATTATGCTGGTCCATCATAAATTCTTTTAGATGTTCTGGAATCAATCCACACGAGCATTCTGTGGTTTTTTATTTGCAATAACATTTGCCAATATAAAATAATTCGTTTATTGAATCAACAAATGCTTTAAATTCATCTCTTTTGTTTCTATGTTGTACATGTTTCTGGTATTTATCAAACGAACCAGTTAATTTTTTAAAACACTCTTTTTATTAATGATTTCAATATTTAATTTACACCAAATTTGGATCAATTTATCTGTTACGTGAGGAGTAAAAGTTTTATACGAGAACATTTTGTTTTCAAATTCAGCACGATCACTTAAATAAATAATATTTTAAAATGTCACATTTAGTAGGCAAACTAAGATCATTTAAATCACTTAATAAACCAAAAACAACAATATCTTGATGAGGCATGTTAGTCAATCTAGAGTCAAAACTTGTTGATGTTGTTGTTTCCATTTGCGAAGACACCGCAGACGATGTTGATGGTCCTTGATTATCCATAATAACTTTAATATTATCACTGCACTCTTTGATTATGTCACACTAAATTTTAAAATAAAAAAAAATATTGGTATTGTGATAACCGAGTTTTTATTTAAGTATTTTGGCAAACTGCGTGCGCATTGTACGATGAACGATTAAGGAAGAAGGAAAAGCAAGCTTGGCAACGTTTAGTGTTGGTAAACGTCATTATTCAGTGTTACAAAGTTGTTCAATTGAACAATGCTGCCAGGTATCAATACAGATTATGAAAGTTGATAAAAATACCTTTCAAACAAGCCCAGATTGAGAAATCTACTATAATTCTTTCCGATTTTATGACGAATTTAATTTAATTGTTCTATGTATATATGGAAAAATTTCTATTTTGAAATTTTGGGGGGCTCCAAATCCGACTTAGAGCTATGGTCTCTTGAGAAAAATTCCTCAGAATCACCTATAGATTACATTTTTGCTATACGCTTCATCAAAAAAAAAATCGTTCCATACAATTTGACCCACCCTAATGTATACCTATATGAAAATTTAACATTATGTGACTCTCCCTATCCTAAATGTGGTAGAGTTGCATATTTCGATGTGACAACTTTTCATATAGTTACAGAATAACCCCATTAATAAATATTGTAGAAGACCTGAACGCCCATGTTTTCCTTTATAGCTCCAATTGAATATAAGACAACATTATGTATTTGTTTTGTTTTGTTTGTGAACATTTTGAAAGCGGTGTTTCGAATTTTAACAAAAATTATTAAATTTTGACAATTTCGGAATTACGGAAATCGAAGTCAAAAGTTACCTATTGTGCTTAGTTCATCCGAAATTGGAATATTGTCACTGTACAGCAACATAGGTACTATTGCAGAGTCTAGTAATCTTCTTTGCAGATCAACCCTACAAACTGCTAAATCTGCACAACCCAGTCGGACTAGGAGCATCCTTAACATCGACTGCTAGGCAAAATACTTGAAAATTCCCATAGTTTCATTCATATCCTGTCTATTTATTAAAGCCTTCTTATATCAACTACTTCTGTGCTTTGATTAGTAGTAGTACATTTGTTGTAGTTCCTCATTTGGTTCAAAATATTCATCCTCATTTAGCACAACCCGTGTTTCCAAGTTGATCCAATTTGTAGTACTAACTTGATTCCAGAATTCTTGATGATATATGTCTGCAATTTGTACTAATTCTGTTGACAGACAATAAGAAATTCTTCATCTTACGAGAAAGGTCTTCTTAGAAAAAATACGTGTCCGCAATCGAAAATCCATTTGCATTGGCTCTATTTTCAAGAGCTTTTTAAATTATATTCAAAAAATAAAGGCGCTGCCCCCGGCGACCCGGTCAAAGCGACAAGAAATGAAAATTTTGAAAACTATTTCTTAAGTTTTAAATAAATTGCATAGTACAAGAGCCGCCTTAATGAAAAACATTTCGTCTCAATCTGATTAAACTGTCGGCAGCACCACTATTAAGGGTTGGCCTGCATCTCTGCTTCTATGTTTATCCCCTTAACCCATTCCCGGTCAGTGATGTCATATGGCATCACATGGATTCTGTGAAATTTTAAGTTCGGTTGCGGGCGAAAATTTTGCGAACCGCTTGTAAGTCCCTGTTTTAGAGAGAAAGCTTTTAAAATGTTTAACCTGTCCCCTTCACTCCCCTCGGACAGGTGATTAGGCCTGTTAATGTGAGACTAGACTTCTTAAAAAGTGAACATGTGCGATTGATTTCTCAACTTTATGACATTGATCGAAATTGGCGGGTGCTCACAGAAAAACCTTCCTTGTTAGAGTATTTTAAATAATTCAAAGGATTTCTGTTATCGATATATTTATTTTTTCTCCTTTAAATATGATTTCAACAAAATCTAATCCATTTTAGCGCAATCGTAATGTAAGCAAAGTTGCTATGCCCCGTATATGTTGTGGCTATGATGGTCTTAAATGGCCCCGTATCAAAGAGATTATATTGCGTGTATTTGCTAATGAATACAATACCGAAATTATGATTTCTAATTATCATCCACCAAAGGTGAGTTACGAAACCAATAAAAAAAAAACTCTAGCACTTTGTAAAAAAAAAAAAACAAATATGTTGTATTTCGCAGATTGAAACACCTAAGTGTCGTATAATCGAACAACGTGGTCATGACATAACAACACCCGAAAATTGCTCATTAATTCATTCGATAAGTGCCGATTTTGCCATGTGCAGTGGTATTGGTGTGCAATTCAATTGTAAATCGGGTCATTCGAATGAGCTATTGAAACAATATAAACATTCTGGAAATGTAGCGGTATTAAAAGATCACAAACGTTTTGTATACAATCTTGTGACCAAAGAACGTCATCACGAACGTAGTACATACATAGCATTATTTTATGCTCTAACAGCGACCAGAGATCATATGGTATGTATGATGATGATGATGATGGAATATAATAAAATGAAATTATAATTTTAAATTTACGCTCATTAAATTTTAATGATTCTTGTTGTTGTATAATTTTTAGCGTCAAAATGGTGTTAAAAAATTAGCTATACCACGCTTGGGTTGTGGCATAGATCGTTTAGATTGGCTGCGTGTTAAAAATATACTCGAAATGGTATTTGCCGAGGATGATGTGGAAATTACCACGTATGGACATGAACAATTGCTGTCGATGTCCAGTCGTGAGGAATTGCATGTTCACTGTATGACTTGTAAACGGGCTTTCTGACATAAAAAGAATCAAAGTGGTACAAAGACGAAAACACAAAAATGATGAAATATGTTTTAAAAGCTTTAAAATTGAATATTAAAACAAAAGTTTAAAAATTTGTTTAAAAAAAAAATATTGTTTTGATAATTTTTTTATATTTTTTTTTTTGAAATATGAATGTGAATGAATTAAATTCATGGTCAATTTTTATTTTGCTTTCATAGTATCCATAGAATAGAGAGATTGTTATGTTTATGATGTCACTTTATATTTAATAATAAAAGTTTTTTGCACTCTGTAACAATTAACTTACAAAAATTATATATTTAAACAAAAAAATAATAATGACAAAGTTGTTTGTTCATTTTTTGTTGTAGCACCGATTTTATTAAGTATCGTATTGTTTAAAAATGTTCATTGTATTTAAATATTTTGAACAATGTTGACATTGCAATATTAAAAAATTACTATAAGTACATGTATTTAATTTCTATTTTTAATGGTTAATAACACCTGATGAGTTTTGTTTGTAAATAATAAAAAAAAAAATCAACACTGCGTTGACGAAACAAGTCATGTGTTTCTGATGAGTTTTATAAAAAAAACTTTCTTTCGGCTTTTTACGATGGTTTTTTAAGTTATTTTAGCAATAGAAATGATAAATAATGATACTGAAATTGTACTGAGGATCACTTGGAAGAGTGTGAAATTTTATATAGAATATCATAATGATTGTAGCTCTTACAAAATTCAATTTTCTTTATTCTTTCTAAAAACAACTATTAACAAAATTATATAATTAATAATGAAAAAATACGGTAAGAAAAATTTGCAATTTTGTTAAAATATTTGGAAAAATGTTTTTAAAAAAATGTCGCGAATCATGAATATAAAATTGTTTGAAGGACTCCCTAAAAAACATGTCTTGTTTCGTCAGCGCAGCGTGGATATGTTAAACAATAATAAATTAATGTATTTTTTCTAAAATTTCTTAACACTATTCTGGTTATACCCTTTAAAATTTGCTTCTTAAAAACGCCGCTCAAAATGTCGCTTCTCTTTAAAAACTTCACATATGCTAGCAACACCATAAAGTCCTGACCACAAGCCCATTGAGCACATATGGGATGTTTCGCAAAAAAAATGTGCGAAAACATGAAATTCGAAGCCAACCCGAACTAAAACTGGTCCTTCCGGATAAATGTAATAAAATCAGTACCGAAAGATCAAAAAGCTGTATTATACAACATCTACCTTTAATTTTACACATTTAAAATTTTCGTTGTAAAGAGTATTTTTTTTGCTATGTATTTTTTCAGTATAAATTTTTTCAGTGCCCAAAAAAAAAAAAAGATTCGTGACACTTGGCAATGCCAAAAATGCTTAGTAGGGTTTGCCATTTCACCATGAATAGACTAACAAATGAATCATTGAATGTTATTATCAAAATTCGTACTGTGTGAGAAATGTGTTTCGTAAGTTAAGTCCATTTTATGGTTGTCATAATCGACCCACCGAATAGGCTATTCAAGCTGTTGTGACCAAATTTCGCATCAGTTTCACATAAATCAAACCAACCTGTATTCGGATAGTGCGCACCGAGGAGAATACTGGTGCTGTATCAGCCAGTAGTCCATTGGCCGCCAAGATCATGCGATTTGACCCCACTACACTGTTTTTTGTTGGGATACGTAAAGTCACAAGCCAGAAACAATATTAGCTTCCCAGCAAAACCACACATTACCAAATAATGGGTAAAGTAATGTGTGGTCATAAGGGCTTATGTATTATTTTACACCTTACTTCATTGATGAATTTTACAAGCGATGAGCCTCAAAGTAATGTATATATCCATTATTTTAGAGGTGATATTGTAAGGGGTTACTTATATGGTTGCGAGAATGGAAAAAGTAATGTGTCTAAAAATAGATTTTTAAAAAAGAGGAATTTTTATTCAAAAAAAATTATTACAAATATTTTATTTAAAATATTTGTAATTAAAAATAATGTGGTGAAGATGGGAATCGAACCAGGGAAATCTGGTTGCCAGCCAAGAACTCTACGCACTGAGCTATCGACGCATATAGTATTTGATAGCTTTAAATTTAAATGAATTGTTGCGCTTCGTTTTTTTTTTTGCTAGTGTTATTAAAACAAACATACATTAGCTTTTGCTTACAAAAAACACAAAGTAATGTATCTAAAAATAGGTTTTCCAATATATTTAAATTTTTACTTTACATTTATAAATCATATTATACGAAATCAATAATCAGTAACTTATTACTCTATGCTTGCAAATAATGAAAAAGGTAACGAGCTATCATTACAGGGTAATGAATGAGAATATCGCACCCATTACCAAAGTTTTGCTGGGTAGCAGAAAAAATATTTTATTAGAAAAAATAATTTTGTAATAAAGCAATTTAAAACTCAGCAATCTTAAGAAAAAGCTACTTTAAAAAAAAATGCAAGAAAAAGCAAAAAAAAAATAATCAAAAAAGGCAAACTTGTCTTTTTTGGTAATTATACAGGGAATAATCTGTACCGGTAATATTTCACATATAAATTTTAAAAATGGATTTAAATATTTGTATTGGCGCTTATTTAATATATAGTATGTCGACGACACTTTCTTAATTAAATGTTACATACATTTCATTCCCTTAAGTATTCCAATGAAATATGAAGTTATTAATCTTTAAGCTTCAGCTATATAAATTAATGGAAAAAAGGGTTAAATAAATTAGCATTTTCTTATAAAATAAAATTTACCATAAGAAATTCATATTTCTTCTCTAACAAAAAGTATCATAAATTGAACCCCATTATGCCAGGCAGAAAATCAAATGAAATAGGCGCGTGCAATATAAACATATTAGCGTCTTAGCAAGTGTTAAGATAATTTCCGTTTCCTTTTTTATTATTTTTTTTTTGTTGTACTTACAAAGGGTTAATCTGACAGAGAACATAAAAAAACAGTATAAACTAATGTTCTGCAACAATAAACAAGAATTAATGTAAAAAATATCTTTTGCAATTGACTTAAAATACAGCAGTAGTAAATTCAGACAAACATACATAATTCTAAGATATAAGGATAACAAAAAAAAAAAAACAGACGAGAGGTCATTTATAATGTGACATAAATGATATAGCGTTACAAATGATACAACACATACGATAGTTTTAAAGGTTGTCACAAAAACGGAACACAAGAATTGGAGGGTAGCAATATTACCTCCACATATGTATCATAATAATTCTACACACAAAAAAGGTCTCTAAAGGCTATTTAGCTGAACAAATTTATAAATTTGTGAAAAATGACTTTAAATCTTCAATCTTAGAAAATATATTATATAAATTTCTATGTTCTTAGGACAATAATATGAATCGTTTTTGATAAAATGATTGAAAACCTTCCAATCATAAAGAAGGATGTCATAAATCTTTAAAATTTTCAAAATATTTCTCTCTATACACAAGCAGATGATTTGTACTCAAAGCCGTACACAAAAAACACTTGTTTTTATTGCAGTTTTGATTTATAATTATCCTGTAATTTCTTATTGAAAAAAAAAAAAAAATTGGTTGAAATTTATCAACTCTGAAATCTATTGTTTAAGAATTAAAGTTTTTTTTTCTTACTTAATATTACCATTGCTTTCATTCAATGGCTTTAAGTTTTTCTTAAGATCTCATACTATTTATTTATTTTTCTTTTCTTTTAAAAATTTTGTAATGTTGATTGAGTTTTGGATATTGATTTTTCCTGCCAAACGTTGATAGAAAACGTGACTAAAATTTTAAGTTTTCAAATTTTGAGTAAACGCAACTGTTGTGTTATTTAAGTATGAAAAATGTTTGTCTAAAATTCATGTAGTTTTAATTAAAAGTTTTTGTTTTTGAAAAAAAAGCAGACAGTTTCATTTTCAAAATGTTTCTTTATTAAAATCAAGATAATTTTCTTAAATAAAATGTTTAACTATTTGTGCAAAAATATGTTTTGGATTAATCGCCTGCCTCTATTTCGGTTAATAGAGAATTTGCAACTCAATCAAATATTCGTCCCGATTAATCGGTTTAAATTGTTCGAAAGTTGAATATGGATTATTTTCTTTTATTTGTTTGAAACTTATTGGTTTTATTTTGCCAAAGCAACAGATATTTATATTTATTCTTCACTATAATTCATTTCCTGAAAATGTATTTACAAGTGTGAAATCTTATACATTTCATTCAAGATTATAAAAAGTTTTCTAATTATAATGTAAACACGAAGAATACACGCAGAAAACGTTAGTGGGTACTGGCTGAATGTAATATATATTCTGGTCTGCTACAACAATCATCAACATTCTAAACGTGTCTTTTAGTATTAATTTTTAATGCCTATTATTGGCCTTACAACTTCAATGGAAAAAGCTATATGAGAATCTAGCCTAAAATCCCGATATTTCGTTACTGGTTGTTATCGGAATATATTAAGAAGATAATTGAATTCTTGTTTTTGGGATTCGCAACAGATGCGGGTGGTTTGTGTCTTTAATAGTTTACATGGTAAAGGTTGTCCTAAGACGAACGCAATTTTTAAATCTGGCAACATTCGAAGTGTCATTGTTTGACATTTGAACAATTATTATTGTTTGCTAGTAGAAGATACGAGGTTAGTAAAAATGGAGCCCTACACAAATGAACAACGCATTCTCATTGTGAAATTGTTTTACCAAAATGGTGAAAGTTTTGCGGCTACAGTTCGCAAATTGCGATCAATTTGGGGTCACAATAATGCTCCAAAAGAGTCAACTGTAAAGAGATTAATGGATAAATTTGCCGAAACTGGGTCTGTTAGTGATGTAAAGACAACAACGCGCCATCGACCAGGTCGATCGACCGAAAATGTCGCAGCTGTACGTGATGATGTCGCTCAAACTCCATCCACCTCAATTCGACACCGAGCTCAGCAAATGGGTGTCTCCAAATCCACTTTGCAGGAATTTTGACGAAAGATTTGCATCTTCATGCATACAAAGTTCAATTGACTCAGGAACTGAAACCAGCTGACCATGGACAGCGAAGGGAGTTCGTTAATTGGGTATTGGAGAGACAACATGAAAATGCTGATTTTGCCGATAAAATCATCTTCAGTGACGAGGCCCATTTTCATCTTGATGGCTTCGTCAATAGGCAGAATTGTCGCATTTGGGGTGAGGAAAATCCTCGAGTGACTCACGAGAAGCAATTGCATCCTCAACGTGTAACTGTGTGGTGTGGTTTTTGGGCTGGAAGAATCATTGGACCTTTTTTTTATGAAAATGAGGCAGGAAAAGGGCAAACAGTCAATGTTGTTCGGTATCGTGAAATGATAACCAGTTTTTTCTTGCCTAGAATTGAAGAAATGAATGTGGAGGGCATGTGGTTCCAACAAGACGGCGCCACATGTCATACAGCCAGAGAATCAATTCAATTGCTGCATCAGTCATTTCCCGGTCGTGTTATTTCGCATTTTGGAGGTCAGAATTGGCCGCCTAGATCGTGCGATTTAACACCATTAGATTTTTTTCTTTGGGGTTTTTTGAAGTCGATGGTTTACGCGAATAAGCCGACGACGACTCAAGCCTTAAAAGAGGAAATTGGACGCTGCATTAATGAAATACCGCAGCATTCATGCAAAACGGTCATTGAAAATTTCATTAAAAGATCGCGTGCATGCCAGCAAAGCCGCGGCGGCCATCTGCACGATATATTGTTCCATACATAACCTCATTCTGTCTACTTTACGATATAATAAAGTTTCACGATTTTTTTTTTTAAATATCTGTGTTTTATTTAAAATTTAAAAATTGCGTTCTTCTTGGGACACCTTTTATTTTGGTGTGTAAACATTTGTCATTTATTCTCACTTAGTCATTGAACGAAATAGTGTAAAGAACAAAATTTTGTATTCCTTCAAAAATGTCGAATTTTGTGCCAACAATGCATCATTTGCGGGAAGTTTTGCTTTACTTCTTCAATTTGAAAAATGTGCAACTGAAGCACATCGACTGATCACCGAAGCTTATCCTAAATATTTTCCATCGATTTTAACGTGCGTGACATGGTTTGTGCTGTTCAGAAGTGGTGATTTTTCTCTTCCTCATACATATTGCAACGTCCTCCTTCGGTGTTTTGATAGCACTTAACCCCACCAAAGTAAAATAACAAAACTGGGCTATTAACAAAAAAGCTTCAACAATTTTCGCTAACTCCCTATCAGATGGCGAGCAACAACTGTTTTGAGATTTATTATTTCGCGTAATTACAATGTTGCCATATTTGAAGTCTTTCATCTTACACCAACTTTTATCCCTCCTCTATCCCCTTTCCAAAGAAACCAACACATTACGAGTAATAAGTAGGAAGAATTTCCAGAGTGTTGCTTCTATTAAACAAAAAGGAAATTGGATATCACACGGGTTGAAGTCGAGAGACGTTCAAAGACGATTTTGCATGTCGGATATGCCGCTTGAACGCCATAAACAGAAGTCATTTTTGCATTGAATCATTACTGATGATGAAATAGGATCCATTACGACAAGCTGAACTAGCCAAATCAACGCTAAAGGCAAACATCCCTGGCGCCAAGGTAATGTTCTGGATTTGATGGGACCAGAAGATTCGCATATATTATGAGCTGCTGAAATCAGGCCAAACGATCACAGGGGACATGTACTGAACAAAATTGATATGTTTGAAGCGATCATTGCACGCAAAGAAAAAACATGGTTGCAACATGATCACTGCTACTATATTATGTCTGCAATCGGGTATGGTTGTTGCAATCAAGCTATTGGTTTCTAAATAAGTTCTAACCATCGCTACCATCAATATTATGGTCGCTATCATCATTATTATAGAAAATATTTCATGATTGCCACTTTATATTTTATAACATGATTGGCTGCAACAACACTGTACTAACAAAAATTCTGACTATGAAAAAATATGAAAATTATTGAACTATAAAATACTCACAACAATCAATGAATTTGACAACAATCAAGATTTTATAATTTTTAATTCTTAATAAACTGAATAATAAACTGAATATATTTTTTTTTTAAATATGTTTATTAATTCATTTCTTTTAAAATAACAACCTTTCTGTGCGCAGAAAAAAAACATGGTTGGGGTAATCATATTCGAAGAGCATCATATATTTTAGGGATTATGATTGTGCCAACCATAGTCGTACTATAATATAGTAAAAATATTATGATAATAAAATAAGCATAATTTTGCCATAATATAGTCTCTACAGTCATATTATGATTGGAAACCATGACAAAGTTCTTTAAATTTAAGAATACTTCTTAAATTTTTTTTTTTAAGAAATGTGTTTTCCAAAGAAAAAATTTTATATTAAGGACTTTTTTTTAGATATTCCTTAGAGTCTCAGAACTTTTCATTTATAAAGATTCATTAGGATCTAAGAATATTTCTACTTAAAAAAATTCCTTGTTCATAGTCTCAATTTATAATATAACTGTAGGGACTATATTATGGTAAAATTATGGTTATTTTATTAACATAATATGATGACTATACCCAATTATAATCCCAAAAATATATGATGCTCTTTGAATATGATTACTCTAACCATGGTTTTTTTCTGCCTGTGGCCGAAAAATGTGCGGAATATGCGACCAGACATGGTCTCGAAAATCAGCTTTTGGCGCAGAATAGATATCGTGCCAGAAAGATAGGAAAAGTTCATAGCTAACGATGTCCAATACATTGAATAAATATAAATTTCACCAATTTTTCACAATAAACGCCCAAAATTTACCAAAAGTCCCGATTTTTTAAATTATATACCAATAGTTGTTGTTTCAATTTCTAGTTTCAGACACATAAAGGGACACTTTACGCCTTTTTCACCCAATTTCCACCATGCTTTTATTGGATATTCTAAAAAGTATTTATTTAATAAATAAGCCCATAACCTAGGGAAAACATATTTTAAATGTCATATTTCTAGCCGATGTTTTTTTTTTCAGGTTCTTATAGCCTTTACCCCAGGACGTAAAAGGAAAAACTATTATAATATTTCCTCAACAGTGTACAAAATTTCAGAACCCTACACAGGAATAGCAGCTCACAACTTTCAAAAATCTAGCCCTAGCGGTTTTACCTCTTTATAAACCCATTTTCCCACGTTTTATTAGAGAACGTCTTGAGTCAATTAGCCCACACGGCAAGGAACACATATTTTTAGTTCTAAATATCTAGCCGAAAGGGGTTTGCAAGTCCCCGTAAAATTTTCTTGGTGGGAGCTACAGAGGATCTTTAAAACTACAGGTTTCAAAACAATTTGGTTTAGCAGGTCATTGAGGGCTGTACTTTTCCTCTTTTGAACCCCCGTTATAACCGCGTTAATTGATTCTAAAAATTATAGAAAAAAATATCTTTTTTTTCGAATTCATTTATTTATTGAATCTTCACTTAAAAATAGTGAACTAACAATAAGTATTACAAATCTTAAAAGCTAAAACCTAAGTTACTTAGTCCAGCCAGTGTCAGACGAAATATGATTTATTCATGTTTTATCTCAAATTTTTCTCAAGGCATAGGTCCTTTGTACTAGTATGCCAAGTCGGCTGTTGCCCTCCTTCTCAGACGCTGGTGGCCAAGTAGATTACGCGCTAGTTCATTTGGATGAGTCTCCAGTTTACTTTAATAGCTTTGGGTACATTTCACAGCCTCATCTTTAACTAGAGGAACATTCAAATCTGAGTGTATATTTGAATATCTTACATATCAGGGAGCGCCTGTTATTAATCGTAAAATGTTGTTCTGCTTTCTTTGAATTCTCTGAACGTTAGAGTGGGAGGCCGTTGCACAGAGTTGAATTCCATAACACCATATGGGTTTTATTATCGAGTTGTACAGCAAAAGTTTACAATCGAGGCTGAGTCTGGAGTGATAAACCAATTGATTTCAATGATTTTTAATTTCATCTGAGTTAATTTTGCATCTATATGATTCTTCCACGTGAGTCGACGATCAAAATGAATGCCTAAATATTTGACACTTGTATGTTGGGGTATGTTTTGATTATTTATTCGGATCAAAGGGCAAGTTTCTCTTCTTAACGTAAAAGTAATATGAACACATTTCTGCTCATTCACTTTTATTTTCCACTGATTTAACCACACTTCTAATTGACAAACGTGATTCTGTAAAATGCGAGAAGCCTCGAGTGGGTTAACGTGGCAACTTAGGATCGCCGTATCATCGGCAAATGTAGAAGTATGTGTGTCACTATTTGTTGGCATGTCAGAGGTATATAGGATATACAAAAGTGGTCCCAATATACTACCTTGTGGAACACCGGCATGTATTTTTTTTTGGAGTGCTTATAAATTCGCTTTCCTTAACTATAAATTTTCGGTTTGTTATATAGCTTTCGAGTAAATTGTGTGTATTAGATGGCAATATATTCTTGTTTTCAAAGAGTAGTCCTTCATGCCAAACTTTATCAAAAGCTTGTGAGACATCAATGCTAAGTGCAGAACAGTATTCCTTCTCTTCATAAGCCTTTCTAATTTCACTTACCAGTCTGTGAACTTGCTCAATTGTGCCATGTTTCTTTCTGAAACCAAACTGGTGTGCGGGTATTAAATTGTTTTCAGTAACAGCCACATTTAATCGATTCACTAGCAGCTTTTCGAAAAGTTTAGATAGACTTGATAACAGACTGATAGGCCTATACGATTCAACTTTCGTGTGATCTTTACCTGGCTTGGTTATCATTTTAACGAGTGAAACTTTCTATTCTGAGGGATAATATTCATGGCGTAATATAGCATTCAAAATTAACAAAACTAATTTTACAGCTATTCGGGATAACTGCAAGAGCATTTTATTACTGATATTATCAATGCCAGATACTTTTTTGGGGTTTAAATCAAAAATTGCCTGTTCGATCTCTCGCATATCAAACCGAACGGGTACTGCTCTGCGCTGGGGTAAAATTAGTGGCAACTTAACTATAACACTTGAATCATTTGGCGTGAATACATTTCTTAAGTGTTTAGCAAACAGATCTCCTTTTTCAGTATCATTTCTCACCCAACCTTCGTTTGGTTTTCGCAAAGGAGGCTTACATAAGACAGGCCTTTTTAAATCCTTGGTTGGTTGGAAAAAAGATCTGAATTTTTCGGCGCGGTAAAACTACATATTTTTAGAAGCTGTGTAAGTACTTAAAGATTTTTCTTTTTGTTAAATCAACAAACTTTAAAAATGTTCTTCAACATAAAGCAGTTTACAGGTCATTTGTTTTAAACGACTACAAATGTTTTCAATGTGTAACTAATTAAATGAAAATTTACATTTTCTGTAATTTATAACAGACCAATTTTTAATTTGTTTTTTTCCTTCCGTTTTTTACACAAAAAAATGTTTCAAATAACTAAAGGAAAGTGCGATTTAAAAAATTATGTTAAAAATACTTAAACTACCAAATAAAAGAAAACCCAAAACAATAAAAATTAGACTGACTTGGAAAAAGAAGAATGCAAATTTAAAAAAAAATATATATAAAAAAAGATGTTAAATATCAAGAACCATAAAAATAAGTTTCACACCTCACTATAACAACCATTAAACAACCACCAGGATTGTGATGGAAAAATAGAACGACATCTCCCAGCATCACCACCACCACCTGTTTTGGAAAACTGCGTTTCCTTTTTTTTCCTGTTTTCTACTTGTATTTGCAGCTTATAAAAAAAAATATGTTAAAATAACTTTGAAAAAAAAAAAATAAATGGAAAGAAAAATGTATTATTTTCATTTAAATTTACATAAAAAGCGAATGAAATTAGTTGCGCACATTTCTTTTATTTTCAATAGGATTTTGTTATTATTATTTTTTTTTAAAGAAACATTTGTAAAAAGGATTGTTGTTTAAAAAAGTACAAACGCGAAGTTTATTGTTATTGAACATTTTTTCTTTTGTTAAAAAAAAAAACTAACATATTTTCATGTTTATGCGAAGGAAATTATAGAAATTTAAAGGATTGAGAAATGCAAAGTTCAACAACACCTGTGGGAGTAATAATATCCACCTTATAAACTCTACTAATTACTGTTGTCACCAACATTAAATGTTGCTCATTTGTATTGTTAACAATTTCTATTGGTTATTTAAAAGAATGATTTCTTGTTTTGGAAATGCTGTCATTTACAAATAAAATAATTTAATTTGGTGAAGATCAGTTTCACGAGTGGATTTTCTCACTTATTGTTTTAAGTGTAGGAAAAAATTACATTATCTTATTCCGTTTAGTGCATAGTGTCCTTTTCTTAAAACTTAGATTCTACGGCCTTTCTTTGAAAGAAAAATTCTAAGAACTTTTTCTAAAAGAAAAATTCTGAGACTAAGGAATTTCAAAAAAAAAGAAATCGTAAAAAATGTCATTAGAATCTAAGAATTTTTCTATTAGAAAAAGTCCATAGAATCTATGTTTTTTTATTAAAAAAAAGTCCTTAGAATTTAAAAATTTTAATTAAGTATTTTTCTTTAAAAAGGTCCATAGAATCAAAGAGTTTGCTTGAAAGAAAAGGTCTTAGAATCTTTTTTCCTTTAACAATTGTTCTTCAAAAAGTCAAATTTTTTCTTTAAGAAAAACATTTTTTAAAAAATTGTCTTAAATTTAATGAACTTTTTTATACTTTCTAAGGACTTTTTCTTTAAGAAATTTTCTTAGATTTCTTAAATTTTTTCCCTATACCATAATGATAACATTATATTAATTGGGATCATATTATGATAGATTCAAGATCATAACATGTCTGTTAAGAACAATAATAGGGTAATTTTCAGCCACAAAATTGTTTAGCAGATTAGCAGGTTATAAAAAATAATTCACTTTTAAAAATCACATTCTAAAGCTATTTCCACTTAAGAATATGAGAATCTTTTGAGTTTATACATAGGTAGCGTTGAAAGCTTCAACTAGAAACTCTTGTTGCAGCAAATTATTTCTTTTCAATTTACATGTTTGTGGACTTTTGATAAAAGTAAAAAATTGCATTAGAAGCTGAAGTTTTAGAAGACCCATAGTCTCAAGAATAGACAAAGCGTAAACAAAAAAATCTACTAAAACGAATATTTTGCTCCTTAACAAGCACTTTGACGTTTACCTATAATTAATTTGTTTTCAATAACTTTACAACAGAATAGAAAATTATCTGCTGTAAAATTGATTTATTAAAAACTTTAAAGTTCTATGAGAAATGGCAAAAAGTAGGTATTTTAAATATTTTTTTTATATAAATTTAAATACAAATTATTCTTGTCGATTTCATTAAGTAAGAAAATTTTACTTGATTAAGGTCCACTGTTGTTTTATTAAGAGTAACTACTTACTTTATTATTGTTGGTAACCACTTATGTAATCAAACTGGTAACTCATTATTCTCACTTTTTTGTAAGCCGGAGGGTAATGACCACCGATGGAAAGTAATTAAGCGAGTAAATAGCCTGGTAACTAGTGAAAACATTTGTGTGCTACTTACTCCCTCGCGCGGCTTCAACTCGTATATCACCCAGTTTCCTTGATTTTAAATCAATCCCATGGCGTTTGCTGAATGTTGACTTATCCCAATGATTGTTACAACTCCTATAGTATTTGGCATTCATCCACATCAGGGATGCGAAATGAGAATTTCAATTTCGTACAAAAATCATTACCAAATTGTACTTTTTTGAACTCAATTGTACCATTTTTTAGTATAAAAAAACACCAACTATAGAATATTTTTATTTTTAATAAACATAACAAAAAAACTTTAGAGAAAATTCAGTTGTACATTAAAAGTATATAATAAAAATATGTAAAATATGTAAAATAAGGTACAAAAATCCATGAGTTCAATATCATATTTAAGTAGGTAACAAATTATTTGTTATTTTCAAATTATAGCAACAAGAATTCGATGAATGTAACAAATCTTTTGTTTGGACTAGACTGGAAACTGTTGACAATTTATACGATGCAATTGATTGCGTTCAATTTTCATAATTCCCTTTTCAAAGTTGCTTCCAAAGTTATGTCTATTTATACGGTGACTTTTATTACACGAAAACTAAATGTGAATAAGAGTACATATGAGTGTGAAAGAGAGATAACAGAAACATGCACGAGAAACGAAAACTGTGCCTTTTTTGTTACCCCGCTTGCTTCTCCATCCCGTTCGATAACAATCAAAAATTGCAGGCAATAATTATATGCAAAAAAGTCGCCGTCTAAATTGGCTCTAAACAGCAAAAATGAGTTTCCAAGAAAAAAAAAAATATGGATAATTTGGAAATTGTACCAAATAAACTATAGGAGTACCATCGTACTTTTAAGACCCAATCGTACCAAAAATGGTACAATTGTACCAACTTTCGCATCCCTGATCCACATAGAGCAATGATTCATTCCAATTCTTCGTCTTCATACTTTTTGGGTTGACCCGGCCATTCCTTGTCTTCGAGCTCAAAATCACCACCCTCAAAGCGACCAAACCACATCCGGCACTATTGTTCAGATATAGCATGCCCCACTAAGATTCGAAAAGCATCGGCCGCACTTTTCTTCATATTAAAGTAAAGAAGAAGAACTTCCCGCAAATTCGAAATTCGACATGCTCGAGGCATTTACAATAGGTTTTAGCGGTAATGCATTGAAAACCGATATATTGGTTCATATACTAGTGACCGCTTCTTGTGTGAAACGCTCATTATTAATTCAAGGTTCCAATAGTAAAAAGTTTAAAGTCGGCACTAAGTATAATTTGGTTAAAATTCAAAGAAGCGGTCCAATTTGGGGGAAAGGTCCTAATCCTTTGTTAATGAACAGCTCGGAAAAAATACGAAAGTATTTTTTAGACAATATCATCAGATTTTGAAGGTGTATTGAAGTTTCTGAAATTTTTAATGTGATATATTCAACCAGACTTACAACTTACACTAAAAAGTATATTACATTTTTTTTCTTTTTTGCAACACCGTGTTATTCACTAAAGAAAGATTATTGTTCAAGACTCCCACTTGTAAAAGTTTGTTTTATCGATTTCTAACTTGAAACAAGTATTCTAAAAAAAAAACATGGAACAACTTAAGTTTAAATAAAATTTTTTTTATACGATTTTAAAAAGATCTTAATGATTTTAAACTATTGAAAATTGATTTGTTTTATTTATAAAATGAAAAAATGAAAAATTTCGGATATATAACAAATTTTTAAATATTCACTGATCCAAAACCTTTTAATAAAAAAACGAGTTTAAAGAGTTTTTCCTTAGATCCTTTGTGGATGGGCCTTATATGTTTTAAAGTAATGCAGGTAAGAAGATTACATTACAAGTAGGTTAAACAATATGTAATGAGACCCTATTACCGTTTTTACACTGGGTTTAATAAAATAAAAAATTAAAAAAATATATATTACTCCAACTAAAAGTATGTAGCTGGAAATCAGTTTTTGCAAAGGTTCTAATTATCAGTGAAGTCCACTAGCATTGAAATAAATTTAAAATGTAATATTAAATTAAAGAATTTATACCTTTCCATGTAGGTTACCAACTAAAAAGGGTCAACCCTTTTCACAGACCGTTTAACATTAAGGTTTGTTTGAACATAGAGTGGAACAACAAATTAGCGTAACTTAAATGGTTTTCAAACAGTAGTAGTGACTTTTTGACAATTAAATTGCAACCCTCATTTTAATACTAATAGCAATAATTTTAAAATTTGTATACAATTTTTACTACAACTTTATGTTTTAGAAAAAAAAATACAAATATTTATTAAAAAAAAAATGAAACAGTTTTCACACAATCAGATGATTATTTTTTTTTACAAATCTAGTCATTTACCTTTGCATATTTTTGATTTCATTTATGATTAATATGCTAATATGTATTTACATGTGTTGACAAGTATTTTGACATTTGACATGAATATCTTAAATACGTTTACATCAACAATTTCTTGGCTTATTCACATTTAATTTTATAATTTCTAAAGAGAAGTCATTTAAAGTCAATATATCATCATCATCCGCAACAGAATTAATAAAGTCTATAATATGACTTCTACTTTAACATTCCATTTTGACACTGGCACGCGATTCTCTTTCTCTGTTTTATTATTATTATTATTATTACTTTATGTTTGTAAGTATTTGAAGATTATTATTTGGACCGAAAGAAGGGAGTTTTCCTTTTCTACTTTGGTGTTATATTAATGAATATTGTATAAATTCCAATGTATTGTAAATCATATTAATCCGACATTATTATCAACAATATTTTACTTGAAGAATGTTTGATAGTAAAAAGGGAAGTTGTTTATAAATATTTTACATGAGTTTGGTGTTAATATTTGAATTGTTCATTTCATTTCACTTTACAAAAATTTGAAATTGAAAGTTTATTAAAAAATTAATATCCAATGAAGTGAAAATATATAAATACGTATAATATTCTATATTTTGTAGCACTCACGGCAAATCTAGTACAGCATTTTATAGAAATCGTATCAAGCCAATTTCGGATACCCTGTTCTGAAGTGAAGCGTATTCCAGTGAGCGTTCATGCCTGGTCACATACTTGGGGCGATTTTTGAACAATGCTCGCTTCAAACGAATCAATTGTGTTCGGTATAGGTCCCCTGTTATTGTCTGGCCCGATTTCAGCATATAACATAACATATATGATTATTCCGGTACCATCAACTACAAAGCATTACGTTGGCGCCATAGATATTCGACTTTGGCGTTGATTTAGCTGGTCCATCGATCTTTACAAACAATTTTTTGGGCCTCGGGTTGTCGTAATGGATCGATTATTCATTGCCAGTAATGATTCGATGTAGAGATGACTTTTATGGCGTTCAGGCATCACTTCAAACATGCAAAGTCATCTTTCAACGACTCTCGCCTTCAAGTAGTGTGGTACAGTTTTATTGCTTTCGTATGAATCCTGCTGCTTGCAAACATTTTGAAAAATCTGCCTGACTGTCTCTCAATTATTTTCCAAGTTCTTCTTGAGGTTTACAACAATCTTCATCGAGTAATGCCTCCAATGCATCATCTACGAACTTTTTTGGCTGAACTGGGCGATCTTTGTCTTCCGTGTCAAAATCACAACTTCTGAATGGCACAAACCCTAGACCAAGTATAAATTGGTAAAAATTCGGAAAGTGGTCCATACTCCGGAAAGGCTTCTGATTATTTTTGTTTAACTGGCTAGAAATAGGGCTGAACAAAATTGCCAAAAAAAAGTTTATTTAAGCAAATAAGGGTAAAGTGGGTCCAAATAAAGTCCGATTCTCTTCAAATTTAAAGACATGATTTATTATCCTACATAATATTCTCGACACGAATTTCAACCAGATATATACGGTTTTGTAATATGGACCAATCGAATTAAATGATAGTGGGACTGAATTCAACAGTTTGTACCAAAGGATCAAAAAAGTAGTGATTTAAAGCCAACATTACCAGGACGAAAGCAGTGAAAACTATTGCGATGAAAACATCCCATTTCGCAGTTAAAAAGCAAATGATCAGCCATGCAACCAGTTTTGAATATCTAGGCAAGAGAATCTAAATTTAAGAGATGTAATCATCATCGAACAAGGTATAAGACACGACATCAAACAAAACAGCTTTGCATCTGCATCTAAAATGATAAATTGACAAAGACGAAAAACAAGGACCTTTTGGTAAATACAATTTAAAAGTGGAAATAAGAATTCTAGCCGTGATGTCGCCCCATGTGGTGTGTTGTGTCCTATGTCATATCCGATGAATTTTGCGCCTTCTTGATCAAGGCAGCATTATTAGTGCAAATGCTAGAACAATACTTGTTATAAAAAGCCGACTCCTCAAAGCCAAGGGCAATTATATAATGTTAAGTAAGATGTAATTAGCGCTACAACAAAGATAAGAATATTTGACGCTTGTGTAAAATCCATCCTGATAAATGGGTGAAAAACATGTTTTCTCCCCAAAGAAATTTCAAGGAACTTGTAGACATGATTTATGATGCAACGTTCTAAGCATATGGTGTGCTCAAAGAATAACAAGCGAGAGGAGCAAATATGGTTAGCTGGGTCACACTCTAAGAAAATAAATATCTGAAGTTCCACATGCAGCCCTCGAATAGAAGGCTCAAATTATCGAAGCATAGATAGATCAAGAAAACGCTGGAGAAACTCAGTAGCTAGGAGACGAACAAATCTTACAACCAGTTGAAACACATGCAAAAAAAAAAGTGTTGATTCTCTTTTTTTTAAAAAAGTTATTTTAGAATTACTGACAAGAGAAAATATTGGGCCATGATTTTGTCTCGTTTCCATCAAAATTTATCATGAGCAATGAGGCTCATTTTGGGCTCAGCGGCCAAGTCAATAAGCGAAATTTTATGTTTTAGCGGACGGAAGATCCACGCACAATTCATAAAGCACCATTACACCCTCTAAAAGTTGCCGTGTGGTGTGCAGTTATCTCAAAAATGTTGATTAGTTATAACGGTGAACGTTGACCACTATAGAGAAATGCTAACTAAATTTTTCTTACCGAAAGCTGATGATATAAATCTCCAGGATATGTGGTTCCAATATTATATTGCACTCAACATAATGCGTATTTTGAAGGGTGCCTTCTCAGCGAGTGATATCTTGTGATTCTGTGCATATCACAGAATCTGGCTTAGCCAGCCAGATCTCCCGATTTGACTGTCCCGGACTTCTTTCTCTGGGGATATTCGAAATCGTTGTTGTACGCGAACAAGCCCCGCACCTTGGAGGAGTTAAATAACAACATTCGACTGACGACAGCGACCACTTTCAGACATAATTTTCCACAATTAATTGAAATACAATTTTTTATTGCGAATAAATTAATAATCTGTTAAAAATCAAACAAGTTTTCACTTTTTTCAAAAGTTATAGCGAAAGAAAATCAGATCCTGGTTTTTGTCCCATCCTGTATATCAACCATTTGGTCGTCAATGCGGTAAAATACGGCCGAGACTTTTGGACTGAAATACAGATTTTTGGATAAAAAATCATTTTATTTTTTAACATAGTCTCCTTTGAGATTTATACACTTTGTCTACGTTTCTCCAATTTTTTTATCCCTTCCAAAAAGATTTTTCGAGTTCATAAAAATAGGTATGAGATTATTTCTTCGTTGAAGTCAAATCCCTTTTGGTCAAGCCATTTCTTCAGGTTTAGAAACAAGAAATATTATCTAGGGGCTATAGATATAGCTTCCACAACCTCTCGCACTTTCAATCTCTGATCGGCCAATATAACATCTTGAATTTTTCCAATTTTTTCGGGTATAGAGACCTAAAGTGGGCTTTCAGAACGCTCTGCAGTTTCAGTGCTTGTACGGCCACAACGAAATTCACTAAACCACCATTGAAATTAAGAACAGAATGAAACAGATTTCCCATATTGTATACCAAGCCTAGCCTTTGTTTGAATGATGGGTTTTCCGCAAAAAATAATGCTTATTAAGCACACAAAATTCACTTGTTTCCATTTTCTCCTCAAATCAGGTGGTAGTCAATGGATATCAATGGCTGTCAAACTATGCTGTCAATGACTATCAAACTTAAACTAAATGACGCAGCTTGTTAAAATTTTGACAGAAATCAACTGAGAGATGCCTGTTGACAGGAGCAGTGTTTCCCTTTCACGGACTAATTGACCCGCCCTCGTACCAACAACAAAATAACTTTTTAGAACCTGTTGCATAGTATTAAATAATTTTGTTAAACACTTCTTTGGCTTCATTTTGTTAGATTTGTTTATACTTTTAATTCATGTTGATTCATTATCAATGGTGCCCTTAATCAAATTAACAAAGGAGTTTATTTAATTGTTGTTGAAACACATTTTGAATTTTTAATGGTTTTTCAATTGTACAAGGATTTGATGTTATAATAATATTCCAAAAATTATTTCAAATAATCTAATTGTATATGCAAATTAAATATGTACACAGTGCAACCACAATCCAAAATATACAACAATCTATTTATTTATTTATACATAGGAGAATTTAATTAGTAAAGAAGTTTTTAAAGAATAATTTTAAAATTAAATTATACCATCAATTGTATGTATTAATTACCACCAGAGTGGCATAATACAATTATACAATGAAAATCAAATTAGAAGAAACTTAAAGGATTTACAAAGAGTAGAGAACACTTTTAACATTTTAAATTTGATTTAAATGGGCAGTAGCATGTTGTTTTTCTGTGTATCTCTGCATGGAGGATGGAATAACTCTCTATAAGGATATAAATAGTATAAAGGACATTTTGTTGTGTATTACTTTAGGGTTTGACACTAACAGACACACACACACATGCAGAGTTTATGTTGTAATAGAAATTTATTGCTTTTTAAAGGTTGAACATACTCACATATTGCGGCAAAAGAAGAACAATTTAATTTAATTTTTATGTTTTGCGACCAAGTTACATGAAAGAAGTGTGGTATGTTGTGTGAACTGAAAAACCATAATTCACACTTGTGGCCAATAATATTCGTTATATGGTTAATATGTGGTTTTAGAGCTTTTGTTCTGGCCATGGAGACTTACGCTAGATTTTAAACGATACGCTAATTTAGGTAATTTAAAAATTAGTTTGAAATACACAGCAAACGTGTAGTTAAATTTTCACAACACAAAGGGATCACGATTTTAAAGAATGTGTTACACTATATCATGAATATTAAGAAAATACGTACACTCAGAATATTATGTAGTTTACTGTTTGTAGTTTAATAAAAAAAGTTTTCCGTTCCATTTTAAAATAAAGGAACATACTTTTCAGTTTCATTTATTTTTTTCATTTGTTTGAAATGTACTAAAAATTTGCACACAAAACGGAAATTTGTGGTTAATTTTTGTCCGTAACAGTTATTACAAATTAAAATTTTGTTTGCTGTGTGTTTCAAAAAAAAAAAATATTCAAAAAATTTCAATTTGTTTTTTATTTAAATTGGTTGTATATATACAAAATTATTTAAATTCAAATTACAAGAACTTCATAAACACGCATATATACACAAACACATTCACACAAAAAGTGTCTAAATCTATGCATACATACATTTTGTTGATTTAAAAAAAAATCAAAAGGGGAAACAATTTCATATAAGTGACAAAATCTTTATTTTTTTAGGGAATTGGTAGGTAAAATTTTGACATTTATTTTAACTGATTATAGCATTTGTTTCTTACGGGTGTGTCAGTTGTTTAATAAAAATTTATAAATAAATAACATTTAAAAATAAATAGCATTTAATTTAAATGAAAATTAAGTAGACCGGTTTTTAAATGAAAAATCATTTCTTGTAAATGACATTTTCTGTTATTTTAACTTACAAACTATTTTAAGTGTATAAAATCCTTCAATGTACTTGGATCAAAAATCCTGAGTACAAAAAAAGATAAAAAAGCAGTGTTAATATAAAAAAGGACGCCCCATAGATTTTTGAATAAAGTAATTTCCAGTTGTAAATTTGACAAAAATATTTGTTTAACACATAATTCCCATAAACTTTTTTCTTAAAAAAATTTTGCATAAAAACTACATTTGGTATTCGTTATTTCAAATTTACAAATAAATCAAATACAAGTATAGTTTTTGAAATATACAATGTGTAAAGTGAAAATTCATTTGGTATTTAAATGCTTATGTTTATTTGTGCTTATAAAGGGTGTCCCAAGAAGAACGCAATTTTTAAATTTTAAATAAAACACAGATATTTAAAAAAAAATCGTGAAACTTTATTATATCGTAAAGTAGACAGAATGAGGTTATGTATGGAACAATATATCGTGCAGATGGCCGCCGCGGCTTTGCTGGCATGCACGCGATCTTTTAATGAAATTTTCAATGACCGTTTTGCATGAATGCTGCGGTATTTCATTAATGCAGCGTCCAATTTCCTCTTTTAAGGCTTGAGTCGTCGTCGGCTTATTCGCGTAAACCATCGACTTCAAAAAACCCCAAAGAAAAAAATCTAATGGTGTTAAATCGCACGATCTAGGTGGCCAATTCTGATCTCCAAAACGCGAAATAACACGACCGGGAAATGACTGATGCAGCAATTGAATTGTTTCTCTAGCTGTATGACATGTGGCGCCGTCTTGTTGGAATCACATGCCCTCCACATTCATTTCTTCAATTCTAGGCAAGAAAAAAATGGTTATCATTTCACGATACCGAACACCATTGACTGTTTGCGCTTGACCTGCCTCATTTTCATAAAAAAAGGTCCAATGATTCCTCCAGCCCAAAAACCACACCACACAGTGACACGTTGAGGATGCATTTGCTTCTCGTGAATCACTCGAGGATTTTCCTCACCCCAAATGCGATAATTCTGCCTATTAACGAAGCTATCAAGATGAAAATGGGCCTCGTCACTGAAGATGATTTTATCGGCAAAATCAGCATTTTCATGTTGTCTCTCCAATACCTAATTAACGAACTCCCTTCGCTGTCCATGGTCAGCTGGCTTCAGTTCCTGAGTCAATTGAACTTTGTATGCATGAAGATGCAAATCTTTCGTCAAAATTCACTGCAAAGTGGATTTGGAGACACCAATTTGCTGAGCTCGGTGTCGAATTGAGGTGGATGGAGTTTGAGCGACATCATCACGTACAGCTGCGACATTTTCGGTCGATCGACCTGGTCGATGGCGCGTTGTTGTCTTTACATCACTAACAGACCCAGTTTCGGCAAATTTATCCATTAATCTCTTTACAGTTGACTCTTTTGGAGCATTATTGTGACCCCAAATTGATCGCAATTTGCGAACTGTGGCCGCAAAACTTTCACCATTTTGGTAAAACAATTTCACAATGAGAATGCGTTGTTCATTCGTGTAGCGCTCCATTTTTACTAACCTCGTACCTTCTACTAGCAAACAATAACAATTGTTCAAATGTCAAACAATGACACTTCGAATGTCGCCAGATTTAAAAATTGCGTTCTTCTTGGGACACCCTTTACATTTTGTTTCAATTAATTATGCAAAATGTCAGCCGTTGGCGTTGATGCAAGTTTGAGCTGATTACATTTTTCATAACTGTGTGCCTCATTCGTATCACATTGTCAATTTAGGTTCGAAGTGTGTTCCTTAACTCCTCCAACGAATTCAAATATCCGTACACGAAGAAGTTCGGGACAGTCAAATCGGGAGGTCGGGCTGGTCAAGCCAAATCACCGAAACGCGAGATTACGCACGCCTTCAAAATACGCTTGTGTCGCGTGCAGTATGACAAGTGGCCCCGTGCTGTTGAAACCACAAGTCCTCCACATCCAGATCGTCAATTCCCGGTAAGAGAAATTCAGTCAGCATGGCGCTATAGCGGTCGCCGTTCACCGTAATAGCATTACCTTCGGCTCCTTCGACTTTGAGTGTAATGATGATTCATGGACTATGAGTGGCTTTTCGTCCCTCAGAATCAAGAATTTTAAATATTGACGTGGTCGCTGAGATAAAAATAAGCTTCGTCGCTCATTATCAATTTTGAGAGAAAATCATCTTCTTGGCCGTAGAGTTACAAAATCTTACCGCCTGGGCGGATAGCGATTGCTGGTTGCTCACTTTAAATTTCGCATGTGTCTCGAATGTCAAAACCAAACTGACATACGATGCCACTGCAAAAATTGCAGCACTATCAAATAGGGTAATACTTATTGTTCCACTTTGTACCTTGGGCCTTTTACAGAACTGGACGGAAAATAAGGGTTTTTTTTAACTTCAAAAAGTGGACGAAATTTTTTCTAAAATTAATGAAAAGTTTAAATTTATTTAAAAACTAATAAATATTTAATGAAAACTCTTCATTTATTGTTTGAAATTTTTAATAAATAAAATTAAATTTTTCATAAAATTTTACCAAAACTTGTTTTAATTATTAGAAATAAAATTTCCTTCAACATCCACTTTTTAAAATTAATATTTTTCTTTTTCTGATTTTAGCAACTCGGCTTTCAAAAATTTGTAAAATGATTTCTAAAGTTATTCTGTTAAAATTCTGTAATTTGTAAAATATAAACAGCAAAAAATTTATTAAGTAATATTTTGTGTACTAAAAATTAGTACAAAAATAGTAAAGTGGGATTTAAAACCGCTTACAAAATTTTCTACTAACTTTTTTTTTTCTGAGTGTGCATTATAGGCTCTTTACACTTAACAACATCTTTATAAGAGGCATGGAAGATGTTGAAAACGTGAAACATGAATTTACATAGGCAACATCTTTCATTTGCCATTTATTCAGCTGTCAAAAAAATAAAAGGAAAAGACGCATAATTTTTGTTTAAAAAATAAAAAATATTATAAAATGGATTTAAAAAGTTGGAGTAGTTGTTTGTTTGCAAGAACAAACCCGAATTTTAATGCAGTACATCGAAATATTAAAGGCCATTTGTTTTGTCAATTATGACACTTAAAATAACGAAAGATGTAAGATGGAACTAAATGAGATAGGATCATCTTTTGCACCTGTTGAAATATGTAGAATTAACATCTTTTCAAATTGATGAAAGATGTAAGATATTGCTTTTGTGCAAAAATTTATTCATATCATGAAGATACATAGTTCTCCCAGTGTACAAGTTTTGCAGGATGGTTTATCTGCTGCATGATTTTTTCTTCTTTGGCAACCCCTAGTCAAACTTCCAGTAAAACATATTTGATGAACATTTTAACACTTAAAATTACCGTTTTATTTTTTTTAACAGTTCCTCAAAAATGGACTTTATACCCAGTAAATTGACAGATATTGGGTTAAAATAATCAACGAAAAGTTTTTATAAAATTTCATTTCCGAAGACTAAATTTTGCATTAGTGTTTAGTAATTTTTAATGCATACTGTACCCACATAGCGTCATACTCTTTGGGGGATTTACTATAATAATCTTGTACATTTAGATAATTATGTTGATAAAATTAATTGCAATTGAAGTTAGTTTTAACTGTTTCTGTAGTTGAAATAATGATTTCAGTTAATTTTAATTGAAATTGCAGGGTGAGTTTGTTTAAATGCATTTGCAGTTAATTTTATCGACATAATTCTCCTAGTGTCTACTGTAAGAATTCTCTACGCTATAGGCCAATATGAGGGTGTGTGTTATTAGGACGGAAACATAATTAGAAAATTTATGTAATTTAACTGAAAGGGCAACACTGCTTCTGTCAACAGGCATCTGTCAGTTGACTCCTGTCAAAATTTGAACAAGCTGCGTCATTTAGTTTGTATTTGACAGCCATTGATAGCAGACTATCGCGTGATTTGATGGATGGCAAAAATTATGAATTGCTCCCACATCCGCCCTATTTTTCGGACTTAGCTCCGAGTGAATATTTCTTGTTTCCAAACCTGTAGAAATGTCCCAAAGGAAAGAGATTTTACTCCAACGATGAAATCAACTCACAAACAAACCTATTTTGCTGACCTCGACAAATCTTACTTTTTTTTTGAAAGGGATAAAAATTGTAGAATTGTTGAACTAAGGAGATTATGTTGAAAAATAAAATGAATTTTTATCCAAAAACCTGTGTTTCATTCAAAAAGTCACGGACTTATTGACCCACCCTCGTAGTTGTCGCATACGCCAAAATACGATTGGTAACAAAGTAAGTGGCAACAACTGGGACTGTTTCTGGGTATACATAAAACAACTTTGGCGTCAAATTTGTATTTTATGTTCTCTTGAAAAATCTGTATGTTTTACTTCGCACTTCAGATAATTTGCTTACTTTTAGCGAGATTGTTTACTATTCTCCTGATCAGTTGTGTATTAAATATTATGATTTTATTTTGTTATACTTTTACCCACGTGGGTGCTCAAAAGTTAAAAATCCTAGAAACACAGAACGCCAAAATGGGATTTTAAGTTAATCCAAAATAAATGCGAGGACACTTCGAAATTGTCCATACAAAATGTTTAATTTTAGTGATTTTCTAAAAATGTACCATTTTGTAAGAAGAATTCCTCACATTTCCATTTACAACACTTAAAGAGAATAGTAAACAATTTTGCAAAATATGAGCCTTCTTTTGATTTCGTAACGTGGTACCCATTAAAACAACCGTTTATTTTCAGAGGTCATAAAATAAAAATCTTAGCCAATTTTACCAAAGCCTTTGGTGGTTTTATATAACTGATGGTACACTCAGAAAAAAAAGTTGGTATAAAAATTTGTAAACGGTTTTCAATCCCACTTTACTATTTTCGTACTGATTTTTAGTAAAAAAAAATATTATTTAGCAAATCTTTTTGCTATTTACATTTTACAAATTACAGAATTTTTGCATAATATTTACAAATTTTCGTTGCTAATTTCAGAAATCATTTTACAAATTTTTGAAAACCGATTTGCTAAAATTAACAAAAAAAATTACTAATTTTAAAAAAGTTGATATTGAAGTAAATGTTTTTTCGAATTAACATTTACACCAACAAACTTAAATTGCCCTAAAATCTTACATAGGATTAGAAAAGGGATCGAAAGTGAAGAAAATTACCAAATTAAAACAAAATAATAAATTCGTTTATGTTTAAACAATTTTTACGATTTTTAAGCCTTTATTTTTTTTTTATTTTGTATAAAATATTTTTTAAAAAATATAATCAAAATTTTTGATGCTCGATAAAAAAAATAAATCTAAAACTTTGTACTAATATTAATAGTATTTAGTAATTTTTTTCTGCTGATTTTAGCAAACAGATTTTAAATCCCACTTTACAAAAAGTCTACTAAAATTTAGTAGCGGCTACTAATTTTTCTACTAATTTCATTGTACTACACGTCAGCAGACATGTGTTGCTAAGATTAGCAAAAAATACCGCTGGGCTCAAATTAGCAGAATTTCCCATAATAACAGCAAAATTTTCAGTTGCCATTACAGACTTTTTTTGGTGAGTGTAAACTTTAATTTTGCGTTGAGGCTAAAACTTCTTGTTGCACTGTGTAATTTATCCCAACCTAATTAGTTATTAAATGGGGAATTTGTTAAAGGATGTTTTACACAAAATCCAGAACAAACACGGACAATAAAAGTTTCTTATGACTTTTGCAGCAAAATACATTTTGTATAAATTTTTGCAAGGGGATGTTTATTTTTTTTTTTTATTTATCACATGTCCTAAAGAAAAATATTTTATGTTTTATCAAAATGTATTTTTAAACATGAGACAAATCGCGAAATGTAATTTTTTTAAATAAAATAAATGGTGTAAAAAATTTAAACTTTATTGTTTAAGTGTTAACAAACATTTTGTTATAATGTTGTCATGGTGGCTGCAACATAAAATACGAATCGTCAATAAACAACAACTGTCACCAAAAATTGTTGTATGTTTTTTTCATGTTGATCATCATCATCATCTTCATATGCATGACAATGGTAATGTTTAAAACTGTTAAAATGTTACTGACGATGTCAACCTTATTATATACGGTTAGTATTACAACAAGTAATTGTTGTTGTTGAGGAAGCTAAAAATATTGCAAAATAAAAAAAAAAAGTTTAAAATCACGAGTGTTAAAAATGACTTGAAATTTATCAAAATACAAAGGACATAACTACAATCATGGGTGTTGTATGCAAGCTGAGAGTGGGTGAATTTAATATATTGTGAAAACATGATTGTGCCAATTTCACGGCTACTTATTTATGTTTGGCAATATTTTATTGCAATTTTGTTAAAACATTTAGAAAAAATTTAAATAAAATTGCAATTTTTAACATATTGTGTTTTTAAAAGGGATAATATATGATCCTATTACAAAAATCTATGTATGAGTTGTACAAAAATAACTTTAAAGTATTGTACGTAGTGGGTTTGGCTCATTAAAATGAGAAAAACCTTTAAATTTTGTCTCTATATAACGAACAACTTTAACCGCACGCAAAGAAAAAAACATGCTTAGGGCAATCATATTCGAAGAGCATGATATATTTTTGAGTTTATGATTGTGCCGAACTATAGTTATAATAATATAGTTTTTTTGTGATTATAAAATTACCATTGTTTTGTCATAACATGATAAGATAATATAGAGAATCATGTTATGATTGAAATTCATAATGATCATATTATTGTCCTAGTGATCATATTACCGAATATATTATTATCCTAAGTATTAATAATATGATTAGTAAGATTTATATAAAGGCTAAACCAACCATAATGCAAGATGTTAACTGTAAATAAAACAAATAGTTTTCAGAGAATTATCTTAATATTTTTTATTATAATATGACAATTATGTGTAAACCAAAATATCGTCCAAATGCTAGCCACGGCTTGGGTGGCATACCTCTATCCGATAGTCCATATTTTAAATGACTCTGAGACATAATTGAGGTTCAATGTCGTTAATGTGCCGAATTATCTCATGCTTTAGCTCTTGAATTGTTCTTGCCTTATTGACGTACACTTTTTCATTTAAATAACCCCAAAGATAGAAGACCAACGGTGTCAAATTACAGGAACGTGGCGGCCAATTAACATCGCCACGACGTGAGATAACACGGCCATTGAATTTCTCGCGCAAAAGAGCTATTGTTTCGTTGGCTGTGTGGCAAGTGGAACCACCATCATTTCGCGATAGCGAACACCATTCACGGTAGCTGCTTGGCCGACCTCTTTTCCAAAGAAGTACTGCCCGATGACGCCGCCAGCCCGTTAAACGCACCAAACAGTCACTCTTTGTGGATGGATCAGCTTTTCTACAATCATTCGTGGATTCTCATTTGCCCAAATGCAGCAATTCAACGAATCCACTCAGGTGAAAGTGTGCCTCGTCGATGAAAATGATTATGTCTCAGAGTCATTGAAAATACGGACCATGTATGCCACCGAAGCCGTGGCGAGCATTTGGCCGATATTTTGTTTCACACATAATTGTCATAGATCCCTCTATCATAATAAAAATAATAAGATAATTCTCTGAAAACTTTTTGTTCTATTTAAAATTAACATTGTTCTATTTAAAATTAACATGGTTTATAATGTCACTTGGATTATATATACTATAATAATTTCGAATCCCCAATTATATTCAACTACACATATTTTTTTCTCTGCGGATTGAATGTTGTGCATCGAATTAGCCGAATAATTAATATACATACATGAATATCTTTATATATATAATTCTCCTGTACGTGTGTTAGTGACTGCACTCCTCCTTAACGGCTGGGCCGATTTCGATGAAATTTGTTGTGTCTGTTTTATTTGATCCCTGAATGGTTTAGATTCACAATTGACCTATATGGGTACAATGGGCGTGGCACCTCCCATACGAAGTAAAAATGTATTTTTGTATATCTGGAGTACTGTTACAGTGGGAGTCTTCAAACTTTGTGTGAGCTTTTTTTATAATAATACTCATAATCTCCCAAAAAAATGAGTGCCATCCAAGCAATGGGCGTGGCACCTCCCATACGAAGAAAACATTCATTATTGCATATCTGGGGTACTATTAAAGTGGGAGTCTTCAAACTTTGTGTGAGCTTCTTTGATAATAATATTCATAATCTTCCAAAAAATATGGGGGATCCAAGCAATGGGCGTGGCACCTCCCATACGAAGTACAAATTTATTATTGCATATCTGGGGTACTATTATTGTGAGAATATTCAAACTTTGTGCGAGCTACCTAGATAATAATGTGTATCCTATTGAAAAAGTCTAACATTCTGAGACATTTTTCCTTTTCAAAAAGTCTCAGACTCCGAGAGATTTTTCCTATAGAAAAAGTCTCAGAATATGATAAATTTTTAGGCAGGACAACGTCTGGCGGGTCAGCTAGTATTTTATAAATATTTATAATTTTATACAATTTTAAAATAAAATAAATTTTGAACTGAAACTGATACAAAAGTATTTTTTTTGTATATAAAAATAGACATTTTTATATTTTATTTAACATTTTTCTTTTGTTTTTAGCAATTAATTTATTCTTTGAGCTTAAGTTTATTTTTTACAAAAATATTATTTATTTTTCAATATTTCATTGCGAACCGTAAGCTCAAAGAATAAATAAGTTATTAAAAATAAAAATAAGTATGTGCATAAGTGAAAGTTGTACTTGTTTTTTGATTATTTAGGGATTATTACTATCATTTTATACTTGTATAATTATATTTTTATAGTAGCCACAGTTTGTGCTAACAGTATGGTTGAAATTAACTATATTATACACTCAGAATATTATGTAGTTAACTGTTTGTAGTTTAATAAAAAAAGTTTTCCGTTCCATTTTAAAATAAAGGAACATACATTTATTTTTTAAAGAAATATCTATATTAACTTTTTTATACATTTATTCGAAATAATTTACTATCATTTACCATTTTTTTTTTCAGTTTCATTTATTTTTTTTTCATTTGTTTGAAATTTAATAAAAATTTACCCACAAAACGGAAACTTGTGGTTTATTTGTGTCCGTAACAGTTATTACAAATTTAAATTTTGTTTGCTGTCTGTTTCAAAAAAAAAATATTGAAAAAATTTCAATTTGTTTTTTTATTTAAATTGGTCGTATATATACAAAATTTTTCAATACAAATTACAAGAACTTCATAAACACACATACATACACAAATACATTCACACAAAAAGTGTTTATAGCTACCCTGTAGGAAATGTCGATAGTGAAATTGTACTGATTCACTATTGACTTTGTCACCAGTACTACTGACTAATTATGTCCAAGCCAACGCTTTCTGCTGTAGACATTTAACATGTGCGTGTCATTGCGAATCTACACATCTATTGACTTGGTGTTGACATTAGAACCAGAGATTCACTAGTACATTTTAGTAATTCTAGTCTACACTTTTGGAACTTTTTACTCGTTAAATTAGATATTTTATTAAAAAATTTTTTAATAAATTTCATTAAAGTAAAAAAAAAATTTCTTGCGAATTTAATTTTGGAGTAGACAAATCTTCAAAAGACTGTACAAAATCATCCACAGGCTCCGTAAAATCTTCATCAGGCTCCACAAAATCTCTAGAGTTGTAATTTTCACTAAAAATTGTTGCCTCTTTCTTGTTATTTTTATTTTTATACAAAATTGATTGTTTTTTTCACAAGTTTTTTGTAATTTATTTTGCTCATTATATATTTTGTTCAAATTTGTATATTTAACTTTTAAACTCATTTTTCTTTATATTTTTATTAAAAACTTTAATTTTGCATGCAGCTGTGTACATGTATTTTCAACAAAACAAAACAATAAAAAAATCAAGAACAAGCACAGCATTGAAGCTGCAAAAAAGGAATGTAAAAAGTATAGACGCTTTGTGGACATGTCACCAAAAGTGCGCTGCCTATTACAAAAAGGTGACAGAAACAACAATAATATCTTTAGTGGGAGGTATTCTGAAAATGTGCTTAAATTTGTTAATGGCTAGTGATATTCCAATAACATATAAAGTATGTGTAATAAATTTATATAATATTGTAATATCCCTTTGTAGTCGACTGACCAGTTCCTACAGAAAAGTCTTCCCTGTTACCTACAATATGCAATAATTCAAGTGAAATGTCTACAAACCCTCAGTCCCTGATTCCTCCTTCCCATAACCAATTTTCGTAATTCCAACACAATGCTCTGCATCTCTAGAGTGTTGGTCTAACGTAAAAAATTATACTCAATTTAAGTAAAAAATATATTAAATTTTAGTAAGATTTTAAGAAATTTTAAATGAAATTTACTTAATTAAGGTAAAATTTTACATATGTTAGTATTAATTACACAGGCCGATGTTCTAACCAAGAATCAGACAATACATTCCCGAATTTTTTTGGACGTGCTGAATCCGAATCTGACCTTTAAATATCCCTATCACGTCAGGTATTCTAACTTAAAAGTGCAGAAAAAACTTCCACAATTTTTTTTTTTTTTTAAAAGAACGTTACTAAATCTAAAAGTGCTACTCCTCCCCTACAAAATCCATTTTCAATTTTTAAAAAATCTTCAATTGTCACTGAGAAGTCGTCTGTGGAACTGAGTGGGTTTTGAAAATTCGTCGACACTCTGAAAATGAGTAGTATCAAATAAAACTTCAAAAATAGTAAAGAATATAAATACAAACACCGAAATTTCAAGTGGTTTTTCCGGCAGTCGGTGTTCCTGATCAGGAATTTTAGGTCGAAGTTACAAAGTCCAAAATAGCGGATACAACATGGCGGACTATATTAAAAGAAATATTGGATTTGTTGATTCTTGCTACTCGGAGGTTTTTACAGTACCTGAATATAAACTCGATGTTAATTTTTTAATAATTCACAATGGCGGACTCAATATGTCCGCCTGTTTTTTTTTTAAATTATTCACAATTGCTTAAAAATTGCTCCAAAATTAAATTTTCTAAACTCAGTATTTTCACCTGTCGCTCTTTTGGAGGCTGGAGCTTTTCTAAAACTTCAGGTTCTGAGGAGATATTTTGCAGGAACGAAATACTGGTATCAGCATAACAAAAATAGCTTATTTGTTTTGTTTCTGCATATATACGGTGGTTTAAGATCATTATAAATAACTAAGAACGTATTATATTTTGCAGAGAATACTCTTTCTAGTGAAAATATTCTTAGATTCAAAGGACGTTTTCTAAAATTCTGCGAATCTAAAGGCTATCTAAAGGGTGTCCCAAGAAGAACGCAATTTTTAAATCTGGCAACATTCGAAGTGTCATTGTTTGACATTTGAACAATTGTTATTGTTTGCTAGTAGAAGGTACGAGGTTAGTAAAAATGGAGCGCTACACGAATGAACAACGCATTCTCATTGTGAAATTGTTTTACCAAAATGGTGAAAGTTTTTCGGCGATCAATTTGGGGTCACAATAATGCTCCAAAAGAGTCAACTGTAAAGAGATTAATGGATAAATTTGCCGAAACTGGGTCTGTTAGTGATGTAAAGACAACAACGCGCCATCGACCAGGTCGATCGACCGAAAATGTCGCAGCTGCACGTGATGATGTCGCTCAAAATCCATCCACCTCAATTCGACACCGAGCTCAGCAAATTGGTGTCTCCAAATCCACTTTGCAGCGAATTTTGACGAAAGATTTGCATCTTGATGCATACAAAGTTCAATTGACTCAGGAACTGAAGCCAGCTGACCATGGACAGCGAAGGGAGTTCGTTAATTGGGTATTGGAGAGACAACATGAAAATGCTGATTTTGCCGATAAAATCATCTTCAGTGACGAGGCCCATTTTCATGTTGATGGCTTCGTCAATAGGCAGAATTGTCGCATTTGGGGTGAGGAAAATCCTCGAGTGATTCACGAGAAGCAAATGCATCCTCAACGTGTCACTGTGTGGTGTGGTTGTTGGGCTGGAGGAATCATTGGACCTTTTTTTATGAAAATGAGGCAGGTCAAGCGCAAACAGTCAATGGTGTTCGGTATCGTGAAATGATAACCAGTTTTTTCTTGCCTAGAATTGAAGAAATGAATGTGGAGGGCATGTGGTTCCAACAAGACGGCGCCACATGTCATACAGCCAGAGAAACAATTCAATTGCTGCATCAGTAATTTCCCGGTCGTGTTATTTCGCGTTTTGGAGATCAGAATTGGCCGCCTAGATCGTGCGATTTAACACCATTAGATTTTTTTCTTTGGAGTTTTTTGAATTCGATGGTTTACGCGAATAAGCCGATGACGACTCAAGCCTTAAAAGAGGAAATTGGACGCTGCATTAATGAAATACCGCAGCATTCATGCAAAACGGTCATTGAAAATTTCATTAAAAGATCGCGTGCATGCCAGCAAAGCCGCGGCGGCCATCTGCACGATATATTGTTCCATAAATAACCTCATTCTGTCTACTTTACGATATAATAAAGTTTCACGATTTTTTTTTTTAAATATCTGTGTTTTATTTAAAATTTAAAAATTGCGTTCTTCTTGGGACACCCTTTACAAAAATCTTAAAAATGTCCTAGAATCTTAAAATTTTTCTATTATAAAAAGTTCATAGAATCTATGTTTTTTTATAGTCCACTGGATCAAAAAAGCTTTTCTAACAATTTTTCTATTTGAAAAAGTCCATAGAATGTATGTTTATTTTTTATTAAAAAAAGTCCTCAGAATTTAAAAATTTTTTTAAAAAAAGTTTTATTAAAAAAGTCCTTAATATTTAATTTTTTCTTTAGTAAAAACATTTCTTAAAGAGATATTCTTAAATTTAAATAACTTTTCATAGTTACGAATCATAATACAAATGTGGGATGGTTATTCTATTATCATAATATGATAACTATATTATAGTACGACTGTGGCACAATCATAATCCCAAAGTTATATATATGATTGCCCCAAACATAGTTTTTTTTTTTTGCGTGTGAGGTCTAATAATATTTACTGAGTATTTGCAGTGGTTAGAAAGTAATATAATTTTTTTATTAAAAAAATTTAATGAAAAAACCAGCTCACAAAATTTACACAAATCAATAATAAACTACAGGTATTGGAAGAGTTCCAGCGAAACTCAGTGTTTCCCTTACAAATATAATTTATAATTTCTTTATAAATATTTTCTTTATTAAGCTCTTCATTAAACTTTTATTTATAATTTCAGCTATAATTTCGTTATCCTTAATCCTTGCAACTAAAGACATTTTTCTGGTTGGGGTAATTGTGTATTTCAACCCCTTTCCATTTGTTCATTGTTATTTCAACTGGTACATTAAATGTCATCATGTCTGGTTATTCAAGTAAAATCAACAGTGGTGGTCATTATGGAAACAAACTGACCAAAATTAAGCATCAGTGTTTAACTTTGTTCTTTCTTCCTGTTTATAATAGTTTTTTTTTTTTGTTCTTGTTGGTTTGTTATAGACGATTAAAAGATTTCTTGATGAAAACTTCAATTCATGTATTATTCATTACATGTTTACGCATTTTCCTTTCTCCTTTATATTTTCTAATTCTTGGAAAACGTTGTATTTTTTTTCTTTTTAATTTCTTTTATTATTCTATTTTTTTTGTGGAAATTATTTTGTTTTCATTGTTGTTGTTCATTAATAGACAGATATTGTTGGTATTATCGATAACGAACTTCCTGTTTATGCTTGTATTGGTTTGAAGAGCTGGTTGTTTACTTGTTGTTAGTTCGCTGCTTTGTCAGCTAAATTTGATTTGATATCTATGATGATGTCTAAATAACACATTCATTTATTTAGTTGGATAGATAGTTATACTTGAAGTCATTTTGATTACAATCAAAATTGGGGTTATAGTCGTAGTAAATGTAGGGAATTATGTAATTGTATGCTTTTAAGCTAAATTTAACCGTAATCAAGAAAGTTTAGGTAAAAAGGAAATGGGTCCAGCCCGTCTTTTAGACATTGTTTGTTGATCGGAAGATGCCTAACGTAAATGGATAATGAAGGAATTTTCTAATTTTAAATTATATTCAGGCTTAGTTATTTACTGGATTATACATTTTTCGGTTTCAAAAGTAAGGTTAAATAAAACACATATAAAGCTACACTCACAATATTATTTCGTTAAAAATAATCTAAAATACATATTAAATTAATCGAAAATACAATTAAAAAGAGAAGTGCTGATTTTTCATTGTATGCAGCCCATTTTGTTGTTTATTTTCAATCATTATTTTATAATCGACATAAGTAGTAAAAGCAATCGAAAGTAGTTTAAAATAACCATCAATTTTTAACTGACAAAAAGTAGAAAAAACGATTTTTGTGGTTTATTTTTCAAATTGAATTTTTTTTTTATTTGTATGTAATTTTACAAAACACAACACACACATGTATTTTTTTATTTTCTTGTGTGTATCTATATTTGAATAATTTCTTGTAATTTTTATTGAAATAATTTTGTATATAAACAAACTATTTTGGCAAAAAACAATAAGGAATTATATGAATTTATATTTTTAAAAACAGAAAACATAAAATTTTACATTAACCAAAAAATATCCACTCCTACTGAATGTCTGTACATTTTTATAGTTTGTTTTTTGAGTGACTGATTCAAATAGTTAAAAAATATATTTCTATGAATTTCAATTGATTCTTCGCTTAAAAACAAACTTTACGTATTACTTTTTAAATAAACTACATACGGAAAATATATTGTGAGTGTATGATTTCGATGAAACTTTTATTTATAAAGCTTAGACCTTGCCATTACGTACGAAATACAATGTCTTTTTAAATCACCGCTTCTAGATTGGTTGCAGCAGTCGATCCTTTTGAGTTAGTTTTCAACCACTTTTTCGCACATTTCGGGCGGTATCTCGGCGATAACTTAAATTATAACTTAAATAATCAAATGCTCGTTGACGTAGCCCCAAAAAAAAATCTAAAAGCGTCAAATCGCATGATTCTGGTGGCCAATAGACGTCGCCAAAACGTCAAATTACGCGTTCTGGAATCTTCCCATGCAATAGAGCCAAAATGGGTCGTGTTGTGTGGCTCGTGGTACCATTTTGTTGAAACCACATACCATAATCTTTAATTGTAGGCCAAATTGATAGTTCCGTGAAATCGACAAATTCGGATTATCCGCCGCATTTTCACTAACAGAAGCGATATTTTTGACAGTATGCACATTGTGATCATCCACAAGCCTGACCACATCTGTAACTTCCAGTCTATTAAAATTTCTTTTTAATCTTGCCAATGCCTTGCAGAGTGAGTTGATTATGAGGAGCATAATCACCCCGTAATGCTCAAGAAGTGGCTACGTTTGAAACACCCCTTTTGTTGTAAGTTTAAACTATTTTTACGCATTCTTCGGTTGTTAAATGATCCATATTCGTAAATGGCAAACTTTCACTAAATAAATGACACTTCAGATGACAGCTGGCAGCTTTTCCAGACCAGTGGTTTTGAAACCACTAAATGAATAACCAACCATGTACTAAATAGGAATTTGTTATGATAATTTTAGTATTAAGGGGAATTAAATCAAAATTATTTTCTACCCGACTATCATAATTTTGATAGTCATAATTTCGATTGGTCCAAATTAAAAGTTAGATAGAACTGAAAACAAATTGTATTATTATGGGTTTCTTTTTTTGGAATTTTATATAATTATTCCATACAATTATATTCGAAGAGCATCATATATTTTATAGATTTAGTTATCATATTATGATAATTTTACCATAATATGGTCCTTACAGTTATATTAAGATTCAAAACTATGAAAAAATTTTATATAAACGCTTTTTTTCAAGAAGACTTATTTGATTCTATGGACTTTTTTTAAGTATTTTAAAAAATAATTTTAAATTCTAAGAACTTTTTTTTTTTAATTAAAAACATTTATTCTAAGTACTTTTTCTTATAGAAAAATTCTTATATCCTAAGTTTTTTTTTAGAGTATATGGATTTTTTATCTAAGAAACAGTTTGCAGAATCTGAGAATTTTACTTGAAGGAAAAAAAAACCTTAAATCTAAAAATCTTTCTATCAGAAATATTTCTAAAAATCTATTATTTTATGTAAGAAACCTTTTTTCTGTAGATTATTTCTTATAAAAAATTATTTTATTAATATTCTGAGTACTTTTTCCATAAGAAAGTCTTTATTTTTTAAGAAATGAATTAATAAACATATTTAAAAATAAAAAACTTATTGTTTTTACTGTACTGTTTATGTATAAGGCATTTTCGAATGGATGATTGAATTGATACAATTTTTTTATGAAAACAAGAATGTATCATGACTGTGTCAAAGTCATGTTTTATTTGATTTCCAATTATTCATTGATTGTTGTGAGCATTTTATTGTTCCATAATATCATATTTTTTTCATAGTCAGCATTTTTGTTACCACAGTATGGTTACAGCCAATCATGTTATAAAATAGAAAGTGGCAATCATGAAAAAATAAAACATATAAAATAATAATGATGGTGGCGACCATATTAATAGTTAGAAGCTATTTAAAATTCAATAACTTGATAGCGACAAATATAATCGAATGCATCAAGCATAATATAGTAGCAGTGATCATGTTGCAACCAGTTTTTTCTCCTCATATAACATAAACCAACTTATTACGTTCGGTTTCTAAATTTTTATTAAAATAATAATATTTTTTTTTATTGTTTTTATAAAGATTAAATGTAAAAACCAAATAAAAACAGTTTGCTGTTAGAGAGCCAAAAAAATATTCAGGAGGAAAGGATCTCTACTATACTCTTTACACTATAATAAACGCAACAGTTTTTGTGGTCACTGCCGGGCGTCGTTATTTTGGGCATATTTTCTCTCACAGCGACAATCGTTATACGTCACGTTGTTATTCTGGGCCGTCACTTATGCGGATTATGTTCCTAATTCTGAGCTTTATAACCGGTTTCTTCTGGTGATTACGACTAAAATTATTTTGATTACAGTTCCAAATTCCAGTGTGGATATTTTGTAGAAAACAGCAAATTGGCATAATGTCCGTTGGGGTTATGGCATGTAACCCAACGGACGTTATTATGGCATGTAGTATGCTAATAATGTGTCAGGTACTTTTCCGACGAAATCCTTTTGTAAAGTAGGCGGTTGACTTTTAAGTTGAGGAGTGATCATAAAATATTATACTTTATAACTCACAGTTAAATTACAACTTCAGTTCAGCATTCTAAATGACATATCTTTATCATACTAAATTCATATGTCATTCTTATCATAAATGGAAATTTTATCGTTAGTTACAATTTGGTTACTTATTTGATTTTTTTTTAAATGGTAAGATTCTTGTAGTTTGGCAAAGATGCAGTAGTTAAATTATCTTGACTCGAAGGCCAGGACTCAGAGGCCATATGGACTTTTTATACCCACGGGCTACGCTACAGATGTCTGATTATGGGTCGTCGCTTTATTATTTCTGGACATTTGTGCAGCTTGTATCTACTCTGCGCTAGATTTTCCACAGCTTCGAGGCTTCTATGTACAGTAATCCACTCCCTGGTCTCTCGTTTCTACCAAATCAGCAACCTAAACTAACCTAACCTAAGGCTTAGTTATCTGCTCAACATTTAGTTCAAATTTAAAAAAATCATAAAAAATTAATTACTTACAAATTGTGAAGGCACTTAATGTCTTCCAGCTAGATGTCCAGCAAAAATAAATAGAAGTGAATCTTAAAGAATCAATTTTTCATTGATTCCAAAGTATCATTTAATTCTGATTATCCTCTTCTAGAGCAGTTTTTTCACAACTTCAAAAATTGTGATTTTAAATGAAATTAACTCTTTTCATTAACTCTAATTTTAAAAACAGTCAAGCTTAAGCATTGACCATATAAATTTCTATACAAATTTGACATTAATAAGTATGGTTAAGTACTAAACTTTGGTAATTTTGAAACAACCCAATAAACATTGAAAAGTTAAAAATCCAAATGCTTAAAATATTGCTTGTATTGTGCTTTATTTTAAGTGGTTTTTTACAGTCAAAATCAAGTTCATACAAATAAAAATAGTTTATTTTTATGCTTTTCATTTATTGCTAATATTTTAAAATAGAACATTTTTTCAAATTTACAATTTTCCTGTGAAAATTTTAATAAAACCTGAGTTTCTTTCATGGATTTTAACGAAAAGGTAAGTCACATTTTATATTTGAAGCTAAACTCTCTTCTTATATTGTCTTTTTTTTCTTATTTCAGTAAGATTCTGCAAATTTCAACGCTTCTAAATAAAAAAGGATTAGTGAAAAAAAACATCGGAAGTTAAAAAATCATGATCAAATATACAACAGTTAATAATATCGATTTGGACAACAGATGGCATAACTATCACATACGGTTTGTGTCAATAATAACAAATTGGTGAACAAAAACATTTTGCAGCAAAATTTAATGAATTTTATACTAAATTTTAGTAATAAAAATAAAAATGCTTACAGAGCAGTTGAAAAATAAGAACTTAAGGCAATAACTATATTATACATACATTAGGGTGGGCCGATTTGTAAGGACAAAAATTTGTCGATATTGTGCCATTGAGTTTTCGATAGCAGGAAAAAGAAGTTCCACTACTACATAGCAAAAAAATCAACTTTTATTTTTTTAGTAGGTATTAATTACATTTTTTTAAACATTACATTTCCAAGGTGACATACAATACATACAAATATACATTGCCACATACAATACAATATAACATATGAGCGCGTGAGAATAGATATACGACTAAGAGAATCGTACATATAGGACCGCATCAAAAAAAAAGAGTACTCTTAGTCGTATTTTATCGAAAAACTGGTATCATCATCACCTTTAAAGTGCGATTTTCTTTAGAAAAGAGCTATTTGATACGGGAAAAAATACATAAAAATTGGTTTGGAGCCTTAAAAATAACAAAATAGAGTAAAAAATCTAAAAATATAAAATCTAAAAATACCTTAAAAATTAACGCGTAAAAAAAGATCGACTTTTCAACAAAAATGCGTCCAAAACCCCTAGAAAAACATTTTTTTTTGGAAAAACTGATATCGCCATCGTTTTAAGTACACTTAAAAAAGTTTGTAAGTTAAAATAACTGAAAATATCATTTAAAAGAAATGATATTTCATTTAAAAACCGGTCTACTTAATTTTCATTTAAATTAAATGCCATTTGTTATTTATTTTTAAATGTTGATTAATCAACTGACACATCCGTAAGAAACAACTGATATAATCAGTTAAAATAAATGTCAAAATTTTACCTACCAATCCTTAAAAAATAAATGTTTTTTTCATTTATTTGAAATTATTTCCGTTTTTGTATTTTTTGTTTTTTTTTTTCGATATACGCCAAAGTGTCTTTTTTTCAATCGCTATAATAATGTCGAATTTTATGCCTAAAAAAGAGGTTTTGCGGGGAAGTCTGATAACCTTCTTTCATTTGAAAAATACGTCTGCAAAAAGTTATCGATTGTTGGTAGAAGCTTACGGTCAACATGCACCAACTCAAAAAACTTGTGAACGATGGTTTGCGCGATTCAAAAGTAGTGATTTCGACACAGAAGACAAGGAGAGGCCTAGTCATTCGAAAGCAATGAAATTGGGACATTGAAAGGCGATTTAGCATGTAGGAAATGCTTCTTGAACGCTACAAAAAGAAATCATTTTTGCATCGTATTGCTACTGGTGATGAAAAATGGATACATTACGATAACCCCAAGTACAAAAAGTCATATGTAAAGCCCGGCCAACCAGCCATATCAACGCCGAAGCCGAACATCCATAGCGCCAAGGTAATGCTCTGTATTTGGTGGGATCAGAAGGGTGTTTTGTATTATGAGCTGTTTTGAATTGGGTCAGACAATCACAGGGGACCTGTGACGAATACAATTGATTTATTTGAAGGGAGCAATAAACGAAAAACGACCAGAATATACGACCAGACACGAGGTCATAATCTTCCACCATGACAACGCTCGGTCCCATATTGCAAGACCGGTCAAAAACTATTTGGAAAACAGTGGATGGGAAGTTTTAGCTCACCCGCCTTATAGTCCAGATTCAGGGCTTGAATTAAAGTATATTCTCACTGTAATGTTCGACTTGAATTTTAGTGTCCATTTTGCTGGAACATGCTATCGAATTAAGGTGTAATTTAAGTATAAATCAAGGAAAACTTGACTTGAATAAAACTTGATTTTAGCTTTCATTTATGTTTATTGTGAAGTTGTCAAGTTTAAGTGATTTGTAATTTTTAAAATCGTAGATAGCAATGAAGGAAGTTAAAATATTATTGTAATAGGAATTGCAAGAATTTCGAAAACTTAAACTTTATAGGGGAAACAACAACAAATGTGTCAGTTAAATTCCCGGGACATTGGAAAAATAATTTAAATTTAAAATTAAATATTTATTTGGGAACATAAGAAGATCTAATTTTTCACTAAACTAAAAAAGGGATCATAAAAGAAAACTTCCAAATTCACTGCTTCTTTTTCTATTCTTTTGCTACTTTTTTATGCTGGGTGTTGATGAGGTCCAATTGAGAAATTACCACTTCCCCTCAAATACTTCTATGAGGATTAAGTAGAAAAATGTTCGTAGATGTGGGCATTTTGCAAAAGCCTATTTTTAAAACCGATTCTTTCGCAGTTTCTCTTTTGCATTGTAATTTTTTTTTTATATGCTCAATACCTCAACTCTTACAAAAGCATGCATTTCGTATGTATTTATTCCATTAATGTTTGGAAAACATTTCTTTATGCTTTTATAAACATTCTTTTTATGACCTTTATTACCATAACTATTAAGCATTACATTATCTCCATTTTTTTTTTTGGCAATTGTTTGTATTTATTTTTATCTTACTCTTCTAAAGCAACAGTCCAAAATGTAATTCCTTGATAATCGTTTTATTATGCATTCAAGTGTAACTGCCACACTTGAAATACTAGTACTTGAACTATTTCCAATAACAATTCAATGTATTATCATAATCCAAATAGCATCATTGTTTAGCTAAAGAGATGTCATTTATGTTAAGAAAATGAAACCATTTTTATTGAATTTATCAGATTGACAAAAAATTCCTAACATGTTCATGAAAGAAGCAATACAAAGCCAAAATAACACATAGAAAACAATTTTAAATGTTATTAAGGAAGTGGTCATATAAAATTTTCATTTTATTCATTCTACATGAAAAGTAAAAAAATTTACTTCAAAATTCCATTAATGTTTTGCTTTTATGACTAACTCCGTGCTAATGGATTTTCTTAAAAGTTTTCAAAGGTGTCGTAAGAGATGCATTAAATGCATTAAACCTTTTCCCAGAATAAACATTATAAACCAAATAAAACTTTGCTTATGTTAAAGTTTTCTTTATAGCATACTTTTTTTTTGGGTTACCAAAGAAATTTTTCTATGAAAAAAACTTTAAAATTATAAGAAAATGTAATAAAATTTAAATTCTTTTTCTTCTTTAGGATAACAAACTAACCCCAAATTAAAATATTAGTTTTAGAAATAAAACAATACCTAGAAAGGATTTCATTAGCATAAATAAAAAGTACATAATTACAATTTTTGGTTATGTGTGTTATTGTCCCATATGTGTTACACATATACGTGTGTATGTGTATATCATTCATGATAATGTTTAAAAGGATAATGTGTTGTCTTAATAACCATATCTAATGGTTTTATCATAATTTTGTTTAAAATATGATATATTTTATTACTTTACACATGCAGGAGAGTAAGTTAAATTAAAGTTAGTTGGTTTTATTTTCATAGCTTTTTGGTTAATTGTATATAATTGTTTAGAAATGTTTATTTTTCCAAAACTACAAAAACTTACTCAAAGTACCCTTAAGTACAGGTTGGTTGAAAAGTTCCTGCGCTCACCAAGAGATGGCACTGCTAGCTCCAAACTTTTTATTTTTTCAAGTTGTTATAACTGTCCTGAGAACACATGCAAAGTTGCAAGTCATTCTGTCAATTCTTTCTTTGTTTACAAGCCATTTGAAGTTGACGTGTCATTGATTTTTGCTTAATATAGAAAAAATTGAATATCGTGCAGTCATTAGATTCTTTGTTTTGAAGGGTTTAAAAGCAAAGGAAATTTATGAACAATTGTTAGAAGTGTATAAGGAGTCCTCACCTTCAAAACGCACCGTTGAATTTTGGGCTGGTGTATTTAAACGTGGTTGTACCAGCCTTAAAGACGATCCATGCGAAGGACGACCAAAAACTGCAACCACAGCAGAAATCATTGAGCAGGTACATAATATGGTAAGTGAAGATCCAAGTTTGACTAAGCGTGAAATTGCTTATGCCATAGGCATCTCAGACGAACGAGTACTCCTTATTTTACATGAAGAATTACGTATGAAAAAACTGCTTGGAAAGTTAGTGCCGCACAGATTAACAATTCAACAAAAACTGGATCGAAAACAAATTTCTCAGCGTAATTTGGAGCGTTTTAAGCCGAATAAAACCGACTATTTGCGTCGTTTTATAACTATGGATGAGACTTGGATCTACCACCATGATCCTAAATTGAAACAAGAACGTTTTCAGTGGACTGAAGCTGGTTGTTCAGCTCCGAAGCAGATGAAGTCACAACGATCAGCAAAGAAGGTTATGTCATCAGTTTCTTGGGATGCAAAAGGAATTTTGTTGATTGATTATCTTCAGAAAGGTAAAACAATCAACTCTGAATATTAATGCAGCCTTTTGGATCAGCTGGATGAAAAAATTCGTGAGAAAAGACCTGGTTTAAAGAAGAAAAAAAATAATTTTTCATTAAGACAATGCACCTGCTCACAAAAGTGTTTGGACGATGGCTAAATTCAAAGAATTAAAGTACAATTGCTTGAACATCCACCGTATTCACCAGATTTGGCTCCCAGTGACTACTATCTCTTTAGAAATCTTAAACAATTCCTTCGTGGAAAGCATTTTTCGTCGAATGAAGAGGCCATATCAGCCGTAGACGGTTATTTTGCAGAGCTTCCGGAAAACCATTATAAGGATGGGATAAAATTATTGGAAGATCATTGGAACAAGTGTATTGAGCTTCTAGGAGATTATATTGAATAAAAAAATATATTTCGTAACAAAACAGTTTTCTTTCATTTCAAGCGCAGGAACTTTTCAACCAACCTGTATGCAACGATTTTCTGTTTTAAAATATGCATTAAAAGAGCCTAAGAAGAGATAAAAATCTAAACGTAATGAACGTTAAAGAGTTCCATTATTTTTTTAGAATATCTGCCGATTGAATATTAGTGAATTTAGTTAGCATTAGTATTTCTTAAGTTTTTGACTTTCAAATTCCATAAAAATTTTAAATTGAAAACTTAAAAATAACGAAAATACATATTTTGGGGGTTTAGTATAAACGTGGTTTTACGACCCAGCAAAACCACACATTACCAAATAATGGGTAAAGTAATGTATAGCCATAGGGGCCAATGGATTACTTTACATCTTACTTCATTGATGAATTTTACAGGCGATGAGCCTCAAAGTAATGTATAGACCCTTTACTTTAGAGGTGATAATGTAAGGGTAATGTAAGGAATTTTTATTAAAAAAAATTATTACAAATATTTTATTTAAATTATTTGTAATTGAAAATAATGTGGTCAAGATGGGAATCGAACCAGGGAAATCTTATTGCCAGCCAAGAACACTACCCACTAACCTATAGACGCATATAGTATTTGATTGCTTTAAACTTAAATGAATTGTTGCGCTTCGTTTTTTCGCTAGTGTTATTAAAACAAACACACATTACCCTTTTGCTTACAAAAAAATTAAAAGTAATGTATCTAAAAATAGATTTTTAAAAATATTTCAATTATTACTTTTATAAATCATATATTACGTAAAAAATAATAAGTAACTTATTACTTTATGCTTGTTAATAATAAAAAAGGTAACAAGCTATCATTACAAGGTAACGCATGAGAATATCGCACCCATAACCAAAGTTTTGCTGGGGAGTTAAAAGATACAATCAAAGCTAGCAAATGGACGAAATCCGATTTTGAATACATTTTGTTACAAAAATTCAGTTTTTGGTTTTGTTTTCCATTTAATGAAAAACTATAGAACTAAATGATGTTACAAGCCTAAAGGGTTTGTCAGTAGAGCCTACGGAAAATGATGATGAAATCAAGGACTTATGCAGTTAAAAAGATGACAAAGTTGTTTAACTTTAAAATAACTAAAAATGTCGTAAAAGCAACTGAAAATTTTTTACTACAAAAAGTAAAAACACTTGTTTTTTATAGTTAAATTCTTTGATATTATTTATTTATATAAAGCAATAGCATTACTGACTGACTCATCATCGCCTAGCCAATACTGCTGGAGCTAGAAGTTCCCCCTCCGGTTAAATGGGATTTTTGGAAATTCCTATGGCCTGCCAAACCCCTTGGACTAGAAACCTAACATTTAAAATATGCCTTCTTTAAAGTATGCGCTAATTTATTTTTATTTATTTTATTTTATTCAAATATTCAAGAACCAAGCCCTCTGGGCCAAATATGGTTCGTATACTTCATTGATAAGGTAATTTTTGAAATCTATGTCTCCCCTTTAACAGCCCGCCTTAATCAATTTTGACTAGAAACCTGAAAATAAAAATATGTGTTCCCTTGATTGTAGGCAAATTTACTGAAAAGGTAATTTTTAGAATTTTCACCAGGCACATGATTAGTACAATGGAAGCTCAAATGGAAAAAATTCTTCTCCTTAACGGCCTGCCCAAACCGCTTTGGTTGGAAATTTGAAATTTCAAGAACGAGTGGAATTGAAAAATTCAAATTGGGAAACCAAATGAAATTGAACGGGGTACGATGGAATTACAACACTATATAAAGGCAACATAAAAGAAAGGAACGGGAAATAAAATTAAATAATAGAGAGGGGTACGAAATGGAATAGAATAATTACAACACTAGACTAGGAGAACGTAAAAGAAAAGGGAATCAAATGTAATGAAAAGGTAAACGAGTAGAATTCAAACCCTAGAGAAGAGTGACGCGATGGATGGAGTAGGGAATGGGTCGAATTAAAACACTAAGAAAAACTAATGGTTTGAAACACAAGACAAGGAAATATATATGAAATGGAACGAGTGAATTTAAATTTTTAGACACGAGGAACAAAATAGAATGGAATGTGGAACGAGTAGAATTAAAACAATGTGCAAGAGGAACGAAATGAAATGGAACGGGGAACGAGTTTAATTGAAACATAAGGTACTAGGAACGAAATAGCATAGAACAAGAAGAATGAAAACACTATACAATAGGAACGAAATATAATTGTTCGGGGAACAAGAAGAATTAAAACACAATTTTAGAGGAACGAAATGGAATGGAATGGGGAACGAGTGGAATTGAAATATTAGACACTAGGAACGAAATAGAATAGAATGGAACACAAGTATAATTATAACACAATACAAGGTATGTGGAATGGAACGGGGAACGTGTGTAATTGAAACTCCAAACAATCGGAACATATTCTTTTTATTTTGCCGATTTTTATCCATTTTTAGATTTTTCGATTTTTTGAAAATCTTATCTCTCAATGGTAATTACTTTTTGCAATAGGTGCATTGTTAATGATAACGAAATTTCAAATGATTGTTATTAAAAAATCAAATCTTTAATTCTTTCCATATGATTTAGTTTATAAAAATGATAATGAACATAATTTCATTACAATTGATATGAATGCTAATGATATAATATGGTAATGAAATATGATGACAAGATATGGTAATAAAATCATGAATTAATTGGTCCACTCAATTCATTAGTGTCATGTATGGCAGATATCCACTAAGACGGGATTTTTTTAATCTTTACGCTTATGGGGAAAAGAACCTCCATAAACGGCCTGCCCAAACCGCGTTGGCTAGAAATCTGAAATTTAAGCTTAAAATGGGCTTAAAAAGGAAAAAAATGTTTTCCCTTAATCACCTATCCCATATCGCCAAAGCTAGAAACTTGTAATTTTGGCATTAAGATTCCTACTCCGGGGTAGGCAGCCACCAACATGTAGCGACACAAATTCAAGAACCGATATATTCGGAAATATCAACATATTCGGTTATTGATATAACAGCCCAGAAAAAAACATTAGACCGCCAAAAAGCACATGAAAATTTTATATTTAAAAAAAAAAATTTAAATAATCTTTTTAAACAATAACTTTAGATTTTAAGGGTTTATTAAATTTTGTGAAGATTTTTAATCAAACTATTCAACCAGACCTAAACCTACGCTGCATCGCTTTTGAAGAATGTTTTGATTTTATTCATATTATATGTATTTCATATTCTACAATCTTGTTTATATTATTTAAATAATTTATTTTTCATTTAAAAATTTTTATTATTTATGCAATCTTTTGTATTCTTTTTCAGATTTATTTTTTGTTATAAATAATCTAACTTCGCCACTCTAAGGAATTAAGGTAATTGCTTTTAAAATATATATATATATATACAGTGCTGGTCAAAACATTTGCAACTGAAATCCCATTTAAAGTAAATACTGTTTTTTTATAATAAAAACACTTCTACACTTAGTTTCTTATTTTGTTTTATTTAATTCAATTATAGTATATTATCTTACAAAAACAAAAAAATATATTTATTAACTTACAACAATAAAAAAATAACTTTTAGCAAAATTTATCGAAATTCAGGTGTTCAAAACATTTGCAACTCTTAACGAAATTAAAAATAAAAATAAAAAAAACTCAAAATGTTTAGTATTTTGTTGCATATCCACGATGTTTTATAACTTCAGAGCATCTCTTAGGCATGGAGGCTATGAGCTTATCTATATATTCGTTAGAAATTGCATTCCACTGCATTTCCAATTCGACGAAAAGTTCATCACCATTTCGGAATACTTTATTGCCGATGTTGCGTTTTACAATCATCCACATGTTCTCAATCGGGTTGAGATCGGGAGATTGAGGGGGCCACGACATGACATTAATTTTATTTTCCTCTAACCAAGCTTTAACTATCCTTGCCGTGTGTTTAGGGTCGTTATCATGCTGGAATGTCCACGAAAGTGGCATATCCCATTCATCATACGGAAGCATAACTGAGCTAAGTAGGTCTCTATAGATTGGGGCTGTCATTGTATCTGTTATGCGGTGAATCGGACCAATTCCATTCCCAGAAAAACACCCCCATACTATAATATTTCCACCTCCGTGCTTTACTGTGGCTGTTATGTACCTGGGATTAAACTTTTCACCTTGAGGTCGTCGAACGTAGGTTCTTCCATCTGACCCCCGGAGGTTAAATTTAGACTCATCCGACCATAAAATGTTTTTCCATTGATGTGGAGTCCAATTTAGGTGGGCGCGAGCAAATTCAAGTCGAGCTTTTCTGTTTTTTCTGATACATATGGTTTTTTTGTGCATCTAAAGCTTCTAAGACCACATTATACGGCTCTTCGTTTGATAGTGGAAAGACTGGCATCTATCGGAATTTCCGTTTTTGCTTCTCTAGGGATTGCTTTCGGATATTTGAAAAAAAAATTCTTTATTTTTCTATCTTCTCTTTTAGTTGTAATACGGGGTCTTCCTCCTTTATGGATTGTATGGATATTGCCACTTTTAACTATTCGACATATCGTTGACTTGGGTACAGAATATTTTATTGAAATTTCTTTTTGAGAAAGTCCATTTTGATAATCTTTTAAAATTTTGGTCTTAAAAACTGAATTATATTTGTTTCCAGCCGTTTTTCACAAAAATTATTATAATGAATATTACCCTTTCACCATGTAATGAAAACTACTGAAGCGCAATAGTTTTAAATTTTTTTTTTTTGTAAAAATGTAAAGACAAGAATATAAATAATTTAAAAAGAATGCAATTACCGTTATTTCCAAGCATTTTTTAGTGTTAATTAATTCGCTAAGAGTAGAAGAAATTGCAGTTGCAAATGTTTTGAACTCTTAAATTTCGACAATCTCTTAAAATATATATTTTTTGTTGTTGTAATTTAACGGAATCTGTTTTTTTCTTAATTGTTTAACAAAAGCAATAAATAAATGTAAAAAAATAATAAATAGTTAGTAACCAAGAGTCATTTAAAAAAAGTTAATCAATTAAAAGCTCAAATACGGTTTCAGTTCCATATGTTTTGAACAGTACTGTATATAAAGGGTGGTTAAATTCTAAGGTCCGATGTTGATTTTGAATAAGACACAAATTATTTAGGAAATTATTGTCATTTCTTTTTATTATGATACCATGATATGGTTCAATTATGTATGGAATAAAATGGATGCCGCCACCTCGGCGGCACACCTCCATCCGATGGTCCAAATTTTCGATGACCCTGAGGCACAATTGAGGTTCTATGCCGTTAATGTGCCAACTATCTCATTCTTTAGCTCTTGAATTGTTGCTGGCTTATCGACGTACACCTTTTCTTTCAAATTACCCCAAAGAAAGAAGTCCAACGGTGTCGAATCACATGATCTTGGAGGACAATTGACATCGCCACCACGTGAGATAACACGGCCATTGAATTTTTCGCACAAAAGAGCCATTGTTGCGTTAGCTGTGTGGCAAGTGGCACCGTCCTTTTGAAACCACATATCGTCCATTGTCATATCCTCAATTCCTGATAGCGAACACCATTCACGGTAAATGCTTGGCTGACCTCATGACACACTATCGCGAACAGCAGCAATATTTTCCGCAGAACGAACTGGGCGAACAGGTGTTTTCACAGACCCGGTTTGCTGAAATTTGCCCACAATTCTCCCGATTGTGGACACATTTGGTCGATTATGCTGACCAAAAAAAGCACGAAGTGCACAAATGCATTTTGATTTGAACGCCCATTTTAATAATAAGCCTGAATAACTTTAACGCGTTGCCCGATTTTGTATCTTTCCATGGTTCAAATAGAGTTAGTCTGAAATTGAGAAATGTCAAATGAAATGCAAAAAAAAACTTGACGTTTAGGTGTAGTTCACATCCAACATCGGCCCTTAAAGTTTAACCACCCTTTATATATATATACAGTTATGTGCGAAAAAATAGGGACACTTGCATGCAACAATTTTAAAGTAAAAAAACACACATACATTTTGCTTAAAAATTAAAAATATTATTTTAAGATTATGGTACAACAACAACTTTTCATTTTAGGCAACAATTGAAACTTTGTTGTTGCAATTGAAAAAAACAACCAACATTAAAAAGTATTATAATTTCCAATAGTGGAATGTAAATAAAAATAGAGACAGTAAGAACATTTTTTGAAATATTATTAGTATTTTATATTTTTTTGATGGAAATAAAATAGTGGTCATTGTATCTAATAGATTTACCTTTTTCTGTATCATATTTATGTAAATAAGTGTACGAAGTATGGAGCCAAGGGTGATATAGGTATGGGTTGAAGAAAATCGGAACAGATTGCCATATGCATGCAATTTTTAAATTTTGTTTGTGTCAGACTAATTCGTTGGTATTGTTTATCAATTCTAGGCCAAATCTTGATGAAAGTCGTAGCGGACTTTTTCTGTGTATTCTCCATGATACTTAAATGAAAAAATAAGAAAAATGTTTCATTTGAAAAAACTTTTCCTATGATCTCGAATAAAACTAAAAATACATTTTCATACATATAAACACCTGTACTTTTAAAACTATCAACTAATTATTGCAATCTAGAATGAAAAACCCCAAACAACAAAATTTAACTATCGATGCTCTTTAAAATTTATAAATAATTTCTGATTTTTTTCAGGAAATCAGGACTTAATAGTGATCAGGTGGTCTTTTGTTTGGCTTAGAATTGATAAACAATACCAACGAATTAGTCTGGCACAAACAAAATTTTAATATTCCATGCATATGGCAATCTGTTCGGATTTCCTTTATCCCATACCTATTTCACCCTTGTCTACATACTTGGTACATTTATTAAAATAAATATGATACAGAAATGGGTAAATCTATTAGATACAATGACCACTATTTTATTTCTTACAGTCCCTATTTTTAATCACATACGACTATTGGAAACAAAGTTTGAATTGTTACATAAAATGAAGAATTATTTTTGTACTATAATCTAAAAATAATATTGATAGTTTTTTCTCAAAATGTATGTGTGTTTTTTTTTCCTTTAATTTTGTTGCATACAAGTGTCCCTATTTTTTCGCACATTACTGTATATATTATTTAAATATTTATAGATTCTTTGCAATAAATTTCTATTAACCTTATCTAAATTATTCTAAGAACTTTATTATTCAAAAATATTGCTACAACTTTGTCCCAAAAGAAACCATAAAATTACAATAATTTTCTTTTACTTCCCTTGCACTGCTAAATACATAAAGGGTCAAATAAAGTATTAAATTACTAAAACCACAATAAATCTTTGTTTTAGATAAGAAACACAAAAAAAAAAAATAAAAAAGTAAAACACAAACCATAAAATTTATTAAAATATTATGCTGTAACAACTAACTTATAAGGGAATATTTTTTACAGGACTTACCACCATCACTAACACATACAAAATTATTTCTAAACAAATACAATAATTTAAAATAAAATCTTATCTAAATGTCTTAACAATTGTTTTGCTACAAAATAAGAAAAACAAGTCGATTTATTTGTAATGTTGGCCAATTTGTTAGTTACAAATTGTTTTATTATGCCAAATAATTGTTCTACAAGGACATTTGTTAGTTAACAATTAATTTAAATGTATCCAAAATTGTGGTGTTACCAAATGTAAGATTACAAATATGTAACAAATCTTACCAAAGGGATATTACAGTGGCTAAAGAGGGAGTTATAAAGTATATTTTTGTGATAACACAAATCATTGGACAATAAATTTGAAAATGTAAATTAATGTTATTTTTTTGTTTTTGTTGTAGGCTTTTAAGGAAAAGAAAATGATATACAACAACACTTGTTTAAAAATACATTTATTTTCCAAAAGGATTTTCCTGTCCTATTTTTTCTCATATTAGGAATTTGATATATTTTCATTCTTTTCTTTTACGAATTTGGTTAAACAAATACCCTGTGGTCATAAAACTGTACATAAGAAAAAAAGTTAAAATTGAATTTAGTTTCACAATTTATTTCAATTTGTTTCAGCACACGTCAATTTATGTCAATTTGTAACTCGAACTTTTATAAACTTACATTCAAACATACTCACATGTCAACTAATGATGTGTGATGTAAAGTTGACATTTGTCTAACACCCCTTATGTCAGGATACACTTCCTCACATACGCATCCATGTATTATTACATTACATATATTTTATTTTTTGAAAATATTCTTCAACAAAAAAAATTTATTGTTACCTTAGGGATGCTTTAGCATTATTGGAATTCTTTTAATATCTAAAATCATATTTATTAGTTTAATACACATTTAGAATAGCTTATCTTATGTGATATAATTATTGCTAATTATACAAATGTGTAGAGTCTGGCAATAAGTCACAAATTAGTTATTCCTATATTTTATATTCCGTAGACATTGTTCTACAAAATACCTACAAACAAACAAGATTTTAGATAAGAAATAATTTTTGATTTACTTGAAAACTTAAAATAATAAAATCTAAATTATTTTCTTTGTGTGATATTGCGGGTAAGTGTTGTAAACCAACATTATAAGTTTGGCAAGTTACGCATAAAAAAATGTAGTCGGTAAAAGTCGACTTAATTGCTAACGGTATAACAAGACTATTACTGGAAGATCACACTTTTTGACGTTATACGATTATCATTCAAACAGTATTTTGCCAGTTTTGTTTTTTGTAAATTTTCGTGATACAACTGTTTGGGAGTAAGATAATAGTTCCGTTGCTTTACTATTTTTCCGAAGTGCTTGATATCATTGTCTTGTTAAAAAACCCAAATTATCGACCTAAACTACTGGCCACCATGCACCCCCATACCATGACCGTGCCGCACCTTCAAATTTACCAAGGATTTCAAATGTTCTTTCGTTGCTAAATACCACATTGTTTTAGAATGTATTGGTCTTATTTGGGCAGTTTGATATGTTCCCAGCCTAACAATGAAAAACAAGAGTTAGATCTTTAAAATTCTGTTTATTTTTAATATAATCTCTTGAAACTTCAATGCCACTTAGTCCAACGCTTTTCTAGCAGTTCTATCCCTTGATTAAAATAATTTTCGCGAAGCTCTGCAAAATAATCATTTGCAGCTGCAATTGCATTTTCATTCAAGGTAAATCGCTCGACAGCGATATAAACCCATCCAAAACAATCTTGAAACATTTTCATTTAAATACGTTTTTGATCAACAGTTAACAAATTCGGCAACCATTTTGCAGAAAGCTTTTTCATCTGTAATTACTCATGCAAAATAAAATTGACTCGATCATTTGGGAGATCCACATTGTGGATCATATTCAATGCTTGTACGACAAGGTTTAAATTGAAAAACTTAAAGTTTTACTGTTGCATATAAATGAGCACTTTCACCAAACACATTCTTCATATAATTATGAATTTCTTGTCGCGATAAACCATTCTTATTTAAATATTTAATAACCCCACGAATTTATAATTTTTCCATTCACGCAAAGAAAAAACATAGTTGAGTCAACCATATTCGAAGAGCATCATATATTTTTGGGTTTATGCTTGTGCCAACCATAATCGTACTTTATTATGGTTATTATATTATGATAATAAAATAACCATATTTTTACCATAATATGGTCCCTACAGTTATATTATGATTCAAAAATAACAATATTATGGTCCTAAGTAAACATCTTATATTAAATTTATCATAATATGATTGCACGTAATCATAGTATGCTCAAAATGGTATCATATTATATTCCCTCATAACTATATTATGATTATATGATCCATAATCTAAGAAAATTTCTTAAGGGAAAAGTTCTTAGAAACTATGAAAAAGCTCTTTATATATTTAAGAATATTTCCTTTAGAAATGTTTTTTCTAAAAAAAACTTAATATTAAGGACTTTTTGAAGAAAAATTGTTAAGGAAAAAATCATTGACTTTGAGAACTTTTTTTTTTCTTTGATTGTATAATTATTTATTGATTGTTGCCAACATTTTATCGTTGTATAATTATCATATTTTTTTCATAGTCAGAATTTTTGTTACCACAGTATGGTTACAGCCAATCATGATATAAAATAGAAGGTGCCAATAATAAAATAGTAAAATATTTGCTAAATAATGATGGTAGCGACCATGTTGATGGTTAGAAAACCAATTACTTGGTTGGGACAACCATATCCGATTGCAGCAAGCACAATATAGTAGCAGTGATCATATTGCAACCATGTTTTTTCTTTGCGTGTTATAACAATATCACTGAACAGCTTTTACTTTACGAATGAGTTTCCAGATCGATGATGAATGAAATTTAACATGTGTTTATATGACAGATAGCAGTATACCGCCAACTCTGTGTCGGGCTAACAACATTTAAATGAAATTTTAAAAATAATTCCCAAATTTACTAAAAATCGATTTAAAGTGTAAATATACGCATGAAATGCCTAAAAATGCATTTCTAAATGCGTAAAAATACCAAAAAATGTGTGTATTTACCAGCGAAATGCTTTAAATTAAACTGCACAAAAACATTTGATTTATAAGATAAAAAAATTTAGTTTTATTTCATACATTTATGATTTATAAACAATTATTTAAAAATATAATACAGAATGCATTTAGCTATTATTACATGATTTAGCGCAGCTTTCGAATGGGCATGTGCAATAGTGGTCACCTTCTATTTAAAGTGTGCGGCATGATTTGTATCATCTTTCCAGATATATTTTAGTCACCCGTGCACTTACAAAGTTGGCTGTTGTCTTGATAATATGTGGACCATGCATTTGAAAATTGTAATTCAGTTTTTTTGTTGTATGGACGTAGTATAAATGAATTTAATATATTATACGTTTTTTGCTTTTTAATAATTTTTTATATTTTCCAATTTTAAAATGTCAAAATATTTATGCGTAAAGTTTTAATTTAATAAAATAATAAAAATTTTAGACACAAAGTGTTTAATTGTAGATATATTATGTCTAAAAATATTTTTTGTGTGTATTGTTGTATATGAAAGTGTTCACAAAATAGATTTACACATTTGGTGTTGGTATTTACCGAATTTTCGTAATATTACATAAAACTTTACCCATTTTATTGTAGTAAATTTACAAACATTCTTTAGAGTGTAGGCTTTACTAAATAACCCCACAAGTGATCAATAGAATTCAAATATGCACTCTAAAAAATGCTTGTAAATTTACTACTATAAAATGGGTAAAGTTTTATGTAATATTATGATAATTCGGTAAATATAAACACAAAATGCATAAAACTTTTTTGCGCACACTTTCATATACAATAATACACACACGAAATATTTTTAGACACTATGTGTTTACAATTAAACACATTATGCCTAAAATTATTATTATTTTGTTGAATAAAAATTTTACGCTCAAAGTTTGTAAATATACTAATTTGTAATGGTAAAAAAAAACTATGACATATTGAAAATGAAATAAAAAATTTAAAAAATTTTCAAAATTAAAAAAGAAAACTTTATTAGTTTCAAAAATTTATCAATTATTTGAAATTACTAATCAAAAAAATTATTGTTTTTATTCTTTTTGTGAGTTTCTAAACAATAAATTTATTGTTTTTATTTTTATTTTGAATTACTACACAATAAATTTATTGTTTTTATTACAAAACAAATATCGTAGTAGAAAATATACGCATTTTTTTAGGATTTTTAGGAATTATATGTGTACCTTTACAGGAATATCGTGTTTCTTTACGCACAAATTTGGTAAATATACTCTTCAATTTTAAAATTTCACTTAAACTTTAGGCACTTTTAATGTAATTTTACCTATTTTGTGTTCATCAATTTACGCATAATGTGTGTACCTTTTTTTCATTTACGCACACAGAGTAAATTTACAGTTTCCTACTATAAGTTGGGTAAATTTCAACAGAAATTAATTAGAGTGTGGTGTATGCTTAGGATCATTGTCCTATTTAAAATAATAAATATCTCGAATATTCAGTTTTCAGCACTGTGATCAGAATTTTCATGTAAACTGTTTTGTCCATTGTCTTCTTAATGATCACCAAATTGCCAACACCGGCTGCTGACATGCAACCCTTATACCATTACTCCACCCTTTCCATACTTCAAAATTTGTATAATATTCTTTGCATTTAACTCGTCGCACTTTTTGCGCCACACCAATTAACGTCCGTTCGATCCAAAAGTGTTAAATTTTTGATTTGTCGGAGAAAATTACTTTTTTCTAAAAATGGTTTGCTTTAATTTTACACCCAGAAAAAACAGTATCAGTTGTGGCCAACGAATTTGTTGACAATCGAATTCTGACGGTTACGACAACTATCTTCATATTAAATAATATTTTTTGTTGTATTCAGTTGTCAAATGTAATATTTATATTCCACATAAAATTATTAATTTTAAGATTTTTCCGGTATCGAACCTGGGCATTCAGATTCATAGCTCACACTCTTGCTCACTGCACCACAACTAATTTTAATTTTCTTTGATATATTTGCCATTTTAACTTTTAAATAATTTATTTTAATTAAAAAAATAATTGTTTAAATGTTTGCCTTTTCCGCGTAGCTCAGTAGTCCAAGTACTTGGCTACCTCTCTACCCACCACACCACAAACACTTCTTAGTTTTGATGGCTCATTTTGAATTTAAACAATTTGTAAGGAAAACAAATATTAGTATAAAATTGTTCTACTGAAACCCTAATTAAATGATATATTTGATCAGAAACCCCATATTTGTAGTTACCACTTTTGAATATCGACAATTTTTTAATAAATTTGATAGATTGTACCAAATTTCTAATATATTCTCTAAATAAATGGTTGCTTCCATCGCACACAAATACTAAACGAGTTTTATTTTTAAAAATGATTGGAAATAACAATAATTGAACAATAGGATTGATTTTTAGTTTCTTTTCCCTTTTTTTAATTCCCAATACAACATTTTTGCTTTATTAATGGGTTTTAGGTTATTCCAAATAAAATTAAATCCTCACAAATAAATGTTGATGGTTTGGATCGAATTTCAACCAATCTTTTCTCTGGGTGTATATTCCGTTGCGAATCCATAAGTTTTTTCTATTTGCAGCTTCTTTTAGAAGTACGGCTATTGTAACCGACCTACAAAATGCACCCACATACCGTGTCTGCAGAAACAGCTTCCCCAATGATTTCTTCAACTTCGAAGATATTTTAGGTGCACTTCTGTTCTGAATGGGTCTTTTTTAATAATGGCTTAAATTTTTCGTCCATCTTAATTATTGAGCCTGTTTGTGGCTTACTTTCAATTTTTTTTCAATTATTTTTCACTCTGCACTGTTGATTTGTTCCTATTTATAATTTTGGCAGTTTCGGTGCATAATTTACCAATTTCGTGACTATTAATTATTATTTGCCGTTCTTCTATTGCTAACCCTTTTTCTCTACATTTTAAAAAATTACATGCCTTCACTTCTTGTCATAAACAAATGCTTCTTGAAAATTTGTAAAGTACCGTTAAATTTATAAAAGTGAATCAATAAAAGTCAAAGGGATGCCAACAGTTTTTCAATAAAATTTTAAAGGGTAAATAAAATATAAAACCGTTTATGACTAGGGGTACCATGACTTATGCTGTACTTAAATATATATATTGGTCTACAATTTTTATAAGTTTTATAGAGTTAAACAATTGAATAAAAATAAGTGTCTCATTTTCAGTTACGTAATATTTAAAAAATTTGGGGAGATTTTTTATTTTGACAGGGGTACCACGACTTTTGCTGTACAATGTATATTTTTGATCCTTATGCTGTGTGTCACCTCTAATATTGTTTCCCTCAAAGTTTTTTCTTTACTAAAATTTATTTTTCACCTCCAAAAATTTTTTCACCTCAGTTTATTTTCACCACAAAACTTGTTTTTACGTCCAAAAAAAGTTTTCACCTCAAAAAAATATTTTTTCTAACTTCATAATTTCTGGAGGATAGGGATGATAAAGTTTGTACTGAAGTACTTTTTTATATTAATTTCATAAAATATTTAATTAACAATTTAAATTGTTCATAAAATTTTATGAAAAACTGCATTAATTTAATGAAAAGTTTCAATGAACGAGTTTCAGCGAAACTTCATTGATTGAATGCAAAAATTCATTAATATCATCATGCAGAAATTATCTGTCTAGAAGTCTGTTGAAGAAAATCGATTGAAGTTAATGCCAAATTTTTTCTTCGATATCTAAAAAACCAGGGATAGTTGGTATAGGGTTTATACAATTCGTTAATACCAAATAAAAATAATGTAACTTGTTATTACAAATATTCATTACAGCTTCATTAGCATCTCTTATTCATATGTGAATACTTTTATATGGAAAAGGTCTTTGCCTGAAAGACAACAAAAGTTTTTCCCCTTAAAAACTCATACACGCATACATATGTAACATACATACATATTTATTACTGCAAATTACTTTTATCCCACACAGGGATAAGCAATTTTCATAATATGGTACGATACTACTGAATGGGAATGTATAAAGCAATTAAAAGTGCACGGTGTGTAAATGGGCTCTATTGTAATTTTTGTTAAAATATGACATATTTTATGATACACACGAGCCCCTTTTTTATCTAAACACACATTAAAAGGTACACAAATTTGCATTTCTCATGAATAATCATGTGTTTTATATGGTTAAATGGAAAAAAGGAAGAAAGGAATTTCATTTGTAATTATTAAGATTATCATTGGGAATATGTGTGGTGAAGTTTTAAAGGGAAGAAACTTTTAAATAATGAAATTAAATTTTTCCCCAAATGCGTTTAATTGGTGATTAGAAGAAACATAATCAAAAACAATAAAATGCTGAGATTCCTTACTTTTTTGACAATGCCAATGAATGGGAAGCTGTATTTAATGTATTTATATTATACATACGCCTAAGGACATTCCCATGCAAAAAGAAAACTAAGCGCATATATGAGATTTTGTTTAATATAATTTTCTCAAAAAATTAATCATTGGAAAAAGATTTTTTTTTATGAACGCACGTTTATAAAACACATATGAAATCACATCTAAAAATTATTCTATAATACCACAGAAAAAAAAAACTAAAATTTTCATTTCATATGCCTGCCAATCAATAACAAATATTGCAACAATAGTTTCTAATAAACAATCCTAATCAAACATTTCAAAAAATATTGAATAAAAAAGTTTTCGTTTTCGAATAAAAACCCAAAATGCAAACTTAATTCACAAATAAACACAAACACACACACTGACACTGACACACCAAATAAAATGTTATTTTTGCAGAGGGGTTAAATCAATTGGAATATTCATTCAAGTGTATAACAATCGGCTTGATTTAACTTTCACTGTATTAAGTTGTAGTATGATGTGCCATGTTCAATGCTAATACAACATCACTACCAGTATTGTAATACTGTCAATATTACCCAACTGCCACCCAATGCGGCAGTGTTTGTGAACCGCTCTATATTAGTCAGTCACATGCCTGTTGACAGGAGTTACACAGTTAATTGAGGAAGAGATGGGATGTCACACCATAAACATGACCACAAATATTGTTGTATACAATAACAGCAATGAATCGTGACCTTATGCCTTTCTCATATATATATTTGTGTATTTGATTAGTGGGAGTTGCTAGCAAATAATTGGAAAAGAAATTTATTTTCGTGAAAGTATCAAAAAAAAAAAAAAGAAATCAAAAGAATGCTTTTTGATGTCTTTTTTTTTATTTATTTCATTTGGCGCCCAACGCATGCAAAACAAATTTATTTTAAACATTACTAGAGCCTTTGGAAAAGAAAGTTACTTATTTTGCTTTTATCATGTACAGGGTGGGGCAAAATCCATTATCTGATTTACTTTCGCTATACACCCAGAGAAAAGATTGGTTGCAATTCGATCAAAACGATAAACATTTATTTGTGAGGATTTAATTTTATTTGGAATAACTTAAAATTCATTATTAAAGCAAAAATGTTGTATTGGGAATTAAAAAAAGGGAAAAGAAACTAAAAATTAATCCTATTATTGAATAATATTATTGGTATTTTCAATCATCTTTAAAAATAAAACTCGTTTAGTATTTGTGTGCGGTGGGGGCAACCAACCATTTATTTAGTGAATATGTTAGAAATTTGGTACAATCTATTAAATCTATTAAAAAATTGTCGATATTCAAAAATGGTAACTACAAGTACGGTTATTCTGATCAAATATATCATTAAATCAGGGTTTCAGTAGAACCAAAGAAAATTAAAATTAGTTTTTTTTTTTAAATAAAATTTTCTGCAACGTGTTAATATTTCTGTGCAATATAAATATTAAATTGTACAACTGAATACTGGCTTTCACGAGTAAAAATATAATTTAATATGAAGACAGTTGTCGTAATCACCAGAATTCGATTGGCAACAAATTCGGTGGCCACAACTGACACTCTTTCTGGGTGTAACCTTTAATTTAAAGTGAAAACTCATTTGATTTTCAACTGGTTATATGTACTCGCACTTTAAAATTTTGTTTCAATTATGTTTGACAAGTGGTCAGCGTTCATGCAAATTTGGACTCTTTTGCACAACTGTGCCCAGCAGTTGTGGCGTCACGTTGTATATTTCGGCTCGAATATTATTCTTTAACTCCTCCAAGGTGTGAGGCTTGTTTGTGTACGCCAAAAACTTCAAATATCCCCAGAGGAAGAAGTCGGGGAGATCTGGCTGGCCAAGTTAAATTACCAAATTACACACCGAGTCTCGTGCAGTATGACAAGTGGCTAACAGGTCAATTGAAAAGTCCCGGCCTACCATACTAAAACACATTTTTTGGCAAAATTCGTTTTTTTTTTTATTTAACATAGCTCCCTTCAAGGGTGACACACTGATTAAAGCGACCCTCCAACTTTGTGATACCATTTTTGTAGTTCGATTTGTCCTTTGCTTCAAAATAGGCCTCAGTTTCGGCGATAACCTCTTCATTCGATGAAAATTTCTTCCCAGTGAGCATTCTTTTGAGATCCCAGAACAGGAAATAGTCGCTGGGGCCAGATCTGGAGAATACGGTGGATGCGGAAGCAATTCGAAGCCCAATTCATGGACTTTCGCCTTCTTTTTCACTGACTTGTTTTTGGTCAAAAGTGAGCTCTCGCGGCACCCACTTTGCACAGAGCTTTCTCATACCCAAATATCTTTAGAGTACCTGCTATTTCATTCAATTTCAATTTACGGTCATTCGAAATCATTTTGTGGAAATTCCTTTTTATCCATTTTTTTCACAATAATAAAAGTTGCTTCACTCAAAATGCTATAATTCACAAACTATTGATCCGACGGCTGTCAACTTTATACACGTGTCTTTTGAAGGTCATATCGATTTAAGTCTAGTAGCGCCATCAATGTTTCAGGCCGGGGACTTCTCAATTGACCTGTTCGAATATTCTAAGCTGAAACAAAAAACTAGTTAACTCGTTTTTTATATCTTAAAAAAACTGTCTGGTTTCGCTTTTTTTGGAATAACCCAAAAAACGGGTTTTTGGTGACGGTTATCCAGTTATTTATTTATATACATGTTTTTCAAATTTTTACCCAAATTTTCAATTAAAATATGATAACATATTTTTTTTAAGGAAAGCAAAATTCTGGAAATTCTTACTCTTAATTAATGTGTTGCTTTGTTTGGAAAGGGCCTCGAGGAGAGTTGAAAGGTTTTGAAATATGAAGGGCGAAGTTGTTGAAGCTTATTTGTTCATAGCCCTGTTGTATTATTTTTATGGGAACACAGAAGGATGACGTTGCGATGTGTATGAGGGATAGAATACTCATACATATTATATTTCTAAATTCATATTGTCGTCGCCAGGGATCGAACTTCCAATTCTGTGTAACATTCCAACGAACCAACACCATAACATTCTCATAAAAAAATTTTAAATTAGAAAAAAAATGCTCTATACGGGTATAGTTACGAAATTAAACTGTCATGCTGCTAGATATGCTGTTTAATAAAAGTTGCTTCTAAATAATGAAATGTTTTAGGATTAACTGCAAAATTATATTCTCAATAGAGAGCGTTATATGATGAAATAACATATATACACACACATTTCTTATCGAAATATACACTCTAATTAATTTCTGTTGAAATTTACCCAACTTATAGTAGGAAACTGTACTCCTACTATAAGTTGGGTAAATTCACTCTGTGTGCGTAAATGAAAAAAATACACACATTATGCGTAAGTTGATGAACACAAAATAGGTAAAATTACATTTAAAGTGCGTTAAAATTCAATGAATTTTAAAATTAAAGAGTAAATTCACCAAATTTGTGCGTAAAGAAAAACGATTTTCCTGTAAATGTACATAAAAATGCGGAAAAATCCTACAAAAATGCGCACATTTTCTACCATGATATTGAAAATTATAAAGCAAAAATTTTGTAATAAAAAACAATACATTTATTATTTAGTAATTGACAATAAAAACCATAATTTTATTGTTTGTTAACTCACAGCATGAATAAAAACACTAAATTCATTGTTTAGAAATTTCAAATAATTGATAAATTTAAAAAAATAATGAATCTATGTTTTAGGTTTTAAAATTTTATCGATTTTTTTTTTTTCAATTTCAAAATATCATATTTTTTTACTACTATAAGTTGGTATATTTACACTCTTTGTGCGTAAAATTTTTATTTAACAAAACAATACTAATTTTAGGCATAATGTGTTTAATTGTAAACAAATAGTGTCTAAAAATACTGCGTGTGTGTATTATTGTATATAAAAGTGTGCACAAAAAAGTTTTACGCGTTTGGTGTTTATATTTACCGAATTTTCGTAAAACTTTGCACATTTTATAGTCGTAATTTTAAAAGTATTTTTTAGAGTGTAGATTTTCTTAGAAAATTATTTTAGAGGTTATTTATTATTTCATAAAACTATTACCAATTTGTAAATTTTCTAACATTTATAAATAACATATACAAATGTCTTCTAAATATTAAATTATGTGTGATAAAAAAAAAAATATCGCTAAATTTATGACAAAAATATGAAATAATACGTTTCGGTGCATACAATTTACTTGAATCCGCCCAACTGTAAGGTACTTTTTTAAATATATTATTTATAATTTTAAAGTCGTATTTTAATGTTTTGACTACCTCTTATAAATAAACCGAAAAACTCGGTTAACCGGTTTTTTCTCTAAACCCGAAACCGGTTTTTTTAAAGGCCGTCTTTTAATACTCAACAAGTGGCCCCGTGTTTTTGGTAACACGTGTCCTTCAAATTCAGATACTCAACTTCTTGTAATAAAGTTTCAGTCAGCATGACTATTTACCGGTTTCCATTCACCCCAATGGCTTTACCGTTGGCTCCTTCGAAAAAAGTAAGGCCCAATCAAATTTTCCGACGTAACCACACGGTGACTTTGATATGGTGCTTCACAAATTATGCGTAGATTTTCCGTCCCCTTGAACCAAGAATCTGACTTAAAAATGAGTCTCCTCGCTCATGATCAATTTTAATGGAAAATCGCAATTATCATGCGTTTTTGAGGCGTATAGCGATCCATTTTACTAAAAATATCTCACGCGTATACATCATGAAGATTATGTAATTTACTGGTTTAATAAAAAAAGTTTTCAGTTCAGTTAAAAATAAAGGAACATACATATATTTTTCAGACATGTTTACTTTAACTTTTTTAAACTTTAGTTCAAAATGATTTACTGTCATTTTTCGGTTTTTTAAGTTTCATTTTTTTATTTGTTGGAGATAAATTAAAAAGTTACCTACAAAATGGAAGTTTGTAGTTTATTTGTTTCCGTTACAGTTATTACAAATTTAAATTTTGTTTGCTGTGTGATTCAAAAAGAAAAAAATTTATTCAAAAAGTTACAATTTTGTTTTTTATTTTTTTGTTATTTAAGTTGTTTGTTTAATACAAAATTATTTCAATTTAAATTATAAAAACTTCATAGACACAAACCCATACACACATATGACCATTCACACAAAATGTGTCTATAGACTGTGTGAGTAAAATGTATCTTCCACAGCTTTTGCACACAGATTAAAAAAAGCAAACAAAAATACAAAAAAACGGAAACAATTTCAAATAAATTAATTGGTAGTTAAAATTTTAACTTTTATTTTTAAGTGATTAATCATTTGTTTTTTACTGATGTGTCAGTTGTTTAAACAACCTCTCAATTGTTAATAATGCTTAAAACAAAGTCTTTTGACTTAAATTTAGATTTTTTTTATATTATCGATTTTTTTGATTTCGACGTTTTTTAAATTTTGGCGATTGTTTAATTTTTCCCGATTTTTTTCAATTTCGATGACTTTTTTTATATATTTACAAATTAATGATTTTTAACTATGAATTCAATGCTAGCTTTTTGAAGTGCTTCTCTTGTATTAGTAAGAAATGGTTGAATTTTCTGTAACAAAAATCATAATTGTTAATTTTCCAATTTTTTTAAATCGAATGTAATTCTCAAATTGCTCAATCATGTGACAAAAAATGGAATCAGCGATTTAATTCCAAAATTGTAAATAAAATACAAATGATTAAAACGAACGAGAATTCTATTTGTTTGGACTTCACTTTTTCACGCCTAAAGCCCTAAATTTTGTTTACTGATAAAACGTGATTTTGCAATAATAATTAATTTTATAAAAAATCAATATTCTTGAATTTGTTATCCTTGAGAATTCGATTTTTATTTTAAAATTTTATTTTATTTTACATATACTGAAAAATTAATTTCCATTATATTGTTGTTGTCAAGTATCAACTTTAGCAATTAATCTTTGTTTGTTTTAATTTTAAAAGTTCTTCGCTTTTATTCTTAAAGGTATTTTTTCCTTATGGGAAAAACAATAGAAACAAAAGTTTAAAAAAAAATTTAATACAAATTACTTTTTTATGGTAATCGAATTTTTTATTGCTTTTTTCTCACCTTTAATGTTTATTGGATTACTTTGATGACCTGTTACATTTATTTTTCTTTTTTATTTTAAGTTTTGCAGTCACTTTATAGGTGGCCGGGTGGGTTGGATTGACTTATTGGTATTTTTAAAAGATTATTTCTGTGTAATGTTTTAAAACTTGTTTCGAATACTAAAATGGTATTTGCAACGATGTTAGATTTAAGGACAAGATGTTTATTAGGGTGGCAGTTAAATGGGTTATTTAACGAAAATCCGAATTTTAACGAAATCCGAACGGATTATTGTGCTACTTTACTTAGTCTAAAACTTGCATGGAAAAATATAAGCTAAATGGCACAACTCTGAACCGTACATTTTCTAGATCAAAACTTTGGATTTATATATTAATAATGTCTTGCGATACATCGTTTCTAATTAAATCTGTGGGCGTTGTAGTGTAATGGTTAGCGCAGCAACGGCAATAGTGACGTGCCCAGGATTTTATTTCAAGGGGGCCCAAAATATATTTTTTAAAAATATATTTTCTAATTTTTTGAACTTTTTAAAGCATTTAAAAAAAATACAGCTTTTAAATATATAAACAATTTTTATTTAAAACTCACTGAGATCTAATGTATACGTTTAATATTAAATAGATTTTAATGGTTTTTGTTTTGTAACGCAGAGAAAAAACATGGTTGCAACATGATCACTGCTACTATATTAAGCTTGCTGCAATAGGGTATGATTGTCACAACTATGTTATTGGTTTTTTAACCATCTGCATGGTCGCTACCATCATTATTATAGTAAATATTTTACTATTTTATGATTGACACCATCTATTTTAAAACATGATTGGCTGTAACCATACTGTGGCAACAAAAATTTTGACTATGAAAAAAAATATGATAATTATGCAACCATAAAATGCTGGCAAGAATCAATAAATAATTATACATCAAATAAAACTTGACTTTGACATTAACGGTGATAATATTTTCTTGTTTTCATAAAAAACAAAATTTTATCAGTTCCGTCAGTTTGTTTTTACTACAAAATATCTTCAAAAAAAATAATCATATATTGTTTACTAAAAATGCCAGATGGATTTTCTACCTTTCATGTGGCATTAAAAAATTTTATCAATTGACCTGTTAAGATCCAGTTAATTTTTTTTTTTTAACTTTCGATTTTTTTAAAGGTTTTTTTTTGAAAATTTTTTATACATATAATATTATTTACACTAATCAATTCATTGTCAAAAAGATTCTATATAAAGATTTTATATTTTTTAATTCGTTTCAATAAAAATAATAAGAAATATTTCTTAAAAAATATTATATTTATTAATTCATTTCTTGTAAAAAGTTCTTATAATATTAATAAAATATTTTTTTATAAGTAAAAGTCTGTAGAACTCAAAATTTTTTTTGGACGAAAAGGTTTTTCTTACACAAAATACTAGATATTAAGGAATTTATCTGATAAAAACATTTTTAGATTCTATGGACTATTAAACAAAAATTCAAAATCATAATAAATTTATTTAGAATCGTAATATGGTAATTTTTGAAACATAATATACCAGGGACCATATTATGGTAAAATTAAACCATATTATAGTACGACTATGGTTGGCACAATCATAAACCCTCCGCTTTAAGATCATTTTGATAAAACAAATCTTTTATGCTACAAAATTCTTTTAACCAAACGTCAAATACTCGGCTTGGTGCAATATATTATAAATTCATACATTAAGACCATATATTGTTTTTAACAAGTTTCAAAATTGTCATTCGCTCTAAAATTTAAAAAATCGTTGGATGCTGCAAAGACCGCATATCGGAGTTTGATGGCTCTTCCATTGTTACCAGCCAATTTAATAAGAACTGGCTGGGAGGACACGATCATGGACGAAGAGCAGAAATTTACTTAATTTTTTAACTATTTGAAAGGCGGTGGTCACGCATCACTAAAATATTTGATTTATATAAAATGATTTTTATTCTAATTCTTTAAAATATTGCAATTTAATATTTATAAGAAGTACATTCGAATGTTATTGATTTCATGCAATATAAATGCATATAATGCTGTGCATAAGCAACATTTCTTTTTTATTTATTTCTTCAAATTGGTGTTATTTTACATATTAAATAAAATCCTCAATCTAATAAATGAAAATATGGCCTGAACTTAATTTTGGGGCCAATTTTCATTGGGTTGGAGTAATTTTTCATTATATTTTTAGTATTAATTTTCATTATGAAATTTTGCCCAGATATTACCCAAATTTAAAAACCATTTCAAAACGATTATATTGTTTCAAAAACTTTTGGAATGACTCCAAATGTAATTTATAAAGCATCAATTGAAATTCAAAAACACCAAATAAAATAAATATATGTTGATTTTCAATAATTGCGTTTGGTATTTTTTTAATTTAAATTGATCCCTTTATATGTCGACGTGTAAATCAACCTTTAATTACTCCTTTTTTAGAAAATGCTCGAAAAAGATAAAAGACGTTAAATTAAATGCAAATGGTAATTGAAAATCTTAAGTGTATTTTTGGTTGTTTTTAGCCAAATAATATTACGAGCGCGGAAATAATTAATAATAGAGGAAGTATAAGTATAGAGATTTGATCGGAAGAAGCGGCCAAATAAAATTTTGTACGTATTATAAATTTCGGTAACGGAGAGGAAATTGAGCAAATTCTTCTCATTTCTGCACAAATTTCAGCAAAATCTGGTTAACCCAATTGGATTTGCAAAAAAATAAATTGGTCTTGAAAAGAAAATCAATTGGAACCAAAAAAACACAAATTATCTTTTATATATTTATACAAAATATATTAAAAAAATTTTATTTTGGAAATAATTTGGGGGGCTCCCTGGGCTTGCCACTGAACGGCAATATTAATTTTGAAAAACCATATCGCAACTTCCTCCTTTTGCGTTCCCATAGCACTTAAACCCACCGAAGTATAATAAAATAATAGGGCTATGCACTAAAAAGCTTTTACAATTTCGCAAACTCTCCATCTGATAGCAGGCAACAACAATTCTTAGATGAATCATCTTTGCAATTACAGTGTTGCCATATTTAAAACCCTGCAACTTCTTTATCCCCTTTTCAAATAAAGCAACACATTAATTAATACACTCACAATAGAATAACGTTAAAAACAAATTACATATTAAATTAATCGAAAATACAATCGAAAGGAGAACTACTGATTTTTCATTATATTCAGCCCATTTTGTTGTTTATTTTCTATCGACAAACGTAGTAAGTAATCGACAAAAAAAGTAAAAGCAATCGAAAGTGTTTTAAAATAACCATGAATTTTTATCTGACAAAACGTAGAAAAAAAATATTTTTGTGGTTTGTTTTTCAAATTGAAAACTTTTTTTATTTGTATGTAATTTTAAATATTTTCAATGTGTGTATCTATATTTAAAAAATTTCTCTTAATTTTTATTGAAATAATTTTGTATATAAATAAACTATTTTGGTAAAAAAAAACAAAAGGAATTTTATGAATTTCTATTTTTACACTTAGAAAAAATAGTTAGTAAAAAAATTTGTAAACGGTTTTCAATCCCACTTTACTATTTTTGTACTGATTTTTATTAAAAAAATTATTATTTAGCAAATCTTTTTGCTATTTAAATTTTACAAACTACAGAATTTTTACAGAATATTTACAAATTTTTTACAAATTTTTGAACCAATTTGCTAAAATTAGCAAAAAAAATTAACTATTTTTAAAAAAGTGGATATTGAAGGAAATGCATTTCTAATTAAAACTTACACCTACAAACTTAAATTGCCTTAAAATGTTACATAAATCGGAAGTGAATATACCATCTCATGTCTAAGAATAGGACATCCACTTCAAATAGCACTAAAAAGTTTTTTTAGTTCTAAAAATCACACCTTAAAACATTTAAAATTTGGACTTAAAAGTAAAAAAATTCACTAAAATATTTTTCAAGAAATTACCAAATTAAAACAAAATAATAAATTCGTTTATGTTTTAACAATTTTTAAGATTTTTAAGCCTTTGATTTTTTTTTTTAATTTTGTATAAAATATTTCTGGAAAAAAATAAATAAAATAAAAAAATATTGATGCACGATTAAAAAATAAATTTAAAATTTTTTACTAATATTAATTATATTTAGTAATTTTTTTCCTGATTTTAGCAAACAGATTTTCAATTCCACTTTACCAAAAGTTTATTAAAATTTAGTAGCGGCTACTAATTTTTCTATTAATTTCATTGTACTGCAATTCTTGCTAATTGTTGTTGTACTGCACGTGTTGCTAAAATTAGCAAAAAAAAAATACCTCTGGGCTCAAATTAGCTAAATTTCCCGTAATAACAGCAACATTTTCAGTTGCCATTACATATTTTTTTTTGTGAGTGTAGAAACAGAAAACATAAAATTTTATATTTTATATTTAACAAAAAATATCAAATCCTACTGAGTGTCTTTTAATTTTTATAGTTTGTTTTTTGAATGACTGATTAAAATATAGTGCAACCTCGCTTAACGCAATAAATAGGAATTTTGGCAGTTGCGAAAACTGAGGTTGTTGAGATAACCGAGTCTCTATGTTTTTGCGGTTTAAATTAAAAAAATTATTTTATCACACATTTGAATAATTTATTTTTAAAATAAATGTATTAATTTTAATGTACAACGGATATACAAATTAAAGTTGTATACTTAATGGTAAAAATATCAATTAAAGAGTCAGAAATTTTTGACTGTGTTTTATTGCAGGAAATATTTTTCTGCACTGCAATTTTACGAAGATATTGGAGAAACATAATGTCTTTTAAGGTTATTCTATTTTCCTCGGCCCATTGAAGACAAATGTTAAAAGAATCAATAGCATTCTGACATTTAATTTTAGGAAACGCTGGCATAAAAACATTTTTAATCTCGGCAATACAGCTTCATTTTTTTTATTCTTGTTATTGCACTTTATATTCATAGCAAATGCAGATATGCCTCTATCAAGTCTATTAAGAATATCACATTTTGTTGTATTGAAAGTTTTATATAAATAAAAAACAAACTGTTTTTTTGGGAGGAAAGTTGAAAGTCAACAATGAGTTGCAATAATCGAGGAGTTGCGTTAAGAGAGGTGGCACTGTAGTTAAAAAATATATTGCTATATATTTTAATTGATTCTTCATTTAAAAACAAACTCTAAGTAAACTATTGTGAGTGTACACTTTTCCTTAAAGTAAAATTTTCAGATTCTTAAAAAAACTTAGATTTTAAATACTCTTCATCATGAAAAAAACTTTGATTCTAAGAACTTTTTCTAGTAGACATAGATTCTAAGCACTTTTTCTAAATGAAAAATTCTGAGACTAATGACTATCTTAAAAAAAATGATCTGAAAAATGGTGTTAGGATCTAAGAATTTTTCTGTTAGAAAAAGTCATTGGAATCTATGTTTTTCATTAAAAAAAATCCTTAGAATGTACAAATTTTTTCTAGTAGTTTTCATTGAAAAAAGTCTGTAGAATCAAATTTCTTAAGGAAAAACATTTCTTAAAGAAAAATTCTTAAATTTAATAAACTTTTATAGTTTCGAATAATAATATAACTGTAGGGACCATATTATGGTAAATTTATAAATATTTTATAATCATAATATGATAACTATATTATAGTACGACTATGGTTGGCACAATCATAAACCATGTTTTTTCTCAGCATGTAGTCCGGTTTTTAAGTGATTTTTCATATATAGTCGTGCAAATCGTATGTGGAGTAAACTCCCTACAGAGAAGTCTTCCCTGTTATCTATAACATTGAGAAATTCAAGTTAAATTTCCACCAACACTACTGCCTCCTTCCTCCTTTCCATTAGGATGCATAACAGTGCACTGCATTAGTAGAGGCATCCCCTGTTTTTTTGTCCGTCGTAAAAATGTGTAAAATATGCAACATACACTAATCAAATCGATACACTAATTTGATGCCGTGTATTTGAATTTATATACCTAAACTATATTCACAAAAAGTTCACTTAAAGTTAATTTTAAGTTAAAATCGCACTACAATTTGAATAAATTTGCATCAAACCAACCATTTTTTTTTTTCTAATTTCATAAAGGCGTATTGAAAAAGAATCGAAACTTTTAAATCTATGATAAAATAAACATTTTAGAAATTCCTTTTACCTTTTGTAAAGTCTTTAAAAATGCAAACACCAATATATTAAAAATCCAAAGTAGTTTTCATTTAGTTTTTCTTTTATCAATTCTGCATAAAAAATGAACTTCACTTATTTTCATAAAGTTTCCTTTTTTTTTATTATTTACTATTTCAAATGCTATAAAGTCTGCCAAAAAAAAAAAATAATAATAAAAAACCAAAAACTATTATCATAAAAATGGTTTATATGACAACAAGATAATAAACCATATTCTGATAAAATATGTACTAGTTACGTACCATTCAAGGATTCTAGGATAATTGTACAAATACAAATTCAAACAGAAAGAGAACAATATATATACCTTAGTAAATTTTGTAGCTTTGTAGCTTTCAACTGTAAGGATATTTTAGAATAAAAAAAAACAAAACTACAAATATTCCATCCCTTGATTTTAATAACGCGATACAGAACTGGGAGGAGCTACAGTGCTGCATTCAAATCATAACAAGTGGAAAAGAATACAACATAAATTATCTTTGCAACTCCAACATATAATTCTATTGCTTCTTTGTTTGTTATTTTAACATTATAAAGGCAACACTGGTATCTTTCAATGTGTTAGTGTATTCTTTTAACACACATACAAACATACAGTTCAAAAAGTCACATAACGCCCATTATCACTCACTTTTTCTATACTTTGCCTATAATTTTTATTATATTTTTTTATATTTGATGATGATGTTTTTCCATAAGTTGTTTCTTTCTTCCTTTCCATTGGCACTAAACTGTCCAAAAGACACGAATTGTTTAAAGCCACTTTTACTTTGTTTTCTTTTTTTTAAATTTTATGTACATTGAACTGTTGGTGTAAACAAAAACAAAAAAAAAATAGTCAAACCTTCTTCTTGGACATTAGAGTTTAAATGATTTCTATGCGCTTTGAATAATAAAATGTATTTAATAATTTTGACCTTTCATACAGGTTCATGTCTATTGTTGTTTTATTTTTTGTTTAGTCAAAGTATGTGTTTTCTTTTCAATGTTGATACTAATATTGATTGTTTGTTTGAAAAAAAAAATCAAGTCCTTGACCTACAATGAAAATGTACAATTTTGTTTTTAATATAACAAATTTTAATGAATATTTATTTGATATTAATTATTAATTTGTATTGCAAAAATTTGATACATGCATCTGCATCCAAAATGACAAAAGTTTTCATACGTATTTTTTTGATGACGTCCAGGCGCGTTTAAATATCCGATGTCTTGTCCAATGAACTTTACGCCCCCTGAAGCTAAAGCCTTCTTGAGACTACTTTAAGTTAAGTTGGATATTCTAAAAATGTGAAGTTCTGCATCGTCACACCTTGAAATAATTTGAAACAGAAAAATAACCATTTAAAATAAATTATATTTTATTTAAAAACAGTTCTATATACTTTTCATCAAAAACAAATGGTTTTTGTTATTTATTTTTAAATGTTGTTAAAACAACTGACACATCACTAAAAGCAAATGATTATTCAGTTAAAAATATTTGTTAAAAATTTACCTACTACTTCCGTAAAAATAACTGATTATTATTTTTTGAAATTGTTTCGATTTTTTGAAAATACACTTTTTGTGTGAATGGCCATGTGTGTGTGTTTATATAGTTCTTGTAATTCGAATTGCAATAATTTTGTATATAAACATTTTAAATAAAAAAAATTAATTTTTTGTATATTTTTTTTGAAACAGACAGCAAACAAAATTGAAATTTGTGATAACTGTAACAAATATACGTTTTGTGGGTAAATTTTTATTAAATTTCAAACAAACGAATAAAATAAATGAAACTGAAAAAATCGGTAAATAACAGTAAATCATTTTGAACAAATGTATAAAAAAAGAGTAAAAATAAATATATTTTTCTTTATTTTAACCTGAAGTGAAAACTTCTCTTTTAAACTTCAAACAGTAAACTTCATAATATTCCTGTTACTTAATCGTAACAGTATAAAACTCCGTACGGTTACGTTTAAATTATTACACATTCATACCCAGCAAAGTGGCAAAAACAAGTAAAAAAGGGCTAAATTCGGCTGTGCCGAATCTTTGAATACCCTCCACCAATATCCTAAATAGATGTTCTTTACTGTTTTTGATACAAATAATATAAGAAAACTTTTGAAGTAAAATTATGTAGGTGAAAAAATTTTTTGAGGTGAAAAACTTTTTTAGATGTGTAAAGAACTTTTTTGGAAGAAAAAAAATTTAGAGGTGAAAAAAAAATTTTGAGATGAAAAAATTTTTTGTTGTGAAAAAAAATTTTAGTGGTGAAAAAATGTTTGAGATGAATACAAAATATTTACTGCTAAGCGACTGGTGAAAAAAATATGTGAAAATATGTTATGTACCAGTTTTTTTTAACCATGGACTGCACAAAAAAAAAAAAAAACATTTTAAAGCATAGTTTTTGTCAAATACTCAATTTTGTTCCGGCTAATGGGGACTAGCTCTGCAGCTGAATATGCCTAATGGAGAGAATGTACTTTCTGATGCGCCACGCATTGATAAATAGTTGCAACGAATATTCTTTCTTTAAAAAATTGAAGTGTGTTTGTCTAATGGAGAGAATACAGCAAAGAAATTAATTTGTTAAAGAAAGAACATGAGTTGTAACTATTTGTCAATAGATGGCCCATCAGAAGGTGCATATTTTGCTGCAGAGCTAGTCTCCATTAGCCATATTGTGCTACAATATGCAGTAGAGTATTATTGATTTTCTATTTTCTTCGTAACATAAATGAATATTTGCCAAAAACTATGAAAAATATATGTTTTATGTGCATATTATACCTTAATTTTTTAAATCAATATTCATTAAGATGTTTAAGAGCACAATATTGCACTTTATTTATGTGTTTTTTTTTTATAAAAGAAAAAATTAACATAAATATACATTTGCCAATCCCTCAACTCTCAAAAATACAAATGGAACAAAAAAATACTATTTTATTACGTCAAACATTTGCAAATTTGACTTTGAAATTATGTAATAAGTCCACCAGTAACATTTTAATGCATTAGAATTTGACGTTTGTAGTTAATTTAATATTTTTGGTAAATAAATTAATTGAAAGCTTAATCCAAGGCTATATCGTAATGGGGTGCCACCTATTCAAAAGTAGCGGCACTAAAGCAATTATGCATTTTGCTCTTTCTTTATATATCAATTTCTTTGGACCTAGCCATGGGGCAGGGTATTGTTTTAGTTAATTCAGCGATACCTATTCAAAAGTAGTGGCACTAAAGCAATTATGTATTTTGCTCTTTCTTTAGATATAAATGTCTTTGGTTACAATAACAAAAAAAAAACATTTTATGAAATGAAACGAAAAACCAACAAAGCTTAACAGAAAAACCCAATCAGGTATACTATATCTCCTATAGTAGCCAAAGAATTGGAGATATTTTAAATAGAAAATCCTAAGAAAATGCATCGGGAAAGATTATGAAAATTTCATAAAACGATTTTTAAATAGTTACGTCTATGAAAATGCCGATGTCGTTGCAAGCCAGATTTGTTGAGAAACTTGAGCTACACGATAATTTGCTTGTCAGCCAAATATACGAAAAAGAGAAAAACACCATCAATGGACGTATTAACGACAATCCAGCTCCTCTGGACCTTACCTCATTCTATATGAGACCAGCCTCCAGCAATCATAGGGGTGAATATGATATACGTATATACTAAATTTTGGATGAACTGTAATATGAATATGTTTTGTCAATTTATGTAACAGAACTTTTGTTATTTAGTTTTAGTAATGTTATTTGTTTAGTTTAAGTAATGTTATTTACGAGGTCTGCTCTGTTAGCGACTTTAACAATGTTGCTTTTTACGTTAACTTAGTTATTACAGTAACACACATATAGCTCTAAGGATGTTATTATTCTCATAGTATGAAAGATTTAATAACATTTTTACTTAACAGAATATTAAAATAGATACAGAAAAATTGTACAAATTTGTATGGAAAATTTAGAGGTACCTTCACATTTTCACTCATAACTTTTAAACCGATTTCGCTCATTTTAAATACCAAACTGCTCGGGAGGATGTTCAATAATCTGGGTAATAATTGGCACCCCCGCTTGCGTCTTCGCGTCGTGATCGCCATTTCAACAGACAGACAGACGGACTTAAAATTGCATAAGGATCACGAATATATATACTTTATGGGGTCTTAAACCTATATTTCGACATATTTCAAACGGAATGACAAACTGATATATACCCTCACCATATATGGTGGAGGGTATAAAAAAACAGTGATTTTTATTCCGGTGTTGTGAAAATTTAGATCAGAACTAATGAAGTCTTCTTTTATGATTCTTTTTGCTTTAGATGCAAGCAGTTCTTATGGTTTAGTGAATAATGAGATCTTTTGTTCTTCCCAAATAAATTTTTAATTTTAATTTAAACGGGACATACAGTAATCATTTTCCCAATGTTCCGTTAATTAAACCACTAAATTTGACTAACACATTTCTTGTTGTTTCCCATATAAAGTTTAAGTTTGACTGCTGGTTAAATTATAACGGGATATTCTGAGCCTTATTTATTAAATTACTTTATTTAAAGTTCGAAGTTAAAAATTGATACAAATCACCTAATCCTGATAGCTTGATTTCAAATAACCAAAGTTTAGTACTTAACCATAGTTATGAATATCAAATTTATATGAAAATATTTGTTTGATTGTTTTTTTAAAATAAGTTAGCCGTCATGGCTTTGAAAACAGGTAAATTTCATTCAAAATCACATTTTTGGAAGTTGTGAAATATAACTCCTTTAAAAGAGGAAAATCAGAACTAAATGATTATTTGGAATCAATGAAAAATTGATTCCTTAATAATCACTTCCATTCATTTTTGCTGGGTACTAGATTTTTGGAGAGTTAAATATTTGTTTAAGCTCTGTCTTTTTCTAAAGGCTCTAGCTTTTCTAAAACTTCGAGTTCTGAGGAGATTTGCTGCCAGATCGAAAAACATAAATTAGAAATATTATTTTTAGACCTTTAAAAATAATATTAATTAGTTTCTGCAATATCCACTCAGTAATATCTGTTATATTGATATATGTACATTAAGGTGTCAAAAAAAAATCAGATTCACGTGCTCCACAGCCCTCCAAATATGCCAAAGAAATTAAAAAAAAGTTTTATTTAGAGGAAGCACATCGCCATTGAAGTGTCAAAGTTGTACTTGTTCTATTATTTTAAATAAATTAAATATTGGGAAAAATTAAATATAATTATTAGGATCGCGACTCATAAAGTCTAATAACTAAAGGGTGGTTAAATTGTAAGGGGTGATGTTGATTTTGAATAAAACACAAATTATTTAGGAAATTATTGTCATTCCTATTTATTATGATAATATGGTATGGTTCAATTATGTATGGAACAAATAATCGGCTAAATGGCCGCCGCGACCTCGGCGGCACGCCTCAATCCGATGGTCCAAATTTTCGATGACGCTGAGGCATAGTTGAGGTTCTATGCCGTTAATGTGCCGAATTATCTCATCCTTTAGCTCTTGAATTGTTGCTGGCTTATCAAAGTTCACCTTTTCTTTCAAATAAATGCAAAGAAAGAATTCCAACGGTGTCAAATCACATGATCTTGGCGGCCAATTGACATCGCCACCACGTGAGATAACACAGCCATTGAATTTGTCGCGCAAAAGAGCCATTGTTTCGTTAGCTGTGTGGCAAGCGGCACCGACCTGTTGAAACCACATATCGTCCAGGGTCATATCTTCAATTCCTGGCCACAATAAGTTCGTTATCATCTCGCGATAGCGAACACCATTCACGGAAAATGCTTGGCCGACCTCATGACACACTATCGCGAACAACAGCAATGTTTTCAGCAGAACGAACTGGGCGAGCATGCACATGTGTTTTCACAGACCCGGTTTGCTGAAATTTGCCCACAATTCTCCCGATTCTGGACACATTTGGTCGATTATGCTGACCAAAAAAAAAAAATCACGAAGTGCACGAAATGCATTTTGATTTGAACGCCCATTTTCATAATAAGCCTGAATAACTTTAACGCGTTGCTCGATTGTGTATCTTTGCATGGTTAAAATTGAGTTAGTCTGAAATTGAGAAATGTCAAATGAAATGCAGAAAAAAACTTGGCGTTTAGGTGTGGTTCACATTCAACATCAGCCCTTAAAATTTATCCACCCTTTATAAGACGTTAGCAAGTTGAATTTTTACTTAAATTTTTTAAGAAAATTTTTATAATTTGACTAAAATATGTATTTTTATGCATAAATTAAAAAAAAACCGAACTACGTTAAAGTTTAGACATTAAGAAATATGGGCAATATTGTGGACATTGCGAATTTTGATGGTTTTTTGGACCACTTTTTAATACATATATATATATATATATATATATATTAAAAACTTCTAATATTTGAGCTAAACAGAGGGAATTTCGCAAAAATTTCATTAAAAAAAATGGTCGTCATGTATATTAGAGCGTACCACCTTACAGGCAAAAAAAAATTCACCGTACACCTTCGAATATAAATATTGTTGCAAGGCCATTTTAAATTTTTTTTATTTTTTTGCCGAACGCAGGTGTCGCCTTTTTAAGTTTTTCGTTATATCTTCAATATTTACAGTTCAATCTTAAAGTGTGATATATCGATTTTTTTTTGTTTCAGGGATAAGAATATTTTTGGTCTAAGATCCATTGACCTTAAGTGTCCCGTTTTTACCCCCCAAATCTCATTTTCTACCACCCTAATGTCAGAAAATTAAAAAAAAATCATAAAACGTTTGCAAAATGTTTTAATTAATTTAAATTGCCTTTGAAAATCACTTTATATTCGCTGGTGTACGGCGAACTTTTTTTTTTTTGGTACGGTCTATTGTATGTATATGCCTCTGCAGAAAAATATTTTTTGAATAATTATATGTCCACAGAATGTCTTCCTATGTGGGACAGGGTTTTTGTTAAATTTTAATACGCTAAATAATAGCGAAACACTAGTAACTATTATTCTTTTAAAAATTAAAAACAATAACTTGTTTATTGAAATCCCTTTGTAAGTAGATTGCAAAAGTACAAAAAGTTGAATATTACAAAAACATGAATTTTGTTTAATTTTAAAAAACCGCGAAAAATTTAAAACCCAAAAATATGTGCCAACAGTTGTTGTTTTTCGAAAATCGCTAAAAAATTCTCTGCACTAGCCAAATTATTTTGGTTTTTAAAAAATAATCGGGCATGTCCGATTTTAACTTTACTGAACTTAATGACCATTGAAAATCATAACTTACCTTAATACGAGGGCGGATCAATAAGTCCGTGACTTTTTAAATGAAACACAGTTTTGTTTGCAAAAAAAAAATATTTTTCAACATAATCTCCTTTTAGCTCAATACACTTAGTCCAACGCTTCTCCAATTTTTGTATCCCTTCCAAAAAAAAGGGTTTTTCGAGGTCCATAAAATAGTAATTTTTTCATCGATGGAGGTAAATCATTTTCCACAGATCCATTTCTTTAGGTTTGTAAATAGGAAATAGTCAGTGGGGGCTAAATACGGAGAATAAAGCGGATGAAGTACCAACTCGTAGCCCAGTTCATGGCTACACACGTGTCCACCCGTGCATTATAGTCAATTGAGAGCAAACGCGGCACCCATCTTGCAGACAGCTGTCTTAAATCCAACTGATCATTTAAGATCCAAACCACACTGCCATATGAAATGCCTATGGCATCATCAACACTATATCGTAGATTTTTTCGACATTTTCGGGTGTATTGACCTCCATTGGCCGTCCAGAACGTTCAGCTTCATTTGTACTTGTGCGACCACAACGAAAGTCAGTAAACCACTTTTTTACCATTGAAATCGATGGTGCAGAGTCCCCATAGTATATATCAAGCTTTTCCTTGATTTGATTGAAGGTTTTTTTTTGCAAAAAATTACGGAACTTGCTCAAAATTTGACAGAAGTCAATTAATAGGTGGTACTTGATGGGATCAGTGTTGCATTTCATATAACTACGAGGGAAGTCCGAAAAGTTACGGACTTATTGATCCGCCATCGTATTTAACGAAACTAAAAGAAATTGAAGAAAAACATTATGAAATTTTCACTTTCACCTCAAAGTGAAATTCAGAACATGCCAGATTAATTTTATTGCAAATCACGATTTTTTTAATGCTTTTAATTCAAAAAATATCACTTCTTTTGTGAAAATTAACAAAAACTCATATCATCCCCCTTGTAATCCCAGGGCTAATGAGAAACATCTTCCCGATAATCCAATATTCTTATTTTTTTTTTTTTTTTTTGGGAATACAAATAAATATTTCAAGGGTAGTGGGCGGATAATAACTCACATTCTTTTGTGTACACTCTGAATTACTAGTTTTTTGACCAATCTTATAATAAAAAATTTTATGTTACAATTTTTTTACATATATTTTAATTTTTTATTATTTCAATATCTAAAATGACCAAAATTTATGACTGCCCATTATACAAAAGGTTTACTATCCTCATGGGCATTTGGTTTTACAGTTGGTGTAATATTAAATTAAGCTTATAATATATATTTTGATGTTATTTACCAAGTAAGATTTATAGTTTTGGCAAAATTTTATGGTATGGAATAAATAAGTGAAAATACAGGATATAAAAAGAAGATTATTTAGATAAATGCTTTTAAAATATTTTTTCTATTATATTTGGATATAAAACAAAGTATTCTTAAATTTTTAAATACATATGTATAAGTAAAATCATCGTTTAATAGTAAAAAATGCGGGAAGTCAACCATTGTAGAGCCGATATTTCCACCGAACTCAACTAATAACATTTTTGTATCCATTTTGAAGCAATAAAATACCAGCAAATAAAAATACAAATACACACAATAAAACCACTAATTTGTTACATTTGTGAAAATTAAATTACTGTTTACATACATAAAACATTAACGAAAAAAATCCACTTGATTATACAACCCCTTAGTAAATAAATGAGTTCCCATCTATTTATGAACAATAAGGAGCCTCATGAACATTATTTAGTTGTAGATTTATGATAATTTTCAAAATAAATTGGATATACTTGTAGTTGAAACAAAAATAACTGTAAATAATATCATGTTGAAAAATTGAAATTTGCAAAACCAGACCTTTAAAAACATAATTCCTAGAGTATTCAAAACACCGGCCTTTTGAAAAAAACCGGTTTCGGTTTTCTTCGAAAAATCGAATTTTAAAAAAACCGGGTTCGGTTTCGGTTTCGGTTTTTGCAGAAAAAACCGGTCAACCGGTTTTATCGGTTTTTTTTATTTTGAATAAAAAGCTTATATAATTTGTTAGTTGTTTTTATTACAAACAAAAAAGAAATTTAATATATGAAGTAATAATATAAAAAAAACATTCTTTGAAAAAATATATATATAAAGGGTGTCCCAAGAAGAACGCAATTTTTAAATCTGGCAACATTCGAAGTGTCATTGTTTGACATTTGAACAATTGTTATTGTTTGCTAGTAGAAGGTACGAGGTTAGTAAAAATGGAGCGCTACACGAATGAAAAACGCATTCTCATTGTGAAATTGTTTTACCAAAATGGTGAAAGTTTTGCGGCTACAGTTCGCAAATTGCGATCAATTTGGGGTCACAATAATGCTCCAAAAGAGTCAACTGTAAAGAGATTAATGGATAAATTTGCCGAAACTGGGTCTGTTAGTGATGTAAAGACAACAACGCGCCATCGACCAGGTCGATTGACCGAAAATGTCGCAGCTGTACGTGATGATGTCGCTCAAACTCCATCCACCTCAATTCGACACCGAGCTCAGCAAATTGGTGTCTCCAAATCCACTTTGCAGCGAATTTTGACGAAAGATTTGCATCTTCATGCATACAAAGTTCAATTGAATCAGGAACTGAAGCCAGCTGACCATGGACAGCAAAGGGAGTTCGTTATTTGGGTATTGGAGAGACAACATGAAAATGCTGATTTTGCCGATGAAATTATCTTCAGTGACGAGGCCCATTTTCATCTTGATGGCTTCGTCAATAGGCAGAATTGTCGCATTTGGGGTGAGGAAAATCCTCGAGTGATTCACGAGAAACAAATGCATCCTCAACGTGTCACTGTGTGGTGTGGTTTTTGGGCTGGAGGAATCATTGGACCTTTTGTTTATGAAAATGAGGCAGGTCAAGCGCAAACAGTCAATGGTGTTCGGTATCTTGAAATGATAACCAGTTTTTTCTTGGCTAGAATTGAAGAAATGAATGTGGAGGGCATGTGGTTCCAACAATACGGCGCCACATGTCATACAGCCAGAGAAACAATTCAATTGCTGCATCAGTCATTTCCCGGTCGTGTTATTTCGCGTTTTGGAGATCAGAATTGGCCACCTAGATCGTGCGATTTAACACCATTAGATTTTTTTCTTTGGGGTTTTTTGAAGTCGATGGTTTACGCGAATAAGCCGACGACGACTCAAGCCTTAAAAGAGGAAATTGGACGCTGCATTAATGAAATACCGCAGCATTCATGTAAAACGGTCATTGAAAAATTCATTAAAAGATCGCTTGCATGCCAGCAAAGCCGCGGTGGCCATCTGCACGATATATTGTTCCATACATAACCTCATTCTGTCTACTTTACGATATAATAAAGTTTCACGATTTTTTTTTAAATATCTGTCTTTAATTTAAAATTTAAAAATTGCGTTCTTCTTGGGACACCCTTTATATAAAATTAAAATTAATATTATAAAACTATATTCATATCAAATGAATAGAGATCATTAAGTTTGTAAATTGAGGAAAATTAGAAATTTATTTACCCCATAAAAACGTACAAAACGAACTTGGAAAAATCGATAAAAATGAGAAAAACATTAAAATTTTACTTCTTTTGATTTTTTGGTTTTAAATTGTTTTTAAATTGTCACTCTAAAAGCGAAAAAAATACGTCACCACATAGGCAAGACGTCTCCGATAATACAAATTTCGTTTCCCATTCCATTTCGTTCATATAAAAATAGGCTGATGCAGTATATTAATACTCTTTCAGAGCAAAAAATAATGTCCGTTTTTCCCTATCTCGCTTTGTTTTCGAGATATCGATCATTATTAAAAATTACCATTTTAAAAATGGCGAATATCTAGAAAACTAAGCGAGATTTGCAAGTCAATTTTAATTTTATTTTTATTTTGTTTTAATTCGCAATTCATATCAATCTTTTTTAATTCGCGAATTAAAAAAAAGCTATGATTGAAATTCAATGTTTGATTCAATTGAATCAAAAAAAGATTCAAATTAAATTTATTAATCAACTATGATTTTAAATCTGATTTAATACATTGATTTATAAACATTTTTTTTCACGAACTAATTCAATAACGATTTATCTTTTTCAAGGTCTGTTTTCAACGATGACTCGTTAGTGATGTTAGGATCATTATTAACTATATAGATCAAATTTAAAGTTTGAGGCTACTTATTGAACGTGTATTGTTTCAAAAGGCTGATATGTTATAGAATTTACAATTCTTTAAAACCAAAGGGGTTTGACTCTTTTGTTGACATCAGGTCAAATTGCATTAAATCGAATTAGGCAGCAAAGTGAACCCCCGACTATTTATTTTTTTTTTATTAATACGATTTTAAAATGAAACATGAATTTCACAGCATGACTGAGATGATGTAAAAAAGGGTAATTTTGAAAAAGGGTTGTAAACAATGGACTATTATTTGTTTTTGAATTTAAAAGATACTATGAAAACAAACTAGATTTAAGACATAAGAGTATGGAAGTTAAAATTGTTAATCCTAGGATCATAGCAAATGTAAATAGAAATGTTAAAAAATCAAAGGATTTACATATGTCTCAATGGTCGGTCAGCAGACACTAGGATTAAGAGTTTTGAAAAAAAAAACTTAGTTTAATTTAAAAATTAAATTAAAATTTGATTACAAATATAAACCAATTTTCAAAAATTTTCCTTAAATATCCAGTAAAGCATTTATGATTTAAATTTCATATAAATTCAAAAGATATAAATTTAACATCATTATGCATTTTTCAGACCTTATGTCAAGTTTGTCTAAATTTTAACGCCCATCAATATGTCATAATCGTAAACTCCAGCTAATGTTACGCATCTACATGAAAAATTCGAAACTTTAACAGCAACAATTTTGTTGTTGTTGAAAAGTTCGCTTATTCAGTCAGTCACTCATTCATTCACTCAAATGTTTTCAAAATTTATGCAAATTTAATTTTGGTGGAACTTTTAAAGTCTTCAACTACTCAACCACCCCATTCAGACCCAAGTAAAGTCCTTTTAATAATGTTATTATTATTTTAATTTTTTTCATACACAAGTCATTATTGTGTGTGTGTGTTCTTTTTTTTTAATGAAAACTGGTGTTGAAACCATGCAATACGTCCCTTTTTAACACAATTTTCTTCAGCAAAATGAACTTATTGTTATGTTTTCAACTTGAACTTTTGAAAAATTATGATTTCATTATGGTTTCGATTAAATATGCAGAGGGAGGGGGGCTGAAATGAAGGATTCCCTTAGGTTATTTTTCTTTAAGTAAATAATTTTTGAGTGGCACATGTCAATGACTTGTATGAAAATGTATACTACAGGTTGGTTGAAAAGTTCCTGCGCTCACCAAGAGATGGCACTGCTAGCTCCAAACTTTTTTTTCTCTCAAGTTAGTATAACTGTCCTGAGAACACACGTAAAGTTGCAAGTCATTCTGTCAATTCTTTCTTTGTTTACAAAAGCCATTTAAAGTTGACGTCTCATTGATTTTTTTTAATATGGAAAAAATTGAATATCGTGCAGTCATTAGATTCTTTGTTTTGAAGGGTTTAAAAGCAAAGGAAATTTATGAACAATTGTTAGAAGTGTATAAGGAGTCCTGACCTTCAAAACGCACCGTTGAATTTTAGGCTGGCGAATTTAAACGCGGTCGTACCAGCCTTAAAGACGATCCACGCGAAGGACGACCAAAAACTGCAACCACAGCAGAAATCATTGAGCAGGTACATAATAGGGTTAGTGAAGATCCAAGTTTGACTAAGCGTGAAATTGCTAATGCCATAGGCATCTCAGACGAACGAGTACTCCATATTTTACATGAAGAATTACGTAAGAAAAAACTGTTTGGAAAGTTAGTGCCGCACACATCAACAATTCAACAAAAACTGGTTCGAAAACAAATTTCTCAGCGTTATTTGGAGCGTTTTAAGCCGAATAAAACCGACTTCTTGCGTCGTTTTATAACTATGGATGAGACTTGGATCTACCACCATGATCCTAAATTGAAACAAGAACGTTTACAGTGGACTGAAGCTGGTTGTGCAGCTCCAAAGCCGGTGTAGTCACAACGATCAGCAAAGAAGGTTATGGCATCAGTTTTTTGGGATGCAAAAGGAATTTTCTTGATTGATTATTTTCAGAAAGGTAAAACAATCAACTCTGAATATTATTGCAGCCTTTTGGATCAGCTGGATGAAAAAATTCGTGAGAAAAGACCGGGTTTAAAGAAGAAAAAAATAATTTTTTATCAAGACAATGCACCTGCTCACAAAAGTGTTTTAACGATGGCTAAATTTAAAGAATTAAAGTACGAATTGCTTAAACATCCACCGTATTCACCAGATTTGGCTTCCAGTGACTACTATCTTTTCAGAAATCTCAAACAATTCCTTCGTGGAAAGCATTTTTCGTCGAATGAAGAGGCCATAGCAGCCGTAGACGGTTATTTTGCAGAGCTTCCGGAAAACCATTATAAGGATGGGATAAAATTATTGGAAGATCATTGGAACAAGTGTATTGAGCTTCTAGGAGATTATATTGAATAAAAAAATATATTTCGTAACAAAAACAGTATTCTTTCATTTCGAGCGCAGGAACTTTTCAACCAACCTGTAATATAAAAATATCAATAAAAAATCTTTGCTAAAGATAACAAAAATTGGTTCAAAAGTGTCCTGCTTAAATTAGCAGCCTTTTTTGCTAAACATTAGTTAGATAAAAACAGCAAAACTAAAACTTTTAAATACCCAAATTTTTGCAAAATTGAAGTTAAATTTTAATTAATTAAATATGAGAATTTACCCTGCTTAGATCAGAAAAAAATGTTAGAAGACTTAAAAAATCATAAAAAAAAATAATATAATTTTTTAGAAAATATTTCTGTTGGTTTTAGTAGGAGAAGCTTATATTTTGAACACATAGGAAACAGATTCATTGTGACAAGCGAATTTCTTGCCAACTGAATGGTTTGGTTGGAGCCTCCGAAATTTTTTTTTGTGGCGACTGAAATTTAGTTAATACAACCGAATTTCAGTTAAAACCATATATTTCAATCGGATCAGGAATACATTTGTTTGCGAAAACCGAATAACTCGGTTGCTGTAACTAAACTATTCAGTTGGCAAGAAATTCGGTTGTCACAATCAATCTGTTTTCTCTGTGAATCAACTATATTTAATTTTTCTAATTTAATTTAATTCAAATTACAGAATTTTTACAGAATATTTACAAATTTTTGTTGCTTAGTTCAGAAATTATTTTACGAATTTTTGAAAACCGAAAATTACTAATTTTAAAAAGTGGATATTGAAGGAAATGGTATTTCTACTTAAAACTTACTAAAATTGCCTTAAAATATTACATAGAATAAAAAAGAGATCGGGAGTGAATATACCGACGCATGTCTAAAAATAGGACATCCACTTAAAATAGCACTAAAAAGTTATTTAGTTCAAAAATTAGCCCTAAAAACAATTAAAATTTGACCTTAAAAGCAAAAAAAAAAAAATGACTAAAATATTTTTTCAAAACAGAAATGACCAAATAAAAACAAAATGATAAATTCGCCTATGTTTTTAAAATTTTTAAGCCTTTGATTTTTTTTTATAAAAATAAATAAAATAAAAAATTTTGATGCTCGATAAAACAAAATTAATTTGAAATTTTGTTCAAATATTAATAATATTTAGTAATTTTTTTTTTGCTGATTTTAGCAAACAGATTTTAAATTTCACTTTACAAAAAGTTTACTAAAATTTTGTAGCGGCTACAAATTTTTTCCACTAATTTCATTGTACTACACGTCAGCAAGCATGTGTTGCTCAGATTAGCAAAAAATACCGCTGGGCTCAAATTAGCAAAATTTTCCGTAACAATAGCAAAATTTTGAGTTGCCATAACAGACTTTTTTTATTCAGTGTATTTTACAAAGATTTGTAATTTATTACAATTCATTAATATATTTATATTTATATTAATCATATAATTACAAATTATATATTAATACCCTAACCCAGCACTAGCAACAAAGGCCATCGACTCGTTGTAGCGAAAACAGAATGGAGCCTCTGGTGGGAATCGAACCCACGACCTCCGCACTGGTAAGCTAGCACGCTACCAACTAGTCTACCGGGGCACTCAATATTACAATACAAATTATTACAATGTCTGTATTTTCAATTAAATAAATTAACTAAAATGTAATTTTTCGACAAATTGTAAGAGTTTGTTTCAGTTAACCAATATTTAGGACAAAAATTTACTTGTTTTAGTATTATGACAACTTTTACTGATCATTCTACTTTCTTTTTACTAGAAATCAAGCACCCTCTTGACTAACATTTTGTTCACTCAGAAACATATTTTGCTGACTTTACATTACTTATATTAGTACTTTCTTAGTAATAATTTATTTGAGTCTATAATCGTAAGATTTAGATCACCATTTACCTCCAACGACATCGTCATGTTAAAATAATGTGTTATTTGACTCAAGGTTAAGTACTTACAAAATTTGTTTTGTTATTCCATTTCCCACTACCTGGTAATAGCACTACCTAGTAAAAGTTTTCGGCCACCTAGGTGATCTAACTGCACCCATAGAAAAGATTGGTTGCAACTCGATCAAAATCATAAACATTGATTTGTGAGGATTTAATTTTATTTGGAATAACTTAAAATTCATTAAAAAAGCAACATGTTGTATTGGGAATTAAAAAAAGGAAAAAGAAACTAAAAATCAATCCTATTATTCAATTACACAATTCAACACAAAAAAAGAATTACGGGGTTCCGATGATTGATTCTTGTTAAGGAGACCAAAAAAAAAATATACCAACATTTTTGTAGACTATTTCATCCCCGCCCTTCGACTTTTTCGGGGTGTTTTTAACAATTTGTTAGAACAAAGCCAAAAAATACCGTTATGAGGGGGAGTTAGAGGGTTACTATGTTCTACAAAAATATTTGCCATACCCTACACCTCAGATGTAAAAAAACATAGTTTTATATACCGATATGCTGCAAGAACAGGCCAGAGCTTAGAAACTTTGACAGCCTCTAAAATGTAATAACGATGTAAACTACCAAAATGCCGAAACACGTATGTTTTGTTTTGGTCTCCTTAACAAGAATCAATCGTCGGAACCCCGTAATTTTGAAAAAGTTTGAAATTGTTTTACAGTGTTATGGTATTTCCAATTATCTTTAAAAAAAAAAATTCATTTAGTATTTGTGTGCGGTGGAAGCAACCATTTATTTAGTGAATATATTAGAAATTTGGTACAATCTATCAAATCTATTAAAAAATTGTCGATATTCAAAAGTGGTAACTACAAATAGGGGTTTTCTGATCAAATATATCATTTAATTAGGGTTTTAGTAGAACCAACCGAATTGTGGATTGTATTAATTATAGAAGTCACTAATGATTGGTATTGATAAACAAATTTTATACTAATATTTGTTTTCCTTACAAATTGTTTAAATTCAAAATTAGCCATCAAAATTTATAAGTGTTTATGGTGTGGTGGGTAGAGAGGTAGCCAAGTACTTGGAGTACTGAGCTACTCAGAAAAGGCAAACATTTAAAAAATAATTTTTTTAAGTAAAATAAATTATTCAAAAGTTTAATTGGCAAATATATCAAAGAAAATTAAAATTAGTTGTGGTGCAGTAAGCAAGAGTGTGAACTAAAAATCTGATTGCCTAGGTTTGATACCGGAAAAATCAAAAATAAATTTTTTTTTAATAAAATTTTGTGCAATGTAAAAATATTTCTGTGAAATATAAATATTAAATTGTACAACTGTATATTGGATTTTACAACTAAAAATATAATTTAATATGAAAACAGTTGTCGTAACCGAGAGAATTCGAGTGGCAACAAATTCGGTGGCCACAACTGATACTGTTTTCTGGGTGTGGGAGATATAAATTCAAACAATTTTAGGTACTATTGGGTTGCATATCAGAAACATTTTTTATAAAATATGTTTTTATAAAATATTTTTAAAATTTAATACATATAAAGCCAGAGTTGTCAAGTTGTTTCAAAAAGTAGCAAAAAATTGGTTCGCAAAAAATTCTATAAAATTCAAAATAGGACCCATATCAAAAAATAAAAAATACATGTCCGCTGAAATTTAATAAGGAATAAAATTTATGAATTTGGCGACCAAAGCAAAACAATTTTTCATATAAAGTAGAGTTTACATTTATACGCAATTTTTTTTAACCGCGGTTACGGTTAAAGTGGATGTGGTTAATCACGGTTAACAACTCATCGCGCTCACTATAAAATATAACAAATTTTTAATTTTAAACTTAAAAAGTGCAAAAGATTCTCCTATCATATAATTATAAATAATAACTGCTTAAATTTAAGACAAATACCAGTCTGAATTAGTAAATTTTAAGCAATTAGTGCACAGTATCCGTTTGAACAGACGGTAAATTGTTTGCTTGTAATATTTAAAATTTAAAATTAAAATTTTTAAATTTTCAGAATGTATAACACAAATAATGCTTAATTTTATACTGAAAAGTTGAAATTCGAGTTACATAACTATTGAAAATGTCAAAAGTTGCATACAAAATGATAGTTTTTTTTTTACAAATAGGTTACTTACTCTGAAATTTAGCGTAAAAACTTATAAGAATTTTATTTTTAATAAAAATTGCAAAAATCTTGATTTTTATATACTATATTGAATTTTTTTTATATTGAATTTTTGTACAAAAACTGGGTTTGTAAGAATTTTAACCATAACCGCACGATGTTTTATGCAGTTACGGTTACGGTTACGGTTAAAACCAAAATGCAAACTCTAATATAAAGTACCCAAATTTTGGAAATTTCTACAAAGCCAATTCCAAAAAAAAACTTCCTTTCCAATAGTACCACAATTGCATATGGTTCATTTAATTAAATATCTTAAAAAGTCATTAAAAAGTTTATTTCAGGAAGGTACAAATTTTTTTTTTTCTAACGACCCACCTTACTTAACATAGGAACAACAAAAATAGGAATTCTAGTTGAAAGTCAATTTTCCAATCGATTATAGCAAGCAATCATACAAATCGACAATTTATGTCTATGCCAGATGCCAATAAATCTTAATCCAACTAACAAAAATATAAACAATAACAAAATAACAGTATTTTAAAACCCATACAACCATCAAATAGAAAAAAAAACGAAGATTTATCACTAAAACACCCCAGGCAGAAATTGTCAACCGTACGTAAAAATAGTACTGAAGAGTTACTGCTTACTACTAATATTCTACTAGCAAAAAAATAAGCACAGTTTTGTTTGTAAAATTTTCTAGGTTGTTAATCTCACGTTATGAAAACCCATAACCGACTGCAACCATTTAAATTTTCTTAAAGCCCGTATAACTGCGTTTACACTTCGCTCGAAATCTGTTTTAAAATAGGTTATGAAATAATAAAGTTCGTTGTATTGCATTGAGTTTAACGGTAATGTAAATGAAATAAGAATCCTTCCTTACCGACATCAATTTAACAGATACTGTTTTTTTTTTTGTATTTATAATCGGGAAAAATATTGTTGCCAAGTAATTAGGAGCATTTCAGTTTATTAATTTTTTACATATTTTTTTTTTTTATGTTAAACATGTTTACTTTACTATAGGGATACTTATGAATTTCTTGTTTCTTGTAAATTGTTTTTGTTGTCAAAACATTTTACTCGAACTGAAAAAACCTTGTATTTAGTTTATAGAGGCATTCCTTAAGGGTCTATACTTGGACCATTGCTATTTCTATTGTATATTAATGACATTTTTAGAATTTATCTTTTTTGGCGTGTTATAAAGGGTGGTTAAATTTTTAGGGCCGATGTTGATTTTGAATAAAAAACAATTATTGTCATTTCTTTTTATTATGATACCATGATATGGTTTAATTATGTATGGAACAAAATGGCCGCCGCGACCTCGGCGGCACACCTCCATCCGATGGTCCAAATTTTCGATGACGCTGAGACATAATTGAGGTTCTATGTCGTTAATGTGCCGAATTATCTCATCCTTTAGCTCTTGGATTGTTGCTGGCTTATCTTTCAAATTACCCCAAAGTCCAACGGTGTCAAATCACATGATCTTGGCGGACAATTGACATCGCCACCACGTGAGGTAACACCGCCATTAAATTTGTCGCGCAAAAGAACCATTGTTGGGTTAGCTCTGTGGCACGTGGCACCGTCCTCTTGAAACCACATATCGTGCACATCCATTTCCTCAATTTCTGGCTTCAAGAATTCCGTTATGATCTGGCGATAGCGAACAACGACGGCGAGTCGAGGTTGACGGCTATTCTGCCACACTATTGCGAGCAATATCCTACAGACAGAAATATGTGCACAATTATCCCAATTGAGGACACATTTGGTCGATTATGCTGACCAAAAAAATCACAAAGTGCATTTTGATTTGAACGCCCATATTAATAATAAGCCTGAATAACTTTAACGCGTTGCTCGATTGTGTATCTTTCCATGGTTCAAATTGAGTTAGGCTGAAGTTGAGAAATGTCAAATGAAATGCAGAAAAAAATTTGACGTTTAGGTGTGGTTCACATTCAACATCAGCCCTTATAATTTAAACACCCTTTACATATGCTGATGATATTCAACTTTTACCAACTACCTAGTTTTCTAATTAACAACGGTTTGAGAATCGTGTTAGTAGTGATCTTGGTCGTATAGTGGAATGGTCTAAGGCAGGGGTGCCCAAAAGTTCCTTATGGAAGAGCAAACACCAATACATTTAAAGATTAACTAATTTTTATTCAATATGTTTTATTGTAAAATCCAATGCATACGAAGAAAAAAGAAAAAAATATTTCATATCATACGTTAAACAAAAACAAAATCTACATTGATGATCGCTGTCGTCAATGTTTACAGCAAAGCATACGAAAGTGTTGTTGCTTTGCACTTGCGTGTATACAGTAAAGAACGACAAAAAAACTAATAAGGCAAAGTTGTTTGTGTATTTCGTAATGCTATTGCTGAGTGTTCTATGTGTATTAAAAGACACAGCCTATAGCTAAGAGCATTTACAAAAACAAATGAGCATAAAGAATATAGGGCTTGGACACCCTTGGTCTAAGGCCATTTTTCTAGAACTTAAAAATTATGATTTTTTCGAAATATTGCTGTATAATGAGCTTTTGGATATTGTCTGACTATATAAATCATTGGGTGTTATTTTTGACAATAATATTTCTTTTGATCAACATGTAAATTTGGTAATACCTAGAGTCTGTTGGACACTGCGCAGGCTTTATAATGCTGCATTGCCGTTCACTGTACGATATCGTGTTGCGATATCGTATTGAGGTTTACTCATATACATCTGCTGGAAATATTAATCGGTGGGAAAAATGCTTCAATAGAATTATTCGTTACATTTATGGACTTCATGCTAGAGATCATGTTGCTGAATATCGAGACAGGTTTTGGGATGTGAATTTAGTCAATATATAGCCTTAAGGCAAATTTATTTTTTCTATAAAGCTGTAAAATAAAGTAATCCGCGATACTTGTTAGACAAGTTCTATTTTTGTCGCATAATGTGTTAATACTACTTGATTGTGGAATTATCAAGTTTAAAGCCATTTTTTTTTTTTTGTCGAGTTTGTATATTTGCTATTGCAGGCTGTTATCATTCAGTTCTTTCTTTTTTGCGACATTAGGGTTTGATTTGTGCAAATATCAGGGACTTCTTCATACATGTGTTTATTTATAATAATTATGATTTTAAGTTATTTTATGAATTGTTGAAATTGTATTGTAGTGCTGCCAACTTTGGCCCTATGGGCTTGCGGAATTTTATTGGAAATAAATAAAAAAAATAAATTATAATTTTTATTTTGAAAATCAACTATTTCTAATTTTTTAAGAAAAATAAAATCACAACAAATACAAATTTTCATGTATTTCAGCAGTAAGTCTAGTTTTTTTTTAAATTTACGTAAATAAAGTGTATAAATATCGAAGTACTTTGATAGAAAATGCAACTTTAAGAGTTTTACTAATTTTTACAATTTTTTAGTTAAAATACAATATTTTTCTAGATAAGTAACAAAAGAAAAAAAATTAGGTAACTTAACAAAAAAAAAGTTTCAGTGAATTTTAAGTAATCAAATATATTTGTTTTTAAATTCAAATTTAATTTGTACAATTTGAAATGTATTCAAAAATAAAAAAATTTTATATGAAGAATATTAATTTACAAATAATTTACATATTTAAAATATTTGTAAATTATTATTCTTCATATAAACATTTTTTTTTAAATAAAAAGGAAGTTTAAAAAAATAACAAAAAGCTGTTTGTATTTAAAAAATTTTTTTATTTGCTAAATATGTTAAATAGTACAAACAGAATTTTTTAATTTTTTTCTGTGTAAGAACTTTGATAATTACATACATATCCACTTTTTATTTTTTGAGTGTACAACAACAATACAAAATACAGCAGGTATCATACGGGCTTTATACAGAGAGTACCATTACTGACATGTCCTTTCATGATCGAAATATGGGCATATTTTGTTTTTATTTTTACCTCCCATTACACTATTCAATTTTAACAGCTAACTCTCTGAATTTGATTTCTTATTTAGTTTTTAGTTAGCTGGGAGCCTTAATACACCGTTCGTCCGTATTAATAAAAAAGTGGAAGTGTTGTAATTAATAAAAAAACTATTATAAAAATTATTAAAATAATTATTAAAAAAGTTTACGAAATAATTTACAAAAAAAAAAAATTAATAAATTGTAAAAAGAAGTCTTGGTAATTAATTTTTCTTCTTTATCTTTGTTATTATTATTTATTCTCTTTTCATGAATATTTTTTTTTTCTTAATGCAAAAATAGAGCAATAACAGTTAATAAAAAAATGTGTAATTTAAAATAATTATTAAAAAAATTAAAAACTAGTTTGTAAAAAAGTAAAATTCTATTATTATTATTAGCTCTATCTACATTATCATTATTGATTCAAATGTGTAATTTAAAATAATTATTAAAACAATTAAAGAACTAATATATAAAAAGTAAAATTCAAATATCATTTACCTTCATTATCATTATTGATTCTCTTTTCACTCATGAATATTTTTGCTCAATGCAAAAATAAAGCAATAATAATACATATCTATTGTCATTTATTAAAACACAGAAGACAATAATAGTTTTCTTTATTTGGTTTTAGTAAACAAAAAAATGTAAAATGCAATGAAATTGTTATTAAACAGAAATACTTACATCAGGGATGGAAAACATGGTACAATTGTACTTTTTTTGGTACATTTTTACCTTTGTTGGTATCATGATACTACCGCGGCTCATTTAGTACAATTTGAAATTTTTTCAAATTTTCAATTTATAACTTGATAAAACAACATAACTTAAAGTCGACTTTTTTCAAAAGCAACTTTATACTAAAAAACTGTTTTTATTTATTCACCTACTATAGTAAAAAATAAAGTCAGTTTTAAGTTGAACCGGCTCTAAATTGGTGTCACATCAAATGTACCAAATGTTTGCATACACATTGTAGTAAAATATACGGAAGTGGCAACATTGAGCAGCTGATTTTAAATAACCTCTCAAAACAAAAAAAAAAAATAAGAAAAAAGTGTATTATTGTTAAAAAGCTATTAAATGCCTTTAAAATTTTTAACAGCAAATCCTGAAAAGGTTAAATTGCCCTCCAATGGAGGCGGACACACAAAAAAAAAAAAGGTGTGATATTTATAAAAATTAGAGTAAAATCTTACAAAGTTTTGTGGTTAACGATAAATTTTGCTTCACCCCGTCAATTTAAATTTTTTTAAGTCTTTTTAGTGTCTAAGCATATCTGACTCAATACGATAAAATTGTTAAAAAAAAGAACAAATTTTGGTACCGTAAGGATCGAAAAAGTACAATTTGTTTGTCTGGTTGGTACAATAACTGAAAACATATTTTCCATCCCTGACTTACATATGAGTAAAAAGAGAATGAGTAAAGCTTATGATATTAGTAAAGTTAAAAATCTTTAAAAATCTTTTCATTGTTGTTTATAATAACTACGTAGAGCACCAACACTGACTGGCATGTCTATTCATAATCAGAGTGTTTGTCTGTTTTTTTGTTCTTAATCACCTCTTCTGAATTGCCTACTTGTTTTGGTTCAATTTAGTAAACAACTTAATCGGAAGTCCGTAAATTTTCATAAAAATAGTGAGTGTTAAATTTATACAAAAAACGAAATTGTTTGAAAAAAAATTATTGATAGAAAAGTAAAAATCTTTAAATTAAATTGTAAAATAAAAGTGTTGTTAATTTGAGTCCTTTATTGTGCTTCAATTTTTTTCTTTGGTTGTTTTTTTTTGGTAAATGTAAGTGAAAAGGGAATAATTAAAGTAATAAAGTTATGTGCAGAATACACTTAAAATATTTTTGTGCCACTTCTCGTTTTATATTTTTATTTTATTACCATAAGTGGTAATTAAAGATTAGAGAACTAAAAAATCGCCCAACAATAAAAAAAAATTTTAGCATTATGTTCATAAAAAGGTGATATTTCATAATAAATACATTTAAATATAAATATTTATGTATATTTGTTGTTCATATTAATCAAATGTAAACGGAAATCGGTTCGGTCGATTAAAAACATTAAATTTTAATTTAAATTGGCATTATTTCATACATGGAAAAATATATAACGCTGAGTAAATATTACTAAAGATATCAAACTAAAAAAATATATTTTTCTTTTCACAACAATTTTTTTTTGTTATTAAAATTGAAGTAAAAAACTTTAATAAAACTGAATAAATTTGAATTTAAACTTCTTTGAATACAAATTTTAATCTAAACCAACAATTATTTAATAAGAATTAAATTAAAACAAATTTTCTATTCAAAGTTTTTCAGATTTAAGTAAGTTTTTGCCTTCGATAATATTTAAAATAACAATAATATCTATTTTTCGGGTACATTGAATTATTTTTTCCTAACGCGCCCTCTGCGCTTATACCACAACTTACAAAAAAAAACAAGGTCTAAGACAAATTTATTATACCCTCCACAAAAAATTTAAGGTCAAAATATATGTTTAAAACGCCATAAAGTTTATATATTCGTGATCCTTATGAAATTTTAAGCCGATCTAGCGATATCCGTCTGTCTGTTAACATGGCGATCATTTTTACCAAGATTAATGTACATCCTGCCGAGCAGATTGGTATTGAAAATTAACAAAATATGTCCAGCAATTAAAAAGTTATGAGTGAAAATGTTAAGGGACCTCTAAATTTTCTATACAAATGGGGTGTATTTTAGTACAATTTCATAATAGCGACTGGCAAGTAAAATATTTTTGTTTTTTAACCAGTCCCTTAGAATATAAACCTCAAAAAATTTGTTCACCTCAAAATTTTTTTCCAACCACAAAATTTGTTTTCACATCCAAAAAATTTTTCACTTCAAAAATTTTTTTCTCCTGCATAATATCACTTCTAAACTTTTTTGCATTATTTGTATCAAAAGCATTGACATTTTTTTAGGACATTGGTGGGTATTATTTTTTTACTTGTTTTTTTTTTTTTAATTCCCTGGTTTTAGTAACATAAATCATCAGATATCTTCTAAATTTCGCGCGATTTTTAAAACAACATTTTACAGTTTACAAAAAAATCCCTAAAGGTAAAAACAAATTACTTAACAGAAGGATCCTGGTCGCCATAACACCAAATTCCAAAAAAAAATATTTTTTACTTCCAGAGGTGGTCATGTTTTTTTCTAGGTATGCCCGAAATAGTAACCAAGCAAGAAATTGCCAACCGTACCCAAAAAAAAAGTAGTATTGGCTAACCACTGGTTTTCTTGTTAAACCCACACAAAATGAACTATTACAAAATTTTAGGTGATTAAAAATATTTGTTAAAAATCAAAAACGATTTCTAACAATTTTTTGTTTGAAATGTAAATTGTTTTATTTTTTTCTTTCATATAAAAATTCTTTAAAATAAAAATTTAAGTTACAAAAGAATAACAAAAAGTCTTTTGTATTTACGAATTCCAATGTTGGTTCCTTTATAAAAATTTTTTTATTTGTACATATTTACAAAAATATTCTATTAAATATGTTTAATATTACAAACAGAATTTTGTAAATTTTTTCTGCAATACAATTTACAGTTTACAATAAGGTTTTCTTATTTGAAACCATTATTTTTACTTTTTAAAATATTTAAATCTGTTGATGACTGTTGATTTGACAAATAAAATTAACTTTTTTAATTTATGAATTGTTTTAGTATTATAAACAGTCGTTTTAATTAATTATTGTATCATATAACATTTGAAAAGGGTTCAAAGTTTCTTTATACTCAACCGATTTTTCTATACAAATTTCTAATTGAATTTGATATTATTTTCAAGTTTTTTGTTTTTGCCTTTTTAGGCTAAAATTAATAAAATTTTATGTATATTTAATAAATGCGTTAAAAAATGTTTCATATTGATTGCTATTAACTGTTAACCGCGATTAACCGCTATAATTTTAACCGTATCTGCGGTTAATACAAACTCTAGTTTTTATCAGTAGCATCCGAAAAAATCTTTTCCAGTAATATTTTCACAAATGTGTGTTTTTATAAAAATATTATCAAATAAGTTGAATTTAAGGTATTTGGAATGCAATTTTTTTTTTTAATTACCGATCTTATGGTAACGGTAGCAAATTCGCTCCAATGAACGGTTATGCACAACGCATAACCGACCTACGCTTTGCCAGTAATGTGCCGGTCATATTTTGCTGCCTGGGCTATTGTTTTGCCACTACTATTCGTTTCTCTTTTAGTAGCTGTGTAAAAATAAAAATTATTGTTGTTATTGACAATTTGCCTTAAACATGTGGGTTTGTAACATATGTAAGGATCTCATTTTCAAATACAAACGTACAACTTACAATGATTTATACGAAAAATATTCGATATTTAATAGAAAATAAGGGCAACTTAAAGAAATTCCCAACCAAAAAAAAGGGTTAACATTTTTTGGTATGATTTGAACACAAAAAGGGGTGGTTGGCTGATTTGGCTTCACAAGTGTTATAATTTAAATTAACAGATTAGCTTCGACTAGCAAGTGTGAAGAACACTTTTGTGATTTATTTTTATTTTCTCTACTTTCCATTATTTCATGTATTGATGATAATGATAGGTACTTGAAATTACAAAAAAAAAAAAAGGAAAAATGTAGATTTTTTTCTTCCGCTTTAGTTAATCCTATAATATAAAATTTACACTTCATAGAAAATATTCTTTGAAAAAAGTTTTAGTTTTCTGTGTTTATTTTTTCGCCAATTCCCTGGATAATATAAAAATACCAAGTTGTCCATCAAAGTTATTTACTTTACTTAATTTGCATAAAATTTTCTTTATTTATTCCTTACCATTACCTTTCAAATGCTATCAAATGAACTCCAGACAATTGTCCAGATATATATTTACAACATCTTTTTTTGAGCAATTTCTTTTAACATATTCATACCATTAACAGCTTTATAAGAATTCATTCTTTTAGGAGAATTTTAATATAAATTTGTAAAATGAGTTCCAAAAAATAAACGTAAATTTCGGAAATAAAAATCGTTATTTCAGACCTGGAATTACCCAGAAGCGAAAAATACAGTTATGTGCATGTTTATTTGACATCTACACTCAGAAAAAAAAAATAGCAGAAAAATTTGTAAATGGTTTTCAATCTCAATTTAGTAAATTTTTATACTGATTTTTAGTAAAAAAAAGTTATTATTTATTAATTTTTTTTTTTTTTTGTTATTTACATTTAACATATTTTTTACAAATTTTTTTTGCTAATTTCAGAAATCATTTTACAAATCTTTGAAAACCCATTTGCTAAAATAGGGGAAAAAAATTTGCTAATTTTAAAAAAGGAAATTTTATTTCTATTTATTAAAACTTATACTCACAAATCTAAATTGCCTTAGAATGCTACATAATTTAAATACTTTTCACAACCAACTCATGTCCAAAAATAGGGCATCCACTAAAAATAGTAACAATTCAAATTTGACCTTAAAATCCAAAAATTTGACTCTAAAAATATTTCTCAAGTCAAAAATCAGCAAATCAAAACAAAATGATAAATTTGTTTATGTTTTTACTATTTTTAATTTTGTCTAAAATATTTCTTGAAAAAAATAAATAAAAAAAATGTTGGTGCTCGATTAAAAAAAAAATTGTAATTTTTTTTCTTTAAGGTGCAACAAGTATATTTTTACAAATAATTCAGTTAATTAATGCATTTTTAATATTTTTTTTAAAAATTAAAATTTTTCTATATTTTACAATTTATTGAGTTTAGTTCACTATAATTTATTAACAATTTTTGTAAATTAGAGCTTATTTATTTTATTAAACAACATCTTAGGAATGTTTTAATAACTTTCCTGCTATTTCTATTTTACTAATTTTAGTACAATTTATTGCTAATTTTAGCAGATCGATTTTATATTGCAGTTTACAGCAATTTACTAAAATTTTGTAGCTCTTACTAATTTGTTTTACTAATTTCATTGTACTAATATTAATATTTAGTAATTTTTTTTTCTGATTTTAGCAAACCGATTCTAAATTCGACTTTAGAAAAAGTTTACTAAAATTTAGTAGCGGCTACTAGTTTTTTCTATAATGGAACGTAGATTAGACCGATAGTTTTCTCTTTTTAAAATAATTAGATTCATTTACTACATGGTATTTAGAATATTTTGTTTTTATGATTTCTGCTCACAATAAACAATTTTAGTTTTTATTTACAAACTCAGACTACATTACTAGAAACAAATGTAAACAAAACTAAAATTTCCTTGAAACTAATACACAACTAGTTCAAATTGATTGTTTTATTAAGAAAAACATGTAGCCGAACTAGTACCAAAAAGACATTTATAAAACTAGTTCTATAGTGAATCTTTGGCCATATAATTTGCATCTCAATTCAATTCACAATAAAAAACCTTAAGTTTTTATTTGCAAATTCAGATTTAATTATAAAAAAACAAATTTAAACAAAATGCGAATTTCAAAAATTTTCTTTAAATTTAGGCATTTATTTTAAGGAGTCCCTACATCGATACTCTTAAACTAGTACACAACTAGTTTAAAATTATTATTATTATGCACTAAAGCCATAAAGATGCACTATTACTACAAACAATATGCCCTTATTTTAATATGTGCTATATCAAGGTTTCCTTAGTTTAGAATTTAATTCAAAAATAATTTTAATTTCATGATATATGCAATAAAACGCAAAATATGTATTCAATAATATAAAAAATGTGCAAAAAAAAATCATTTACTTGGTGAAAATCGGGTTTGAATATTATATCCGCTTTTTATTTTAGATTTTCTAAACGATAAAAAAATGTTTAAAAAACGTTCAGTGTCAATCTTGTGATTAAATTTCATACATTTTAAGGATTTTAATTTAAATAAAGGTATCAGAAAATGATCATTAGAGAACCGCTCTTTCGACTAAAAACTTTGTGTTGAATAAAATTTCCGTATGCTTAAAATTAAAAATGTTTTTACATAAACATATAGGAATCTGTAAGTTTTTTTTTAAGCAAATATTTTCTGGAAATCCAACACTTTACCCTCTCCAAATTTCACATGATGGTTGTACCCGGTATACTTTAGGCATGTACAATTTTTAGATTTTTATCCCTAATGGTTCCCAAAATATAGCATTTTAAAACCAAGAAAAATCAACTAAATTTCGTTAAAAAGTCATACAAATTCACTTATCTCTTGAACTTCTTAAGATACGAAAGTCATTAAGGTATCATTTTGAAGATATTATAATCGCGGTTTTAATTCTGTAATTGCAATATGCTATTTTTAATTCCACTATTTAAACCGCCATTTCTCAAAAACTGCCATTTTTTGTTTAAGCTCTGCCTTCTTGTAGGGACGCCAGCTTGTCTTAAACTTCGCGTTCTGGCAGATCGAAAAATATGTAGTTATAAGCCTAGCTAAAAATGGTTAATTGGCAGCTCTTGAATTATCTCTGGCTGCTCTTCACAACAAATTCGGCAATTCTCTGTATTGACGTACAGGCTGAAGATAATTTTTAGATAATAATAAAATTTAATGATTTGCAAGCGTTATTCGTTTGTTAGTCTATTCATAGTAAAATGACAAACCTTACTGAGCAGTTTTGGCATTGGCATATGTCACGAATCTTTTTTGTACACTCGAAAAATTTACACCGAAAAACCAAATATCAAAAAAATCATCCTTTATATAAAAACAAAAGAAAACTGTCAAAGCGATTAAATTCGAAAAATACGCTAAATTTAAGAACTTTTTTTCAACAATTTTTCTTCTTGATTTTTTTATATTTTATTATAGCAAATTGTTAATTTCTCAGTTCTGGATTATCTAAAAACCTTTTTTGAGATGCTTAAACTAAAAATAGTATGTATGTAGATTTGATGAAATTCCGATTTTCACAAAAACAAATAAATATCCGGCATTTTCATCTTCCGAATTCTACTTTTTTGGAGAAAAAAATAGTTAGCAACATTAGTCACTGAATACAAACAAGTAAAGTGTGATAAAATTTTAAGGGCCGATGTTGATTTTGAATAAAACACAAATTATTGAGGAAATTATTGTCATTTTTTTTATTATGATAATATGATATGGTTTAATTATGTATGGAACAAAATATCGGCGAAATGGCCGCCGCGACCTCGGCGGCACACCTCCATCCGATGGTCCAAATTTTCGATGACGCTGAGGCGTAATTGAGGTTCTATGCCGTTAATGTGCCGAATTATCTCATCCTTAAGCTCTTAAATTGTTGCTGGCTTATCAACGTACACCTTTTCTTTCAAATAACCCCAAAGAAAGAAGTCCAACTTTGTCAAATCACATGATCTTGGCGGCCAATTGACATCGCCACCCGGCCATTGAATTTGTTGCGCAAAAGAGCGCCATTGTTTCGTTAGCTGTGTGGCAAGTGGCACCGTCCTGTTAAAACCACATATCGTCCAGGGTCGTATCCTCAATTCCTGGCCACAATAAGTTCGTTATCATCTCGCGACAGCGAACACCATTCACGATAAATGCTTGGCCGAACTCATGACACACTATCGCAGAACGAACTGGGCGAGCATGCACAGGTGTTTTCACAGAGCCGGTTAACTGAAATTTGCCCACAATTCTCCCGATTGTGGACACATTTGGTCCATTATGCTGACCAAAAAATATCACGAAGTGCACGAAATGCATTTTAATTTGAATGCCCATAATAAGCCTGAATAACTTTAACGCGTTGCTCGATTGTGTATCTATCCATGGTTCAAATTGAGTAAGTCTGAAATTGAGAAATGTCAAATGAAATGCTGAAAAAAACTTGACAATTTGGTGTGGTTCACATTCAACATCGGCACTTAAAATTTAATCACCCTTTATTTCTATGCTTTAATTGCTGAAGCCGCTTCTAAAGTAGATACTATTTCCTCAAATGTGGGATTGAGTACTATATAGAGCCATCAAAGAACATATCCAATCAGTCTTTTATTTCGATTTTAGTCAGAAATATATTTTACAAGCAAATAATTCTTTTAAATTCTGGCCAACTTAGCCTTTTCTATTTGCTCCTTGTATTGCTTAAAAAAATAAAGAAAGAAAGGAATTTATCGCAATTTCTCTTTAAAGTACAATGATAAATTGTTCACATATCACAATCTTTTATTTTCTTCATATATGTTATGTTGTCGGATGGGATTTTCTTATTATTGTTGTTAAGGAAGAACTAAGAAAAGGTCACAATACACTTACCCAAACATTTTGCGCCAACTCATGATGTGCAAATTTGTTTGTGTGTTTCTATGTTCCATAGAATCCCTGGGGTACAAAATTAAGAATGAATAATTTTGAGTTCTTACGGTCAAGTGCATTTTACTTAAAGTGTAGCTGAGAATCTATATATTTTCTTTAAATTTGCATAAATTCTAAATAAGATTAAGAAGTATCAAATAGGTTGTAAATATTTCAGTTTTATTAGAAAAAACAAGAACCAAAGGTTGTGTACCTTACAATAAACCTAATCGAAAATTAAAGTTTTTACATTTTTCGTATAAATTGTTACAGGAAAATAATTTTTAGATTCTAAGGATTTATTTCTATAGAAATGTCTTAATATGCTGACAATTTTTTTTTTATGAAAAACGATGAGATTCAAACAGCAACAAACCACACTTCGCTGTGACAATCGTTAATATGTCTTTTAAGTCAAATACAGTTAGATGGGTGGCGGTTTAAAATCCTAAAAATAATATAAGCACTGGCACAGCCATGGTTTTGAACACTTTCCCAGCCTTGGCCAAAAAGTGCTTTGTCAGTACTTGGTGTACAACCGTAGAAATAATAAAAGCATTTTCAAAGGCCTGGTTTGGAACGATTTCTTAACTTTAGCAAAATGTACTATGTACTAAACATACAGAAAAATAAATTGTCAACTGAATTGAAAAGTGTATTTTAGTTGTGATAACCAATAAATTCGGATAGCACAACCAAATTCAAATGTGATGACTAAATATTTTGGATGTTTAAACCAAAACTAACTCGATGTATTTACAACAATATTCTCATATTTTAAGGTTGAGATAGCTTCAGAATCGAAAAATTCTTGAAAGTGAATTATTATTATTCACATAACTTGGAGCCAAAATTTTACTTTAAAGAACGAAACGGATTGGGGTTCCATAAAATATTTATTTTAATGTAAGAGAACCGTGGAGATTCTTTCCTCTCCAGTGTCTCCTTCCCATACTAACGGCCCAATTTTTTCTTTGGTTTTAACGTTTTAATTTTATAAAAACAATAAAAATAAATAATTATTTTAATAAAAGCTTAGAAATGAACATATTAAAATAGTTTATAATGAGAACATTAGTGCCATAGAACATCGTATGTTAATTTCCGGTAACTCTCTTCAAAAAATTAGAAATAAAAAACAAGAAAAAAAGACTTAAATTCGGCTGTGCCGAATCTTTGAATACCCTTCACCAATGTTCTTAAAGAAATGTTCTCTACTGTTTTTATACAAATAATGTAAAAAACTTTTGATGTAAAATTATGGAGGTGAAAAAATTTTCTGAGGTGAAAATATTTGTGGTAAAAAAAATTTAGTGGTGAAATAAATTTTTTGAGTTAAAAAATATTTGAGGTAAATGCAAAATATTATTCACTTCTAAGCGACTGGTAAAAAAATATTAGAAAATATATTAAGTACCAGTCGCTACTATGAAATTGTACTAAAATACACCAATTTGTATGGAAAATTTAGAGGTACCTTCACATTTTCACTCATAACTTTTGAACCGCTGGACCGATTTTGCTCATTTTCAATACCAAATTTCTCGGGAGGATAATTTATAGGCACCCCCGCTTGCGTCTTCGCGTCGTGATCACCATTTCAACAGACAGACGGACATCGCTTAATCGACTTAAAATTGCATAAGGATCACGACTATATACATATATACTTTATGGGGTCTTAGACCTATATTTCGACATGTTACAATCGGAATGACATACTGATTTACCCTCATAGCCTTTTTTACTGAACAACATCTTTCTAAAACGCATGGAAGATGTTGAAAACGTGAAACATGTGTTAACATTGGCAACATTTATCATCTGTTATTTATTCAGCTGTCAAAAAACTAAAAGAAAAAACGCATAATTTTTGTTAAAAATAAAAAATGGATTTAGAGAAAGCAGTAATCCGAATTAACTCGAATTTCAATGCAGTACATTGAAATATTAAAGGCCATTCTGGAAGAAGATAATGATAAAGAAGCATTTTTGGCAGACATAAGAATGAAATTCTTACATGTGCCGCTCATTTTCCTTCGTTGAATATTTTTTTTGTTTTCTGCAATGTCAATTTGCTAGTGATGGCACAAAGAAAATCGATTTTTTTTTAATTTTTTTAGTGACGACACTTAAAATAACGAAAGATGTAAGATGGAACATCTTTTGTAGATGTAGAAAGATGTAGAATTTTTGGCCTGTATAATTCTTATGGGAAGATGTTAACATCTTTGCAAATTGATGAAAGATGTAAGATGCAGCTCAGTGAAAAAAGGCTATAACTATATATGTGACCTTCTCCGAGTAAAGGGACCTAGTTTGTCAAAAAACGGGTTTGGACTTAGGAGTGGTTTCTGGTACCTAAAAGGGTGTATAATAAGATGAAATGAATTAGATTTCTGATATAAATTTATTTACCCCATAAAAACGTACAAAACGAACGCACATCAACCCTTTGCTGAGAACAAACAGTGCAGCAACTATAGCAAAGGTATTGTCACACTAAAAACGAAAAAAAATACGTCACCACATTGGCATGACGTCACCAAAGTCGGCACCCAATCATAACTAACCATACCAAATCGCATCCCCCAACTGAAGATGTGTTCACAGTGATAATGCGTTATGAAACTTTGAATGCGTTTTTGTCAAAACTTCATTTTCACACACTAGGTCCCTTTTCTCGGAGAAGGTCACATATGGTGGAGGGTATAACAAGAGAATAAGAAAAATCGGTTTGAAAATATATTGCCAATTTGTATAGAAAAATACGGCTCGTTGTTGTTCCGGGCCGTCACTTAGTGTCACTTTTTCTAAAATGGGTTAAAAACCCATTTAAAACTGAATTGGGTACGAATTAGGCAAACTTAAGTATTTTGTGGGATTTTCAGTATTTCAACTTGCAAAATGGGGATATGAGCCAAAACTTCTCTGGCAACACTCCACGCAAGAAGTCAACTTCTTTGGTTTGTGTCTTAACTACATTTTAAATACTTTGAGAAAAATTAAGACTTTTGAAGTTGAAATTCCTTAGTTTACCAAAAAATATATATTTCATTAAAAATACGAGTGTTTCAATAAGTACGATAGAGCAAAAATTACTTTAATTTGAAATCACCAATATTTTCAACCAAGAATTTGGACTTTACATGATTTTTATTGTATTTTTATTCTTTCGGCTGCCAGAATATTAACATACATGATTTTTTTTTTCAATTGCGTATGCAATAATGGTACACGATTACACTAGAAGGTTCAGAAAAAAAAAAATCTTAAAAGATTTCTTATTTAGATTTTTATTTTTATTTTCGAAACTTTTATCTATATTTTCTTACCAATTGTTCGTTATATCGAGTATAAATTTTCAGAATTATTCGTTATATAAGTTGGTTTAATGAAATAAATTTCATTACCATTGTTTGAATTAATGGCAATGATGTAGGGATCAGATTTCATTGATCAACGAAAATGTTTTTGAAATTCATTACCATTACTAATGCATCAATAAATAACGAATGCATCAATTAAACGAAACCTTGAGCGCCCCGGTAGGCTAGTTGGTAGCGTGCTAGGGGGTCGTGGGTTCGATTTGCTACAACGAGCCGATAGCCTTCGTTGCTAGTGCTCGGTTAGAGTATTAAGATATAATTTGTAATTATATGTTTAATAAAATAAAAATAAACGAAACCATTAGCATTGCTAACCGTCATTGGAGAAACGTTGGACAAAGTATAAAGAGCTCAAAGGAGACTATGTTAAAACATAAAGTGATTTTTTTATCCAAAAACTTTGCATATATATTATATATTGTTGGATATATTCTGATACAATTCGATGTAACATTTTTCGTATAAATTTAAATCTTACTTAGTTCCTAAATATATTGTTGGATCTAAATCCTTCTACATCCCTAAATATATTGTTAGATATAATTTGATCTGTCATTGATCTGCCATCAAATTAGATCAGCTAAATATTACAGCAAATATTAAAGAGTATCAAATTTGACATTATTAAATATTACGCCATATCAATGTGATTTACTCAGGCAGAGAAGACAAAAAAACATTTTCTTAAATAACAAGAGGAGAATTTCGTTTTAATATGAAAACAAATTTTAAGGTAAAAAATTAAAAAAGAACAATTTCAAATTTAAATCTTAAGAAAAAGCTTTTAAAGTAGCTCAAGGATGTAAAATCCAAAAAGCAGAAATAATTAAAAATGTGTAAAAAAGAGAAAAGGGCAAATATGTCTTTTCCGCTCATCACATGGAGTATACGCAGTTTACACAGTATTTTTTATACAGTGCCGGTCAATATAATAGCACCAGTTGCAATATTCTGATTCGAAAGATGTAAAAATTTCACCTATTTATTATATTATTTTTTTGAGTGTAAAAAACAAGTAGGCTTTTTTAAATTTGTTTTTCAAAATTTTGTGAATAAAAGGGAAAACGGAAGGTAATAAAAATTTTTTAATCTACTTACTATAAAATCGTGTAATAATTTTATAAAAATTATACAGTTATGGGTCGCGGAAAGCATTGTTCGCCGGAAAAACGTGAACTAATAAAAAAATTTGCGTCCGAGGGTAAATCGTATTCCCAAATAAGGGAATTGCTGGGCTGTTCCAATAAAATGATAATAAATGCCCTAAGATATGAGAAAAAAGTTGAATCCCGTGGTAGGAAGCGAGTTTTGTCACCCTTAATGGTAAAACGGTTAGTGCGGACGACTAAAGCAAATCCCTTTATGACAGCTACGGAGCTCAAAAAAACATTGGATGTGCCGGCAAGCGTGGAAACTATTCGCCGCAGACTTCGAGACAACAGCCTCAATGCCTGTAGTCCTAGAAAAGTGCCGCTCCTTTCCTCTAAGCATGTTGCTAAACGGATATCTTTTGCTAAAGCACATCTAAATTGGCCAAAGGAAAAATGGAGAAATGTGCTATGGACTGACGAATCCAAAATTGTTCTTTTTGGTGGAAAGGGTTCCAGATGTTTTGTCCGTAGGCCACCTAACAGCGAATACAAGCCACAATTCACATCAAAAACCATCAAACATGGAGGTCATAGTATTATGGTATGGGGTTGCTTCTCGTATCAAGGTGTGGATCCTATATATTGGATCAAAACCGTTATGGATTCATCGGTTTATGTAAAAATCCTTGATGAAATTATGCTGCCGTATGCTTCCTATGAAATGCCGCTGGTGTGGGTCTTCCAGCAAGACAATGACCCCAAACACACCAGCAAAATGGCAAAAAAATGGTTCAACGATAACTCTATCAATGTAATGGAGTGGCCTGCACAGTCGCCAGATTTGAACCCTATCGAAAATCTGTGGACGGACATAAAGAAGGGTGTATCTACAATAAAACCAACAAGCGTTCAAGAGCTCTGGGAGGCTGTGCAGAAAATTTGGAGTTCCATCAAAGTTGAAAGATGCCAGCATTTAGTGGATTCCATGGGAAGGCGTTGTGCCGCGGTAATAACAAATAAAGGGCACGCGACAAAGTATTGAAACCATACAATTAAATTATCTACAAGATACCTGAGTGAAATTTTTGATTTATTTTAAGAAAGTCCACTAATTTTTGTTAAAAATGCACTGAAGTGCTATTATTTTGACTGTGTAGTTTTTAAGTTTTTTGTTTATATTAATTAGCGTAGTATAAACTGTTGAACAAAACAAAATAATTTTCTTATGATAATAAACCATTAACATCAAAGAATTTATTATTTTGTTTTGAGTTGAATCGGCCCAACAATTACCATTAATAATTGGATTTAGTAAAGTAATTTGAAAAATTCATTAAAAATTTTGCAGGGCTCTAATCGCCGCATTCGTGATCGAATTTGATATCGTACAAAAAATAAATTCGATAGGTATCGAATTGCCTAATTACGGCATTCGATTGGTAACGAATCGAAAATTTTGCGAATTGTAAAAGATTTTATTTTAATTGTAATAGAGTCTTGACATAAGCATAGAGGAAGAATAGTATAGAGGATGCAACGCCGTCAGCGGCCAAATAAAATTTTATGCAGAATACAAAGGTTCGGAAACTTTGAGAAAACAGGGGAAATTGAGCAAATTTCCCTGATTTCTGCAAAAATTTGAGTAAAACTCCCTGTTTTTAAACCTTTTTTTTTCAAATCCAATTGGGAAATCTGCTAAAACTAATTGGATTTGCAAAGAAATTCAATTGGAATCGCAAAAAAACCAATTTGAAAAGATGCTGAACCTTTGAAATCTGCACATACAAAAGAAAGAGAACGTTTTTTACAACGTGAGAGACATCGTCATGGTGTGACATAAGTTTCACACAAATGTAAACAAAAAAAGAAAAACAAAAACAGCAAATTTAAAACAAAGTAACAATTATGATTTTTAGTTAATTTATTTAAATAAAACATTTTGTATAGACAATGAGTCAACAATTACTATTAATAATGCACATGCCCTCATCGGAATCTGAAGATGAACATGGCGTAATACGCATAAGAAGACAAATGCGGGATAAAGGCGACCCTCTTTCCTTGCCTGCTAAAGCGTAATTAATTTATTTATAAAACCAAAAAATACTTCACTAAGGATTTATTTGCAGATTTAAACAGCGAATTAGACTGTCGAAGGAGGCGTTTAATTATGTTCTTGCCCAGATTGATTTTGTTGGGCACATGTCAACTGCGGTGCCGCCAACGCTTCAGTTGGCAGCAACACTGTCTCTGTTTGCTACCGGTAGCTTCCAACATGCGGTTGGAAACGATTATTTAGTTGGTATGTGTCAAAGCACTGTTAGCAAAACTGTGAATAATGTGGCAAAGGACATAGAAGAGACAGTGTGTCCGAATTACATAAATTTGCACTTGTCCTAAAAACTTAACAATTAATACTTTTTTTAATTAAAATTAAATAAAACTTAAATTTTGTTCACTTTTTTATATGAAAACACTTTAAAACAATTTTTTTTTAATTTCGACACCTATTGCTGTATCGAACAATATTGTAAAAGATTGCACTCGATCGATTGCGAATGCCATAATCTCAAAATAAAAATATTCGATCAAAGTTGTTCGATCACGAAAGCGGCGATTAGACCCCAGGTTTCATATATTTTACGAAAAATTTGCGTGGTGCCAAACAACGAAATATTTCGTATAATATACGAAGTGTCAAAAATATATTTATATGGATGTTATCCGTTTAGTTTCATTATAAATTGTCTATTTATACATATATACTTTATGGGGTCTTAGACCTATATTTCGACATGTTACAATCGGAATGACATACTGATTTACCCTCATAGCCTTTTTTACTGAACAACATCTTTCTAAAACGCATGGAAGATGTTGAAAACGTGAAACATGTGTTAACATTGGCAACATTTATCATCTGTTATTTATTCAGCTGTCAAAAAACTAAAAGAAAAAACGCATAATTTTTGTTAAAAATAAAAAATGGATTTAGAGAAAGCAGTAATCCGAATTAACTCGAATTTCAATGCAGTACATTGAAATATTAAAGGCCATTCTGGAAGAAGATAATGATAAAGAAGCATTTTTGGCAGACATAAGAATGAAATTCTTACATGTGCCGCTCATTTTCCTTCGTTGAATATTTTTTTTGTTTTCTGCAATGTCAATTTGCTAGTGATGGCACAAAGAAAATCGATTTTTTTTTAATTTTTTTAGTGACGACACTTAAAATAACGAAAGATGTAAGATGGAACATCTTTTGTAGATGTAGAAAGATGTAGAATTTTTGGCCTGTATAATTCTTATGGGAAGATGTTAACATCTTTGCAAATTGATGAAAGATGTAAGATGCAGCTCAGTGAAAAAAGGCTATAACTATATATGTGACCTTCTCCGAGTAAAGGGACCTAGTTTGTCAAAAAACGGGTTTGGACTTAGGAGTGGTTTCTGGTACCTAAAAGGGTGTATAATAAGATGAAATGAATTAGATTTCTGATATAAATTTATTTACCCCATAAAAACGTACAAAACGAACGCACATCAACCCTTTGCTGAGAACAAACAGTGCAGCAACTATAGCAAAGGTATTGTCACACTAAAAACGAAAAAAAATACGTCACCACATTGGCATGACGTCACCAAAGTCGGCACCCAATCATAACTAACCATACCAAATCGCATCCCCCAACTGAAGATGTGTTCACAGTGATAATGCGTTATGAAACTTTGAATGCGTTTTTGTCAAAACTTCATTTTCACACACTAGGTCCCTTTTCTCGGAGAAGGTCACATATGGTGGAGGGTATAACAAGAGAATAAGAAAAATCGGTTTGAAAATATATTGCCAATTTGTATAGAAAAATACGGCTCGTTGTTGTTCCGGGCCGTCACTTAGTGTCACTTTTTCTAAAATGGGTTAAAAACCCATTTAAAACTGAATTGGGTACGAATTAGGCAAACTTAAGTATTTTGTGGGATTTTCAGTATTTCAACTTGCAAAATGGGGATATGAGCCAAAACTTCTCTGGCAACACTCCACGCAAGAAGTCAACTTCTTTGGTTTGTGTCTTAACTACATTTTAAATACTTTGAGAAAAATTAAGACTTTTGAAGTTGAAATTCCTTAGTTTACCAAAAAATATATATTTCATTAAAAATACGAGTGTTTCAATAAGTACGATAGAGCAAAAATTACTTTAATTTGAAATCACCAATATTTTCAACCAAGAATTTGGACTTTACATGATTTTTATTGTATTTTTATTCTTTCGGCTGCCAGAATATTAACATACATGATTTTTTTTTTCAATTGCGTATGCAATAATGGTACACGATTACACTAGAAGGTTCAGAAAAAAAAAAATCTTAAAAGATTTCTTATTTAGATTTTTATTTTTATTTTCGAAACTTTTATCTATATTTTCTTACCAATTGTTCGTTATATCGAGTATAAATTTTCAGAATTATTCGTTATATAAGTTGGTTTAATGAAATAAATTTCATTACCATTGTTTGAATTAATGGCAATGATGTAGGGATCAGATTTCATTGATCAACGAAAATGTTTTTGAAATTCATTACCATTACTAATGCATCAATAAATAACGAATGCATCAATTAAACGAAACCTTGAGCGCCCCGGTAGGCTAGTTGGTAGCGTGCTAGGGGGTCGTGGGTTCGATTTGCTACAACGAGCCGATAGCCTTCGTTGCTAGTGCTCGGTTAGAGTATTAAGATATAATTTGTAATTATATGTTTAATAAAATAAAAATAAACGAAACCATTAGCATTGCTAACCGTCATTGGAGAAACGTTGGACAAAGTATAAAGAGCTCAAAGGAGACTATGTTAAAACATAAAGTGATTTTTTTATCCAAAAACTTTGCATATATATTATATATTGTTGGATATATTCTGATACAATTCGATGTAACATTTTTCGTATAAATTTAAATCTTACTTAGTTCCTAAATATATTGTTGGATCTAAATCCTTCTACATCCCTAAATATATTGTTAGATATAATTTGATCTGTCATTGATCTGCCATCAAATTAGATCAGCTAAATATTACAGCAAATATTAAAGAGTATCAAATTTGACATTATTAAATATTACGCCATATCAATGTGATTTACTCAGGCAGAGAAGACAAAAAAACATTTTCTTAAATAACAAGAGGAGAATTTCGTTTTAATATGAAAACAAATTTTAAGGTAAAAAATTAAAAAAGAACAATTTCAAATTTAAATCTTAAGAAAAAGCTTTTAAAGTAGCTCAAGGATGTAAAATCCAAAAAGCAGAAATAATTAAAAATGTGTAAAAAAGAGAAAAGGGCAAATATGTCTTTTCCGCTCATCACATGGAGTATACGCAGTTTACACAGTATTTTTTATACAGTGCCGGTCAATATAATAGCACCAGTTGCAATATTCTGATTCGAAAGATGTAAAAATTTCACCTATTTATTATATTATTTTTTTGAGTGTAAAAAACAAGTAGGCTTTTTTAAATTTGTTTTTCAAAATTTTGTGAATAAAAGGGAAAACGGAAGGTAATAAAAATTTTTTAATCTACTTACTATAAAATCGTGTAATAATTTTATAAAAATTATACAGTTATGGGTCGCGGAAAGCATTGTTCGCCGGAAAAACGTGAACTAATAAAAAAATTTGCGTCCGAGGGTAAATCGTATTCCCAAATAAGGGAATTGCTGGGCTGTTCCAATAAAATGATAATAAATGCCCTAAGATATGAGAAAAAAGTTGAATCCCGTGGTAGGAAGCGAGTTTTGTCACCCTTAATGGTAAAACGGTTAGTGCGGACGACTAAAGCAAATCCCTTTATGACAGCTACGGAGCTCAAAAAAACATTGGATGTGCCGGCAAGCGTGGAAACTATTCGCCGCAGACTTCGAGACAACAGCCTCAATGCCTGTAGTCCTAGAAAAGTGCCGCTCCTTTCCTCTAAGCATGTTGCTAAACGGATATCTTTTGCTAAAGCACATCTAAATTGGCCAAAGGAAAAATGGAGAAATGTGCTATGGACTGACGAATCCAAAATTGTTCTTTTTGGTGGAAAGGGTTCCAGATGTTTTGTCCGTAGGCCACCTAACAGCGAATACAAGCCACAATTCACATCAAAAACCATCAAACATGGAGGTCATAGTATTATGGTATGGGGTTGCTTCTCGTATCAAGGTGTGGATCCTATATATTGGATCAAAACCGTTATGGATTCATCGGTTTATGTAAAAATCCTTGATGAAATTATGCTGCCGTATGCTTCCTATGAAATGCCGCTGGTGTGGGTCTTCCAGCAAGACAATGACCCCAAACACACCAGCAAAATGGCAAAAAAATGGTTCAACGATAACTCTATCAATGTAATGGAGTGGCCTGCACAGTCGCCAGATTTGAACCCTATCGAAAATCTGTGGACGGACATAAAGAAGGGTGTATCTACAATAAAACCAACAAGCGTTCAAGAGCTCTGGGAGGCTGTGCAGAAAATTTGGAGTTCCATCAAAGTTGAAAGATGCCAGCATTTAGTGGATTCCATGGGAAGGCGTTGTGCCGCGGTAATAACAAATAAAGGGCACGCGACAAAGTATTGAAACCATACAATTAAATTATCTACAAGATACCTGAGTGAAATTTTTGATTTATTTTAAGAAAGTCCACTAATTTTTGTTAAAAATGCACTGAAGTGCTATTATTTTGACTGTGTAGTTTTTAAGTTTTTTGTTTATATTAATTAGCGTAGTATAAACTGTTGAACAAAACAAAATAATTTTCTTATGATAATAAACCATTAACATCAAAGAATTTATTATTTTGTTTTGAGTTGAATCGGCCCAACAATTACCATTAATAATTGGATTTAGTAAAGTAATTTGAAAAATTCATTAAAAATTTTGCAGGGCTCTAATCGCCGCATTCGTGATCGAATTTGATATCGTACAAAAAATAAATTCGATAGGTATCGAATTGCCTAATTACGGCATTCGATTGGTAACGAATCGAAAATTTTGCGAATTGTAAAAGATTTTATTTTAATTGTAATAGAGTCTTGACATAAGCATAGAGGAAGAATAGTATAGAGGATGCAACGCCGTCAGCGGCCAAATAAAATTTTATGCAGAATACAAAGGTTCGGAAACTTTGAGAAAACAGGGGAAATTGAGCAAATTTCCCTGATTTCTGCAAAAATTTGAGTAAAACTCCCTGTTTTTAAACCTTTTTTTTTCAAATCCAATTGGGAAATCTGCTAAAACTAATTGGATTTGCAAAGAAATTCAATTGGAATCGCAAAAAAACCAATTTGAAAAGATGCTGAACCTTTGAAATCTGCACATACAAAAGAAAGAGAACGTTTTTTACAACGTGAGAGACATCGTCATGGTGTGACATAAGTTTCACACAAATGTAAACAAAAAAAGAAAAACAAAAACAGCAAATTTAAAACAAAGTAACAATTATGATTTTTAGTTAATTTATTTAAATAAAACATTTTGTATAGACAATGAGTCAACAATTACTATTAATAATGCACATGCCCTCATCGGAATCTGAAGATGAACATGGCGTAATACGCATAAGAAGACAAATGCGGGATAAAGGCGACCCTCTTTCCTTGCCTGCTAAAGCGTAATTAATTTATTTATAAAACCAAAAAATACTTCACTAAGGATTTATTTGCAGATTTAAACAGCGAATTAGACTGTCGAAGGAGGCGTTTAATTATGTTCTTGCCCAGATTGATTTTGTTGGGCACATGTCAACTGCGGTGCCGCCAACGCTTCAGTTGGCAGCAACACTGTCTCTGTTTGCTACCGGTAGCTTCCAACATGCGGTTGGAAACGATTATTTAGTTGGTATGTGTCAAAGCACTGTTAGCAAAACTGTGAATAATGTGGCAAAGGACATAGAAGAGACAGTGTGTCCGAATTACATAAATTTGCACTTGTCCTAAAAACTTAACAATTAATACTTTTTTTAATTAAAATTAAATAAAACTTAAATTTTGTTCACTTTTTTATATGAAAACACTTTAAAACAATTTTTTTTTAATTTCGACACCTATTGCTGTATCGAACAATATTGTAAAAGATTGCACTCGATCGATTGCGAATGCCATAATCTCAAAATAAAAATATTCGATCAAAGTTGTTCGATCACGAAAGCGGCGATTAGACCCCAGGTTTCATATATTTTACGAAAAATTTGCGTGGTGCCAAACAACGAAATATTTCGTATAATATACGAAGTGTCAAAAATATATTTATATGGATGTTATCCGTTTAGTTTCATTATAAATTGTCTATTTATACATATTTTTAACTTCTTTCTTTTGCAGATGATGAAACTAAAAATATAGACAAAAAATATCAGCTGTAAATACCAATTTAATTAAACATTGTATTCAAAATAGAGTATTCAAAAACCGAAACCGAAAACCGGTCAACCGGTTTCTTTTTTTTTTAAAACCGATCGATTTCGAATATTTTGTAAATTCGAAGAAAACCGAAAACCGGTCTATTTTGTTCAGTTAACCGGTTTTTTTAATTACATCACCAACTGGGTAACTTGGTCTCTTTTATTTTTTTCCGAACACTTATAATCGTTTGGTTATGAAGATTTAAATGTAAGTCTGATAGATACCGATGAAGACTTAACTTTGGATATTCCAAACCACACCATGACGATGTCTCTCACGTCGTAAAAAACGTTCTCTTTCTTTTGTATGTGCAGATTTCAAAGGTTCAGCATCTTTTCAAATTGGTTTTTTGCGATTCCAATTGAATTTCTTTGCAAATCCAATTAGTTTTAGCAGATTTCCCAATTGGATTTGAAAAAAAAAAGGTTTAAAAACAGGGAAATTTACTCAAATTTTTGCAGAAATCAGGCAAATTTGCTCAATTTTCCCCTGTTTTCTCAAAGTTTCCGAACCTTTGTATTCTGTATAAAATTTTATTTGGCCGCTGACGGCGTTGCATCCTCTATACTATTCTTCCTCTATGGTAACACAAATAAAAAAAAAACATTCTTTGAAAAAAAAAATATTTTATAATATTTTTTTATTGTATTTCATTTCAACATTATATTCATTTGTATTAATAGTAATTTAAACGTTTGGCATTAAATTAGTTTTTTTAATATTACATTTTAAATATGTAAAAAGGAAATCTATTTTTCAGTTCTTATACAGAATACAAAGGTTCGGAAACTTGGAGAAAACATTGGAAAATTGAGCAAATTTCCCTGATTTCTGCAAAAATTTGAGTAAATTTCCCTGTTTTTAAACCTTTTTTTAAATCCAATTGGGAAATCTGCTAAAACTAATTGGATTTGCAAAGAAATTCAATTGGAATCGCAAAAAAACCAATTTGAAAAGATGCTGAACCTTTGAAATCTGCACATACAAAAGAAAGAGAACGTTTTTTACGACGTGAGAGACATCGTCATGGTGTGGTGTTACTTTATATATTAAATTTCTTTTTTTTTTTGTTTGTAATTAAAACAATTAACGAATTGTATAAGCTTTTTATTCAAATTAAAAAAAAAAAACGAAAAAACCGGTTGACCGGTTTTATCTGCGAAAACCGAAACCGAAACCGGTTTTTTTAAAATTAGATTTTTCGAAGAAAACCGAAACCGGTTTTTCCATAAGGCCGGTTTTTTGAATACTCTAATTCAAAACTTCAAAAATGGTGAAAATAAAAAGTTAACAAAGTTTTTGCAAGTGAATATAATAAAATTGGTTTAATTTTTTATATTTTTAATGATTTCTAAATATTTTAATAACTTAAATGCATACAGCAACTTTATTAATAGAAAAAGTACCCAGTTTTTTAATATTTTATCAATTAACATAAGGAGCGTTTCTTCAATAAGGAAATGGAATAAATTTAAATATAAATTAAGCCAAATTAAAAGATTGCCTGATGTAATAACTGTACAGGAAACCTGGTTCAGCAGGGAATGTCTTGATATTTACTCAATTCCAGGTTATGAAGTGATACATTCGTGCAGGGAGGACGGGTATGGAGGGAATTCTGTATTTGTTAAATCTCAATTAAGATATAATGTACGTCAACATTTTAGTGAAGATTATTTGAATGTTGTGGCGATAGAGCTGGTGGATATCAAAATAGGGAATAAATCCCTTATCATAACCTCTGTTTATAGATCACAGAAATGTAATATACAAACACTACTTGCGAAAATTGACAACCTTCTTCATGTATATAATGGTTATCCTTGTATGTTTGTTGGTGATTTGAATGTGGATGTTTTATTTAGCAGCAGAATCAAAAGTCTTTTGTTCGATGTTTTTTCGGAATACAATATACGTTCTTGCCATAATTTAGTAACGAGACCGCAAAGTAACACATCTATTGACTGTGTTTTTACAAATTTATCCCGTGATGTATTTGTATATTCAATTGAGAATAAATTAAGCGATCATAACATGATAAGTTGTGGCTTTGAAATGGGAATATTGACTCGAAATAAAGTTATTGAAAAAAAAATATAAAATTGACTATGAACAATTTGGTAATTTCTTGGATCAGAATCTAGTAATTTCAGACTCATATGTAGGTTCTTCAGATTTGTGTGATATCTTAATTAATACTTTTTCAGCTGCAACATCACATTGTACAGAAGTTATAACTAAACGCTCAACAATACGTAAAAAATTAAGCCCTTGGATAACGGAAAATTTACTTTCTTTGATTGCCTTTAAAGAAACGTTATTAAGATCTAGAAGAAAAATCGTAGCAATAAGGCTCTAGCTAATCAACTTAAAAGAATAAGTAGAATAATTAAGGATTGTAACCGAACGCTTATGAATGATTATTACAAAAACAACTTGCAATTGTGTAGTGGTGATCCCAGAAGAACTTGGCAGTTTTTAAACAGAGAGCTTGGTCGTAATGACCGTTCTGCAAAAAATGTTGTTAATAAAAATGGGGATATTTTGACAGTTGATGAAGAGAAAGCTTTGGCATTTAATGATTTTTTGTTAAATCTTTAAACGATATACAATTAAAAATACCGATTAATGTGGATGATGACGTTAACTTTTATCGTACCTTAATACCTCGAAGAAATACTTTTGATCTGAAAAAAGTAAGCAAAATGAATGTTGAAGAAGTATTAAATAATTTAAAAAGCAATAAAAGTCCAGGTTATGATGGAATAACTCCTAAAATGTTATTAACAAGAACTAATTTAGTAGCTGATATAATAACTGTGGCTTTTAATAATATGATTGATGAAGGGAGTTTCCCTAATGCTCTAAAAATACATAAAATAATCCCAATACCTAAAATTACTGGATCAAATAATATTGAAAATTTTCGGCCTATATCTGTTTTAAATATTGTGGATAAGATTTTTGAAAAACTTATTTTTTACCAACTCTCTGATTATCTTGACAGAAACAACATATTATTTGAAAACCAGTTTGGATTTAAGAAAGGAGCTGGAACTGAGGAAGCAGTGGTCACTGTTGTTGAATGTTTATGTGGTGAGCTGGATGCGGGTTTTTGTGGCGTTGCAGGTGTCTTTTTTGATTATTCCAAAGCATTTGATTTAGTTAATCACAATATTTTAATGGAAAAGCTAAGAACGATTGGATTGTCGAGCAAAACTTTGGATATTTTTTTGCATTATTTATATAACAGAAAGCAGTTTGTTCATGTGGGTGTATCAAAAAGTACTATGAAGCCTGTAACTTGTGGTGTTCCTCAGGGAAGTGTCCTCGGTCCGTTGTTGTTTAAAATTTTTATTAATGACATATTCAATATAAGCTTTAATGGAAGATTATTTATGTATGCTGATGATGTTTGCCTGTTTTATAGATATAATCATTTAAAGGTTTTACAGACTCAGATTGAGTACGATGCTGCAATACTATCAGAGTTCTCGAGACTCAATAGACTCATTCTTAACACAGATAAGACAAAGCTAATAAGATTTAAACCATACCGTTCTAGAAATGAAGAAAAGATGACTGTTCACATAGATGGTAGTTTGATTACAGAATCTGATATGGTGAAATATTTAGGAGTAAACTTGAACGACAACTTACTATGGGATTGTCATATAAACATGTTAAAGTCAAAAATTTCTTCCGGGATTGGTATTCTCTACAAGTTTAAAAATAAGTTCAGCCTTGATGTAAAATTGCTGCTTTACCAGTCACTTGTACATTCCCATTTGTCATATCTTCCAATTATATATGGGTGTAAAATTAATCAATCATTAAAATCTCTCCAGTCTGCTCAAAATAAAGCTCTAAAGCTTGTTTATAACCTTCCATTAAGGCATTCTACGTTGGATTTGTTTAGAACTTATGCCAGAAATATTTTGCCGATTCGAGGTCTATATAAACATAAAATTTTAACGTATGTTTTTAAATCATTGAGAGGAAATCCTCAACAAACCATTCAGTTTACACAAAATGTATTTCAAACGAGACGTAATACCAGACAAGCTTCAAACCTAAGTTCAGTAAGATGTCGTCTGGACCTGACTAAACAGCGTATTGCTTTTGCTGGACCACATGAGTATAATCAACTACCAGTCGACTTACGAAATATACAAGTTCTTTCAACGTTTAAGAATCACATTAAAAGCTATTTACTCCAAAACATAGAAACGCTTCTTATGTAAATTTCTTCTTTTTAAATGTTTTTTTTTTTATTAAAATTTGCAAAATATTTATATATAAAAAAGAATATTATGTAATTAATCTTCTAAACATATAATGTTAATTTGCCTACTATAGCCTCTTATAAGCCTGTAAGGCGCTGAGGCGTTAATTTTGATCAATTGTTACCTAATTTTTTATTGAATTAATAAATATTTCTTAAAAAAAAAAAAAAAAAAAAAAAATAGAAATTAAAAAAAAAAAAAATAAATTTATCATAAAACACTGCAAGAAAAACTGTGCAATCAAATAGTAGTTTAAAGAACTTTTAAATATGTAGCTGAATATAGTTTTATAAAGTGAATAAAGTTTTTACATAGCAAAAAAAACTGTCTTGAACAGCAGCAACAAACAATTATTGGTAAAGTTTTCAAACAGGAATTTCAATGGTTCTGCAGGCGTTAAAACAGACGCAAATTACCTTAAAACAGTATTTCAAATACTCAAATCATGTTGCTGCAACTTCGGTTGCTGCTGCCATACAAACAGCTACAGCAACACAAACAAAAAGATTAAATAAACAAAAGTATGCATGCACACATAGAGGAAGAATAGTATAGAGGATGCAACGCCGTCAGCAGCCAAATAAAATTTTATACAGAATACAAAGGTTCGGAAACTTTGAGAAAACAGGGAAAAATTGAGCAAATTTCCCTGATTTCTGCAAAAATTTGAGTAAAATTCCCTGTTTTTAAACCTTTTTTTTTCAAATCCAATTGGGAAATCTGCTAAAACTAATTGGATTTGCAAAGAAATTCAATTGGAATCGCAAAAAAATCCAATTTGAAAAGATGCTGAACCTTTGAAATCTGCACATACAAAAGAAAGAGAACGTTTTTTACGACGTGAGAGACATCGTCATGGTGTGATGCACATCAGTAACAACAACAGCAACAAATTACCCCAAATAGCTTAAACAATAACAACTTGGAAAATGCATTGTCAACGTTCTATACATTAAATGAACTAGTAGAGCCAACAATTGCTAACACAAGTGACTCAACTGCTATTGTACCAAATGTATCCACTACACCAACAACAACAAAGTCAGGCATAGCAACATCATTAATATCCCCAGCTATGAGCGATGTAGAAAATTCCCAAAATAATATTCAACAATGCGATAATGTTTGTATTCATTCAAAATGCAGCTTAAAGCAAAAATGTGTAAAGCAGCAACAACAAGAACAACAACAAACATCAGATCAAAAGCAGCAGCAGAAGAATCATTACAAAAGTGCGAATATTTCTAGTATCATCAACAGCAACAACAACAACAACAATTTTATCGACATCCGCACTTCCAACAACCACAACCACAATCTATGGGGTTTTTATAAGAAAAATTATGAATTACGAATCACATTGCTTTGTTCTATAATAAAAGGGCTTAGCAAGTGTGAGGTTTCAATCAGAAACAAGTTCTTAGAATATTATTATACCCTCCACTATATATGGTGAGGGTATAGATCAGTTTGCCATTCCGTTTGTAACATGTCGAAATGTAGGTAAAAAACCCCATTAAGTATAGTATGAATGAAATTTTTTGTTTTTTTTTGCCTGTTATAACAAAATTTAAGCAACAAAATGCCTGTTTTATGCTACTTTTACTAGTTTTTTCTTTTAAATTCGCTTTTCATGTGAAATTTGCAAATTCTTTAATTATATTTGGTACCTCTGAAATCATGTCACTTAAATTAATTTATAGAAATTTGTGCGTACATTTTAAGTTTAAAATTTTTTACTTGGCTCCTAAGAACAAAAACACAATAACAAAATACATAAACACTCGTTCGTCTAGCGGCGAACTTCTTATCGAAACACCATCGTCAAATTTAAGTAACAGTCATCATTTCTATAAGAAAAATAATCTAAATTGGTATGGTAAGGAAAATGGGCTTTCTATTAACATTTGTTGAAATAATTTCAATAAAAGTCAATTATTTTTTTGTTCTTTTTTTATTGCATAAAAATATATTTTTCTTTATTAATTTTTCATTTTATTTGTTGTTGATTTTTTTTTACAGATTTTTAAAGTATTACCTAGAAAATACCAAAATTACATGAATAGTTAAGTGTATCATAAATTATGTTTGTTTTTATAATAAAGATTAAATTATATTAATATTTTTGTAAGATGGGGTTTAAATGGTTGGTTTGTTTTGCCAAAATAATTTGTAATTAAGTTTTTGTTTTTTTTTTTTTTTTAATTTAGATATATTTAAATAATAATTTCTTAAAATATAAATTAAACACCTATTAATGTAATAGAACCTTTAAAGAATTTTGGGTTATAAAAACTGAAAATCATGTTAGAGATAGTAAGTAATTTTCCTCAATTAGCTTCTGTTTGCTTTGTAAGGTTTATTTTTATTGTTGTATTTGTATTTGTATTTTTTTTTATAAATTGCTAACTACATTTGTTTTTTTTTTTATTTATCTAGGCACTTTTTGTGTTTTTAAATTTCAAACCAAATTAAAATAAAATTATGGTTAAAAATAAAAAACAAAATGCTAAATTAAAAAAAAAATAGATATTGGATTTTTAAAATTATTAAATTTTGTATCCAAAATCGAGCAAACGTTTTGATTTAAATCTTTTAAAAGATATTTCAATTTTGTTGCACTCGACCTTTGTATAATGAATGTTTGTTTTAATAACTGAGATTAACTTGCAATAAATATATATATTATTCTTAAAGGTTCTAATCTTTATGTTTAGCTTTTGACAAATCATGTTAAATGTCCCTTCATATGTTTATATATTCTCGTGCTAGATTTTGATATTTTTCGTATTTAAACCTTGAACATGCAGTAGTGTTTTTACTATACACTATTTTTCTTCATTTCAAATAGATTTTATTTTCTGATAACTTCTGACCCCTACGGTTCTTTTTGCATTACGCTTGAGATTTAGTTCGTATATAATAGCGAAATGTAAACGCACTCTAAGACCTTATATTGTTAAGACAAATCTCAGAATATTTTATAAATTTTCTTTAATATGTCTGGTTAACATTTTTAAGGTTTTTGTTGTGATTTTCTTCCTTGAAAATTTCTTTAGTAATTTTTACGACATAAAGACTTTTTTGAAGTCCATACCCTTAACTTTTATTAGTTTCATTAGGTATCAAATAAAATCCTTCCACTTTCTTCCGTTTCTGTTAAGAAATCAATTTTCCTTGAAAGTTCACTTCATTTCACTCAAGTGTTTTAAGAAATTCGGCGATTTCGGGCATTTTTAAGGTGAAATTGAAAATTTTATTTTTTTTTTTAATTTCTCCAAGTTTTACTCCAAATTTAAGTAAGTTATAACTGTACATTAGTCAGTTGTGAAAACATTTTAAAATCGAAAATTTTAGAGTACAGTGTTATAGTGATATTTTACGGCGATTCGAATTTTCGATTTACAAATTTCATACAAATTTGAAAGAGACAGCTTGAAAAGAAAAAACCATGATCCAAAAACAAAAGAGATATTTTAATTTAACAATTTTTGTATAATTTTAAGATTAAGATTTCTAACCTAAAGTTTTATTGAAAAATATTGTAATTAATAGTTAAATAATAGTAACAATAGTAAGAAAGTATAGTACACATTTTTTTGAAACAATAACATTTTAAATAAGTTTAGAAGATTAATGAAAATATACAATAGATGATTTTTTACAAAAAAGATACAAATGAATAAGATAAATTGAATTATAGATGTTTTCACAAAGTCATTATAAACAAAGACAAATTTAAGAAATACATTAACAACAAATTATTACAAATTTATAAGAAAGTTTAAATATTTATGAAAACTCAAAACTTAAAAAAAAACAGATAAGAATTCATTTTGTTTAAGACAAAAACTAACTGAAAATGTTTATATATAATTTTAACGATAAGAAGAAATTTGATAATGGAAATTAAATTTTACTGTAAGAAAGAATATGCTTCAAAAATGACGAATTTTTAAAACATTTTTAAAGACGATTTATTTTCAAAAACTAACAGAAAACGAATTTGTGTTATTGTTTTTTATTTTTTTTTTTTAATCGAAATAAATTTATATTTTTTTAATTAGATTTTTAAACGATTAATAAGAAATAATTTTTCCTTTTAGCACAATAGTTTACTTTCAAACATGCAGAATTTACAGAATTTTGAAATTGTACGTATGCAATTTATAACGAAAAAGTGGTAAAAAGTTTTGTCAATATTTTTGTTTATCAAAAAAAAAAAAAAGGTTTTTTTTCAAATAAAAAGGTAATTTCTAAATTTAAAATATTTTATTTTAACCACAGAGCAAAATATATTTTTAAATTTTGCATACTTTTTATGGTATTAAAAACCCGCTTAATTGATAACATGCTTCATTTTTTGTTTACTACAATATTTTTAAAAATGCAAATTGAAAGTTTTTAATAGAAAAAAATTGTAAATTTTATGCGTACAAGCTTTCAGTTTTTTATAAACAAAAATAAAAAGATTTTTAAATTTCTTTAAATATGACTGAATATTTTTTTGTATTTTTCCAAAAAAAAAAAACAAAATCAAATTTTTTAACATCATTACATTTTGTATGAAAAATTTTCACTTCATTAAAAAACGTTGTTTTGCAAAAATGTATAAAAAATATCGCTAAAACTTAAAACTGTGTTTTTATTACGTAATGAGTTATTAAAAAAATATGCCTTTAAGCGATATTAGACTTTACCAAAGAAAGAAAAAAATTAGTTTTGAAAAAATCTCCAAAAGTGAAAAATGATTTTTTTTACCTTTTTCGGTGTATGCCAATATTTTAACTGATTTGAAAACTGTTTTTACAGAATAAAAACGATGTCAAAAAAAAGTTTTTTTCCCATTTTTGTGCCGCAGATCTTAAAAATATATTTCACGTTTAAATTTATTTTTTTTTTCCTTTTTAATAAAGAAAATCTTATCTTTGCTAAAAGTTGAAATCGATTTTTTTAAACTTTTTCGCTGCAAGATCTTTAAAGACAATATTGTAAATAAGTTTAAACATGTTTAAATTTGATTTTCTCGAGTTTTTGTATTAAAATCGCTTAAAGATATAAATATATTTTTTAAACTTTTCCGCTGTAAGATCCATACAATCCATTAAATTTAACTTTCAATTATTTTGACCAGTTTTTGTTAAAAAAAAATATATCACTTCTGTATTAAATATCATGTTCTGCATTTCGAAATGGTTCCAAGTCGATATCACCTTGTTACTTTCAAAGTGTTTTCAAAATTTCAAGGATGTAAAATACTAAATGTGACCCGTATTCTATAATATGTATAACGCGTTTTAAAAAAACTTGTGCGTTTTTAGGTTCATTTATTTCATTACTCATTTATAAAAATATTTCAAAATAATTTTTATATTTGCAGCAAATTCTTTAAAATACTTTAGTATCTCCTACAATTGTATAAGAATTTCAAAGTTGTTTACCCTCTATTTGTAGGCAATTCTTCAAAATCCTAGATTTTCAATGTAAAATTTCTTTTTATAAGATAATTTTTCCATTTTTTTGTTTTCTTAAGTAAATTCCATTAAAATAATTTAAATGCGTTTTTGTAATTTATTAAATCGCAAAAAAAAACAAATCTGTTAAGTAAAATATTTTGAAAATTAAGCTTAAGCTTGCTTTAAACAAAAAAAAAAAAAAAAAAATTTATTTAACTTTATAAAAAAACCTTCTTAAAACTCCTTACAACTCCTTATAACGACTGCTTATAAACTCCTTAAAACCTGGTTGTTTTATTTCATTTAAACCTGCTTTAATTCATAACGCTATATATTTTTTTTTCCGAAAAACGCGGTTTCATTTTCATTATACTATATGTTAAAAAACTCTTGTAACTCTTACATCAAAATGCCCTAATATAAGGTTTGTTTGAAAACCGCGTTTTCCAAGAGCCCCTATTTCATTAAAAAGTAAATCTCTTAAGGATTTCTTAAATGGCTCCTTCTGGCTTATGTAGCTTACTATGTAATCCCTAACTTAACAGAGACCGTAATAAATTTGCAAAATATATATAAAGACTTTAAAGTCTTTATTTTGCTTTGCTGAAACCCTTCAAATTGGTGGTGGTCCGCGGATGTAACGTAATTGTGGCGTAAAACTCATAGACAAATTATTAATGTTATCACAACAATTAGGTTGCATCATACAGGCAGCACAAAAGACGGTGAGTAAAGCCAATTGCATGGGTACGGCTACACGAGCAATACGCCATGCCCAACCACGCTTTGATTTCGGTGTTAATTCATCATCAGAAGAATCTAAATCATAGGCTAAAGAGGGATCATCAGAAGGATCATCATCACCATCTCCTGCGGCCGTAGACAACATTTGTACAGCATTACTTTCGGATAAATCAGGCGTAGCAACACAATTTGTATTGGAATTATGTCTAGGTTTACGTTTGTTGCGTTTATTTGCTGCAGTCGATGAAGAATTAGTACCATTTGTTGCCTTGTTTTGATGCTGTTGTATTTCCTGTGCCAATTTACCATTTGCTTCGGAGGCTATTTTTATGTTACCATTTGCTTGCTGCAATGCTTTTGTATCAACTTCTTCACGTTTCTCTAAAGCCTCTTGCAGTTGCTGTTTTTTATTTTGATGAGAAGCTGCTGTTCTCACTATTAAATCACGACAAGTATTTTGTAAACTTTTCAATTCAATTTCGGCTGATTCCATGCGTGCCGCTATAGATTTCATGGCTTCACTGCCAGGTGCCAAAGCAGATTCTAATTGTTTCGCTAATCTTCTTAAGACACCCAATCTACGTTCACGTTCCGAAAGACCGCCATCTGAAGTTGTGCCACCATCTGATATACCAGAATCGGATAAAGAACCATTGGAGGCAGTAAATTTAGCAATATGTAAAATATGATTAGGATCCAAATAATCTTGAACGGCAGTTAACTGGAAAATAATGGAAATTAAGAAAAAGAAAAATTATTTAAAGATTTATATGCACACTTCTCTTCTTCACTTCTTCTTCTTTTAGTTGAAAATCCAGTTAAATATAATTTCAAATACCCCCGGTTTACATTACAAAATTTCAAACGCTAGTTCGACAAAATGAAATAGCACCTTTTCTATTCATTGGCAAATGCCTTTTCAGCATTTTTCTCGTCATATAAAATATATGGGAAAAACTGGGTTTGCTGCGGCGGTAACTTCATGTGTTAACGACTTATACTGTTGAGTTCCCAACTAATTTCTTTTCTTGCTAAATACTGTGAAAACACAGTCTTGTTTTACTGTACCTGGATTAAAAACTAGTCATGAAATTGTAAATCTGAAATGAAACTGGGTTTCTTTGTATGTGCAAATCTAGTTTAAGTCCAGTTACATGAAGCCTTTCATATCTTCTCTATCCCCTTTCCAAAGAAAGCAACACATTAATTAGTAGAAAGAATTTCCTGAGTGTTGTTTTTCTCTTTAAACAAAATAAAATAATGTACATGTATGTTAAGAAAACCTACAAGATTATTAAGCATCAGCTTTTTTAACATTTATCTTATTAAAAAAAACCTAAAGTTCTGATAACTTTTTCTTTTAAAATTTTTGCTATAGAAAAATAGTTTCTACGAAATAATTTCTTTAGAATAACATTCCCAAGTTGCGGACTTTTTCTCAATAAAATACGACTGTGGTTTTGAGGGTTTTTTCTTATTTTCTATAGACTTTTCCTGAAAAAATTTAAATTCAAAAGACTCTTTTTTTTAAAGGAAATCGGATCATGAGAACTCTTTTCTATAGAAATTACTTCAGCTTCTGAGGACTTTTTCTATATAAATCCGTTGGATTTTATGAAATTTTTTTCTACATTAGACTATAAATTCTATTATAAAGATTTTTTTTTCCTGCAGTGTGGTTAACTCTGACTGTGATGAGAAACACCTTTAGATTCAAAGTACTCTTTCTTTATGGCGACTATTTTCTATAGAAAATATCTTAGATTCTGAGGTGCCATTTTGAGAAAATTTTTCAATAGAAAAATGTATATATTAAAATGAATATCTGATATAAGGCCCAGAAAAAACAAGCGTATGTAAATTTTTAGAAAAACCTAAACTTTTTCTTTATAAAAACCGTTAGATTCTGATACTAACAGAAAACCTTTTAAGTTCGAAGAATTTTCCAATAGAAAACTCCTTGACATTCTTTTTCCTATAGAAAAAAACTCAGATATTTCGATAACGTCTTCCTACAGAAAAAACTCAAAATATGTGAATTTTTTTATTCATGGGAAACACCAACAGATGGTAAAATTTGTTTTAAATAAAATTTTTCCTACATTGGGAGAATTATCTATGAAACTTTTTACTGGAACTCCTTCCTGAAAATTTTTATTAAATTAACGAAGTTTTTTATTAAAATGTTATGAAAATTTAATTTCATTTATTAAAAGTTTTACACTCTCAATAAAAAAGTTGCACTAGGTTTATACAAATTGTGAAATTTTCATTAAACATAAGAATTTTTCATTCGCTGTGTGCAAAAAACTTCACTAGTTTAATGAAAATGTTCGTCCCATTTTCCTTAAAAAGATCGTCAAACTCAAAGGACTTTTTTAACTAAAACAATTAGATTCAGAGAATAGAAAATGCAAAAAAAAAGTCAGGACCTATAACTTAAGTTTTTTGAAGAAAAACAAAGCCCTCATTCTTCAGAAAAACATAAGATTCTAAGAAACTTTCTCTTAAAAAAAATTATAGATTTTGCTAACTTAATCCTATCGAAAAATAATCAGAGTCTAAGCACTTTTCCTCTTAGGCAAACTATAGGGTTCGAAAAAATTCTTACCTAAATAAAATTTGAAAAACCATTAAAATTGTTGATACATTTAAAAATATTCTTAAAACCTACTTGCTCTTGGCTTACATTGACCTTCTCCGACAATAATTTAGCCACTAGTTTAACATTTTGTGCCAATTCTCCAGGTGTTGCTTGGCCAGTATTTAATGCACCCTCCAAACCTTTAAGGGTACCACGATCTTGTCCCAAAGCTAATTGGAATTCAGAAAGACCACATTCCAATTGACGCCAAGCAATCAAAGATGAAGTTAACACCTCTAATTGTGTATTAATTCTAAAGAAAAATAAGCAACACAAAAAATTTATTTAAAAATCGAAAGATTTCTCTTTTATTCGTTCTATCACTTACCTAGCATCAGCTTCATCCCAGGCTGTGTACATATCACTGACTTCATCTTTTAAATGTTTATGAAATTCGGTTTCCGATGATATCAATGATTGTAAATCCCAATTCTTTTCAGAACTACCAACACTGCTACTACTACTACAGCTGATGGTAGATTGTGCGGCTGTTGTTTGTACAGCAGCGCTGCATGATGATGTTCCAACTACTACTGTATTAACGACAGGAGTAGTGGTTGTGGTTATATGTGATTCCACTTGATTACCATTGCTATCAGTGACAGTTATCATGGTTGTTTCTGTTGTACTAGTTGTTTTTGTTGTTGTTGTTTCGGTAGTTGTATCCACTGTTTGTTCTTGCAACTGCTGCAATTGTTGTATATTTGCTTCTTTTTGCTCGGACTCCAATTCGTCTTTTTCCTCTAACAATTCATTGCTAATCTTGGCAGCAGCTTCTTTCAGTTGTTGTTCAACTAATGCGTTTTGTAAACGTCTTTCTTGTCTCGTTAACCAACTGTGGACGGAAGCATTGAGTTTTAGCATACTCGTACGATATGTTTGTAATTGTGTTTTTTCATTCTAAAAATATGTAAAAAAAAAGAGATAATATTGACGTAAAATTTATTTAAAGTAATGGAAAAAGAGGTCGTCAAAAAGTTTTTTATTAATTATAAAATATCTTCTTTATCAATTCTGTTAATAGAAAATAGCTTTAAACAAAAAGAAAATATAAAGAATACAATTAAATAAAACTTGATTCAAAGAAATACATTTAATATTTATAAAATTTAAAGCATTTAAAAAGTATTTTATACTACGTTCATACTGATCTCCAAAATTAGTATTAATTTCTTCCGAATGACTTTTTCTAAGGAAAAAGTTTAATACAATTAAAATTTTATAGCTTTAAAAAATAAAGCAGAATCCAAATAATTTTTCTTTAGAATATCATTTGGACTCTTAAAATTTAATATTTATTTCTTGATAAAAATGTGTATAAATATATATACATAAATATATATATATATTTATATATATATATATATATACATAAATATATATATATTTATGTATATATATATATATATATATATATATATATGCGTATATATGTATATATATGTGTATATAAATACACATACATAGACAAGTATATATATACATATATATAGACATGTATATATATACATATATATATATATATATGTGCACAGCACATGTTGCGGGGACGGGTTTTCGTTCCACAAGTTACTATGAAGACATTTTGTTACTTTGGGGACTGTCCACAAACTTTTCATTATTCTACTGTTTACACTGAAGACATTTTACTGGATACAGCTCAAATTATGGGGCCTTTTTTGGATGTATATACAGATGTCTTTAAATTATGTGAAATGCATATATATATATATATATATATATATATATATATATATATATATATATATATATATATATATATATATATATATATATATATATACTTATATAAACATACATATATATATGTATATATTTATGTGTATATATGTGTATATATATATGTATGCATGTTTGTATGTATGTATGCATTCCATATACTTCGGAGGCATCTGTATATGCAGCCAAAAAAGTCTCTATAATATGCGCTGTATCCAGTAAAATGTCTTTAGTGTATACAGTAGATTACTTAAAAGTTTGAGGACGGTCCCTAAAGTAAAAAACTGCCTACATAGCAACTTGTGGAACGAAGAACCGTCCCCGCAACATGCGCTGTGCACACATATATTCATTTGAATTTAATTTTTTATTGTATTTCATTTCAACAAAAAATTAACTTAAAACCAATATTTTTTAAGATAATATCTTAAAAATTAATATTATAAAACTATATGCATAGCAAATGAATAGAGATCATTAAGTCAGCAAATTGGTAAAATTAGGTACGTTAGTAATTTGAACGTTAAAAAAGTTTGGCATTAAAAAGTTTTTTAATATTACATTTTATATATGTAAAAAGATAATCTATTTTCGGTTCTAAAGTAATATTTTAGAAATACTATGCAATTTAAATGTTTCGTTTTAAGACGATTTTTTTGTTTGCTTGTGATAAAGCTACAAGTGGAAAATACTCTTTCACTATAGAAGATGTTGGACAAATAGTCAAAAGACAATTATAAATATAAATTTTCCAACTTTTCAGTTCTTTTGTCGCATTTATCAAGGTATATGAAATCATCATATAATGATGAATGATTTTGTACAGTCTCTTTTTTAGGATTTTGAATACTGTTTATTGTGTTATTTAGATCAGAAATTAAACTTTTTGAATTTGGAATATCCAAAGTTAAGTCTTCATCGGAATCTATCAGACTTACATCTAAATCTCGATAACCAAACAAACGATTATAAAAGTGTTCGGAAAAATAACAAAGACCAAGTAACCCAGTGGTGATGTAATAAATTTTCTTCGAATTTACAAAATATTCAAAACCGATGGGTTTAAAAAAAAAACAAAAAAGAAACCGGTTGTTCGGTTTCGGTTTTTGAATACTCTAATATTGATCTTTATAAAATTGTTATGATTTATATCATAAGATATAGTAGTATATATTTCATCATATAAAATTATATATAACACTAAATATAATTTCATATGGCTTACACGGCAGCATATTTACTAATATATGATTTATACAGAACCATATATTATATTCATATATTGCTTATAAAAAACCATATATAATTATATATGCTATCTAATATTTGTGATATAATAATAAAGGGTGTCCCAAGAAGAACGCAATTTTTAAATTTTTAATAAAACACAGATATTTTAAAAAAAATCGTGAAACTTTATTATATCGTAAAGTAGACAGAATGAGGTTATGTATGGAACAATATATCGTGCAGATGGCCGCCGCGGCTTTGCTGGCATGCACGCGATCTTTTAATGAAATTTTCAATGACCGTTTTGCATGAATGCTTTCATTAATGCAGCGTCCAATTTCCTCTTTTAAGGCTTGAGTCGTCGTCGGCTTATTCGCGTAAACCATCGACTTCAAAAAACCCCAAAGAAAAAAATCTAATGGTGTTAAATCGCACGATCTAGGCGGCCAATTCTGATCTCCAAAACGCGAAATAACACGACCGGGAAATGACTGATGCAGCAATTGAATTGTTTCTCTGGCTGTATGACATGTGGCGCCGTCTTGTTGGAACCACATGCCCTCCACATTCATTTCTTCAATTCTAGGCAAGAAAAAACTGGTTATCATTTCACGATACCGAACACCATTGACTGTTTGCGCTTGACCTGCCTCATTTTCATAAAAAAAAGGTCCAATGATTTCTCCAGCCCAAAAACCACACCACACAGTGACACGTTGAGGATGCATTTGCTTCTCGTGAATACTCGAGGATTTTCCTCACCCCAAATGCGACAATTCTGCCTATTGACGAAGCCATCAAGATGAAAATGGGCATCGTCACTGAAGATGATTTTATCGGCAAAATCAGCATTTTCATGTTGTCTCTCCAATACCCAATTAACGAACTCCCTTCGCTGTCCATGGTCAGCTGGCTTCAGTTCCTGAGTCAATTGAACTTTGTATGCATGAAGATGCAAATCTTTCGTCAAAATTCGCTGCAAAGTGGATTTGGAGACACCAATTTGCTGAGCTCGGTGTCGAATTGAGGTGGATGGAGTTTGAGCGACATCATCACGTACAGCTGCGACATTTTTGGTCGATCGACCTGGTCGATGGCGCGTTGTTGTCTTTACATCACTAACAGACCCAGTTTCGGCAAATTTATCCATTAATCTCTTTACAGTTGGCTCTTTTGGAGCATTATTGTGACCGCAAATTAACGCAATTTGCGAACTGTAGCCGCAAAACTTTCACCATTTTGGTAAAACAATTTCACAATGAGAATGCATTGTTCATTCGTGTAGCGCTTCATTTTTACTAACCTCGTACCTTCTACTAGCAAACAATAACAATTGTTCAAATGTCAAACAATGACACTTCGAATGTTGCCAGATTTAAAAATTGCGTTCTTCTTGGGACACCCTTTATATGTTTCATTATTCGAAATATTTTTAATATGATATGAGATATAATTATATATGATTCAATATATAGTCGAATATAATATTTTTTTTTGATATAGTATAAGATATAATTATATATGGTACAATATTTCTAAACAAATTTAATTATACATAGTTGCAATCTAGAGTATTTATAAGATATAATTCGAATCCAAGCCAGGGCAATTTTTTTGTTTATAGTTTTTTCTCTTTATTAATATTTTTTATAAAATTTTAACCCATTTCGGTGTTTTAATTAGTTTGTAATAATCTAGATACATATGTTATAATTATATATGATCTTTGTTTCCAAGTCTAATATTATTTTTTTTCAAAAGCTCTGTATCTCGGCGATTTCATTTTTTTTTTAATTTTTTCTTTATTGATACTGAAAGGTCTCCCAAAGATCTTTCCAATAAGCTAAATTTTACCCTACTACCCTCTGATCACCAATCCGAAAATTTTAAAACCGCTGCCATTTCGCGCACTTGCATTTTCGGGGATGGTCGTAATGGACATATTTTCATGAAATGAGGTAAGGAATACGCTGGTGGAATTCGGCGGGTCGTGACTGAATTACCCTGTATAAGTCCCGAAGATATAATTATATATAACACAATTATACAAAAAATGTAGGCTAATAAGGTCAACCTCACATTGCTGAGTGCTAAACTTGACACAATTTTGGCAGACCGAATTCAAATCCTGTCAAAGGCATTGTTTTTTTAGAATTTTAATTTTTATATAAATTGTAAAGTATTATTAGACCTTTAAAATTGATGAGGTCCTAGGCCCTCGAGCTCAATTATTTAACAAATTCACTCACTTTTAACTTGAAATTTTTTATTCGTATTTTAATAAACTAGATTCCGTATACATTGTTGGATATAATTTAATGCAATTCGACCTGAGATTTTTCGGGTATTACGGATAATTTATTTTTACTCGGGAAGTCCCCCTGGGGAGATTTGTTTTTTTAGTGAAGAAAAAAATCGGAAAATTTAAAAACTTTAAAAATTTATTATTATAAGAAATGTGTTCTACCTTAAAGTTTACTTTAATACTCGCTATAAAGATAATTATAATATTTTGAGAACTTCTTATAAATTATTTTTTTTCCAATATTTTGTTTACTTCTTACCTTTAACGCTTCAATAGCAATTTGTATTGATGGTTCTGTATCTAACAATTCAAATGATGATTTATTGCCCAAACGATTAAGAGAATGTTTCAAGACAATCATGTCTTCTTGCATTTTACGTGCTGCAGCAGCATTTTCACTCCAGCCTAATAAATCCTCCCAGGCAGCTAATAAATCTAAAGAAATGAAAAAAAAATAAATAGAAAAAAAATTAGATAAAATACTAAATATAAATTAAATATGTAGCTTAACAATAAAAGAAAGAAAATACAAGGCTCTTTATCAAAAACCTTTCAAATTTGGAAAAACCCTTTCTATTTTCAAACATTATTTTCCGCTCTTTTGTTAAGTCAATTAAAACTAAAATAAATAAATAAAAAAAAAACATTGAAGACGAAAGTTTGTGTTTACACGCATTCGTTGCAAAAAAGTAAAACCAACCGCTGTAAATTGCATTTATTTTAATGTTTTATTATTTAAGTTTAATTTCAAAAATCAGCAAATTTGTGGTTTTTAAACAATTTGTATTAAGGCATTATATTAAGTGAAGGTGTTTTTTTTGTCAGTTATGTTCGCGGCAATGCGGCCAGAAAATAGGAGAAATTTTTCTCAAGAAACTTTTCTGAATTCTTTAAACTAAAAAATGGGTTAAATTAATTTTTTTCTATAGTCCTTATAACGATACTCTGGATAAAAAAACATATGTGTACTATAGAAAAAACTAAATTAATTTTCGTTCAATGATAGATTTTGTCATATTTATAAAATGTTACATTGGGCGAAAATTGATAAAGCTTTTTTGTTAATGTACAAATATGTATTTTGAAAATTTAGGAAAATCTTTTTCTAGGATTTATAAAAACTGTAAACAATTATTTGCTATTATTAGCCAGTGTTTTTTTTTTCTAATGGGTTCCAATTTAAAAATCGATGGTCATAAGTTGACAACTCATTGCTGACCAAGAGATGGCCATTTGAGATAAGGCTACCACAAATGATTTAAGTGTGATGTAGAAGTCGTCTGACATGCTTTACTCAAATTGAAAGTAAATTGTCAGTTACGAATAGGCAACTTATGACCCTCGATATGTTTGACATTAAAACATTTTGATAATACAAACAGTTTACTATTTTTCCTTTTAAAACTGAAAATGAAAGTTTATCATTGCAGTTCATTGTTGTTTTGTTTCTCATAAAATTAAATATATTAAAGAAAATTATATGAAAGAATTGAGTGTAAAAAAACTACACTAATACCTCGTAAAATATAATATAAATTCTGTGGAAGTTATAATAAATAGTCCGTGTATTTTTAAAAACTGTTTTGTTTATTTCTAAAGACTGTGGATTTTACATTTGGCGCCCTGGCAGGGACAACTATTTTGCAGTTTAAGTAATCATTTTAAACATATTTCTGAGCGCTTGGAAATTATAACCCTTAAAATGAAATAGGCGCCATAAATTTAAATTTCACGCGGATTTTAATTCGCATTAATTTCAGAACATTCCCGTATACACACTATCGGACAAAATAAAGTATAAAACTGTAAAAAAGGAAAAACATAGCATTAAATTCTAAATTTATTAAATTGATCTGAAAACACGTAAATAACACCATTCATTAATTATAGAAGACCACAGATTAAAAAGTGTAACGTTAGTTTTAATATTCCGTCCCTTTTTTTCTAGTGGGCGTGACATTTAAGATAACAACTGCCAAAATTGACTTCAAATGGGGAATTGATACGATTTAAAAATAATGCATACACGAGATCAAGCTTATAAAATTGTCTTTCAGATAATATAAATAATATTTATATTGAGTCGTAGGCCTCACAACTATCGACAATCGTATTAATGGACATGGATATGACCAAACGAAAATTTATATAATGGATTCATTCTTAGACTTTTTAAATTTACAAATTTATAAAAAATCTAAAAAGTAAAACAGTTTTTAATATAAAATTGTGATATTTTATGGTAAAATAATACGACTTATTGCTAAGTTTAAGCAAAGAGAATATAATTTTCTATAGAGTATGTTTCCCTCTCACGAACTTTTTAGTACTCTCTTAGAACACGAACATAGTTTGGCGGCAACAAAGGTGAGTTTTGGTCGGCAACTTTTAGTAGTGTTTAGCGGTGCTGCCATATAACCAATTTTAACTATTTTTTTGCCGTTTTTGGGATGCTAGAGATTTTTCAGATTATTTCATAAAAAAATATGTTTTTTTATTTTATTCATGTATTTTTTCGGATTTTTCATATAAAAATACAATATTTGTTCAATATACTATTTATTTTTACTAAAAATAGACATGTCTTATAAAGTAAAAAAATACAACAAAAATTTGCAATTGTGTTAAAAAATAGTTACGAATTCAAACATAACATTGTGACATGAAAAGTATTAAAGTGTGTACATACACATTGACCAACTATGTCTATTCATATCCACTATTTCCCATTTCTATGGTAAAAATGTATAATAAAGAGAATAAACATGCTATTAATTGTTGCAACATATAACTAAAAACCTATATAAAATGCAATAATTTGAAAAAAATTGTTTTCATGAAAAAAACTGGTAAACAGTTAAGAATCCCAAAAACTGGGATAAAAAATTACACTGTTTATGTATGCAGCACTACATATACCAAATTTAATGTTTTTCAACACTTTTGCAACTTTGAAAATGTTGCCCTCTCATTTAAAAATGTTGCCGCTGAACTCTGTACCATGTTGAATTTCTGGTAGAGCGGGAAAAATACTCTATAGATAATTATATACTTTTTGGTTTAAGGTCCGATAACTTTGAATGCTGCGACCAAGAAAAAATGATTTCTATGTTATTCAAAACGGAAATTTAATAAGCTTTTTTTCATATATACATTACTTAAAGATCCGATAAATATTTCCTAATATGTAGACGAATTTCCAAAACAGTCATTATAGGCAATTTTTATCTGGATATGAAGGTCGCTTTGCCAACACAAATATTAAATTTTTTATCTCTGGATCTCTGTGATTAATAAATAGTGTCTGTTAAGTATTTTCAAATTAATTTAATCAAATTTGAACAGGTTAAGTTTTGTTAAAAATAACAATTTTTTACAGTTTTATACTTAGCATCCATTTACACGACGTTTTTGATGGTACTCGGATTTTTAATAGATGATCCAGATCCAAATATTTCGTGGCTTGTAAAAATTGTTTGAAATTTGAAAAACTTGAAATAAAATGTATGTAACTACCAAAGCGAAATTTTAATATTCCTGTGATTTTGTACAGGATTCCCGGGATTGATGAAAAAGTACCAAAAAAGAAAGCTTTATTTAATGTGCGTTAAAATCTAAGAAACCACGAATTTTGAAAAAAAAAAAAATAATAGTGAAATACATGTTCGATGAAATGTATTGAGGAATATTATAAGTAAATTTCACAGTGCTTGGGGTATTATTTCCATGTAATGTATCAACAATTTTATGTTTTTTAATGCAAATCCCTTTTCATTAAACCCCACTTCTTTTATACACTTTCTTTAGAAAAAATGTTAGAATAAGTAAAACAAAAACGAAAAAGTACCAATTACGGCACCATCTTTTTGCGAAAATATTATATAATGCTAATACATACGTCTCTAAGAGTCATTCAAAAAGTGGCTTCATCGTCAAAGACAAACCTTTTTGTAAAGTCATAGTTTCAGAGTTTTTTATGCTTGTTTTGTGACTACAATTATACACTGCAGTGATTCAAGTGTGGAATCTTTTTTATGGAGACTCATAAGATTTTACTAAAACATTGAATTGTGATATAGACAAATAATATTTCTTAAAACACAGTAAGTTGTTTGGGTTTCATGATAATGAATTTCTTGTCAAAATTTAGTACAATTTTTTTTAGTAAAATAGTACCATTTTGGGTTTATTGTGATTCTGTCTTTTTAATAAAGTAGAAAAATTAATAATTTGTACAATTTAAATAATGATTTTTAGGCCATTAATGTTTGAGCAAAATTATTTCACGGGAAAAACAATTTAATATGCTTAAGGCCCAGCAAAAATTGGCTTAAGTGGGACCCTTAAATCCTTTTATGTTAATGGGGCTTAATGCCCAACTTAAGCCAATTGTAGTTGGGCATTAAGCCCCATTAACATAAAAGAATTTGATATTGACTTAAACTAGGTATCGGTATGAATTATAGTGATATTTTTTTTTTGTTTTTAATAATTTCTTATAACCCCATTAGCGAAACACCTTATAATGAGGGACAGGTGTTTGGAATACAGCTCATTATAGTTAAAGGTGTGTTTTTTTTTTTTTTTTGTATCTGTATTATTATTTTCCTCATCATATATTTTATGTACGTTTTTCTATTTTTTATTATTATAAACAAATTACTTTGCGTCATTATATAAGCCGTGGGGAAGGAGAGGTGTAGAGGGTTGGGTATAACATGATGGTACTGAGTATCACGATTATTATAATGTCGGCTGTTATGATGTATTTTCATTGCAGTATTTTTACATATAAATTTTTCCAAAACAAACTTATTTAACACATTATATACTGTCAATTAGTAATGCGAATTAAGGTTAATGAACTTAACATTGAATGATAATCACAATACGCCAAATGAAAATAACATAAAGAAAATAAATTATTTTTGAAATGTATTACACAATTTTTTTTTTAATGAGACGCTAAATGATTGTAATTTTCAACACATACTGCATATTTAAATCATACTTATCCCTATAATATCCTACTATCATTTACACTTGCAAGGAAGTTTTATCCGCAGGCAGAAAAATAAAGTGTCAACAGAATTGAAAAGTGTATTATGATAGCGACAACTAAAAAATTCGGTTACCTCAACCATATGCAAATGTGATTGCTGAATATTTTGTTCCAACCAAAATTCAGTTGTATTAACCGACTGAAGTAGTCGTAAAACCTGAATTTTAGTTGGAAATTGACATAATTTTTCTCTGTGTGCGGTGTCACACAGCGAATTCGTTGAAACATGTATTTTTTAAATTTACGAAATTCGAAGTTTTTTGTACATAAAGTTAAACTACTAAAAAAAAATGGTGATTCCCTTTTTGTTCATCGTTTGAACCCAGCGCGTTACCTATTTGATATGTAAGAAATATAGTCGAAAATATCGCTTCGGGAAAAGTTGGCTAAAAGTCAAACAAGCAGAAATATCGAAAAAAGTCAAAACATTGCCTCGCTTAAATTTGATGGCATACAACATATGAATATATAAAAACCACAATTTTTAACCTGCCCTTTAACCCCGTAAACATACTATTATGAGCCTATAAAAATATGGTCATTAATTTTCTCTGCTCCATTTTATATCAAAACTTCAGTGAAAGTCGTGGGTGACACCAGGGATAATTTTAGTGTAATGTCAAAACTAATATGTACCTTAGCAAAGAGAAAAATTATGGTATTTTAGAAATCCGATAGATCTCTGAATTTTATAAAATTAAAAACAAAAAATAAATAAATGCCTCAAATCTTCTTGTTTTATAGCCTTAGAGAACTTTTGATAACATTAATTCATAGCTTTGTACTATAAATTGCAACAGATATGCTTTCCTGTAAAAGCTACAAATTTACAGTTTGGCGTCTGGGCAGGGACAACTTTTACATTTTATTGACTTTGTTATCAGTAAGCAATAATTAAATTTTCACTAGAACATACGATTTAAGTAAATATACGGGCATTAATGATGACATAAAGTTATCTGTTTAGGTAAGAATGAAAATACTTTCAGAATACATCAATTTTATGTTTCCATTGGGGGCGCTGTGTGTAATGGTTAGTAAACTTCTCAGTTACACAGAAGGTTTCTGGTTCGATATCTGGAAACGTCAATATCAATATAGAAAAAATATGTATGAGTTTTCTATCTCTCATACATACGGCAATGTCATCCTTTTGTGATCCCATATCACTTTACCGAAGTAAAAAAACATAAAACAGCTCTATGAACTGAAAAGCTTCAACAAGTTCGCCAACTCTGTAGCAGATGGCGGGAAGAACTGTTCTAAAATTTAGCCTCTCAACAAAAAGTGTTGGCATACTTGAAGCCCTTCATTTTTCACCATCTTCCAATCTCCTCTATCACCTTTTTAAAGAGAGCAAATCCTTAATTAGTAAGAAAAATTTTCTTAAGTGTTGGTTGATTCTCTTTAAAAAAAAACTGTCCTCTCTTTTCCTGTCTTAATGTTCTCTGAATTTAAAGTAGTTTATATAAACAAATTGTTTAATATTAGTTCTTACCAGTTTTGTTACACAGTAGTGAGTTGTTAACACCAGAATAAAGTAAATTCTTGTTATAAATTATACAAGATTTGGCAACAGGTGTTTAAAATGTTTGCTCAAATTTCTTTTTTAATTGAATATTTTTATTAAAAATATTTTTTTTTTATATCAATTTCTTATTTTTTTTTTTTATCAATTTCTTTGTCATAATTTTTCTATGACTTTCACTAACAAATCACTTTTTTTAAAAACGTATTTTCATTAAAACAACCGTTAATAAATTTATATTGACAAATTACAAGACATCTGAAAGATTTAAAATTTACTAAAAAACACTGATAAACCCATAATGCGTATTACGCAAAAATAGCAATCACGCATGCATTTTAAACTGGCATTTTACTAAAAACTGATGTAAAACAATTTAGTTTTTAATACGTTTTGTACACAGGATGCTACAGGCGTTTTTTTTTTTATTTGTTTTAGATTATTTGGTTAAAGAAAAGTAACCGAAATGTTAAATAAACTAAACACTAGGAGAGTTGCAAGTAAACTGGTTGCAGGTATATCATTCCAACCAGAGTATAGGCAGGTAGAGACACAAGATTAGAGCGTAGTTACAGTGTGTAACCCCACCAATTCTTATATAGACAACAAAAACACAGGCGATAGGTAATTGTGGGTAGTTTTATTATTCAATGCGATTTAAAGAATGAAATCTTTATAAATTTATAGAAATAACTTTATTGAAACAATTTAAATTTAATTCATTAGTAAAATAAGGGGAAATTGTATTATGATTTACAAGAAGAGAGTATTCTAATGGGGTTTCTTCGATCTTAATAAAATCCGTATAAAAAATAAAACATATATTTTTTATCGGTCTAATCTCACCAAGTGTTGTAAAAATAAACCTATTTTTTGTTTTTTTTTTATTTTCTTCCTATATTTCAAATTCGGTATGAAATGAAAGTTTTTTTTTAGTGTTTTTATTCTATGAGTCGAAAATTATTTAAACAACATGTATTTTTAGTTTTAAATTTTTTTGTCAAAAAATTAAAAACGAAAGGAAATGTTAAAAAATCTTAATATTTTCTGAACAATTATAAAAAGTTTAAAATAAAGATTTATTTTTGAGTCTATAGAATAAATCTTTTCTTTTAGTTTTTTTTTAATCGAAAAAAGAATCGATAAAAATATTTTCAGCCCACTTTTTAAATTAATTTTTGACAATTATTAGAAATTTAAAGATTAAAGGAGTCCACAAGTTGTACTAAGTATTGTACTGTTGTATCGTCGTAATAAAAAACAGAGTTATTAAAATTTTTATTTCACTATAAGGGCGATATTCTGTTGTATTTTCGCTTTGTTGACACACTTTAATATAGCACATCTGTACAAATGTTGTATCTATTGTTGTATTTTTTTTAAATTAAATTTAAATAACTCTAATTCCATTAGCATACCCCTTGTGAACAATCTAAATATTTTTTTTATCATCCAACCAGCAAAAGGCAATAAAAATTAATCAAATTTATAGCCTCAAAATATATTAGTAAACTTTAAAATTTTTCTAGGAATGTTCTTCATCTACAAGAGCTCTCTTTTTAGAATACAGAAAAATTAGTGTGTATGTGTGGAATATTTTTAGTCCCAAAAATGATTAAATATTTTTCTTATAAATTGTTTTATATTTCGAGTCCTTTATAAGCCTAAAAAGTAAAAACTTTTCATTGTAATTTATATCGAATATAATTTTCAATTAATTTTATTAATTAATTTTATTTAATATTTTTAAAACATATTTTTGGAGCGCTTTTGACTAGTTTAAAAAAAACTCCTATTTTCGTACATTCCCGAGTATTTTATGATAAAAAATTTTTTAAATTTAAGTAAAAAATATTTTGAATATTTAAGACTCCAATATTAGGGTCTCCGAAAATAATTTAATTTAGATGTGAAAACATTATGGGATTAAAAAAAAAAAATTTTGGGTGAAAAACTTTTTTGGATGTAAAAATAATTATTTTGGTGAAAAAAAAAAAAATTGTTGCGAGGAAACAAATTGTAGTCCCCTCTAAGCATCGGGTGAAAAAATTTGACAAAATATCTTATTCACTATGAAATTGAGCTTCTATGAAATTGAACTAAAATACAACAATTTTTTATGGAAAATGTAGAACACCTGGACCGATTTTGCTCATTTTTAATACCAAACTATTCGGAATAACGATTTTATCTAGGCAAAAAATAAGCAATCCCGTCATTTTAACAAACAGACCGAGATTGTAAGATCGACTTGAATTGCATTAGGATCAGATTATATACACTATCGCGCAGTATAAAACCGTAAAAATGTATTATTTTTGTCAAAACTTAAACTGTTTAAAAGTGATTAAATCCATGTAAAAATACTGAACAGGCACCATTTATTAATAACAGGGATCAACAGGTAAAAAAATTAGTATTTGTTTTGGCAAATCGCCCTTCTTATCCAGTGGGCGTGACATTTAGAAAAAAAAAACTGACAATTATTTTTCTTGAAAATTCGCCTACATATTTATCTGATCTTTAATACATGAAAAAAAGCTAATTAAACTTCCTTTTGAATGTCATAGAAATCTTTTTGGGTCCCAAGATTCAAAACAATCGGGCCTTACACTTAGCAATAAAATCGTATTTTGTTTAAAAACTGGTTTACATTTAAATTTATATTTTTTTTATAATTTTGTAAATTTCAAAAGTCTAAGAATTTATCCATAATATAAATTTTCGTTTTATCATTTCCATGATGTCCATTAATACTGACAATTTAATAATTTTATGTTAAATTATGAAATTTTAATTCTAAATACAAGTGTCGATAGTTGTGAGTCCTACGACTAAATTTAAATATTATTTATATTATCTGAAAGACAATTTCATAAGCTTGATCTCGTGAATGCATTATTTCTAAATCGGATCAATATTTTCCTATTCCGTAGACGAATTCCCATTCGAAGTCAATTTTGGCAGTTTTTATCTAGAAAAAAAGGACGGAATATCAAAACTAACATTATACTGTTTAATCTGTGGGCTTCTATAATTAATGAATGGTGCCATTTACGTGTTTTCACAACAATTTGACCAATTTTGAACATTTTTAATTATGCTATGATTTTTTCTTTTTTATTTTATGCGAAAGTGTACGTCATGTTGCAAACGAAATGAGAAATTGATGCCATCATCACATATGGTGAAGGGTATTAAAATCAAGATTTAATTCGAGAGCCAAAAACTATTTTTTTAAATAATTTTTTTGACAGAATTATTTTAAGGTCTGGTTTAATTGCAAGGTTAAAAGTAAAAATTATATATTCCCCTATTTCTTTATTTACTTTTTTATATATTTCTCTCTGTCCAGGATTTTTTTGTTGTGTAAAAAAAAAATTTCATGAATGTGAAGGTTAACAATGTATTTTGGGCCTGTGCTAAATAAAAAAACTAAACTAAATACAAATTGACAAAAAGGTAATAAAATTTCTTTCAAAAATATTTGAAAATATTTTCAAATTTTATAGAAATTGTAAACCTTAGATTTAGTTTAGATTTTATTTGGCCAGTTCGCATATGGCCTTAAACAAAACAATTTTAACAATTAAAGTCGAAACCTAAGGTTTAAGAATGTGGAACCAATGGTTCATAAAAATTCCTCAAATAAATTTAAATTTCGGCACTCGATCAGGAACAAAACTTTGGTAAATTAAAAAAAATTTATATATAGTAAAACAACTGATTTTGAGGAGCAATTAAGGAACTGAACAATATTTTAGCAAAATTTCAATTTAAGACTAAAATGTATGTACTCATTGTATAATATTTAAGTCATTTATGCCAATATTCTTTGATTAAAAAACTATCGTCGTGAAACTCAGATTGTAAAATGCATTCTTTTAAATTTCTGTCACAAAATAATAAAAATTACTACTATGTAGTCAATGGATGCAATGACTGGAATAAATTGTATGCAAACACTAACCACCACCTACCTAACTCTATAACGGTAGACAGACAACATAGTCGTGTTAGAGTGTAGTATTTAATTCACATAGAGGATTCCAGTCGTGTATAGGCATTTTTAATTTTTTTTTTTTTTTTGATTTTTATATCGAATGCAGTAGTCGTATGCACTCATGCAGAATAAAAATACGCAGTCAAGTACAAAATTTTAAGATAGAAAATATATCAAAATGCAATAAAGCGTTAAATGCATTAAACAAATGTAATTAAATTTTTGTTGAATAAACTATATTTTGTTTTGTTAGTTTAATATTCATAAAGATAAACGCCTTAACATGGATTTCTCTAATTGATTGCAGTGACTACTGTATGGTTGCTATGTTAGTTGCATCCAGTTTATTGGCATAAAGCCATATTTGGTTGGACTTGTGCTTTTCTTGTTTGGCCTTCAAATGTGTCTTACGTTGATCGTTGTTTCTTTTTTTATATATTACTTAATAATTTTGAATGCTTTTTTGTTTGCTAAAAAATTCTTCTGTCAAACTACCACGCTTACGAGAAGATGCCAGATATGATTGTTTATGCTTGGATTTTTGAAAATTAAAACAACCATGAATATCGTAAAACTTGTTTTTTTTTTCAAATTCTCAAAGCAATTTATAAAATACTTGCTATCATAAAAACGATACACTGATTGTTTACTTTTTGGCGCTTGAGCAGGGACATTTAATTAATTAAACAAAAATCAATAGAAGATTTTTCCATTTTCTAAAACGAAACTTTTAAAAGTTTAAAAAATTTGTATTAAGAATACTGGGATTTTTGAATTATTTATTTTTCATACAAAATGTTGTAACATTTTGTTTAAATGACAGTAGTTATTCAGCTATTCTTCAAATAATAAGCTTGGCTCCCAAGACACTATAAACTTGAGATTTTAAAAAAATACCAGAAATATTTTAGATTTTTTTTTCTAAATATGATTGAATATTAGTGTTTCCAATAAATCGACCTTGCCGGTTAATCGGTTAGGTTATTATTTGAAAAATTAGGAAAATTGGTTAATAGGTTATTCGGGTCGATTAATCGTAAAAATTGGCGTTTAATCGATTAATCGTTTAATGCAAAATAAATGTATTTCTTTTATCAATGAGAACACAAAGAGCTGATTTTTGCTGAAATATGAAGTTAAGTCTATTGCGTTGGTTTGTTTGTTTAGGACAATTTAAAGCATCCTGAGATTTTTTAAAGAATCATGCCTTACAATCTTGGGCGGCTTTTTAAAAAGAAAATGTTGTACATGTTCAGTAGAAGTAAACCCTTAAAATCGCAGTGAGTGGGACATTTTGTCTATAAAGTTCGTTTTTATTTATTTCTTTTATATGACACTGTTCCTAAATAAAAAAGAGCTGTCTTCAAAAAAAAAAAAAATCAATAACAAATTCTTAAAAGTATTATACGAATAATTTTTGAGAAATTCACAAACAGTTTTATAGAACTGTTTCCTGACTCTTTCACTACCTGGTTTAAGCTTTAGAGTTAAAGAGGTTATCTATAGAAAAGATAGGTTATCTATAGAAAAGATATAAAAATCAGAATAAGCGAATTCTTAAATATGTTTTACTAAACAACTTAAAATAACATACATATTAAATTAATCCAAAATTTAATCAAAAAGAGGACTACTGATTTTTCATTATATTCAGCAAATTTTGTTGTTTATTTTCAATCATTGTTTAATAATCGACAATAGTAAAAACAATAGAGAGTCGTTTAAAATAACCATCAAATTTTTACTGACAAAAAGTTAGAAAAAACTACTTTTGTGGTTTTTTTTTTTATATACAAACTATTTTGGTAAAAAACAAAAAAGAATTATATGAATTTAAATTTTTAGAAACAGAAAACATAAAATTTTACATTTAACAGAAAATATCAACTCCTACTGGATGTCGGTAAATTTTTATAGTTTGTTTTTTGAAAGACTGATTCAAATAGTTAAAAAATATATTTCTATGAATTTCAATTGATTCTTCAATTAAAAACAAACTTTACGTATTACTTTTTAAATAAACTACAGTCGGTAAGGGAAAATATATTGTGAGTGTACTAAAGTTTCTACTTCATCAAAATTTTTTGATAAATCAAATTAGAAACAAAATTCCTTGTTATTTTTTAGTTTTTATAAATTTTTTCATAGAACTTAAAATGAAAATTTTTTTTTTATAAAATACAGTTTTCGAATTTAAAGCAGTTTTATACTTTATTTCATATCATAAGTAACGTCATAGTGCTTGTTAGGATTATATCTAGTCACTTGTTTAACTGCTAAGGGGATAATATATATATTTTCATAGGTTTTTTGTTAAAGCTCTGCTAAGAGGCTATAGCTTTTCTAAAACTTCGCCTTCTGATGAGATTTTTGTCCGCTCAAAATACATGTATACGGAGGTTGAAAGTTCTATTCCAATTTTTTGGACGTGAAGATATAATTTTATATTACTTAAGATTTATTTTTTAAAGGAATTGAACAAATTAGGAAGTTTTAAGAAAAATAATAGGTTAATCGACCTATTTTAATCGAATATTCGGTTCAATTAATTATTTGAGTATTAAAATTCTTTGTTTCGACATTAACCGAAATAGAGGCGAGTAATCGGTTAATCGATTAAGTGAAATGAAAACACTATTGAATATTAAACAACTTGTTGATATAAACGTGATACACAATATTTTCAAAAATAATAAAAACATTAAAATAATCCCAAAATCTGGCATCTTTCTTCTACACAAAATGTTAAAACAAAAACCTTTATTTATTATTTATGTTTAAAGGCAGTGCCACAGTATTGACAGATAAACCTGATTTGTTATTTTTCTTTATGCGTTTTACGCATGCAACAACCTGTTGCATGTTTTTTTTTTTTTGTTGTTGTTGTTTTGTAAAGGCAACAGCAACAAAAACAAGTAAACACATTTAATTTTCTGGTATTGACAATTATGATTTTCACTTGAAAAATTAAATAATTTCTCTAAATATGCAATATTTCTTTTTTTAGACAAAAGCAACACAAACATTTTGAATAAGGAAATGTATTTTGGTGTCAACAATTTCAGCAAAATTTTGGAATAGCCTACACCAGTCGGTTGAAATTCAACAAGATTTGTGGTGCGAAATTTTAATGCCTGCAAATGGAGACTTTACAAAAACGACTAAATCGACAATTTGGATATTAGTCGCATTTTTTTTTAAACCTCTCAAATACAGAATCACGGAAAACATTTCTGTTGTTCACACTTTTGAGTTTAAGTTTGTTTTGACTAGGCTTGTTTGTGTCACAAGTTTTCTATTTTCTCCCCTCTTTCTTATTGTTAATTATTTTAAAGCAAAAACAAATCTTATTTGAAAGAATACCCTCTAATAAAAATTATTGTTAAAAACAAAAACAATTCAGTTTCAAAATTTCACACATATTACTGAAACAATAGTCTTCATATTTGCAAAATTATTTATTACCAATATTATTTTATTATGATAAAAAAAAATATTTAAACAACTACCTCCGCTCTTAACAAATTAATCGTGTTAACAATAATTTACATTTTTAATTTTAATACAGTTAATTGATCAAAAAGAACTCTAGGCGCCAAAATCTTGTTTATTATAGAGAAAAAATTGTTTAGCAACCAGTTTAAGATTAACCAATATACGTACATACTTTGTAGTTCGAATTAAAAAAAAAATCGATTTAAAAATAAAAGGTGATTGTTTATAGTAATAGCGATTTTATAAATAAAAGTTAATCAAGTAAAAGTAGGTTTAACTGATTAATCCAGTACAAAACAAGTCTATTAAACTATATTTAAATCTGGTCGATTAACAGTTAATCCAACATTTAGTCTGGATAATATATTTTATCTGGATGGAATTTGGTACTGGTTAGAATCGGTCCATATTCACATCTACCTTCCATAGAAGCGTCCTTTCTGAAAATGATATTTAAACACGCAAAACCGTAGGTATTTGGTTTAAATTTGAATTGTGAATGTTATATGGAGCCATAAAGAATGCCTCTATTATTATTCTAATATTTTTACTATTTCAAACTAGTGTTTCCAATTCGGTTAATCGATTCATCGATTAATCTACTCTATTTTGTTTTATGTCGAAACAATAATCAGGAACTCAAATAATTATTCGACCCGAATATTCCGTTAAATAATATAATAAAGCGATTAAATTTATAATATGGTTTTCCTCCATTAGTTTTTGTTTTTAAACTTTTAAATGGAACTGGTTCTAGTAGTGTTACTTCCAAACAAAAATCATCGGTGTTAAAATCGATTAAAGAACTGGTTATCAAGGTAAAGAAGATCTACAAGTGCCTCTTTGGAACAGCAAATGTAGCTGTAAAATTATTATTCTAGATTTTGAGAAATAATTCACTTTCAAAAATTTTCCGATTCTGAAGCTATTTCAACCCTAGAATATATTTGTGACTAATTCAAAACCCAAATTTGCTTAAACGGTGTTCTTCAATTCATTCGATTTTAGTGTTTATATGTTAGAAAAATATTTTAGTTGTCAAAAAAAAAATTGGTTTTACTAGTAAATTCCATTCCGGTTAATGCGAACAATAAATTCCAGTTTTTTTTTTTTTTTTTTGTTTAAGCGAAAATTTTACTTTTCCCTGTTTTACTAACAAAAATTTTCCAATACCACGTTGGCACGTTAAAATTTAGGAATTCAATTTAAATTTTGTATGGTAAACAACATCAAATGTGCCAGTTAAAGTCCCAGTTAGTTGCTAACTAAACATTATGTTAATGATGAAAAAAGTGCATATCGCTCATTTACTTCAAGACTTTCATAACTTAAAAAAAATCGATTTTGCATAAAACGCGTTTAAAGTTTTCAAATTAGCCTAACTACTGGGAAAAGTACAAAGCACTTTTAATCGCCATTCAATGAAAGAGTTATCAATACCATTTTTTGATATTATAACTCAAAAATTAAGTTTTTTGACTTATGACAGTCTTGACATGTAAACGATGAAGAACAAGTGTATTAACTTTAATCCAGTAGATAAATTTCGTTGCTAAATAGGCTATAAAAAAGTAAAAGCGGTCTAATTAAAACGATTAAAGTGAAAACAATTGAATAAAAATCCGTATTAAAAAAAATTGCAGTTCAGCAGCGATTACCCAGCAAAAAAAGTGGTAGTCATTCTGTGACTATAACTTCTTTCATTGCTTCCTAAGCTTAAGTTGACATTCTTTTATGATTTTTTGGTGTTATTGTAAGGCACTTCCAAAAGAATTCACGTGTTCATATTTCAAATGCAGTGATCTGGATATAAACCCGAAGCATATCTTAAAAAATCACTCTTCATTACTTCTAAAGCATAAGTTATGGTATATCGTATATTTTTTTTTGGAATCTAAAGCATTTATTCAAATTGAAAAAATAGTTCTGATGAACTTTTTTAATTTTTTTTATTAAATCATTTTTTTATATTTTAGTTTAAAATTTCATGAGGAATAGAATTTATGCAGTTTTGCAATTTTTATAAAAGATTTGAAAAATCAAGAAAAAACTGTTTTTTTTAACTTTAATTGAAACTAGCTGGCCTGTCATTTGCATTTTTTCAGCCTTTAATATTTATGACGACGCAATCTGTGCATTTTTGCATTATTATTATTTAACACTACACCATTTCCAGTTTTAATTCAGAATTTATCAAAATAATTTTAAAATTGTGTACAAATTATTTCAAATTGCCCAAAAATGTTTTTTAAATTGTGCAAAAATTATTTAAAATTGTTCAAAAATATTTTAAAATTGTCTAAAAATGTTTCCAAATTATACAACCAGTTTTTAAACTATCCAAAAATATTTTAAAATTTGTCTAAAAATTCATTAAAATATTTTAAAAATGTTTCAAAAATGCTTTTTCACTAATGCACAATTATTTATTTGTTTTAATAAAGAGAATTTGTACATCAATGCATAAATTTCGCTTCTTTAAAATTATTTTTCTGCATTCTTATGAATTAAATTTTCATCAAAGCTTAAATAGTACAGAGTATATGAACATTTTCCACTCATGCATCAGAATATCTAATCATTGCATTGTCATTGCTTCCTTAGAGTAAAGTATGAGTAATGCTAGTAGCTCTATTTGAATACTTCCATCCTATGACACGCTAATGTTAAATTCATCGATGAAACCATTAGAAAAGAAGTGATGCCTTTGCCATAGTAGTGATGCTTTTATTGCTTCTTTGGCAGCTTCATTTTTGCTGGGTAATTATTTAAGCTAAATTATTTATTAATAAAATCCATCAATTTAATTTTTATAAGGAAAAGCACAACAATCTTGAAAGTTGTTTAATTAAATTGAAAAGCCTTGAAATTTAACTTAAAAGATTTTGAATTCTTTTTTAAATAGTGATTAATTTTTATTTAGAAAAATGATAAATATAATAAATGAAACTTAATTTTTTTGCCATAATATTTGTTTTATGATATTTGCAAAATCTTTTTTTTTTTTTTCATTCATCAGTTATTTTTACAAATTCACACATTATTTTTTTCGGTTTTGTTGTTACTTAGAAAGCGTCATCGTTTTTAAAATAAAATGATTTGAAATCATTTTTTTTAACATGCCATGGTTGGCAAACGTTATCTCTAAAATACCAATACCGAATTAAAACCTGTTCTATACTAACACCCTAGTGAAATTACTTAAAATACCGTTACCCATCTAAAAATCGAAATATATATGAGCATACATGATCATACATGGGCCTGTATATGATCATACATGGGCATAAATGGTCATATACGTCCATACATTGTTCAATATATGACCATACATGATCTCATATATGATCATATATCTTCGGATCCGAAATTTGAGGGTATATGGACGTATATGATCATATACGAGCATACATGAATAATATATGAGCATGTATGATAATATATGCACATATATCACCATATACCCTCAAATTTCGGATCCGAAGATATATGGTCATATATGAGATCATGTATGGACGTATATGACCATGTATGCCCATGTATGATCATATACAGGCCCATGTATGACCATGTATGCTCATATATATTTCGATTTTTAGATGGATAGCCATAAAATACCATATAGAAATAACTTAAAATACCGTTTAGTTTAAAATATCCTAACGAAATAACTTTAAATTTGTTTTTTGTCTATACTAACACCACAAAAAGCTAAAAAAAAGTGATGTTCTGTAAAATTGTCAGAAAATAACTATCGTTAATCTTAGTGGTATAACAATATAACTCAAAATATCGTCAATTCTAAAATAACTTTACGATATAATTTAAACTACTAATAACTTTAAAATAACCTAACGATATAATTGTAAAACAGTACGAACCGCTTATCAACCCTGCAAATATACTGATTAGTAAACGATGAAACGGCCGAAAAATATTTTGTTAATTAAGCAAATTAGCACCAAAATTGTTATTAATTCATTAGTCAAGATTGTGTGTGATACCCTACACTCAGATAATTATGGATGTAATATGAGTTTACTAACTCAACCTCGTATCTCAAAAACTACTACTTTTCAGGAGAGACAAAAAAACAATTTATAATAAACGAAATTTTTTAATATTTTTTTTATTTGTTTGAAAAAAAAAATAATGATAAATTATCAATTAAAAAAAATGTTAAATAGTTTTTTGTTTGGCCAGCCAGCTGACTAGCTACGCTCACTAAAAAGTATGTAATGGCAACTGAAAATTGTGCTGTTATTACGGGAAATTTTGCTAATTTGAGCCCAGCTGTATTTTTTGCTAATCTTAGCAACACATGTCTGCTGACGTGTAGTACAATTAAATTAGTAGAAAAATTAGAAGCCGCTACTACATTTTAGTAAACTTTTTCTAAAGTGGAATTTAAAATCTTCTTGCTTAAATCAGCAAAAAAAAATTACTAAATATTATTAATATTTGTAAAAAATTTTAAATTTATTTTTTTTTATAAAGCAACTAAATTTTTTTATTTTATTTATTTTTTTTTTTAATATTTTATACAAAATTGAAAAAAAAATCAAAGCCTTAAAAATCTTAAAAATTGTCAAAACATAAACGAATTTATCATTTTGTTTTGATTTGGTAATTTCTGTTTTGAAAAATATTATAGTCAATTTTTTTATTTATTTTGTAATCAAATTTTAAGTTTTTAGGACTGGTATTAAGAACTAAAAAAAAACTTATTGCTATTTTAAGTGGATATCCTATTTTCAGACATGAGTCGGTATATTCACTTCCGATCCCTTTTTTTAATCTATGTAACATTTTAAGGCAATTTAAATTTGTAGGTGTAAGTTTTAATTAGAATAACATTTCCTTCAATATCCACTTTTTTAAAATAAGTATTTTTTTTTGTTAATTTTAGCAAATCGTTTTTCAAAAACTTGTAAAATAATTTCTGAAATTAGCAACAAAAATTTGTAAATATTCTGTAAAAATTCTGTAATTTGTAAAATGTAAATAGCAAAAAGATTTGCTAAATACATAATAATTTTTTTTACTAAATTTTACAAATTTTTCTACTAACTTCTGAGTGTAGCCGCTGGCTGGTATTTGCTCGTAGTCTTATTCTTACCCCACACTTTTTACCCCTTACTAGAGCATATGAAAATAATTGTTCTTTTTTTTCAAAGATTTCTCGGGCCCAGGAAGATGTTCTCAGGCCAGTAAACAATGGCAACCCTAACTCTGTCAACGTCCTCTACATGTCATAAACAACAGACAAATCAACAAACCCGAAGGCAAAAACATCCAACATAAAGCTTAACCTACACAAATTAATAATTTTGTTAAAAATAACACTGTGAATTATACGTAAAAATTATTGAATTATTATGAAATTAAAAACCAAATTGTGAATTTTAAATCTTATTTAAACCCAAATCTTAAATTCAACCCTTAAAATCTAAATTCTAATAAATAAAGTATTATTGTATAACGTTGTACTCGAAATTTTGGTGCTTAATTATTTACTTAAAGTTGCCACTTACAAGGTTTGCTTACGAATCTCAACCGAACCCCTTAATGTGGGGTAATGCACGAAATTATATAATTTTAGCACATGTTTTTGATACCATCTGGGAACAGATTTCTTGTTTCTGGTCCACTATATAGTCGGATTAATTGAATTGTCTCGGACGAAAATCTTTAACCCATTAAGGAAATACATTCAGTCAAAGTTCTATTTTAAAATTGTGTATAACTTGGCTAGACGGCGTGGTAGGTTAGTTAATACATATTCAAAACAATATTCGAAAAATATAACACTCTATCTCTATTTGCAAGAAAAAGGGTTAAACATAATAACTTTGAGAAAAAGGTAAATTGCATTAAAAATTTTCTTGTTTATCATAGACCTTGTCACCATTTCTTTTTATTATAATAATAATTGCCAAGTTACTACTTTTTTTATATTTTATTGTAAACGTAAAATATATGTATTTCAATGTTTATACGTATACAACAATTGTTTAAATGACATTGAGTCATGCAATTCAAGGAAAACAATTATTAAGAGAAAATTTCGGTGAATGAAGCAGAAAATATTTTATGCAATATAAAATTAACCCTGTGTTCTGCTGCAAAAAAAATCACACTAACAAGGAAATGCCCCACTGCTTACACCGATTTGTATAAAAAACCCGGAAGGCTTATCTCATTTTTTAATGTCAAATTCTATGTTTAAAATGTAAAAACGGGGATAGAAAAAAGGCAATTTTTGATACTTTTTTTGTTTGGCCGCATTGCGAAAATTTTCGATATTACAAAACATTAAAATCATCTTAATTTACTCGCCAAAATATAATTTCATATTTATATTTCATATGTTTTTGCACAGGATTGCCAAGGAAAATAAAAAAATATGTTACGTGTTCCATGAAATGTAATGAGGAATATTATGTGTTAATTTGAAATATACTTCTCCATATAAATTATGTTTTAAATAACAAAAATCAGTAAAACACTAAGTTACCGATATTTTGTTTAAAACCACAAACTAAGGTACCGATATGTGGTCCTTTAAAATAACTTTCTTTTAATAGGTTATAAAAAAATAGGTAGTAAAAAAAATTAAAAAAATTTATAAATTTTTGGTACCATTTTTTACCCCCAAAACATTGGAAATAGCTCACAAAATCCCAATAAACCTTTTATTTTTAATTCTCTATCACATAGCCGAGTTTTATCCAAGTAATATTAATATATTTTGCATAAAAGCAACGAAATTTCAAGGAACTTGTCAATTGAGTCAAGTTTTCATTAGGTTAAAACAAGTTTTTATAAAATTTTATTTATTAAATTTCATACACGCAATGAAGAAGTTTCATAAAAAATATAGTTTTAATTTGCGTCACTTTGTAGAGGACACTTTTATTAGTTTCTTAAAATTTTGTATTATTTTGCCGTCCAATAAAATTCTCTTTATACAGGTTGGTTGAAAAGTTCCTGCGCTCACCAAGAGATGGCACTGTTAGCTGCAGACTTTTTTTTCTCAAGTTGGTATAACTGTCCTAAGAACACATGCAAAGTTGCAAGTCATTCTGTCAATTCTTTCTTTGTTTACAAGTCATTTGAAGTTGATATGCAGTCATTAGATTCTTTGTTTTGAAGGGTTTAAAAGCAAAGGAAATTTATGAACAATTGTTAGAAGTGTATGAGTCCTCACCTTCAAAACGCACCGTTGAATTTTGGGCTGGTGAATTTAAACGTGGTCGTACCAGCCTTGAAGACGCTCCACGCGAAGGACGACCAAAAACTGCAACCACAGCAGAAATCATTGAGCAGGTACATAATATGGTAAGTGAAGATCCAAGTTTGACTAAGCGTGAAATTACTAATGCCATAGGCATCTCAGACGAACGAGTACTCCATATTTTACATGAAGAATTATGTATGAAAAAACTTTTTGGAAAGTAAGTGCCGCACACATTAATAATTCAATAAAAACTGGATCGAAAACAAATTTCTTAGCGTAACTTAAAGCGTTTTAAGCCGAATAAAACCGACTTCTTGCGTCGTTTTATAACTATGGATGAGACTTGGATCTACCACCATGATCCTAAATTGAAACAAGAAAGTTTACAGTGGACTGAAGCTGGTTGTGCAGCTCCAAAGCACAACGATCAGCAAAGAAGGTTATGGCATCAGTTTTTCGGAATGCAAAAGGAATTTTGTTGATTATCTTCAGAAAGGTAAAACAATCAACTCTGAATATTATTGCAGCCTTTTGGATCAGCTGGATGAAAAAATCGTGGGAAAAGACATGGTTTAAAGAAGAAAAAAATCATTTTTCATCAAGACAATGCACCTGCTCACAAAAGTGTTTTGACGATGGCTAAATTCAAAGAATTAAAGTACGAATTGCTTGAACATCCACCGTATTCACCAGATTTGGATCCCAGTGACTACTATCTCTTCAGAAATCTCAAACAATTCCTTCGTGGAAAGCATTTTTCGTCGAATGATTAGGCCATAGCAGCCGTAGACGGTTATTTTGCAGAGCTTCCGGAAAACCATTATAAGAATGGGATAAATTATTGGAAGATCATTGGAACAAGTGTATTAAGCTTCTAGGAGATTATATCGAATAAAAAAATATATTTCGCAACAAAAACAGTATTCTTTCATTTCGAGCGCAGGAACTTTTCAACCAACCTGTATACGCGATTTAAATTACGTTCTTAAAGTATCATAAAAACAATATTTTTATACATTTTAGGTAACTTATTGAATTTAATTCTAATAAATGTACAGGATGGTCCAAGCAAGGATTTTATTAAAATACAGGATGTACAGAAAATCAAAAGCTTACAAAAAATTAAAAGTCTAACGGAAAATAAAATTTCAGCATTTGAGGCTCAAGTTTCGCAACTTCTAATACGTTGATTTTAGCAAGGTCTATGAAACTTACAGGATGACAAGAGTTATCCAAGGTCATTGGCTAATGATTGGCTCGATGATTTAATAATAATAGTTAAATAAAGTCATTGTTAAAAATTGCGAAACTTGATCCTTAAATGCTGAAAGTGGAGCTTTTGAAATTTGTATTATGTTCCATCCTATAGTTTAATAAAGTGCTTAGAGGTATTTTTTTTAATATATCATACCTCCGCGGACCAAAATAAGTCGATTACCCTTAAACATCATTGGGCAATATTGCGTATATATTAAAAAATGCTAAAAAAAAAAATTATCTTACACTTAATCTTAACTAAAAATTCAGTTTATAGAGCAAAAATTTTAACATTTCTTACGCAACAGGTTTTAGCATAATTTTTTTCTCAAAATTTGTTTTTTAATATTTATTTGGTAGATTTTTAGCATATTTTTTTCATTGTTAAGTAGATTTTAAAATTTTTTTGTTTTTGCGATTTAGCATATTGCAAAAGAAAATTTCTCGCAAAATTGATTATTTTTTAAAAACTTTAAGAATAAATAATATTTTTTAAATATAAAATTTAATTTTATTTAACTTGGGGAACTTTGGGAATGTTAATAAAAACATAGGAATAAGTCGTTTATTTCCCACATTGTTAATTTTTTTTTTCTAATTAAAAAAGGAATCGTAAATTCGATAATTGACCTCATAAATAACAATAAATGCACACAATTTAATGTTTATGGCAATTCATTTCATTGTACGGAAACAAAATTGTAATTTATAAATCATAAGGAAAATCAAAGTAATCGCCTATAAACTACTGTACATAAATATGGAACGTGTCGAAAAATAACGGTCATTTATAAATGAAACTTAAGTTACTGTGTGTGTAATGTGTAAGTAAATGACGAGACATTTATAGAAAATAACAAATAACTTTAAATATAAAAAAATAGCGACAAATAATGAATGACATATTGAGAATACAGCAATAAATTAAAAAATAAAAAATAAATTATTTTTAACCCATTGCGAGTGTCATAAATTAACCATATTTTTAAATACATTGGCATAAATTTTCATAAATTGTAAAAAATACAACAATTATAATTTTTTTAAAAAATAGTTTTTATATTTTCTAAAGATGCCTTTATCTGAAATAGTAACTAAAAACAAAATTAAGAAGCTTCTTGTTAGCCTGATATCTCAAAACACGAAATGTGGTCCGAAACAGAGAATTTTTTATCACAGTATTTTTTTTTATCGATAAAGTCAGACGACGTAAGGTAAACATTCGAAAATTCCCAAAACATCGCCTTTTCTTTCAAAGAAGAATAAATCCAAATTTTTATAAACTTTTTTTTTTTATTATCGAATTGATATCTTGCTGTAAATGAAATACACATAAACATAACAGTCGTTTTGTTAAAATAACCCCTAATCAAACAAACATGATAAAACTGTACAGGTATGGATAATAAAGTACTTTAGTAGGGGAAAGTGGTGAACCATAAAACGAGAGTATTTTGAAATGTTAGATTTTTTTCATATTGCTGTAATTTTTTTATAAAAATGTTCTTCTTGAAATTTGTTATATAAAGGAGATAGATAAACGAAAAGAAAAACATGGTGGTGTAACATCATAACACATTTCTTTATTGAGTAAACAAGCTTCCTGCAAATTTGGATCTGACAACAGCGATATAAGAGTTTTTTTTTAAATTTTTGTGTGAAATTTTTTACTCTAAAAATATGTGATTGAATTAATAATTGCAAGCAAAAATCGTCTATTTTACTGTAAGTTCTGCATGTTTTATAAAATATTTCAAACCTTTCAAGGTACAGCAAAAAATTATATCTTAAAGGAAGTATGCAATTTTTGAAACATCCATATTTTTGAAAAATTAAAAAGCTGAGTAAACTTCTTAGCACATCAGATTAATGCTGATTTAATAACCAGGGTTGGCAGGCAATACCGCTAAAATACCGTTATCGATTCAATACCCTTTTAACTGACTATCGTTACCCCTAAAATATCGTTTCCGAAATAACTGAAAAAATCGTTATCCTTAAAATAACGTTACCGAAATAACTGAAAAAATCATTATCCCTAAAATACCATAACCGAAATATACCGTTATCGAAAATACTAAAAAAATCCGTATTCCTAAAATACCTTTACCGAAATAACTGAAAAAATCGTTATCCTTAAAATAACGTTACCGATATAATAGAAAATAGCCTTACCCTTAAAATAACGTTACCGAAATAATAGAAAATAGCGTTACCCTTACCGATAATTAAAAAAACACCGCAGTACTCACGCGACCATTTTAGCACTTTTCCAGCAAATTAAACTACACTAAAACTACAATGGTATGACAAATCTTATGACAAATTGTGTAACAATTATTATCACCTCTGTAACAAAATACATTTTCTCATAAAAAAATTCGTAGTGAAAATTAACGATTTCTTTTCTGCTTCAATATTTTCATTTGAAAAATTTTTAAACATTATTTCACATAGAATAGTGGAAGTAAATCGAAAGCTTTTTTTCTAAAAAACACCTTTAAATTTTTGTAAAAATTCTTAGTTTTTAATAAAACTCGGATATGTAATAGGGATTAGAGGATAAAAAAGGGTACCTAAAATTTGTATTTTTTTAATTATTTTAACATTTTTTTTTTTTAAATTATATAAACAAGTGATATTAATGAAGAGATTTCAAAGGACCCTATAGCAATAACTTAAGACTTTTTTACTATTTTTGTTGTTGTTCTAAAATTCTTGATATTTTTTTTTATTAAAATGTATACTAGGGCTATAACTTTTTCATGTCATACACGCAAAATCATGTAGGGTATAGGAAAATACTATCAAAAATAATATTGATTTTCGCGATGTAGAAAAAAAAATTCAATTACCAAACGCATGTGAATTTTTTTTAATTATTAAAGTGAGTACTAACTTAGTTTTTTTGTAGCTTTTTACTATAATTATAGATTGGAAATTGATTTACACCATTTTGAGACGAAAGTTTTGACAATTCGAGATATTCAGGCATGTTCTGAAACTAGTGCGAATTTAAATCTATGTAAAATTGAAATGAATGGCTTCTTTTTCATTGTATTGCAATGTTTTATTTGCTTCGATTTCAACTTTACTGCATTAAATAACCACTGTAGAATCACAATTCACTTAAATTATTAACGAAACTAAAATAAATTGAAAATAAAAAAATTAAATTTTCACTTTCACCTAAAAGTGAAATTCAAAACATTGAAATATTTGTGTATACACAAAACTACATGCATTTGGTGTGTCAACTTTTCACGATCGCGAGCGACATAGTAAAATCACAGTTCCTAAATTTTTTAAGGTAAGAGATTGCATATTTGCAAAAAAAAAAAAAAAAAACAAAATAAAAAAAAGTTATAACCCTAGTTTTGTTATACTCGTATACTTTTTCCGTTCAATATTCCTGATATATTGGATTTTAGCGAACTTTTTTGCCGAACAAAAAATTACCTATTTTTTACTCTAATAAATTACTAATTAAAAAATATGAGGTAAATCTTTAATATAGTCGCATAACAAGCTGACTTTTGGGCTATAGTGTATGCCCTATTTTTGGACATAAGTCAAGTTGTGAAGAGTATTTTTACTGTAGATTTCCCGTTTTCGATTTCCTGCTATTTTCAACAATAAAATAAAAAATTAAAAAAAATCTGCCGTATTACAAATTATTTTGTGACTTAGCATATTTACACTTATTTAGTATTTTGTCGTAGAACTTACAAACAATTTCGCGGAAATCTGTATTGTGGCTATTTGCAAACAATTTTAACTGAATTTTGGCCTGTTAAGTACCACTCAATGCATGATTCTATATGACTGCCAATTTTGTTTAGAAGTCCTATCCCTTCACTGTCTGTCCATGAAAACAAATTTTCGATACCTTTCACCTGGACTTAGCTAAGACAACTTTATTTTTGGATCCGACGGAAATGGGTTAAAAATTAAATTAAATTGTAATTCATCGTCTACACGAAATTGTATTTAATACAATTGAACAATTTAATTTAAATAGACACTTTGTGATTTTTAATCGGATTTAGATTCTCTTATTTTCTGAAATTTAACTTAGCCCTTGCGTAACAACAAATTGTAAAGTTTTTTCTGTAAATTATATATTTATAGCCTACACCATTACATGGTCAGGGTATACTAATGTTTGTAACTACCGAGAAAAGATTGGTCTTAGAAGGAACTTATAGTATACCAATCGACTTAGAATCAAATCCTGGTTCTATACAAAATTTGTAATCAAGCTACAGGTCACAAATATAAAGATATATGGATGAAATTTGTTATATAAGACGGAATTTAATTAGCATCGGCCCATGTTCAGACCTAGCTAGAAAGGTCCTTTCTGAATTGGGCTTCATTGAAATTAAGAGAAACAAAACAGTAGAGAGAGTATAAAAACTCTATATGAACCCACAAACCCTATTCCATTTGACTATAATCGTCCCGAATTTAGACTTACCTCCCATAAAACACATGCCTTCAAATTAAAAGAACATCTGACGGGAAGTCTTTTCAAAATATGAGAATTAGGGAACCCAAACTACCATATCGTGTGAATTCATAATTTTTAAATTTAAATCTATCAACACTCAATTAATTTTCAAATCGATATTCATAAAAAACTCGATTTCTTAAACTGCCTTAAAAATATTATGGGCCGGTATTATACAAATCACTTAAGTAAAATCTAACACTAAAGTGAGAGTATAAATTAAACACTTAAGTTATAACAAAACTTAAGTGTCGGCTATTTAACTGACCCAATATTAAAAAAAAAAACTTATCAATTGCTCTACTTAATAAAAGATAAACAAAAAAAATACTTAAATGATTATTACAAAATTATAAACAAACAAAATTGTTTATTTATAAAATTAGGTTACAGGTATTTTAAATACATATTTGTACACTAATTTACCTGGTATAGATGAGGTACGTGATTGTGAGGCAGAAGAAATCGAACTTGAAGACCATAAACATTCGGAAAGTTCAGTTTGAACTGCAACATCTAGTTTTAGAATCATTTTTAAAATGATTTTTTTTTTTTGTTAATTTTTTACTCTAATAAATTCAAGTATAAAATCTTGTAAATTGTAACCACAATTAAAGCTAAAATTACAAATATGATTTCAAATGTATGAGGAAAACTTGTGGTATTATTTGAAATTACGTTATGTTTTATTTTTTTATTGGTTCTCAAATTCCTGCAAAAGTAACATGTGTTTTTTGTGGTTTAAAGCTCTTTTTTTTTTAAATAACCGTCCCTTTTTTTTAAATAACAGGAATACGAATTTACTGTAAGATGTTTGAAGTTAGTGGTAAAAGTTAAAATGAAATGAGTTCAAGTTTATTTAAAACATTGACCCATATTTTAGGTACTTATTGTTCAATGTACACAACGAAAAACATATTGAGATTCTCTTGATAAAAACACTTAAATATTCATTAAAATTCACTTTCGTTTGAGTCGTTTCTTTTTCTTTCTTTAAAAGCACTTGATTTTTTATATTTGTAAAGATTTTTATTCTCAACAATTTAATTGTTGTTGGTTAAGAGGTATTGTGAATGTTGTTGTTGTTGCTGTTGTTTTGCTTATCTTTTAAATTTAATTATTTCTACTTTTTGTTTACAGATGTTAAAATGATTTTTTTTTTCTTAAAAATTTGTTTATATTAGAGAAAGAGATTTCTTAAAGATGCAGTTATCTATTATATATTCTTCGTGACAACACAATTTATTTTAAAAAATCTTATGATTTATATATAATGTTCCTTTTTTTTAAATAAACAATTTATTTTATATGATATTTTAAATATTTTCATCACTTTGTTACTCTTGTAATACTGTACGTATATCAATATTACTCTTTTTGCAAAAAGCTCTCTCTTAATTTTTTTGTGGAAATTTCAGCACCCCTTTCTCATTGATTACTTTTAAAACAGATTTTTGTTTGTTACAAATATATCACTGTTATTTTGCTTAGGAATTTGTTAATTAATTTTTTACTGAGATTCTGGGTAAATAAATTTTAAGATTTATTTTTTTACAAAACCACTAAATTATTTTTAAAAAACTACTTCGTTATTATTCCAATTTGTTTTTGATTTAGAAACAACCGTTTAGTTTGCGTGTTGTTTTATTACTGACTGTTGTTGGTACAAAAAACAAAAACAATTTATTTCAGTTAGTTAGACGTTCAATATGTTTCATTCATTCTTTTGTGCTTTTAAGCTAGACGATGATATAGTGGTTCTGAAACGGTGAATGTTAAAGATTATTTAAACATGTTAAAACTTCTTACACAAACAACAGGATATTGATTTTATAAAACTTATAAATTTAGAGCAGTGTTTCTTAAGGGAAATTCAAAAGCTTCATGGTTTGGAAAAGTTATAAAAAAAAAATTCTTAGAATCAGAGGATTTTCGAAAATAAACTTTATTATAAAGAAGAACTTTTCAGATATCTAAAAGATTTTCTATAAGAAATGAATTTTAGAATGCGGAGGTATTACATATACGAAAAAGTTCCCAGGATGGGTTAACAATTTTTTGTAAGTAAAAAAATGTGAGAGGCTTTCTAGTGAAAAAAGAGTGCTCACAATTAAAATATTAATTTCGTCAAAGTATGCTCTATTTCCAAAGGAAGAACTCTTTAAAATCTGTTTTCTATAATAAAAAGTTTTTAAAGTAACGTTAAGAAGTTACTCATGTGTAGAACAAATAACCTGTCGCAGCGACGGAAAAAGCAAATTAAAAAAAAAAAACATCTCAATATTTTGACAACCGAACTTAAAGTACTGGAAAAAAAATGTGCACTTTTCTAAAGAAAAGTATGGTAAAAAATATTTTTTAGTTCTTTCTATGAAAAGATGAATGGGATATAAATATTTGTATGTGCTATTGGTCGGCAACTGCCAAATTAAAAATGGCTAAATTCGGCTGTGCCGAATCTTTGAATACCCTCCACCAAAGGGGATGAAGATGATATACGTATATACTAAATTTTGCATGAACTGTAATGTGAATATGTTTTGTCAATTTATGTAGCGAACTTTTGTTATTTAGTTTTAGCAATGTTATTTACAGAGGTCTGCTCTGTTAGCGACTTTAACATTGTTCATTTTTACGTTAACTTAGTTATCATATGTATGTAAGACAATAAATGTAATCGAACAATAAGAAGACTTAACATTTTTACTTACTTAACAGAAAAAAAAAATAGATACAGAAAAATTGTACAAATTTGTATGGAAAATTTAGAGGTACCTTCACATTTTCACTCATAACTTTTGAACCGCTTGACCGATTTTGCTCATTTTAAATACCAAACTGCTCGGGAGGATGTTCAATAATCTGGGTAAAAATAGGCACCCCCGCTTGCGTCTTCGCGTCGTGATCCTGATTTCAGACAGACAGACGGACATCGCTAAATCGACTTAAAATTGCATAAGGATCACGAATATATATACTTTATGGGGTCTTAAACCTATATTTCGACATATTACAAACGGAATGACAAACTGATATATACCCTCACCATATATGGTGGAGGGTATAAAAAAATACCATACGCAAGTAATAAGCGAGAGCAATGTCGAACTTATTTTTATAACCTGTTTTTGTCGCTTGACCAATCATTCAGCCTATAACTTTTGGGGATTGTCACGATTTTTGAAGGTTGATACCATCTTTAATTTTTATCCCGATTTAAAAAAAAAATCCCGTTTTTATTTAATAGCTCTTCTACGCACATCTTTTTTAAAGTAGATCTTGTGATTAAATTTGAGAAATTTTAGACATTTAGTATAGAAATAATCATAATATGATCGTTTTGATATAAAAGCATTCTTTCTATTAAAAGCTCTATTTTAATTTAATTTCTGTAAGTTTCATAGTAAATATGTTTTAAAATAAACTTTTTAGAAGGAATTTAAAAAGAGTTTTCAATAACAAACATGTTTAAACATATTACAATTCTCCTACAGTAACTGTAGAATCACTGAATTTAAAGATTTTTTTAGGAAATATTTTCTTAAAATCCAATAGCTTTTCGATAGGTAGAAATCCTTCGCGTTGCAAGGCAATTCTCTAGAAAAATACTTTAAAATCAAATTGGTTATTTTCAAATAATCAACTATGCCAGGTCCAAATTGTTTTAAATCCGTTTTTTCGACTTAAACTGGAAAAAAAACAATTTGAGTCAAATCCAGGACACATACATAATTTAAATATCCCGATTTTTGATCAAAACAAGTTCGTACACCACACATATTTTTTAATTAATTGTGATGTGCTGAACACGAGCATGATACAATTTTTAAAATAATTTGGAATGTAAAAAGTTTTGACTGTAGTTTCAAAATATACCATTTATACGCTTTTTCAAAAATTTAAAAGGCTAGAATCTGGATATAAGATTTGGAATCAGTATATAACAATCTATAAAAAACCACTTTATAGAAACTGAATCGCATAAAAATTACTTAAACTTAAAAAAACTCAATAAAAGCCTTATATTTTTTACCATTAGTGACCAATGGGACAAATATGTCCCATAATGTATCAGAATCATGTAGCAAATCGAAACAACAAATATCTCAATGTTTCTAAAAACTTAAAGAATTTAACTAAGCAAAAACTACCTAGATTTTGTAAACTGGCTTGTTGTATACATGGGTTTTGACAAGCAAAACATAACAAAAACCAAAAAAATGTTGGTAGTTTTTGCTCAGTCTAAAGTGAAAGTGATAACTTCATAATTTTTTCCAATTCTTTTAGTTTCATTACAAACTAAAATGAATTATGATTGTACGTTAGTTATTTAAGGAAATAAAGTTGAAATCAAATCAAATTAAACTTAAGAACAAAGTGAAATGGTGACGTAAATTTTGCAGCCGTACTAATTCCACCACATGTACAATTATATTTCCCATAATTAGCTCATACATACCCATCTTTTGAGTGAGAGAAGACCAATTTTGCTTTTTTTCCTAATCTATTCATACTTGCTTTTTTTCTGCTTTTTTGGATTTTCCAGTTTTTAGCTTTAAAGTAGCTTTTCCTTAAGATTTTTGATCTTTAAATTGTTTTTTTTTTCAGATTTTTTTGCTTCAGTACTTTTTTTTAATAAAAAAATATTTTTTCTGGTAATTTTGTTGTATTTAAAAAAAAAAAGTGTTTTCCCAACTCTGGTGATCACATATATTAAATTTAATATCCAAACTTTAGAGGACAATATTTTTGAAAAATATGGCTTAAAAAAATCGAAAGTATTCCTTTACTACACCCAATATCATTTTAGTCATCTTACCTTGAATAATTAATTAAGAAACATCGCACCCTTTATTTGTATTCCCTGTTAAAAAAAAACAAACATGTTTGGAACAACTTACTAGACAACAAAAGCCAAAAATCCACTAATACGTCATAATACCAAAAACACTTCTTTGTAAAGAAAAGTAACATTCAAACGTACGACATTAAGAAGGATGACAAAAAAAAATACAAATACTCACAAAAATTTATTGACAATAAAACACGTTGTTTTTTGAAGCTTTTTACGATTTTACTACAACATTGCTTGAAATTAATCATAATTCAAGTTTAATTTAAACATAAAAAGCTCTATAATACAACGATAACGAGAGGTAATTGTTGTGTTTATGCGGCAAACTATCAACGTTGGCAACGTTAACACTATGCGCTGGCCTATGTCAAATTTATATGGCAATGACATAAGACAATTTTAATAGCTTGCCGCATAAACGCAGCAAATATATCCACAATTCTACAACATAAGTGACTCTCAAACAAATCAATAACCTCTGTTAGACGGACGGAAAAACAGACGTAGTAACAATACATGGCATTCGACATGGACATGAATTACGTTTTAATTTTTGATGTTTACAAAATGTATAAGAAAACAGCAACAACACTTGCAATTTTAACAAAAAACAAACATCGCCATATTGGAAGAATGTAAGATGCAAAAGAGTTGGGGTTCTATTTGTTCTAGTGTCTTGGAATTAACATGGAAAAAAAACTTTTATGTTACTATTATGTTATAACAGCTACTAATAAAAAGCTTTATTTATGGTAGGTAAATAAATGTATTTTTTTTTAATTATATTTATTTATTCGTTATGTTTTTTTTTTCTGCTTTGAAATGAAATCATTGTTTTTTTTTTATTTTGTTTTGTTTACTAATAACAAATGAAATTACTCACTTGTAAAGAGAGAGACCTTTTAAGTATACAGGGTATACAGTAATCGTTATTAATATGATTTCAAGCGTAAATTTTAACAGTTATTTAAAATTTAAATTTTTTCTATTTTTTTTTTCTATTACGTTTTATTAAATTGTACAAAAGTGTTTTTAATTTAATGGACTTAATGATGTTTGTATTTTGTTTAAACTATTTCATTTGCCAAAATGACGTCAGTTTTGTAGGTGAAAAACCATATACATTGTTATTGTAGAAAACATGTACTATATGTTATTGTTTTTTTTTTTTTTTTTATAGGTTTATACTAAAAAATATGATTTAAACATTTTATTTAGCTTATTTATTTGCTGGCATTCAAATTGCTAGTGAGATTTAACAGCGAATAAATTAGAAAATAATATTCGAATCTTAAAGCATATTGATTTGTTTTATATTCCGGGAAGCGAATATTGATCAATTTTGGAACACCTTAATTAGATGGAATCCAAATAAGATATACACAAATTTTAGCCGAATCGGATAAATATTTCGGGTATGGATTATAGTAAATCTCTGCATATAAATAAGAAAAATTGTGCCACTGCTAAACAAAATCAAGTATATTCATGAAATTTTCACATAATCAGCGATGTTTTAAGTTTAAAGACTCTTAATTCGTCTTTGGGACAATAAAAATGTATGTAGTAAATTTCCACGAATTATCTTTAGAATCGCGACATTCAGTTTGATAACAACGGTCGTTAATTTGGACATGGACAGGCACTAAGCCGACTCGACAAGTGATTCTGAGTTATTTGGTAACAAACATAAGCATTTTGAGAATTACAAACATATACTGAGTCCAAGCAAAATCATAGTAATGAATGTGAATTACTAATATTAAAAAAATAAGCAGTAGAAATGGCAAAACTTATTATTTTTATTCTACAAGGTAATTTTTAAAAGCATGTAATTGTACATATTCGCTGCAGGAAAAAACTCACAAAATTTGTGCACCTGCTTACTCGCTACATTACAAAATTTTTAAAAAATAAGTAGTTAACAATATAAATATTTATTCGTGTGTTGATAAGCAGTAAAAAATAAGTGGGTTCAGGTTTGTAAAAAATAAGGCTTTCTCATATAATACTTAGTTATTAAAAAATAAGTAATATAAGCTTGACTGGGTGTCAAAATGACTTCTCTCTAACAAAAATAACTACTATGAAGCCGAATTATAAGCAGTTACAAATTTTAGTTTACTTGGTAATTAAATATATAAGTGATGCATGGTATAAAAATTAATGTACTATATCCACAAAAGCTTTACAAAATTAAAGGAGATTTGTTAAAAACTTGCTTGGAAAAATGATGTTTCTTCACATTTATGAACTCTATTTTAAATATCATGAAGCTAATTTTAAAATATTAAGATTTATTAAACAGTTTTTAATATTTATGAAGGAGTTTCAGCAATACGATGAAAGTGTTAAATTTTATTTTTTTTTTTTTTTGATTTAAATTAATAAAAATGTAAACTTGATGAGAATAAAACACAGCAGTGTTTGGCAACCAAAGTAAATCATTTATTAATTTTTTATTAAATTTTTTGCAAAGAAGATTTATAAAACATTTCATACATTTTTAAGCCCGATAGAAATTTTTTAAGCCTAATAGAAATTACGAAAGGGTTAACTGTCAAATGAACTGTCATACTGCGCTCACCTTTTGTCCTTTTTGATTAGAATGCTCTGGCACATCATCGTGAATAGATTGACGCTTGAACAACGCTACCAAATTATCCAGATTTACTTTAAAAATCAGTCATCAATTTGCGCAACTTATGGACGACGAAATTGTATTCCGCGATGAGGCTTATTTTTGGATTATTTGTTCATAAACAAAATTGCCGCATATGGAGTGAAACCGATCCACAACAGAACCTACAGAAAAATGCACCGTTTGATGCGGTTTACTCGCTAGTGGCATCATTGCACCTTATTTCTGCATAAAATAAAGCCGGAGCTCGCGTTAATGGAAATTGACGTTGTTTGACAATATAGATAAACACTGATCCGGCGAGATATGATTTCAGCAGGATGCCGCTACGTGCCATACGGCGATAAGTTGATTTCGAGAAATGCAAGTGTCAATTGGCCTCCAAGGTCGTGCGATTTGACACCTCTCAATTATATTCTGTGGGTCCCCACGTAAAGTCACTGGTATATGCTGATAAACCAGCAACAATTGACGCCTTGGAGGCTAACATTGTTCGTGTTATTCGTGACATGCAATGTTTGAAAAAATTACCCAAAATTTGACGTCCAGAATGCACTTCGTCAAGAACAGCCGCGATGGCAGGTCATATGTCCGAAATCATTTTCAAATGTTAATGCCATGTTTGGATTAAAATTTAATTTTTTGTGTGATTTTTTACAATTTTAAGTTCTTAAGGCTTAAAAAACACCCTTTATTTATGGAAGCTCCATAAATATAATGAACAATTACTGACAAAGAATTTATGAAACAGATTCATCAATATGCTGAAACTTTTTTCACCGAGTGTAGTAAAACTTTTTTTAAAAATCTTAAAATCATAATGTTTTAAATGTAAATTTTAAGAACTATTTCGCAAAATAATAACAATTTTGTTTTGGCGAAAAAATAAAACAACGTTGGAAAAAAAATCAACATAAAGGCAGGTGAGAGAAATGCAAATTGGTTTTCAATGAAAAGGAGCGATAGTTATTAAATCGATAAACCCATTTTAAACTATGCTAACAAGGAAGGTTTGCGGTGTGCTTTACACCGTTTTGAATAAAATTTTCAATCCAAATTCGAATTTATCACCCGTTTAAAGTTGAAGTTTATAATATAAAATATAATCATCGAATTAAGTTCCTACATCTAAAACAAATCATATGGATTTCTGAAGAAATAAAATACTATTGTGATTTTAGGTTCATAAAATTATTATGAATTTTCTAAAATAAATTGAAAAAAAGAATGGCGTGCAATATGGAACAGAAGTAAAAGTAGTTCAAGTTTTAAGTTAAAAAAACTTCAAAATAAAAAAAATCGATATTAAAGTACTCTTAATATGATTCTAAATACTTAAAAAGGATTTTAAATTAGTATTAAACTTAAAAGAAACAAGTAAAAAAGGCTTATTAAATTCGCCTGTGTCGAATATTTGAATACCCTCCACCAATATCTTAAAACATTTTCTCTACTGTTTTTGATTCCAATAATGTAAAAAACTTTTGAAGTAAAATTATTGTGGTGAAAAAAATTTTGAGGTGAAAAAAATTTTTTGAGGTGAAAAAAAAAATTAGTGGCAAAAAAATTATCGTGGTGAAAAATATTTGAGGTGAATACAAAATATTATTCACCTCTAAGCGACTGGTGGAAAATTATGAGAAAATTTATTATGTACCAGTCGCTACTATGAAATTGTACTAAAATACAGGTTGGTTGAAAAGTTCCTGCGCTCGAAATGAAAGAATACTGTTTTTGTTACGAAATATATTTTTTTATTCAATATAATCCCCTAGAAGCTCAATACACTTGTTCCAATGATCTTCCAATAATTTTATCCCATCCTTATAATGGTTTTCCGGAAGCTCTGCAAAATAACCGTCTACGGCTGATATGGCCTCTTTATTCGACGAAAAATGCTTTCCACGAAGGAATTGTTTGAGATTTCTGAAGAGATAGAAGTCACTGGGAGCCAAATCTGGTGAATACGGTGGATGTTCAAGCAATTCGTACTTTAATTCTTTGAATTTAGCCATCGTCAAAACACTTTTGTGAGCAGGTGCATTTTCTTGATGAAAAATGATTTTTTTTCTTCTTTAAACCAGATCTTTTCTCACGAATTTTGTCATCCAGCTGATCCAAAAGGCTGCAATAATATTCAGAGTTGATTGTTTTACCTTTCTGAAGATAATCAATCAACAAAATTCCTTTTGCATCCCAAAAAACCGATGCCATAACCTTCTTTGCTAATCGTTGTAACTTCACCTGCTTTGGAGCTGAACAACCAGCTTAAGTCCACTGTAAACGTTCTTGTTTCAATTTAGGATCATAGTGGTAGATTCAAGTCTCATCCATAGTTATAAAACGACGCAAGAAGTCGGTTTTATTCGGCTTAAAACGCTCCAAATTACGCTGAGAAATTTGTTTTCGATCCAGTTTTTGTTGAATTGTTAATGTGTGCGGCACTAGCTTTCCAAACGGTTATTTCATACGTAATTCTTCATGAAAAATATGGAGTACTCGTTCGTCTGAGATGCCTATGGCATTAGCAATTTCACGCTTAGTCAAACTTGGATCTTTACTAACCATATTATGTACCTGCTCAATGATTGTGCTGTAGTTGCAGTTTTTGGCCGTCCTTCGCGTGGATCGTCCTCAAGGCTGGTACGACCACGTTTAAATTCACCAGCCAAAAATTCAACGGTGCGTTTTGAAGGTGAGGACTCCTTATACACTTCAAACACTTGTTCATAAATTTCCTTTGCTTTTAAACCCTTCAAAACATCAAAACAAAGAATCTAATGACTGCACGATATTAAATTTTTTCCATATTAAAAAAAATCAATGACACGTCAACTTCAAATGGCTTGTAAACAAAGAAAGAATTGACAGAATGACTTGCAAAATTGCATGTATTCTCAGGACAGTTATACCAACTTGAGGGAAAAAAAAAATTTGGAGCTAGCAGTGCCATATCTTGGTGAGCGCAGGAACTTTTCAACCAACCTGTACACCAATTTGTATGGACAAATTAGGGGTACCTTTACATTTTCACTCATAACTTTTTAACCGCTGGATCGATTTTGCTAATTTTCAATAGCAAACTGCTCAATAATCTAGGTAAAAATAGGTACCCCGCTTGCGTCTTCTCGTCGTGATCGCCATTTCAACAGACAGACGGGCAGACAGACAGGCATCGTTAAATCGACTTTAACTTGCATAAGTATGACGAATATATATACTTTATGGGGTCTTAAACCTATATTTCGACATGTTTCAAACGGAATGACAAACTGATATACATATACCCTCCTCCCTCACTATATATGGTGGAGGGTATAAAAATAAAGCCCAACGTCCTGCACTAAAAAACAAGTATTAACGCAACTTATAGATTTAAATTGAAAATTGTTTTTTTTTTTTGTTGAAAATAAAACAAAATAAATTATAATTATAATTAAAATACTACAACGTAATTTAATTCAATTGAATGTAAAAAATGACGCCCATTCTGCAATATTAATATATGTACATAATTTTGTTGCTCTGAATTTAATATTAAAATACATTTAAAAAAATCAGAGTATTAATAGGTTTGACCGTTAGCTTTAAATAAATTTAAAATCAGACAATGACGCCTAAAATGAATTTAATAAAATTTGTTGGTAATTATTAGGAATACTTTTTTTTGGTTAAGATACTGACACAAAAAATCCTAAACTCAAGTTGATGATAATAAAAGTAATTTAATGTAAACCCAATTACGAATAAATCACAGACGATTGAATTTAAATTACAAAATAGTTACGATATAAGACATTTTATAATTGAAAGTTCAAATTTGATTTTTAAACCAATTCAAATTATACCATAAAAATTTAACAAACGGCAAAAGAGCACAATTTTAATTAACAACTTTAAAATTATACTATATTTTAAACAAATAAATAAACTACAATAACTAATGTGAGCCCATTGCCGTTAATTTTAGCCAACATGATATTGTGTTATGACAAAATATTAGTAATTTTAAAAGTAAACAAAAAAATACTACTCAAATTATAGAACAAATTTTGAGAGGACAATAAAAAAACATAAAAATTATTTAAAAAACTCAAAATATACAAAAATTAGAATTTACAAATTTTATTTCCATTTAATAATAATAAACTCATTTTTGTGTGAGGTAGATTACACCGTCCGACACAAGTTTGTACCCATGATCAAATCCAATATAGTCTAAAGGAAGGAATGTAATTAACATACTTATTCCAGATATTCTTAATCAAAATTTTATTTTTAATTTTAGTAAATTTAAATTTTTTTTTAGTCAGCATTAATGTAGTAGACAATAATGAGGGTATCAAACTTCATGTTGAGCAAAAACAAATTTTCAAAACTTAGGATATATATGCATACAAAAATATTTTTAGTATGCGACTAAACGAATTGAACTTGAACAACTGGAACCAATGGGTATTTGATTTCCCTGCAATATTTTTTATATTCATATATATATATTCAGTTTACCTTTGAATATATTATATATGTTCTTTTACTACCGATTCTATGGAACATGTTTTAAAGCTCCTTTCTGGGAGTGAGAAGGTAAAGTTTCACTGTCCTAGAACCATTGCTATAAGTAGTTTTAGAACTGGTTGTAAAACATAAATTTGAACCTATGATATAAGGTGTTCAGCAACCAGTTTTGTGGATTTTATATTTTTAGTCGTGGGTGCAAACAAAAGTTGAATTTTGTCGGACGGTGTTATAAGGATTTTATTTATAAAAATTTGTGTAAATAATTATCTTAAACTATAGAAATAAAAGAAAAATAAATAAAAAATAAATAAATAAACACGACAACCAAATTGTCAAATTATAAAGACATCATAATTGCACATACAAAATTTAGAATTTTATAAGAAAATAAAAGTGTTTTCAACATAATTAATTATAAACCAAAAATAAGAATTTAAAGGAAATTTTATATAAAAAAAATAAGAGGCGATTCATCTGAAATTCGCTATTTAACAAACTATAACAAAAAAAATGAAGAAATGTTTGAGTGGAATATTGTATACCATTATTATAATTATTATTTACTAATTTCCATTAAATATTAAATTATTAAAAGGATTAAGATAAGCTTTTGACAAAATTAAGGAAAAATCAGACATATTAGATTTATGTTTTTGCAAATTTAATATATTCACCTGCAAATATTTATGTTTGGATCAGATAAAAGCCATCTACCGCGAAACATATATATGTTTATCATTATTATATTTGCATCATTATTATGTTTGCATCCCACAAACATAATCATGATGATAAAATTAAAGTTGCATATATAACTTTGTTTACGTGAGAAAATATAACTCACATAGAAACATTCCAATTTTTGTATGGAAACATTTTTATAATAACAATAAAAATGATAATAATTGCCTGTTCAACAATGTTTCGTTTCGTGTTTTTCTTTTTTTTGCATGTAGTTTATAAACAGGATAATATTTCAAAATAAAAAAAGCACTAAACTTTAATTCTACAATTTTATGGAAAGTTTCAATAAGTACTTTAATATTTTCGGAACAAAAAAAAAAGATTAGAAAATTTAATGTTATTAAAAAATAAAGTTTTAAAATAAAGAAAGGTAATTTTAGTTCCCAAAATTAAATTAAAATCTTGAAAGCCTAATACTTAAAAAACCTAAAAAATTACATATTTATAGTAGTTAGAGAAATCCTTAGTTAAATTCGATTTTAGTACCCGATATGGTAAAAGACTTTGGTGTAATATTAAAGATAAATAATTCCTCGTTTTTGGTAAAAAACATTTTTTTATATATATTTTTTGTCACTTTTTTCCGGAGCAAAACTCATAGACATTACATATCTAAATTTTATCGTAACAAAAATTTTGTTTTAATAAAATGTTCATTTAATATTTAATGTTAATTTTATTTTTTAGACATTTTTGTATCCTGTCTGGATATATGCATTTTTTTTTTTAAATTTTTTCTCTTAGGATCTTTAATCAAATAAAGAAGAGATAAATTTTTATTTTTTTTAACATTTTAAATAAATTTTAAAATATAATTTTGAATTTAATGCCGATATCTTATTTTTTTGGCCTATGTTAAATCGTAACTTTATCCTAGGAAGTTAATATTAATTTTTTTTAATTATTTTTTTAAACATTTTTGCATCCTGTCTGGTAACGTGCAATTTTTTTTTTATTATTTATCCTCTCAGGTATCTTTAATAAAATAAAGAAGAGATATATTTTTTATTTTCTTAACATATTAAATAAATTTTAAAATATAGTTTTGAATTTACACAATTTTTTTTGGCTTAGGTTTAATCGTAACTTTATCCTAGAAAGTTAATATTTGTTTATGTGTGAAGTAAGAAATCTATTTGCACACTTTTCTTTTGGCAGTAATTAATTTTATAAGCAGAATATTTCCTTTTTTGGAATATCGTCCATTTTTCGCAAAAGTTTAAAAATTCCAAGCAAAACTTCTAATATTAAAACACAATTAAATAAAAAAAAAAAAATAAATAAATCTGTAATGTCTATGGGGAGTCCCCAACTTTTGCCCGCTATTACATCTCGCTGCCAAAGATAAGTGGGAAAACGAGGCACCCTATTATATAACGATAGTTTAATAGTAATAGGAAACAGTTAAGAAAATGTTTTTTTTCGGTTATTTAAAAGCAATTTTACTAAACTAAATCCAGTTTGCCATAATTTTATCTCTAAATTCTGTCAAATCACTAAACCAAATCGAATTTCAAATGAGTCACTCCTAACATACAAAGAAATTTATATAAACAAAATTGAATTTTTGAAGATATTTAAAATATTGTATATATGTTTAAAAAATTATAGAATTAAATTATAACCATTTTTTATAATAAAAAAAAATTATAAAAAATGTATCACGTTTACATTAATATTAAAAATAAAGCCATACAATTAAGTTACATTAAAAATTAAGGATTTTGAAGTAAAGTGCATTTTATCTATTACGAAGATAGTCGAAACGATAGAAATTGATAAAAAAAAAATACATGGGAAACAAAAACAATTTTTTTCTTACTTTGCATTCGTTTCAAACTATTTTCGTTATAAATTTGCCAGTGCTTAGTTTTTCTTACAATATATTTCGAAAATATTCTAAAGCTTTTCCAATATTTGTCAGCGAACAATTTACCATTAAATATAATTTTTTGAGTGTATTTAAGAAAAATGTATATAAAGTATAATTTTCTAAAAAATTACTAACATCTAAAATAAATTCAATAACGCGGGCTATAAATCGTGTAATGGGCGCACATTTGCAATCGATATGAAATACAATGTTCAACTCACCTTTAGATTGTGTAACACATTGTGAGGATAGAACCGAGCTTGAAGGACCTTTGAGAACTGATTCCAAACAACGTATATTATCACGACAAGTATTTATAATTTCAGTCTGTAAAAATGAAAACAAATAGAAAAAATTTAGTTTAAAATTTTTTATGAAATGAAATTTATATTATTATGTCGGCAATTATTATGTCGGTAATTGCAGTTAAAAGTTGTTGATATTGCAGTTATTTTAACTACACAAACAGTTAAAAATAACTGCAATGTTATTTTGATTGCGATAACAGTAGTATTTCAACTGCAATTGCAGTTAATTTTACCGACTTAAATCACCAAGTGTAAAAATTCAAATGCTTGTATTGTGATTTATTTTAAGTGATTTTTTAAAGTCAAAATCAAGTTCATACCAATAAAAATAATTTGTTTTATGACTTTCGTTTATTGTCAATATTTTAAAATAAAATTAAAATATTTGCTCAAATTTACAATTTTTCTGTGAAGATTTTTATAAAATCTGAATTTCTTCCATGGATTTTGACGAAAAGGTTAGCCACATATATCTATATGTTAAAAAGAGTTAATAAATTTTATCCTTGAGCGCCCCGGTAGGCTAGTTGGTAGCGTGCTAGCTTATCAGTGCGGGGGTCGTGGGTTCAATTCCCACCAGAGGCTCTGGTCTGTTTTCGCTGCAACGAGCCTTTGTTGCTAGTGCTCGGTTAGGGTATTAACATATTATTTGTAATTATATGATTAATAAATAAAATAAATAAATAAATTTTACGAAAACCAATCATTTCCGCATTTTATGGCTTTGTTTAAGCTTGAATTTAGGGCTTGAAAACAAGTGTAATTATTATGTTGTTTGAACTTGAATTGAACTGTGATTCAAGGCTTGATTTAAAGTAAATTCTTACCGTAATGTTCGACTTGAATTCCAGTGTCTGTTTTGCTGGAATATGCTATTGAATTAAAGTGTAATTAAAGTATAAATCAAGGCTTGAAGTTGGAAAATATGATTTGAATAACACTTGATTTTGGCTCTAATTCCAGCAAAAATTTTTATTGGGACCATTTTTACAATCCTTATATAATTTTCAATTGAATTAGTTTTCTATTTAGTTTTTTTTTTTAAATTTGCAATTGCTTATATTATAATTAAAAAATAAACAAAAAAAAAACTTACATAATCTTCTGGTCTTAAAAGATGACAACGTATTTTCAAAGCTCTGGTATCTTCTAAACGATTTTGTGATTGCTGCAACAAATTGCGTATTTCTTTTTCATCATCTGCATCATCGCCAGATGATGAAGATGTGGCTGGTATTACTTTAATGCATTTCTCTAAATTACGCGATGAACGTCTGCGTTCATCGGCCTTGCGACGTCGCTGTGACGTATCACTTTCAGATGTCCGCCTTAGTGATTGCGACGAATGACTCATGCCAAATTCTAATTTACGTGTTGCCGTATCAACTTTATGTTGTTGAGAATTAAAACGTTCTGAATTTTTGGGAGTCAATGCCTGGGTGGATGAAGATAAAGTAGTGGCCGGAGATTTTGGATTTTGATATTCCAAAGATTCTGAAAAGGAAAAAAAAAGAAAATTGAAAGAAAAAATAAAAGAAAACTTTTTCTATATTCTTTTAAAAAATATTATTTTAAAAATATGATTAAAGGTTTGAACTATTTTAAATATCTCTAAGGTAATATTCTAGTGCTAAATTTAGCAAAGTATAAAATTTTTTAAAGTATTTTAAGAATAAAATATTTTACATTTTTCTAACCTTTTAAAGAATTGCTACTTTAGAAATTTCTCAAAGAAAATTTTCTTCTTTAGTACTAAATTAAGTTTTTGAGGTAAATGTGTGGTCCGATCCTAAGTAATATTTGAAGCTACATAAGAGCGCACAGCAATGCCACTTTCGAGCTTAAGCGTATGTTCCTATTTTTGGAACATACATATATAGAACCACTTTTATACTGTAACTACCTTTTTTTATTCTAAAGTATGTACAATCTTTAGTAGTACTCTTAGGGAAAAAGGATTTTTTAACCAAATATCCGATGTTTAGTACTTTTGGGACAAATATAATTCTTCTGGAAATAGTTTTTGAAAAATACTTATTTTAGTACATTTCCACATATATAGTTTACTTTAAAGGGTGAAGAAATAATAAAAAAGTTAGTCACTAAAATCTAATCTTACTTTAGTTCATTACTTTTCCTGTATTTATTGTTCCAACTTCATTTGCAAAAAGAGTCACATTTCATAATTTTGTATCTTTTTGAAGGAATACTTTCCTAATAGTTTGTAATTTTTTTTAGTACTTCGGAATTTTAATACTTTTAGAAGAGGAAGAAATGTATTTATATACTCTCCACCATATATGGGGAGGGTATATATCAGTTTGTCATTCCGTTTGTAACATGTCGAAATATAGTTTTAAGACCCCATAAAGTATATACAATATATTCGTGATCCTTATGCAATTTAAATTGATTAAGCGATATGCGTCTGTTGAAATAGAGGTCAGGGCGCGATGACGCAAGCGGGGGTACTAATTTTTACCCAGATTATTGAACATCCTCCCGAGCAGTTAGCTATTTAAAATGTGCAAAATCGGCATTTTAGAAACAGGTTTAATTTTTAAAGCTTATTAAGCTTTAAAAAAAATTAAAATTTCTATTAAAAAATAATTTTAATTTTTAGTACATTTTAAACAAATTGGAGTCAATTTTATTATATTTTTCAAAAAGATTAATATTTTTTGCAGTATTTAAACAAAAATGCATTTTCAGTACTCTTTTTTAGTACATTTCCACGGAAAGACAATAGGCAGTTGCTATTTTTAGTACATTAATAGAAATGTATATTTTTAGAAAATTTATTTCAAATTGTGCTAAAATGAAACTATTAGTTTTAGAACTCTATTGGAAACATTTATATATGCGGATGATGTACAGATTTTATTTTCTGGGGAAAGGCAATTTTTTGATGTTTTGGAAGCGAATATTGGGTTTTACCTTAATAGGATTGCTCAGCGGATGGATACGAATGGGTTGGAAATTAATCCTGGCAAAACAAAGGCAATGTGTTTTGGTTTTGACTCCAGTAATTTGAATGTATCATTAGGAGGTGTTAGGATAAATTTCGTCACTGAAATTAAGTGTTTGGGTGTTTTTGTGGATGATCAATTACGTTTTTCAAAGCACATTGATTACGTTTGTGCTCGTGTGAATGCTACCTTAAGGCGATTGTGGTCTCTAGATTTATGTTTGCCTCTACATGTGAGGAAACGTGTTGCTAGTGGTCTTCTTATGTCACAATTATTATACGCCTTAGAGGTGTTCACGGGTACTAATAGTGTTTTACTTAGACGCCTTCATCTTACATTTAATCGTATCATATAACATATCTTATGTTTATAGATTAAGGATGAGGGAACACGTCACTCCTTTTGTATTAGATTTTGTTGGTATTTCTTTTGAAAATTTAATAAAATTGAGAATTTTGTTGCTATTTCACAAGGTGATTAAGACGAATTGTCCTAGTTATATTGTTGAGAACTTTAATTTTACAAAATCGAGTAGAAACCCTCAAATAGTTTTTCATCGTATTACTTCATCCATTTATGAAAGATCCTTTAATGTGAGGATAACTAGAAATTGGAATTCGCTTCCTAGATACCTTAAAAATTTCGTTTTTTCAAAGGCTACGTTTAAATGCAAATTAGTGCAGTATTTCGGTATGTAACACCCTCTCTAATTTATGATAACTCTAATTTTATCTTTTCTTAATTGCTACATTATGGACCTTAAATTTTAAATTTTATTCTAAATTTTATTTTATATTTTAGCTATTATTGTTCTTTTTAGTATATATTTGGCCCAGTGGGCTTGGTTCTTGAATATTTGAATAAATAAATAAATAAATCGAATACTAACTTTAGAACTTTTTGAATAAAAATTAATAGTTTTACGTCGATACATCGCTTAAATTTTTACACTTTTAGTACTTATAACAAAATAATGCAACTGTTTTAGAACACATTCTATATTAAATACATCACATCATACATTTAAGTTTCCCGCTTTAGCAAGTTAAAGTTACTATTTTTAGTAACATTTGCATAAAGAAAAATAATTTTAGCACAGTTTCACATTATACAATCTTTAGTACAATTTCGAAATATTATTAAATTAAAGTTTTTCCTTTTATCATACTAAAGTCACTATTTTAGTACCTTTAAAAGAAGAATGTAAAGGGTGTCCCAAGAAGAACGCAATTTTTAAATCTGGCAACATTCGAAGTGTCATTGTTTGACATTTGAACAATTGTTATTGTTTGCTAGTAGAAGGTACGAGGTTAGTAAAAATGGAGCGCTACACGAATGAACAACGCATTCTCATTGTGAAATTGTTTTACCAAAATGGTGAAAGTTTTGCGGCTACAGTTCGCAAATTACGATCAATTTGGGGTCACAATAATGCTCCAAAAGAGTCAACTGTAAAGAGATTAATGGATAAATTTGCCGAAACTGGGTCTGTTAGTGATGTAAAGACAACAACGCGCCATCGACCAGGTCGATCGACCGAAAATGTCGCAGCTGTACGTGATGATGTCGCTCAAACTCCACCCACCTCAATTCAACACCGAGCTCAGCAAATTAGTGTACCCAAATCCACTTTGCAGCGAATTTTGACGAAAGATTTGCATCTTCATGCATACAAAGTTCAATTGACTCAGGAACTGAAGCCAGCTGACCATGGACAGCGAAGGGAGTTCGTTAATTGGGTATTGGAGAGACAACATGAAAATGCTGATTTTGCCGATAAAACATCTTCAGTGACGAGGCCCATTTTCATCTTGATGGCTTCGTCAATAGGCAGAATTGTCGCATTTGGGGTGAGGAAAATCCTCGAGTGATTCACGAGAAGCAAATGCATCCTCAACGTGTCACTGTGTGGTGTGGTTTTTGGGCTGGAGGAATCATTGGACCTTTTTTTTATGAAAATGAGGCAGGTCAAGCGCAAATAGTCAATCGTGTTCGGTATCGTGAAATGATAACCAGTTTTTTCTTACCTAGAATTGAAGAAATGAATGTGGAGGGCATGTGGTTCCAACAAGACGGCGCCACATGTCATACAGCCAGAGAAACAATTCAATTGCTGCATCAGTCATTTCCCGGTCGTGTTATTTCGCGTTTTGGAGATCAGAATTGGCCGCCTAGTCGTGCGATTTAACACCATTACATTTTTTTCTTTGGGGTTTTTTGAAGTCGATGGTTTACGCGAATAAGCCGACGACGCAAGCCTTAAAAGAGGACGCTGCATTAATGAAATACCGCAGCATTCATGCAAAACGGTCATTGAAAATTTCATTAAAAGATCGCGTGATATATTGTTCCATACATAACCTCATTCTGTCTACTTTACGATATAATAAAGTTTCACGATTTTTTTTTAAATATCTGTGTTTTATTTAAAATTTAAAAATTGCGTTCTTCTTGGGACACCCTTTAGAAGGTATATTAGCAACAATTTGAAAACACTCGATTATACATAATAAAAAAAATTTTCTAATTATCAACTAAAATGACTATTTTTAGTAAGAGACCCAGCAAATTGTTGGTAATGGGTGAGTTATTCTCATGCGTTACCTTGTAATGATAGCTCGTTACCTTTTTCATTATTTGCAAGCATAAAGTAATAAGTTACTCATTATTAATTACGTAATATATGATTTATAAATGTAAAGTAATAATTGAAATATTTTCGAAAATCTATTTTTAGATACATTACTTTGTGTTTTTTTGTAAGCAAAAGGGTAATGTATGTTTGTTTTGATAACACTAGCGAAAAAACGAAGCGCAACAATTCATTTAAGTTTAAGTACACAGCAAAAAAAATTACAAAATTCTGATTAAATAACCTTCATAGAATGTACTTAAAGAAAGTATGGTATCATTTAACTTTCCATAAAATGAAAAGTAATTTTTGAATGATATATAGGATTTTCGGAGCTTTTTTGAATAAATATACTAATTTTAAGATTTTGTCGATAAAAAAAAAAATTGCTTTAGTACCATTGGAAAACAACTTTGATTGCATTGATTAAATCTTAATTCAATAAATAAACGTGGGTTGGCTTTCATTCGATTTTTCCTTTAAAGTTGTGAGTTAAAAAATATTTATAATTAACACTTTAATTGTGAACAATTTTGTTAAAGGTCTTATCAACCTGATAAAACTGATTTAGATCTACTTATCAACTGATTCGGCATACACATGTATGCAATAAACACAGCTACATTTCGGAATTAAATTTAATCCTATCACAATAAATCAACATGAATTATTTCTCATGTAGCTTTTTTAATTTAAGTTGAGAGTTATATCAGACGCGTATAATGAAAGCTAAGCAGCAAATGCATTTCATTTGTCGGTGTCTAATAACTTTTTCTGTGTATTCTCCATGTGATTAAGGAAATTATTTTTTTTTCTTTTAAGTTAAAAAAATTCTAATTAGCTTGAACCGAACGAAGAACATTTTAGATTTTAAATTATTTTAAAATATTCACGGCATTCTTTCCTCTTTTATCACAAAATAATTTTTAAGAATTTTGTTCTCGATCATATTATATTTTATTAAATATGTATTTTTTTAATTTTGTTTATTTTTGTTGTGAATATTTACCTTGACAAGACTTGCGTCTTATTTCTAAATTTTTGCGACGTCTTTCGTATTCCAATTCTAATGCTCTGCGACGTCTGGCATGATCAACACTACTGACAATTGTGTCTTGTGTGATTATTTTCGATTCATTTTGTTGCAATGAATCCATACGTGGTGGTGAGTTTGAATCTAAATTATTGGCAGCCGACAATGAAGAGCAACAATCCGACTGGGAGTCTATGAAATTGCTATAAAAGAGATACAAATAATGATTTTATTTATTAAAAAAAAAAATCCTTTTTAATATAAACATACAATACAAGTACTTACCGATAATCATCACCAAATTCTAATAATTTTCTAGCAGCATCCGAATCAACACCTTCTGAATAATTTTCTGAATTATATTTTTCTTGATAATTATCCCAGGCTGTCTCTGAGAAACTACTATGTTGATCTTCGGTACCAGTTGTATATTCTAAATGAAAACGAAATTTTATAAGAGAATACAATTTAAATTACTTGTGGGACAAAAAAAAAAAAACTATTTAAGAAAAATAACATAATAGGACAAACTAAAATAAACACGCAATAAGTTGATAAATGTAAACAAAACAAATATTTTATATATATGTATTTATATACTTTGGGATTTTCTTTAACGATATACTATTTTGTGATAACTCAGCAAAACTTTAGATTACACTGTTCAAATTTATATTTGTATTTTTTTTTTAAAAAATAGCACTACTTCTCATCTCGATTACGAGATGATACAAAAAATACATTATTAATTTTACCTTCAATTACAAAAATTTTGAATGCGAAGAAGAATGTAAAAGTTGATTTTATCGGAAGGCACAAAAATAAGTCATTACTAGGACTAGGAAGTTCATAAAATTTTGAAAATAAAATTTTAAAAATATGCATTAATTATAGATTTATTTGAAGGTATTTAATATTATAAAATAAATTTTAATTCTTTCTTGGTAAAAAATTACCGTTTAACATCGTCATAAAGTTAGTCATTGCATTTTCTGTTATTTTTATGTTTGCGATAAAAAAAATTCCATAAATTTGAAGTTATTTTTGCATAGAGCAAATCTTGGTCAGTGCATTTTGTATTGACATAACGTTCCAGTGTGAAGTTGGCTGCAACAAATCAACAAAAAGTATTGTTTCCTTTAATTTTGTTTTGATTATTTTTAGTAGGTTGTTTGGGTTTCATGTAAAAAACTGTTAACAAATCAATGCCTTTTTGTTGATTAATGAACATATTTGGTTTACGTTTTCCTCCAGCTAACGGCGATATACAAGGTGGCGCAAAAAAAATTTACACTTCTGGGGCACTGAAAATCCGCGTGTAACCCACGAAGAGCCATTACACCCGCTCAAAGCCACTGTATGGTGTGCTGTTTTCGCTGGATGAGTCATCGGACCTTTTTTCTTCGAAGACGTCGCAGGCCAAACGGTTACTGTGAATGGTGAGCGCTACAGAGCAATGATCAACGAGTTCTTTTTGCCGCAACTTGATGAATTGGGATTGGAAAACATGTGGTTCCAACAGGACGGTGCAACGCCACACACTGCACGTGCCACAACCGATATGCTGAAGGATGCATTTCCCGGGCGCCTAATCTCCCGTTTTGGCGATTTGCACTGGCCAGCAAGATCGCCTGATTTGACCGCTCCAGACTTCTTTTTGTGGGGCTTTTTGAAGTCGCGGGTTTATGTCAACAAGCCTCAGACTCTTGCAGCTCTTAAAGACAATATCCGTCAAGAATGTGAGGACCTATCGCCGGAAGTTATGGCCAAAGTGATGGAAAATGCCATAAAAAGGGCTCAAATGACAATCAACTGTGGCGGCGGCCATTTACATGACATCATATTCTCGACTTGATGTAAAAAAAAATTAAAAGACCAAATAAAAATAATCCACAAGAAGAATCAAAGTTTTTCATTTTTTTTTTAAATTACAGCCAAAAAACATCGGAAGGTTATTTTTGCGCCACCCTGTACACGTATTTACATTAACTTTAGAAATTTCTTCTTCATTTATAGCAAATTTACATTGCAGTATTTAACTAGTAAAAAGTTGATTGAACTGCTAATACATACAAATTAAGCAGTTAATTCACTTTTTACTAATTTAGCTTTTTAGTCTAGACAACTAATATTATTTGTAACAGAAAAATTCATTTTGTTCCTCCTCCTCGGAAAAATAATCTGAATAATGTTTTTGCTGGGTTGATCTACAATAAACTACAAAATCTAAATGAATTTATGAGCAGCGTCTGCTATATTCTATAGTATTTTAACAACTGATCATTTTTAATCATTTTATAGAATTTTATGCATATGCTGCATATGATTCAATGACCACAATAGCAATTAAGAATGTTATTAGTGTACAAAAAAATAAAGAAAAGATATTGAGGAGATGGTCAGCTAGTGTCATGACTGCAACCACAATAAAATATTTAAAGAATTTAAATTATCTTGACTTAAAAAGTATAAGTTTAGCTTAAACTTACGAAAGTAGTTTTATCTATTACTGAATTTACTCTATGTCCCAAATCTCGTAGAAATGGGATCTTGGCAAAAATCTAGTTCATAACTGGATCTAAAACCAGATACAAATCAATGCCTTTTTGTTGATTAATGAACATATTTGGTTTACGTTTTCCTCCAGCTAACGGCGATATACAAGGTGGCGCAAAAAAAATTTACACTTCTGGGGCACTGAAAATCCGCGTGTAACCCACGAAGAGCCATTACACCCGCTCAAAGCCACTGTATGGTGTGCTGTTTTCGCTGGATGAGTCATCGGACCTTTTTTCTTCGAAGACGTCGCAGGCCAAACGGTTACTGTGAATGGTGAGCGCTACAGAGCAATGATCAACGAGTTCTTTTTGCCGCAACTTGATGAATTGGGATTGGAAAACATGTGGTTCCAACAGGACGGTGCAACGCCACACACTGCACGTGCCACAACCGATATGCTGAAGGATGCATTTCCCGGGCGCCTAATCTCCCGTTTTGGCGATTTGCACTGGCCAGCAAGATCGCCTGATTTGACCGCTCCAGACTTCTTTTTGTGGGGCTTTTTGAAGTCGCGGGTTTATGTCAACAAGCCTCAGACTCTTGCAGCTCTTAAAGACAATATCCGTCAAGAATGTGAGGACCTATCGCCGGAAGTTATGGCCAAAGTGATGGAAAATGCCATAAAAAGGGCTCAAATGACAATCAACTGTGGCGGCGGCCATTTACATGACATCATATTCTCGACTTGATGTAAAAAAAAATTAAAAGACCAAATAAAAATAATCCACAAGAAGAATCAAAGTTTTTCATTTTTTTTTTAAATTACAGCCAAAAAACATCGGAAGGTTATTTTTGCGCCACCCTGTACACGTATTTACATTAACTTTAGAAATTTCTTCTTCATTTATAGCAAATTTACATTGCAGTATTTAACTAGTAAAAAGTTGATTGAACTGCTAATACATACAAATTAAGCAGTTAATTCACTTTTTACTAATTTAGCTTTTTAGTCTAGACAACTAATATTATTTGTAACAGAAAAATTCATTTTGTTCCTCCTCCTCGGAAAAATAATCTGAATAATGTTTTTGCTGGGTTGATCTACAATAAACTACAAAATCTAAATGAATTTATGAGCAGCGTCTGCTATATTCTATAGTATTTTAACAACTGATCATTTTTAATCATTTTATAGAATTTTATGCATATGCTGCATATGATTCAATGACCACAATAGCAATTAAGAATGTTATTAGTGTACAAAAAAATAAAGAAAAGATATTGAGGAGATGGTCAGCTAGTGTCATGACTGCAACCACAATAAAATATTTAAAGAATTTAAATTATCTTGACTTAAAAAGTATAAGTTTAGCTTAAACTTACGAAAGTAGTTTTATCTATTACTGAATTTACTCTATGTCCCAAATCTCGTAGAAATGGGATCTTGGCAAAAATCTAGTTCATAACTGGATCTAAAACCAGATACAAATCAATGCCTTTTTGTTGATTAATGAACATATTTGGTTTACGTTTTCCTCCAGCTAACGGCGATATACAAGGTGGCGCAAAAAAAATTTACACTTCTGGGGCACTGAAAATCCGCGTGTAACCCACGAAGAGCCATTACACCCGCTCAAAGCCACTGTATGGTGTGCTGTTTTCGCTGGATGAGTCATCGGACCTTTTTTCTTCGAAGACGTCGCAGGCCAAACGGTTACTGTGAATGGTGAGCGCTACAGAGCAATGATCAACGAGTTCTTTTTGCCGCAACTTGATGAATTGGGATTGGAAAACATGTGGTTCCAACAGGACGGTGCAACGCCACACACTGCACGTGCCACAACCGATATGCTGAAGGATGCATTTCCCGGGCGCCTAATCTCCCGTTTTGGCGATTTGCACTGGCCAGCAAGATCGCCTGATTTGACCGCTCCAGACTTCTTTTTGTGGGGCTTTTTGAAGTCGCGGGTTTATGTCAACAAGCCTCAGACTCTTGCAGCTCTTAAAGACAATATCCGTCAAGAATGTGAGGACCTATCGCCGGAAGTTATGGCCAAAGTGATGGAAAATGCCATAAAAAGGGCTCAAATGACAATCAACTGTGGCGGCGGCCATTTACATGACATCATATTCTCGACTTGATGTAAAAAAAAATTAAAAGACCAAATAAAAATAATCCACAAGAAGAATCAAAGTTTTTCATTTTTTTTTTAAATTACAGCCAAAAAACATCGGAAGGTTATTTTTGCGCCACCCTGTACACGTATTTACATTAACTTTAGAAATTTCTTCTTCATTTATAGCAAATTTACATTGCAGTATTTAACTAGTAAAAAGTTGATTGAACTGCTAATACATACAAATTAAGCAGTTAATTCACTTTTTACTAATTTAGCTTTTTAGTCTAGACAACTAATATTATTTGTAACAGAAAAATTCATTTTGTTCCTCCTCCTCGGAAAAATAATCTGAATAATGTTTTTGCTGGGTTGATCTACAATAAACTACAAAATCTAAATGAATTTATGAGCAGCGTCTGCTATATTCTATAGTATTTTAACAACTGATCATTTTTAATCATTTTATAGAATTTTATGCATATGCTGCATATGATTCAATGACCACAATAGCAATTAAGAATGTTATTAGTGTACAAAAAAATAAAGAAAAGATATTGAGGAGATGGTCAGCTAGTGTCATGACTGCAACCACAATAAAATATTTAAAGAATTTAAATTATCTTGACTTAAAAAGTATAAGTTTAGCTTAAACTTACGAAAGTAGTTTTATCTATTACTGAATTTACTCTATGTCCCAAATCTCGTAGAAATGGGATCTTGGCAAAAATCTAGTTCATAACTGGATCTAAAACCAGATTTGTCATATAAAGAAATTCAGTTTCATAACCAAATTCTCCACATCTGGCATCACCTACCTTGTGCAAAAATAAAATGTACACTAATAATAAATTTTAATTATTAAAGAATACCTAATGAGTTGTAATTAAAAAAAAATGCTTTGTTGGTTAAAAGTTAATTTAAATTCAGCATTTATTTTCTAATTTTTATTTCTGGCAAACAACACTGGAATAGTGCTGCCAAGACTAATCACGAACAAAGTAAAAACCCCAGCTTCCAAATACTCATCCCTAATTAAAAACACTTTAAGTACAGGATGTCCGCCGGGAAGGTATACTACTTTGTTTTTCCGCCATTTTGGTAAACATTAGTCTAGACAGTTCATATTTGGCAGTCGTGAAGTAGACACGTGGTAAATTTATTAAGGAAAAATATTCGATAAGCAAACGTGTTTTAATCGTTAAAGTCGGTTCTGGGCAATGCAAAACCCTCAAATTATTCATCAGTCACCTTTGCATCCATTAAAAGTGACAGTCTGGTGTGCAATTTGGTCAGGAGGAATCATTGGACCTTACTTCTTTGAAAAAAATAACGGCGTAACGGTAACTGTGAATGGGGAGCGATATCGTGACATGATTGAAAAATTTTTCACGCCACAACTGCATGCTTTGGGCTTGATTAACATGTGGTACCAACAGGACGGTGCCACATCGCATACAGCCAGGATTACAATGGAATTACTGCGAGACCTCTTTTCACACTAAGTTATTTCAAGAAATGGTGATGTTGATTGGCCTTCACGGTCGCCTGATTTGACTGCTCCGGACTTCTTTTTCTGGGGTTATCTGAAAAGCAAGGTTTATGCAAACAAACCAGAAACGCTTGAGAAACTCAAACAAAATACCGCGTGAAATATGTGCTCAAAAGGGCCCGCATTTGTAAGGCTAACAGAGGCGGACATTAACCTAATATTGTATTCCATACATAATTGCCGAAATTAAATAAAACATTTATCAATATAAGATCCATTCTCTTTCATTTAAAAATTATAAACAAACAAAGTAGTATACCTTCCCGGCGGACACGCTGTATAAAGCGATATTACGAGGGCGGATAAATAAGACCGTGACTTTTTGAATGAAACAGTTTTTTTTTGCAAAAAAAAAAAAAAAAAAAATTTTCAACATCTTTTAGCTCAATACATTTAGTCCAAAGTATCTTCAATTTTTGTATCCGTTCTAAAAAATAGGATTTTTCGAGGTCCATAAAATAGACATCTGTTTGATCAATAATTTTATCGTTGGAGCTAAATCTAAATCTCTTTCCACCGAGCCATTTCTTTAGGTTTGGAAATAGAAAATAGTCACCCATTCGTAGCCCAATTCATGGAATTTTGCCAATCCTTTGAAGTTGTCACACCATTACGTTTGTGGTCATTTGAGAGCAAACGCGGCACCCATCTTGCAGTCAGCTTTCTTAAATACAACTGATCATTTAAAATAGAAGCTGAACTGCCATATGAAATGCCTATGGCATCAACAATCTCAAGCACTTTAACTCTACGATAGGCCAACACCATATCGAGGATTTTTTTCAACATTTTCGGGTGTATTGACCTCAATTGGCCATCCAGAACGTTAAGCGTCATTTGTACTTGTGCGACCACAACGAAAGTCAGTAAATCACTTGTTTACCCTTGAAATCGATGGTGCAGAGTCCCCATAGTATTTATCAAGCTTTTCCTTGGTTTGATTGACGGTTTTTTTACGCAAAAAATAATGTTTAATGAGCACTCGAAATTCATTTATTCCATTTAAAAAAAATCCACGAAATTGTGTGTTTTGAACAGCACAAAGTAAATGACGGAACATGCACAAAATTTGACAGTAGTCTATTAACAGGTGGTACTTGATGGGAGCAGTGTTACATTTCATATAACTACGAGTGAAGTTCGAAAAGTCACGGACTTAAAATCCCTAGATTTCAATGGAAATCTTCGAACATTTATTTGTAAGGATTTTAATAACCTGTAATTGCGTAATATACCAAAAATATGGTAGTGGGAATTAAAAAAGAGTGAAAAGAAACCAAAAAGGATACTATTATCCAATTATTGGTATTTCCAATCACCTTTACGAAAATTAGAAATTATGTACAGTAGAAGCAACCATTTATTTAGTGCTAGAATATTAGTACAAACTATCAAATTTATTAGAAAATAGTCGATATTCGAAAGTGGTAACTACAAATACGGTTATCCTGATCAAACATATCATTAAATGAGGGTTTCAGTTGAACCAACCGAATTGTGGATTATAGAAGCCACTAACGATTGGTAAACGAATTTTCTGCTAAATTTATTTTCCTAAAATATTATTTAAATTTAAAATTAGTCATCAAAATTTATAAGTGTTTGTAAGCTAGTGGGTAGAGAGCAGCCTAGTACTTCTAATTTCAGAGCTCAAATCCCAGTAAAGGCAAACATTAAAAAAATATATTTTTTTTTAAATTAAAATATTCAAATGTTTAATTACCATAGAAAATTTAATTAAATTGTGGTGCAGTAAGCAAGTGCGAATTATGAATCTGGATGAATATGTTCGAAAAGATCTAACGCTAGTTATGTTAGTAAATTTATTTTTCTCTAGAGTGGGAGGAAAATACATTTTTATTGAGTTTAAATTTATTTTTATTAAATATGTTTTTAAAAATTTTTTTTAAAAATTTTATGGTTCCTTTTTTGTCAGCTGTTGATCAGCGTTGCCACTTTTTCAATCAAAAAAGTCTACCAAAAAACGAAACGCAGTGTTGCATTCTGTAAAAGTCTACACATTTGAGAGATTTTGATGATAGTTCATACAAACCTCGTGAAGGCTTACATTAATATGGGAAATCTTGAGATTTTACACAAGGTTTTCACTAAAATCATGATTTTAGTTGAAATCTCGTGATTTGCAAACGAGGCATTAACACTATTTCTTTTATCTTGGTAAAATATTTTGAATTCCGTAACGTTCGTTACGAAACGTTATATACAAACAAATTTTGCCTTTACCGATATCCATAATACATAACTGATTAATTCACACATTATTTTCACATAAAAAACAATTTTTCGTCAATACAAAATCAAGCGGGATTTCGGAAAAGTGTAAATTTAGTGTAAAAAAAACCTGAAATGTGAGAATTTTTCTATAGGAAATTTTTTTCAGAATCTAAGGGTTTTTCTTTAGAGAAAAATTCTAAGGAGAAAGTTGTAAAAATCTCGAAATCTGATCATTTTTTTATAGGGAAAAGTATTCTCAGAAAAATTTTCTCAGAATCTGAATATTTTTTGTATAAAAAAAAAAAATTATGATAATCTGAATTTTATTCTTTTAGAAAAAGCTCTAGGATTCGAAATATTTTTCTACAGTAAAAAGTTCTCACTATCTAAGGATATTTCTATAGAAAAATATTATTGCAACTTAAGGATTTTTTTTTATAAAAAACAAAAGATTTTTTCCATAAAAAATGCTCAGATTTTGAGAAATTTTTTTTATAGAAACATCCAGATTTTAATTTTTTACTAGAGAAAAGAGTTTCTTAGATTTCAATTGTTTTTTATCAGAAAAAGTTCTTAGCATTTTATAGAAAAAAATTATAAGAGCCTGTAGATTTTCTTAAGGAGATTTTTTTATAAATCTCAAAATCTGTGTTTTCTACAGAACAAAGTTCTAAGAATTTATTTTTTTTTTTGTAGAAAAATCTAAATATTTTAAACAAAAAAATTTTTAAATATTTTTATACGAAAATATCCTTGGAATTTAAGAATTTTCTATAAAAAAAAAACAAAATTAGAGTTCGAGGATATTTCTGTAGAAAAAAATTCTCAGAATCCGAGGATTTTTGATATACATATAATAGGTAATTTAAGTTAAAATACTAAATACTGAATAATAAGAAGATTAAAGGGAAGGCAAACAATTAATTGAATGTTTAAATTAACAAAATCAGAAATTAAATAAATTATGAGGAGTGTTCTTGGAAATAAATCCACATAAAATTATTATTCACATAATTTACCGCGGATTTCTTTCCCAGAAAAGTCCTTTATATTACACTTAAAATTCTAAATACTTTAAATAAAATTACGATATAAAAGGAACATTCTAATAGTATGGGGTTTTTGAAAGGGATATCAATATAAGAAACTCTGCTTCAATACCTTTTTTAGTGTTAATTTTTTGTGGTACTGGAGTGAGAGCTTGAAATGTGAAAAATCGTTAAATATAATATTAAATTAAACAGAAAAAAAGAAAACATTTTATTATATTTTCCACATAATTAAACAAAGAAATAAAAAGTACTAAAAATAAAACAAAATATTTGTTTAAGTTTGCAAAATCATAAGTAAATAGACAATAAAATATAATCAACTTAAATGAGTTAAAAAACAACTGTTAACATTTTAATAAAATATTAAAAAATGTGAGTCAGAGTAAATAAAATATTTAACTAACAAACAACAAACTTAAGGCATTTGTTAAAAGTAACATTGTCAAGTGTTTTTAAGATTTGTGTAAGCTGAATGTAAATTATAATTCAATGTGTCTTCTAGATTAAAAATAATTGCATTTCAACTAAAAAATTATGTTTTAAAATGTTCAACAAAATGGTTAAACAATTTCATACCGAATCTAATACCCCACTATAAGAGTTCTGAAAGAAAATTTGATTGTGGATCGGGAATAAATTTTATGTGAGATATTTTTCATTGGGATGAAAATGCACATCAACATTATTCAAGTTTTTACGGATTAATTGTAAATATCTTTTATCCCATCTTAAATGGAGAAATAATCCGCTATGATTTATTAAGTTAAAAACTCTGTGATACGCCACCCAGTATCTCAAAAACTATTACTGTTCAGGAGAGACAAAAAATGTTTTATTATAAACTTGCGAAGTTTTTTAACTATTTTTTTTTTTGTAATTTAAAGTTCATTACTTTTTCAATTTAAAAAAAAAAATTATTAAAAAATGTCACAAATTTATTTCAAAAAGTTTTTGTCACTTTTGAAAAGTTGTAGTTTTAGAGATATGAGGTTGCGTTACATATGTTTTTTCCAAACCTTTTCGATCAACTCAAATAATTTTTATTGGCAAGAATAAATGTTGTAATTGGAATATATTAAACAATTCTGCAGCGTACCGTAAGTGTGTTTTCAAAGAGAAGATTATGGTTGATCTGTATAAATTTCATGTGAGATATTCTTCTTTCGAATCAACATCATGAAATTTTTCAAAATGAATGTCTGTAAATTTTCGGTTATGTAAATGAAGCTTATATATAAAATATAAAAAAATGGTGACTTGAGTCGCCAACATTTGGATTGGGGACTTCTGTCCTTCATTAACCTGTCCATGAAAAGCAAATCGCGATAACTCTTCAGTTAGATTTTTTTTTTTAAAGGCGGCCATACACTTTGTTCTGTTATGGCAGTTTTAACCGCACGGGTAAAACTGTAGGGTTAAACACGAACAACGACCATATCAACACACGTTTTTATTTCAGTTCAAGTCAAAAAAACAAAAAATAATCAGCTGGCGTTCTAATATTACCTGGTATTCGACTCTGACAAAAACCTTCCTTTTTAACAGCGTAATCACTCACACGAGCAGTTTTGAACGAACACGTTTGAAAACGGACGGTTTAAATTAAGTTGTGACAGATATTTTTGAGCACGTTCAAGAATGGCAATTTTACCCGTGCGGGTAAATTATATTTCAGTACTTTTCATTATTTTTTTTCTATTCAACTATGGTAATAGTTGTTTTACAGCTAAAACAATAAATACTGTTTACTACAAAAATAAGTGTCGTGTAGTAATTGAAGTATACAGATCAGTGGTCGGCAGAAAGAGAGAATATGAATGTAGTGGTGTTTTACACTGTAAGAAATTATTTGATCTTTCTAGGTAAATGAATGAATAAATTTATAAATGAATTAATCGACAAGAGAATATCCGTATTTATTGAATCAAAATGGTTCATGTTTTTGTTTTCTCTATTATAAAAAATAAAAATAATAATGATAATAATAATTTTTTGACAAATAATAATAATTTTTTGAAAAAAAATAAAAAAAAAATTCTTCCCACTTAACATTTCACATTGTTAATTTAAAATGTAAACGAAAAACAAAATAAATACCTACAATAAAAAAAACCTATAATAAAAAAAAAACAAATTTTTAGAGTGTACTTTATTTCTTCAACAAAGCGGCATATACTTGCTCTGGTAGCGTACTACTGAATGAAATACTTGTATTTTTTGTGCTCTAAGATGTGAATTTGTTGACATTCGTGTAGTGTACGTGTAAATTGCCGATTGTGTTCGGCCCCTGAGTGCTATGAGTGACGTTCACTGATATAGATATAAAAGAAGTATATTGACCTTCTGAGGTAAAGTATTCAAATGTTCGCTGCAGGAAACTTTTTCTTATTAGAGATTTTTCTTAGAAATGTGTATTTTTCTAGTACTCTTTCAAAAAAGATTCTGAAATGATAGATATTTTTCAAAGAAATGGCTCGTCTATAAATACAACAATTTCAAGGCAGCGTGTCTTTGAAAAAATCATTTACTTTTAGTCATTTTTAAAGGCAGAGCAATACCGTTCGTATTTTCACTAAAAATTTAGTATTTCGATAGTATAGGATTATTTTTCATAAGGAAAATCGTAATGTTTTAGTACTTTTCTAAAGAAAGAATATGTTTTTAGTACTTTTTTACAAAAAGGGTAGTCTTTTTGGTAGAACATACAAGTCTTTGGAATAGAAAAACTTTAGGAAGCATTCGGAAACATTTAAAATTATTAAAATCTTGACAAGAAACTTTTATGCAGCTTAAGCCTTCATGACACTAGATTTTTTCTTGACTTTCTTTTAGAGTTAATATTTAAATTTTAAGTTATTTACGAAAAAGTTAAAAGGGCATAGACTAAAATCAAATAAAAATCATAAAAAGGTCAGAAAAAAAATCAAGTGTCATACGGGCTTTAATAAAATCTTTTAAATACAACCTGTGTTATGTAATAACATTTTACTAAAATTTTCTTAAAAATATTGTTAAAACTTACCTGCTTGCTGTTGTTCATCTTCATTCATATAAGTGGCCAAAGCAGCCAAAGAACCCAAACGAGCTTCGTTTGTCATATAGGCCGTGGTAAAGGAACCAACACGGAAATTTGGTTTCATTAAATGATTTTCCTCTTCACTTTCATTAGTGCTAACAACACCAGCTGCAGTTAGGCGATGATGATGATGTTGTTGCAGTGCATTATTTGTCAATGGCAATTGTTCACTGGAGCTTGAACTTTTTAATTGTATCAGGGCTTGTGTTATTTCTTGAATTTGTTGAGGTGACATATTTTCAAATGATTGTATAATTGACGATTGAGAATGATGCTGCTGATGATGATGATGATGATTTTGATTATGATGTTTTGTTGCAACCGCCTCATGGTGAGTGGTGGTGGTGGTAGTGGTGGTTGTACTATGGTTATGATGATTATCTTCTGAATTCGTATCAGATTTTTTACCATTTGTACAGGACAATTTCTTCTTACGCGTCTTGCGACGTTTTAAGGAACCCTTACTATCATAACTTTTAGCTTGAATGGTAGAAGATGAAGTACGAGGTCTGCCAGGTGATAGAGAATCTAATGCCGATTCACTTATAGAATGTGAAGCTAAGCCAGATTGAACATTGGTAATAGTATTAACTTTTGATGCCACCTGTTTGGCATCGGTAGTCAATTGTGATAGACAGGATACCGACCAAGGTCGCTCTGATTTGCGTCTAGTTTGTTGACGTTTTACCACCTTAACATTTAAACTTTGATTACTGGTAGCTGCATTAACAATAGGCTCAGCAGAACCACCAATACGTTCGGTTGAATTACCATAAGAATTTGTACTGGTTTGCATACAAGTGGCTATAGAATCTGATACTTCTGAGGTATCTGAACAATGTTGTCGTATAGAATCTGTTTCGGAGGCTTCTCCCGAAGCTTCACAATCATCTGTACGTATTGGACTGGGTGCCGTACTATTGGGTATTATTGAACGATCCTGATGTGATCCATGTGTAGAGGAAGATTTTTGCATTTGCACTGGCGTAGAGGGTTGATGTTCAAGCCACTCCTGCTTGGTAATAAAATAGAGACAATTATAAGATAAAGTATTTAAATTTTCATATTTTTCACACTAACCTGTACCCGTTTTATGGGACCCGGCATTATAATTTCACGTTTTTTAACAGTTGTGGAAATTTGCACAATATTGCCGCCGACGTTGTTATTGTTGTTACCACTACTGGAATGCTTTTGTTTAGTTGGTGTTTTCAAAGCTTCGTCACGTACTAAATGCTCTGCTTCAAGTACCAACTGTTTGATGGATTCAGACGATACTTTACCCTAATGAGAGCAACAAAATATATGTAAAAAAAAAACAATACAAAATAAAAACGAGAAAGGGAGAGAAAGAAAAATATAAATTAATATAAAAGTTTGAAAAAGTAAAATGAGCATTAATAAAAAACACAAAAAAAAAAAAAAAATAAAAGAAACAAAGTGGTCAATTGTGACCGCATAAAAGAATACCCTTCTTCTATTGTATAAATATAATTAAGTTGAATTTAAGTTAAAAACAGATATATATTGGATTTAAACCATTGAGGAATTAAGAATTTTATACTTCAACTTTATTTGTATAATTGTTAAATTGTTATAAAAATATGTTTGTAAAAAATTCTGTCTGTGTTCTAATTTTAATGCTCATAACCAGGGAAACCGCAAATATGCTCTAAAAAAAAGTGGTTTATGCGCATAAAATATGCACTTAAAAAGTTTTTAAAAGGTATTACGAAAAAACATGTTTGGCATTCAATACCTTTTCATAATAACGGTAGTTGGCTACCACAGCTACTTTGAGACCGATATGAAAATTTTAAAATGGCGATTTTATTAAAAGCAAGTGTCTTTATGTTTAACCGGGTTTATTGCGCCATTTTATCGGTTCAATTTTGAAATATCTTAAACTACCGTTATAATAACGCTAAACTACCGAAACATCGATTTACAATAATAAAATAAACCTCGTGATATTTGAAAACACATGTCACTTTTGCAACCGCAGTTTAAAATTTTCGTATCGGTATTGATCAGAGCGTGATAGACAACTATCGTTATAATGAAAAGGTATTGCCTTCCAACCATGCGAAAAGCTGCAAATTTTTCCATATTTCAGTCAATTCTACATTTAGTTTGGATTTTCGCGTTTATATTATTTTAAAACAAGTTCTTCTTTTAAATTAAAACAATAAGTAGAATAAAAGAACGGGAAAATGTTTGAAAAATGACATCATAGCAGCTTTTAAATTTTTAAACGGGTTTTTTAAATAAAAAATACGATTTTCAATTAAGGTTGTTTCTGCAATAACAAAATTTTGATTTAAATTTTCAAATAACAAACAATGTTACATTTAACCATACCCAGCAAAATAAGAGCTGAGGAAGAATTAGTCAAACACTAGATCTACTGAACCCGAAGTTGTGAAAATTTCGGTGAATCAATAATGATTTTAACATTGGCGTGTCATTGGGAGGAAGTAGTTTGTTTCGGGCGAATTTAAAAGCTAGTACTTCTTCGAAATCATATGTCAAACTGATTTTATTGAAGATTCAGTCAGCTGTTTGCTAATTCATTTTATTACTTGCAGACCAGAGAACTGCAAAATCAACTTTTTTATTGATTTAATCACACACAAAAATTCTTGTTCGCTTTTAATAATTCAACAAAATTCACTGTAAAATAAAATCAGCATCATGTTACTGAACACTGTTAAGTGATTACATTTGCAAAAAACTTAATCGACAGATGATTTACACTGATCCCAATTACGCGTTCAGTAACATGATGCTGATTTTATTCTACAGTGAATTTTGTTGAATTATTAAAAGGGAACAAAAATTTTTGTGTATGATTAAATCAAGAAAAAAGTTGATTTTGCAGTTCTCTGTTGCAGACCATAATTTTCCCTTACAATCTGTTTAAGTTTGTTATTAATATATTTTTTGGTATAGCATTCTGGGACCATGTCTATATTTTTGATTGTTTCTGCGACTAACCCATATTGCTCAACAAGTGGGGGCTTAGAAGGGGGAGCGCTAACAAATATTAGTTTATCCTATATTATTAAAATAAAAAGAAAATATGCTCTAAAAATTTAGAAATATGCCCTAAAAATATGCGTTTACCTCAAAATATGCTCTTAATGCTGAAATATGCAAAAAATATGCTCGAAGAAATCGATGCCAGAATTCTTAAATTGTTCTGAATCGGATAAATAGTTTTTCCATGGTTCCATACGACGCACAGGAGAAACATGGTATTGCATATTTGCGGTTTCCCTGGTCATAACGAATAACTTTTCTTTCTAAGAATTTGTGGGTACAAAGTTAAATTTTTGAAATAAAAATAGTTTATTTTAAAACTTTACAATTTTAAGTGAAAATTATTTCTTCAGAATTCTTTCTGCGCTTTAAATGTGTATTTGCAACTTTCACTTGATAGATGTCAATGACAAAATATTTAATTTCAATACAATGCCATTGAATTTTTGTTCATTTGTCATTGCTTAAATCAATGGTAACGATTCAATCAATTAAGAACTAACTTTAAAAACAATTGCTATTTAATTAAGTTTTATCAAGTATGTTTACACTTTTCACTCTTCCTTGACCACTGGACAGTAGACCGTAACACCTTACAGACAAACAAAAAAAATTGCCGAACGTAGGGGTCGCCTTTTTAAAATTTTTCGTTATAACTTTGGCATTTACAGTCGCTGATTTTGTATCGAGGGGGGACCAACGAAAAAAATGACTTTTCACTTAAATTATTAATAATTAAAGAACAATTTCAGTGGCATAGAAAAATTGTAATGCCAAAAAAATTGTATTACACTCAAAAATGTTTGTCGGTAGAATCTACGAAAAATGACAGATACAACAAAGGTGTAGGCAGTTAAACGAGCGACAAAGATATTAAACTCTTAAATAACTAAACAAAAAATTGTTATTTTTAACCGTTAAAAAACAACAATAAAAATAACTTACAATGTCGTAAAAATAACTTTCAAATTTTTACTACACAATTAGTAAATAACTGAAAAAAAATAAGTAAAAACTACTAAAGTTATTTTTTGCCGTAGCAAAAAATGTGGAATTCGTCCTGCTTAAAATATTAAATCAAAATTTCAAACAGTACTTTAGTTATTACATTTGTATGCACTGGAGGCCTAAAGTCACCATGGGGTTTAAAAATTTAATAAATTTTTCGTTTATATATATTAGTTTTCAGATTAGAAAATATACAAAATTTAAATTTTATACACTAACTATGGAAAGTAATGCGACAAGTCCGGGACAATCCTTGAACTCAAGGTCAACATTATAATTATTTTTCATAATTAGTGTAAAACAATTTCCATTTTGTATATGTTATAATCTGAATTTAATGAGATCTGGAAAATTTGGTGATTTTTGTGGCCAGATATGAGAAAATCTGGTCATATGATAACATATCTGGTGCCGAATGTGTTATATCTAATAACAGATCTACAACAAAATCGTACACGCAAAGAAAAAACATGGTTGGGTCAATCATATTCGAAGAGCATCATATATTTTTGGGTTTATGGTTGTACCAACCATAATCATACTATATTATTGTTATCATATTATGATAATAAAATAACCATATTTTTACCATATTATGGCCCCTACAGTTATATTATGATTAAAAAATTACCATATTATGGTCCTAAATAAACATGTTATATTGAATTTATCATAATATGATCGCACGTAATCATAGTATGTTCAAAATATTATCACATTATGGCCCCTCATACCTATATTCCTGGATAATCTTAAAGGAAAAGTTCTTAGAAACTATGAAAAAGCTTTTTAAATTTAAGAATATTTCCTTTAGAAATGTTTTTTCTATAAAAAAATTAATATTAAGGACTTTTTGAAGAAAAATTGTTAGGGAAAAAATCAAAGACTTTAAGAACTTTTCTTTGTTTGATTGTATAATTATTTATTGATTGTTGCCAACATTTTATTGTTGCATAATTATCATATTATTTTCTTAGTCAGAATTTTTGTTACCACAATATGGTTACAGCAATATAAAATAGAAGGTGCCAATCATAAAATAGTAAAATATTTACTTAATAATGATGGTAACGACCATGTTGATGGTTAGAAGACCAAAAACTTGGTTCTGACAACCTTACCCGATTACAGCAAGTACAATATAGTAGCAGTGACCATATTATAACCATGTTTTTTCTCTGCGTGTAGCCCTTTTGAATTTTTATCAAAGACCAAAATAAAATGTATTGTCCAGAGCGAATTGTATCTGATTATATACGGTGCGCCAAATTTGTCTAGATTTGATCAAATTTAATTACATCCCAGTATTATAGTCAGTATTGAGAAGGAATTTGTATTGGATTAAAATTATCAAATAAAGTTTCTTACTTAAGTAAAAAAGTTCCACTGGGAAGAGTTTAATCTGATCTTAAAAAAATTCGGATATTCGGAGAAAAACGTAAATCACTTATTTTTTCAGCGGACCAATTGCATGTTTTGGGATTAAGAAGGGATTGACCTTGACAATTTGACCCTGCATAAACGACAGTTAAAAAAAATAAAAGGAAATTTTCGAAATCCCTACGGAGTCATTAAAACACCCATAAATATTTAGCGAAAAAAAACAAATGTGAAATTTAAATTTATAAAAAACTTGTATATAACAGATTTTAAAATACTTCTTCACAATATTTATGCAAAAAGAATATTTCATAGAGAGTTAAAAAATAAATAAGAGCACGGGGCTTGGACTTTAGATTCGGTTTTAAGAGACCAAAATATTCCAAAAATTCTTTAGTAGAAGTCTGTGAGTAGTGTTCTTTAAATCGTCGTTAAGATAGTGTTTCTTGTACACGTTTTACTTCGGACGAACCAAAATACAATAACAACATACATGTAGTCACCCATTTGTCTCACGTCTAGTGGAAACCCCATATACATAAATGTAGGGTATCTTCAAATTTATTAATATATTTTAAAAATTTGCAAATATTTGTTTTATTTTTATTGGAAAAATAAAACCAGAAAACAAAATATTGATTGAGTACAAGACTTTCGAGAATCACAATGAAATAAAAACAAAAACAAAAAAAAAATCAGTAGACTCTTATCTTTAAATTTTCAGTTCATTGTTTTAATAACGCTCATTTAGAATAAATACGATAGTAGATACTTCAAATATTGTATATTTTTTTTATAACACAAAAAGTGTTAAAAAAGGTTGTCTGTCCACATACCACGTATACTAAACTAAGTTATCAAGAAATTTTATATTTATATACCACAATAAAGTGTCTCTTATCCCACTTTTAAAATCTTCATCATCATCATAATAATGCATAATCGTCCGTCCGTACGAGTTTTAAATACAACAAAAAAAAAACAGATATTAAAGGGTGTGAAATATAAAATCCTACACAACACACGCCAAGTAGGGGTAATTACACTATTTCCAGAATTATTATTTGTTTTTCAAAAATTATTATTTTTTTTTTTTTTAATATTTTTCAATTTTACTTTAAAACTTATAGTATACATACTATTAAATGCAAATATTATGTATGTATGGCTAGTTTATATTATAAGAATATCGGTCAGATTTGGCAAACAAAACAACGATATATACAGTTAAAAAAGTTAAAAGGTGGTATTTGATTTTAAAATAACTAAAAATCAAGATATTTTTAACTGTTAAAGAACAATTAACAAATGCAAAAAAAAAAAAAAATAAATTACAATAAGGGTTTTCACTCTTGGTAGTAAAGTACCCTTGTAGACCTTGTAAAGGTTGTAGATATAGTAAAAAAAACTATTATTTACTAAACCACAACAACAAAATGTATGTAACTATAATTTAGTAGGCTGTGGTTACAACACCAAAAGCTATAGTAAACACATGTTGTACATTTACAAGACTAAAACAGCTGATGGCTTAGCCGCCAAACCTATTGTTTGATTTTTTTTTTATTTTTCATTTCGTGGTCACTATTAAAAAAAAGAGTTGAATAATGGATACAAATAATGGAAAACCCCAACTTAAAACAAAAGCATGAAAAAATAAGTAATAAAAGATAGTGAAATTTAGCAGCTATTGGTTTTTATTATTACAAGTAATACCGTATCTTCAAACCCAGAATCTCTGCAAATTCTATTTGATTAATTGCATTTTGCTCCTAAAAATTTATAATTTTATATTTATCCGTAATTATGGGCATTTTTGTTAACTTCAAATTCTTTTTGATATTTTTAAGTTCTTAAATTGATGAAAAACAAAACAAAAATCAATTGATTCATTAATTTACAATAGCTGTGTTTATGCGAAAAGTAATTACACGAAAAAGTCGTTCACGCTTTGTAGTATAAAATCTTTGTAAATATACCACCAAAAGTGAAAACCCTTAATGTCATAAAATATACCGACAAAAATTGGTGCGCTAATTAATTATTATTTAATTTGGTCCTTCATTTGGACTACTTTTTGCATACAACATCAATCAAATGGCCACCTCTTTTGGGCGGTAACTTCGGTATGAATGTTCTGAGTCTTGTTGACGTGAATGTTCTGAGTCTTGTTGACGTACACATTGCTTTTCAAATACCCTTACAAAAAGAAGTCCGGAGGGGTAAAATTTGCAGATCTGGGTGGCCAGTGACTTTTTTTGGCATTACAAGTCCAGGGAATTTTAATTGCAGAAACTGCATTATTTGGCTTGTAGTGTGGCATGGTGCTCCATCTTGTTGCAACCGGTAACCGTCCAGACCTTTTTTCAAGAATTTTGGGGTAGACATAACACATCGGCTGAAAAGTCCGTAGGATAACCAAAAAACAACAATTTTTTTTGGCAAAATTCATCAACATTGTCTCCTTCTAGAGCCATACAATCAAGCTGACACATTCCTTCGATATCTTTAAGGTATCACTATGCGGTCCGCCAAAACGACTCGTGTCAATTTTTTTGATGTTTTCTTTTGGTCGACAAGAGCGTTCAGCGTCATCGGTGTTTGTACGACCACGTATAAAATGCGCAAACCACTTTGCTACCATTTGTCTCGATGGAGCAGAGACCGAATAACATTTATCAAGCCAGTCTTAGGCTTGAACACTGCTAAATTTTTTTCAAAACCGTAAAAGTAGCGTCACTAAAAAAGCTGTTCACTAATTGTCATAAAATGATGACAAGTATCATCTAAAGGTTGGTAGTTCCAAAAACTTATATGGATTTTCATTAGTGGCGCCACCTATGTGTCATCTTTAGATTTTTCAGCCGATGTGTTAATGAGCCATCATCCACCGATATCATTTCTCTTCGACAATTTCGCCTTCTTTGAAGAAAAATTAGCCAAGCAGTCACTTTGAGTCATGCAATGGAATTTTCTGGATCTCGTGTGGATTCCCCAAATACGGCAATTTTTCCTATAAACGCCACAGAGTGTAAAATGAGCAAATGTTTGGCCGTATTATGTTATAATCGACGTGGCCGGTCTGCCAGCAAAATTCTTTGGCGCAATTGCACTTTATATGAAAACAAGTGCAGATTATTCTTTAAAATGTACCTCAGTGTTTCCACTGACGCTAAAATGCTAAGCGAGGTGACGATAAGAATTATTTGGGTTTTTTTTATCGCTTCAACCAGTTTACTGAAACGTCTTTGGCGTTGATGTGAATAATTTCCCACAGTCCCACGACACTAAACGACGAAAAGTGTTTGTTTTCAAATGGTATTTCATGGCACACAACTGAACGACTATTTTCAATTTACAGCGTCACTATTTCGTCGCGCTGTTTCGTTTTACGGAATTGGCATTTCAAAAACATATGTGCTTAATTGGTTGACAAATGTCAAAGTTATTAAATGTTGCCATACTTATACAAAAGTTAATGGACCCTGGTTAATTTTGTCGTTTTTTTTTATTTAAATGAAAACATATTTTTCTTTTGATTGAATGTGTACCGAATATAAAAATCCAAGCGGTATAATAAATTTTCTGATAATTTTTTGCGAATGAAGAATATATTCTGAATCTTGAAAACTTAACCATTTTTTTTATTATTTAAAAAAGTAACAAAAATTAAATGTTTGCTGTTTAAATACTGGTTTGGTAGTCGTTTACTATGTTATTAATAAAAACTGCTTTAAACAACTGTTATGAAATACAGCACATTTATTGTTGTTTTATATTTTGCCACAGAAACACAACTGTAATTACAGTTAAAAACAACAACTACTGATTACTACACAAACAACTGTCATGTAGTAACTGTGAAATATGTTAAGACATTTGTTTTTGATATAAAACTGGAAATGGTGTTAATTAATCTAAAAATATAATTTTAAATTTTATGTGTTATTTTTTTATTTAGCACTTTATTTTTAAAGATTTTGTTGTCTTTTTTTTTGTCGATATTAAGATAGTAAACTTTTAATAATTAAATAATTTGCAGTTTTTGTTTTGTTTTTTGCAATTTCAGCTGTATTAAAAATTTATGAATTTGTGTTTGTTAAACATTTAAATAGCGATATTTATTTTTTAGAAAGATGACCTCATTTTTGTGAATTTTTATTAGCATTTTTTTTTTATGAAACAAACTTATCAATTTATAAATTTTTTACAAAAAGAAAAATTAATAGGCGAAATAATGAAATTCTAGTACATACTCGTATATCTAAGTATTATCTTGTAAGTACCTGCTTTACGGAAAATTTATATAAACTGCAACCAAATAGTTCCCCGAACATGGCGTTGTCATACACAGAACAAAGTATCACAAAATTTTAAGTAATTAAGAATATTTGTTAAAATTCAAATTCAATTTTTAACAATTTTTTGTTTGAAATGTTTGTAAATTGTTATTTTTCATATAAAAATTTTTTGAAAATAAATATTTAAGTTACAAAAAAATAACAAAAACTTTTTTGTAATTACAAATTTCATTTTTGGTGCCTTTTAAAAAAATATATTTTTTTTTTGTATTTTCAAAAATATTCTATGAGAGATGTTCAATATAACAAACAGAATTTTGTAATTTCTTTCTGTGTAGGGGTGTTGAGCAATGGGGCAGTGACATGTTACAAAACTAATATGTTGCTATATAACCCTTGTCACCTTTTTAACCTCATATACTTTTGTTTTAACAGTTTTTTTTTCAGATTCTACCAACAACCTTTTTAATGCGTACTTTATACGAACTGTCACAGTTCCTTTAGAACAAATTTGAAAACGCAAAAAAAAAAAAGAAATTAATAAATAGTACCATTTTGAATACCACTTTTAACAAAAATAGTGTGATGATTGTACCGTTAAAATTTATCATAATTACGTTTTTAGTTTGAATTAAAGGAAATTAAAGATTTTTTTACAAATACAAGAAAAGCAACATTAAAAAACAACATAAATAGTAACCGAAACCATGCGGTTATCGGTATGAGTAACGCTACTTTCTATTTTTTCAGTAATAGTTTTTTTAAGGGTAACGGTATTTTAGTTATATTGGTAACGATATTAAAAATATTTCGTAATGGTATTTCACGGGTAACGGTTTTTTTGAATTATTTCGGTAACGATATTTTAGCGATAACGGTATTATAATTATTTCTGTAAAGGTATTTAAAGGGTAACGATTTTTTAGTTATTTCGCTAAGGGTATTTTAGGGGTAACGATAGTCAGCTGAAAGGGTTTTGAATCGATGGTATTTTAATCTGCCACGCATGAGAAATAATCAAAAATTCAAAAGTCTCAAAATCGCTAAAATTGAAAAAAATAAAAATTCCAAAATTAAAAGACTCGCCAAAATAAAAAAAGCTAAAATTGGAAAAAAATCACTGAAATTAAAAGAAATCGGCAAAAATTAAAAAAACTGCCAAAATTGGAAAAGTCAAATCGTCAAACTGGAAAAAATCAATTAAATTTAAAAATGCGAAAATTCGAAATTTGCTAAAAATCAAAAAAACAAAATTCGAATAACGCTCAAATTAAAAAAAAAATTGCAAAATTTTAAATAATCGCTAAAAAAAACGTCAAAATTGAAAAAAAAAAATCAAAATTAAAAGAAGTTGCCAAAATAAAAAAAAAAAAAATTGAGCATCGGCCCAGAATAAGAACCTGACATTGTTGCTATGAAAGAAAACAAGCCCAAAATAACAAATTACGACGGTTACTGCACAAATTGTCATATATATTTTAGTGTAAAGAGTACCGTAGAAATTCTTTACTCTCCGAGGCCTCCTTTCCTTATTAACGACGCAATTTTTTTTTTTTGGTTTTTACATTTTAATTTTATAAAAACATTAAAAAGATATAATTATTTTAATAAAAATTTAGAAACGAACATACTAAGATGATTTATAATATGTTGTTTATTCGCGAGTATACAAAGAGAACATAAGAGCCATAGAATATCGTATGCTAATTTTACTCTTTGTGTTTTGTTTACAAAAAAAAACTTTTCAAATGCGGGAACTCTGTTAAGAGAATTAGAAATAAAAAACAAGAGAATAAAAGAAAAATCGTTTTGAAAATTAAATAGATTCTATTTCACAACTGCAACGCTCGGCGTTGCTGTTGTGAAATACATAACGCTGTTATTCTGGACCGATACTGAAGAGAATCGCTTAGATAGAATTTTAAAAACATTTGCACCAGAGATCTCAAGTTTCGAGTTACTTGGCTAGATTTTAAGATCGCATGTATTTCGAGAATTATTCATTGCAGACAGAGATAGGTCTATATTTGGCGATATTTAATTTTTTATATTACAATTTATTTTTAATTTTGGTAATTTTTTATACCGATTATTTGAATTTTTGTCTAGTTTTAAATTTTTGTAATTTATTAAAAATTTTGGCGATTTGTCGATAAAAATTTTAAGCGATTTTTCAAATTTTAGTCATTTTTTTTAAACTTAATTTTTTTTTTATATTTCGGAGATATTTTCTGGCAAATTTTTTAATTTTCGTGATTTTTTTTTAAATTTTGGTAATTATTTTTACTTTTGGTGATTTATTTTTAACAAATTAATAATTTTTACCATGATTTCAATAATTGTTTTTTGTTGCTTTTTTATGTTTGTAAGATATCGTTAGTGTAATAAAATAACATAATTGTTAATTTTCCAACTTTTTTAAATCGAATATTATTCCCAAAAATTCACAATCACATTACAAAAAGGAATAATTGATTGAATAAGAAAGAATCGAATGAATTACTAATAATAGAATTCAATGATTGATAAAATCGAACAAGATAAATTGACTAAAGTCTGTAAAGTTTCATTAATTTACCAAAAAAAAATTTCACTACTTTCATCGGACAAAATTTCTCTTTGTGTAGAGTTCCCCCTTTACGGAATGGGTGTTTTTTTTGTCTGGAAAAAGACCAGTAAAAAAAAGTTTTCGTACATATTAGAAAAATTCTTCAAATCTAAGTTTCCTTATATAAAAAAAGTCCTCGAGGAATTTTCCTTATCTGATGTTTCTCACTAAAAAATTCCCTTAATTTACTCTTTATGTCTGCCTCAAGTACTAATTTTGTGTTAACAGACAGATGTCTCCACATTTTCCTGTTTTCACTTTAAAATTTTTTTGTTGTCTTTATATCTATCTCGTGGCTATATAGTTTTTTTTTTTTTTTTTTTTTTTTTTTTTTTTTTTTTAACCAAGTTTAATGCTTAAATTATAGTTAATTGAGTTTAGTTTAATTTTTTTTATACCGTAATTTTTGTCGTTGTCTCTGTAGTTTTATATTTTACAATATGTACCATGTTTTATATGTCGTTTATGTTTTGCGTTAATTGGCTAACTTAAGTTGCTTCTGACCAAGTGTGTTTGCATTTGCTTGACTTGAGGATTTTATTTTTTTTTTTAACGCAAAGTTAAGAGTTTGAAGTTTGTAATAATTGTCATTAATTATCACAAACGCCCAATCTTGTTTTCTATGTTAAATACAATGGAAACAAAGTTGTAATAGATATAAAAAAAACAATTTTTTTTATCTATTTCTCAGTAACTTCTCTAAAATGAGTGTTGTTAAGATAAAACTGAAAGAAAAATAGGGCATACAATTTGAAAGTGATAAAATACTTGCTTTGTTTAGGTAAGATTTTTGAGATTTGTGAACAATAAAAAAAAACTAAGAGTTTTTGAAAGAAGTATAATGAAGCATTTCATCAAGTTTATGAATTTAAAATAAAATTATTTTATAACAAGTAAAAAAAGGCTTAAATTTTGCTGTGCCGAAAAATTTTATTTGTATATGAAAAAAAATTTTGTGATGGAAAAATTTTTGAGATGAAAAAAAATGTTAAAGGTAAAAAAATTTTTTTCGAGGTAAAAAATATTTTTCAGGTAAAAACAAATTTAGTGGTGAAAAAAAATTTTAGTAGTGAAAAAAAAATTTTGAGGTGAAATATATTTGAGGTGAATATAAAATATTATTCAATTCTAAGCGACTGGTGAAAAAACAAGAGGAAATATTTGCCGGGTGCTACTATGAAATTGTATTGTACTAAAATACAACAATAATTTGTATGGAAAATTTAGAGGTACCTTCACATTTTCACAGACAGACAGACGGAAATCGCTAAATCGACTTGAAATCGCATCAATATAGGTCTTAGACCCATATTTCAGCATGTTACAAACGGAATGACAAACCACACATATATGGTGGAGGGTATATTCATATTTATTTTATAAAATTGTTTAATTATTAAAAGTTTTCATTGGTTAAAGTTTAGAAGAAAGTGTTTCTTAAATTTATAAAAAATACTGTAAAACTTTTCACTCAAGTTAAAAAAAAACAAAATTTTATTAATTTAATGAAAATTTTGATGGCTAAATTTCAATAATAAAGACTTTAATAAAGTCCATCAATTGTCATATATTACAAAAAAAAATTGTTCAATAAGATCTATGCTGGGTAAGCTCCAGAGTATAAAAATATAAACAGTTCAATATTTCATATATAATTTTTTAACTGTATATTTTTAGGTTATACTTTTTTTTGTTATTACTATTTAACTATCTTAATCTTGAATGTTTGTTTAGTTACTCTATACAAATATTTTTTTTTTACTTTTTTTTTTGCAAATTAATGTTTTAAACTTTTTTCGCGTTATTCCTTTTTTTTTTTTGTAACTATAATAAATATTTTTGTAAAATATATTATTTCCGTTTTATGTATTTATATACTGCATTGGCTGTTGTCATAGTTAAAATTATAATAAAAAAAACTTTTTTTTTATTTAAATGCGTTTCTTTTTTTATTTAGATGTTTAATTCGAGATAATGAGGTTTAGTCTGTTTTTTTTTAGTGGAGTAACAACAAATTAAAAAAAATACTAAGGAGTGTTTACTAAGTAAAATTGGTGTTTTTTTTTTTTGAATAATTAGGCCTTGAATAATTTTAAAATATAATTTATTATGAAATCATATACATTTGTATAAAATTCAATTTAATTTATTAACAATTTCCTTTCAACTTTGCAAACATATAATTGTATGTAGTTACTAACCAGTGTTGCCACAACTAGATTATCAAAAATGGCTAAAATATAGCTTAAAAAAAGGTTGAAAATTTTTTTACGAAAAATCTAGCGATTATGTTAAAAAAAAATACTAAACTCAGTGAAACAAACCAATAACGGATACTAGCCCCTTGGGTGACACCTTTCTTTAATGGAAAATGTTTGAGCAAACTAAAATTTTAGAGTAAAATTATCTCTAAAAGTAGGACTCTTTTTCGTTTATTTGGAGTTCTGTTGACCAATAAATAGCGAAAAAAAATAGGATTTACATGAAAAGTTTTCTAAATGATTTTTTTTATTCTTCAAAGCCAAAATTATGATTATACAGGTTGGTTGAAAAGTTCCTGCGCTCGAAATGAAAGATTACTGTTTTTGTTACGAAATGTAATTTTTTATTCAATATAATATCCTAGAAGCTCAATACACTTATTCCAATGATCTTCCAATAATTTTATCCCATCCTTATAATTGTTTTCCAGAAGCTCTGCAAAATAACCGTCTACGGCTGCTATGGCCTCTTCATTCGACAAAAAAAAGCTTTCCACGAAGGAATTGTTTGAGATTTCTGAAGTGATAGTAGTCACTGGGAGCCAAATCTGGTGAATACGGTAGATGTTCAAGCAATTCGTACTTTAATTCTTTGAATTTAGCCATCGTCAAAACACTTTTGTGAGCAGGTGCATTGTCTTGATGAAAAATGATTTTTTTCTTCTTTAAACCAGGTCTTTTCTCACGAATTTTTCATCCAGCTGATCCAAAAAGCTGCAATAATATTCAGAGTTGATTGTTTTACCTTTCTGAAGATAATCAATCAACAAAATTCCTTTTGCATCCCAAAAAACTGATGCCATAACCTTCTTTGCTGATCGTTGTGACTTTACCTGCTTTGGAGCTGAACAACCAGCTTCAGTCCACTGTAAACGTTCTTGTTTCAATTTAGGATCATGGTGGTAGATCGAAGTCTCATCCATAGTTATAAAACGACGCAAGAAGTCGGTTTTATTCGGCTTAAAATTACGCTGAGAAATTTGTTGTCGATCCAGTTTTTGTTGAATTGTTAATGTGTGCGGCACTAACTTTCCAAACAGTTTTTTCATACGTAATTCTTTATGTAAAATATGGAGTACTCGTTCGTCTGAGATGCCTATCGCATTAACAATTTCACGCTTAGTCAAACTTTGATCTTCACTAACCCTATTATGTACCTGCTCAATGATTTCTGCTGTGGTTGCAGTTTTTGGTCGTCCTTCGCGTGGATCGTCTTCAAGGCTGGTACGACCACGTTTGAATTCACCAGCCCAAATTCAACGGTGCGTTTTGATAAATTTCCTTTGCTTTTAAACCCTTCAAAACAAAGAATCTAATGACTGCACGATATTCAATTTTTTCCATATTAAAAAAATCAATGACACGGCAACTTCAAATGGCTTGTAAACAAAGAAAGAATTGACAGAATGACTTGCAACTTTGCATGTGTTCTCAGGACAGTTATATCAACTTGTGAAAAAAAAGTTTGGAGCTAGCAGTGCCATCTCTTGGTGAGCGCAGGAACTTTTCAACCAACCTGTATATTTGCCAATAGAACCCAAATTATTTTCGAATTACATCCATTAGTTGGTTTAATTTTGAAATTAATTTCAACATGTCTAGTTTATTGGTCAGTTCACTCTGAAATATTTTTATTAAAAGTACATGCAGGAAAAAGACAGGCAAATATATATTTATTTAGAAACTACCATATGTATATTTGAAGTATAACTTACAACGTTTCCAAATATATATGTATATTACCAGCATATTATATTTCCAGCACGTCGCTTTTTTCATCGTGTACGAAATTTTTTTTTACTGCTGTAACATTTATTAATACACTGGCATTTGATAAAAAATTATTGATTATGATTTCGTCACATATATTATTTTTTCGCATCAAGAGTTAAATTTAGTGCTAATTCAATTTCCTTCTATTAGTGGACAATTCAGTACAATGGACAAATAAATACAAATTTTAAATTTAGTATAAATAAAAAGTTTTAAAAATTTATTTTGTATCGATAACCCAGAGCCTCGAATATTGAATTTTATTTTGAATGAATTCTCTAAAAATCGCATGCGATTTATTTTTTTATTGAACATTCGCAGATAAATTTTATCCTTTGGATTTCACTTCTAAAATTGCCAAAAATTAAGAAAAAACGCTTTTAGCTTTCGAGATATGGACGAGAAAAATTTAATCGCTTTAATTTGAGATATTTTTAAAAAATTTTTACGATATTTTTAATTTTGAACAATTTTTAATTTAAGCGTTTTTTCGAACTGTAACAATTTTTTTTTTTTTAATTTTGACTGTTTTTTTTATTATTTTGTAGAGTTTTTCCTATTTTGGTGATTTTTTTTGTTATTTTGACGATTTTGTATTTTTTAATGATGGCGATTTTATTATTTAAGCGATTTTTTTAATTTGCGCGATTTTTCCAATTTTAGTTTTTTTTAATTTTGGGGTTCTTTAATTTTGGCGATATTTAAATTTTTTTTTTATTTTGGTTTTTTGTATTTGAAAAAATCCTAAATTTTCTTCAATTCAAATTAATAAAGTAGCTATTTTAATCGAATGAAAAAAGTCGATTGTCATTCCCAAATTACTCAATCGAATGGAACAAAATCAAATGGACTATAAATCGATTAAGTTCACAAATTTGTTATTATTGAATTCAGTAAAATCGTATTCAAAGTTGAAAATGAATGAAGTCTTTAAAAATTAAAACGATTAAGACCACATAAGAATTAATTTCATTAAAAAAATTGTACTATGAGAATTTAGTCAAAATTGAAAATCGAATGAACGATTGAATTCTTTAGAAGCTCTATTTAAAGTTTTTTATAATGTCACGTTCAAAGATATATTTTGAATAAAACGAAAAAATGGCCAAAAAAATTGGCAACAAATTTTTTATAACTAAATCAAAATTTTAAAAATAGCTAAATTGGCAACACTGGTACTAGCAAACCGATTTATAATTATTTTTATTTAATTTTAATATCTCTATTTTAATTTTAGCTATGATATCATCGAATTGTTTGGAAGTTTCTACGTTTTTTATGGCTTAATGCAGAAAGGCCCTAAAACTGGTTTTTGGGTTTCTCTAGAAAAGAAAAAAAACTGAATCAAATCTGAAACACTGGATATACATTTTTTTTAATGAAACTTTAAATCACTACTAAAAAGCAGTAAAATTAAAAATCGTTTTTAAGGAAATGTTTTTCAGTTTTGATGAAGTTATTTTTCTTTTCTCTAAAAAAAAATAAAAAAAATCGTGTTAGGACCTTTTTATATTAAGCCATCGATATTAACTTCAATTTATTTATTTCTGCTTTAAAGTGTATTATTCAGAAATAACCCTAATTAAATTTTGTTTCCGTTATAAAAGCTATAAAAACAATAAATTTTTAAGGTCTAAACATGTTTTTAGAGCAGAATTTTATTTCTGACTCTAAAAAAAAACTTTCGATTCGCTCTAATTACTTTTTGGTAATTTGTTCACATTTTTTTTATAATTAATTTACAAATGTTTTTATAATTATATGGTAATTTGTACAAGTTTATATTACACATAAGGTTTTTATCATTTTTTTTTGTAATAAATATAAAAACTCATCAAAGAAATAGTTTAAAATAATAATATTTGTTTTTTTTTTCTGTAGAAAAAAACTGAGCAATTCAATTCGAAAACAAATTACAGAATTGGGTTTCTTTAGGTTAAGTGCTCGGAAACTAAAGAAATGTTCTATAGATAAAATATTTCTTAATTTGATATTTTTTTTCTAAAGAAAAAAATTTCTACAACGATAGAATTTTCTATTAATGAAAACAGTCAAAATTTCATCTAAATTTAAGAGAAATCAGATTTCTCATCTGGGACAGTTGTGTAGGAGAAAATATCCCAAAATAATTTCTTTAAATATGAACATTTTTTATAAGAAAAATGTTTTAAACATAGATCTATGCAAAAGGAGTATTGTTTTGAAATCTTGTCCCTTTGCAGCGCCTACAGGACATTTTTGGAAGCAATGTTCAAAATTAGGACCAACCAAGTGTTCACTGGTAATGTCATTCAGGCACCCGTCTGATGACAGCTAAAATGAGAAGGCGTACAGGATTGAGTATCCTGAGTGCAGGCTCAGGAAACTAGGTGACAACCCATGACATTTAGTCACTGAAACTCAGCTGTATTTAGCCGGCCTAGCGGTGTTGGCAGCCCTAACTCTAGGATCGAAGGCTTTGGCCTAATCAGTTAATCTTCTTAAAATTCGTATAATTACAAAAACGAAAGAGTTTTGATTTATACAAACTTTTTCATACAAACATACATGCAAGTGGAAACGTCAAGTTAAAAGCCTTTTCGATTAACTCCAACAAATCTTGTTGGTTATAATGATTGTTCCGATTAGAACATATTACAATTTTTTCGCACTGTACCCAGTGTGTGGTTTAATAGTAAAGTTTAATGTTTATCTGTATAAATTTGTTTATAAAATTCCATTTGGCCAGAGTCGTCTAACTTTTTGTGTGTATTCTTCATGATTACAAATATTAATAATTTTCCATTTAAAAAATTTTCATGATCCTGAACCGAACAGAAAAAACTTTTTACAGAGATTATATATTTGTATACCCTCCACCATATACGGTGAGGATTTATATCAGTTTGTCATTCCGTTTGTAACACGTCGAAATTAAAGTCTAAGATCCCATAAAGTATATATACTCGTGATCTATATGCAATTTTAAGTTGATTTTGCGATGTCTGTCTTTTGGAATGAAGCGATGTCTGTCTGTTGGAATGACGATGTGCAGCGGTTAAAAAGTTATGAGTGAAAATGTGAAGGTACCTCTAAATTTTCCATTCAAATGGGGTGTATTTTAGTAGTTAAAATTTTATGGTAGCGACTGGCAAGTAAAATATTTTCTCTTGTTTTTCAACCAGTCCTTTAGAATTGAATAATATTTTATATTCACCTCAACAAATTTTTTTCACCACTAAAATTTTTTTCACCACAAAAAATTTTTTTCACCTCAAAAAATTTTTTTTCATCTCAAAATTTTTTTCCAACCACAAAATTTGTTTTCACATCCACAAAAGATTTTCACCTCAAAAAATTTGTTTCACCTCCATAATATCACTTCTAAAGTTTCTTACATTATTTGTGTTAAAAAGAGTAGGAACTTTTTTTTAATAAGTTTTTTTTTTTTTTAATTTGAATTATTTTTAAAAATAATTAAATAAATTTTAAAATAATTAATTAAATTTATTTAATATAAAACATTGACTAAATAGTTTGAGACTTGCTTGATATTTAAGTAAGCCCCAAAGGTTTTCTTGACAAATCTTATCTTGACTGAAGTCAGCCGATCACAAGGCCGGGTAAAAATAGCGAGTGTTTCAGGTTAAGGTGTGGTCCGATCCTCAGAAAAATTTGAAGCTTTACGACACAACTAGCCAGCCGACTTTTGAGCATAACTGTATACCCTCGTTATGGACGCGAGTCGCCTGAACCTAACCTGATAGAAAACATACCAGCATTTTTAAATTAAGCAAAAATATAAAGTTTTCAGCAAATTTCAAATGTTTATAGAATTTTCAAGAACCGATTGGTCAGATATTTTTGTTTGCTGTGTCATCCGGAATCATTTGAATCAACACAGTTACCCTCTGTTTTTATAAAGCGAATAAAATAACTGCTTCAGTGAAATTGAGTTTCTCTGGCGGAATTATTCCGTACGGTGGAATTATACTGTTTTTATAAAGCGAAGGAAATAATTCCTCCGTCACCATATCCATATATTTTGCCATCATTTCGGAATTTATTCATGGATGTTCTTAGTGTATCAGGTTTTAAAAATTTTTAAAATAAAATATATTTTGTAATCTGAGAGTATTCTCAAGTATCACAAAACTGGGTTAATTTTCCTTTGAAAAATCCATTCGATTTGTAACAATTTAACACTTGACTTATTCATTGTGTTTTGTCATCATCGTGTTTTTCGTTGTGTTTTACTTTTGCTTTGTGACAAACAAGATAAGATGTATACAGGTTAAACTCGATTAACGCGGTACACATTTTAAGTGAATTTAATATAACACATTAAAAAGGGTAATTTTTTTTTAATACACCAGGAAAAGACCTTAAATAATAAGATTTTTGTTAAAATTATATAAAAAAAATAAAGGAAATCTTTTTAACTTTCATTTTCGCAAAGTTCTTAAGGTCCAATTAAAAGTTTTAAAAAGAGGCTTGCATGTTAATTTTAAATAGTTAGTCAAGTCATCTGTAGACAAAACACACACAATTATAGTTGCTGGCATCCATAGAGATACAAAATACCATTTTAGATATGAGCTTGTGCTAAATATTTTTTTTTTTATAATTTCGCTACATTTCTTTTTTAGAATAAATTCACAACGTATAGGAAAGCACACTCACACACACACTACATTTAGTGAATAAATAAATTTTTATATTTAACATATTTATTTTAACAAACTAAATATTTTTTAATTGTTATTTTACACGCAAAAAATTCGTAAAATACTAAATAACAACAGCCAGCAAACTGAATACAACAAATGTTGTATATTTTTTTTTAACAAAAAAAAAAGAAGAAAAAGAGTTGCCAATGATAAAACAAACTGATGAAAAATTGTTCACGGCAACATTTTATTAAACAAAAATTTCGTTGGCAAAGTTTTCATAAAATTGATGACATTTTTTCATTATAAAAATATTAAAATAAAATTTTTCATAGTATTTGTGAAATATGTTACAATTAATAAAACCATCTAATAATCTGATTTTCTGATAGCGATAATATTTGAAAACTTTTAATGGCAAAAATATTAAAATTTTTATTTATCGCTTCATTGAGGCGATAGAGTATGTATACTAGAGACGAAGACGAATCAAGAACAAATAAATAATTTAGGTTTTATCTACAAATAACAGTATCAGTTAAACAATAAAGTTACATACCAAAAATTGTTGATATTGTATTATTATTTTGGAAGTTATGGCGATTTTCGCTTTTTTTAAATTGCGAAATTTAGCAAAAGTCATCCTAAACATTAACAAATTAGACGAAATTATTTCTGCTTACTACTGACTCTGAAATTTAGTTAAAAATTGAATTTCGGTTGAAACGATATATTTCAATTGTATCAAGAATACATTTCGCACATTTGCGAGAAGACCGGCATAACTCAAATAAAAATGCGATTTCGAGATAATTTCATTTAAAGTTTTTAATTTAGCCAAACTGCTGAGTGAAATACAAAACACTTTTTATACCAATACCAAGCAATTCAGTTGTTAAGAAATTCGGTTGTCACAATAAATCTGGTTTCTCTGTGAACAAATTCGAAAAATTACCAATAAAAATATTAGCAGAAAAAGCCCTAAAACATTCCTTTTTAACGTTACCACACTTTCAACGTGTGTTTCTAATATCCGACTGTACTCAGTATTTTTGGGCCGATAATTTTTGAATGGAAATTAATTAATTCGTAGTTGGTCTATATTGATTTTAAATTAAAAGACTTCATTCCTTTTTTATCATTCGATTTGTCAATCGCTGAATTCAATGGTTGGGGGAATTCAATCGTTAGGAATTGAAACGTTGGGAATTCAATCATTAGAATTCAGTCGATTTTTACACAATCGATTTGCAAATATGGAATATATTGTTCATTCGATTGAGAAATTTGAGAATAACATTGGACATTCTTCATTTGATTTTAAAATTTTGAAAATACGTCACTACATTATGTTATTGGTTTTAATTAAAGGAAATTAAAGATTTTTTTTTACAAATACCAGAAAAACAAAATTAAAAAATCCAAAATTTAAAATCACCAATAGCGAAAAATCGCTAAAAGTGAAAAAAAAAATTAAAAAAGTCTCCAAAAATTAAACAAATCGCCAAATTAAAAAAATCTCCAAAATAAAAAATTGCTAAAATTGGCAAAATTAAAAAAATCACTAAAATTGGAATAATCGCTAAAAATTGTAAAGCTCGCCAAATTGAAAAAAATTCACTTAAAAGATCTTTGACTTTTTTATAAAAATTTTATTACAATTAATTTATCCCAATATTTCTTCACCACACTCAGAGAAAATTTTTATATAATTAATGATTAAGGTGGAGTTTCCAGATGACGTTTTGCTTCACACGAAAGAAAAAACAATAATAAAATACATGCAATATAAAAGCAAAATACATGTAGTCACTCATTTTTTCGCTGAAGAAGTCACCCAATCAGGTGACGAAATATTGGGATAAATAAATAATAAAAATAATTTTTTTTTATAAAAAAGATCTTAAGCTCATTTTAAACGAATATATAAATCAATATAATCGAAAAAAAAACTAACAAAAATTCTTAAGTCATATATAAAAAATTTTGAAAAAACGGTCAAATTGAAAAAAAATGCAAAAATTTAAAAAAAGTCGCAAATACCGAAAAAAACGTTAGAATTTAAAAATCGCCAATATTAATGATATTTGAAAAATATTTCTAAATTAAAAAAAGAAAATAATCAAATTGAATCGCTTAGACACAATTTTAAACGTCCATATCTTAAAAACTAAACGCGATAAAAAAAAAACACTTTTTACTTTCTCAAGTTTTGAGTAATTTGGCAATATTTTAGATCACATTCATCTCAAAGAGATTACAGAGAGAAGGGACTATATTTGGCGATATTAAACTTTTTATATTCTTTTTTTATTTTTACAATTTTTTTTTTTTAATTCTGTAAATTTTTTTCACTTTTGACGATTTATTTTTACAAATTAATGATTTTTAACTGTGAATTCAATAATTGCTTCTTGTTGTTTTCTTTATGTATATGTAGAAATCGTTAAAATGATTGTAACACAATAACATAATTGTTAATTTTACCATTTTTTTTAAATCGAATGTCATTCTCAAATTGTTCAATCACATTAAACAAAATCATATGAAAAACCAATTGAGTAAAAATCAATTGAATTCCCAACGAATGATTGAATTCCCAAATTGTAAATTGAATAAATTCCTAATGACTGAATTTAATGATTGGTTGAATCGATTGAGATAAATTGATTGGATTCCTTTCTTCTGCGAAGCTCTGCTTACAACTAACAAGTTCTACAACAAGTTGTATTATCGTGTCTATCCTGCTTGGATTTTTTATTTCTTTCACATATTAAAATTTCATCAAAATCGAAGTGTTCAGTCAAAAACTATTTAAGATATGAAGACCGATTTTTGGTGGCCTTCTTATAAAAGTTTTAACTTTTCTCTGTGTATTGGGTATAAATGTTTTTCTTTAGGAAAAGTTTTTCTAATTGAAAAATACCTCAAATTCTCAAAAATTATTCCAATGGAAAAAAAACAGGATTGATTTTAAACTATTTCAATCGACTACCGTTACCCTTCAAATACCGTTATCCCTAAGATACCGTTACCGAAACAATTGTAATATAGTTTTACTTAAAATACAAAAATCGAAATAAGCAAAAAATTAAATAAATTAAAAAGCAATATTGAAATAAATGAAATACCGTTATCCTTAAAATACCGATACCGGAATGATCAGAAATAGCCTTGCCCTTACCAGTAGTTTCAGTTACCAATTATGTTTTTCAGAATTTTTATTGTTGTATTTTTTTAAAGATTTTTTTCTACCATAAAAAATAGTCCTTCAAATCCAAGTGCATTTTCTCTAGGGAAAAAATTCTCCAAATCCTGAAGATATATTTAATCAATGTTAAACTTAATCACGATTACTAGAATCTGACCGATTATTCCACTGTTTTTTAAATTTTCCATAACTTGGCAACATTGCTGCAATATTAACATCATAATAAAATCAGCAACAACACCAACCATAATAAACAAAATGTGGTTGCGGGAAAATTTAAGCAGATCGTATGGAAAACTTAAAAGATGCACCAACAACAACAACAACAACAAACTATTTAACACTTGCCTGAGTGCGGTTAAATTTAATTAATATATATATTTTTTTTTTGCTAATGAATTTATTTTAAAAAATGATGTTATTTTTAATTAATTGTAGTTTTAAAGATTTAACACCAAAGTTTGAACTAAATATTTTGCTATGATTTTTTTTTGTTTTGTTTTTAACATTTGTTTACTCAATTGTTTTTTTTTTATTATTTCGATATTTTTTTTTCTTTAGATGTTTTTCAGTTTACTTCTGTATAACAAATGATATGAATTTTAAAATTTCCCGGTGAGCAAGAAATTTTGTTAAAAATTATATTTTGTATCTACATATGTTTTAAATATATTGTTGTTGTTGTTGCTGTATTTTAAGCGATAAGATAATAAATAATAGAAAAAATCGATTAAATCTGTTTGGTTGTAGTTAAATATTTCCTTTGCAATTCACTCAATTTCAATATTTGTGCCTGTCTTTTTTTTCCAAACACGTCGATATAGAGTTTGTTGATTTAACACTGCGTGTGTTCTGCTCTCACTGTTCTTTCCAGTTCTCATTTTTTTAATTTTTCTTTATTTTTAAATTTGCAAATGTTTGTTATTTATACATTATGTACATATTATTTATTATTGATCGTTCTACTATTCTGTTTTGATTTGTATTTAATGGAGTTTATATATTTTTTTATATTTTTGTTGTTGTTGTTAAAAGTATTTATGAGGTTTTTGTGCTATTTTACATGAGTTTTAAAGGGGAACAAATATTTATGATTTTATTTATAATTTTAATTAAAATGATTAGAAAAAAACGTATAATTTTGATCTCAGCATGATAAATACATTAAAAATTATTGTAATCAGTTAAGTATAAATACAAATATGGAAAATATTGGTTAAAGGAAAACAAACATTGGATAACTTTTACTTCAAATTTGTTTGTTGAACGTCGCTAAACATTTTTGATCCAAACTGAGATCACATTTGAACTTTTATTTCTTTTATTTTCCCTTAATGACTCTTCGGTACTATTTATTGGTTGTTAATCATCATTTATTGCTTTTGCCAAACAAATAAAAAGAAAACCGATTCCGTTAAGTTACTACAACAAAAATATTATATTAAAATAACTTGTCGAAATTTAATTGTTCAAATCATTTGCAACTGTTCATTTCTTTTACTCCTAACGAAACAATTAACACTAGAAAAATGCCTGGATATAACGGTAATTGCATTCTTTTTAATTATTTTATATTATGGTCTTAGCATTAATGCAACTATTGCACCTTTACAGTATTAATTCGATTTTAAATGGGTAATCGTCGCCATAGTAATTTTAGTGCCAAATGGCTGTGAATAAGTATAAATCTTTTAAATAATTCTCAAAATGGACTTTCTCAAAAAGATTTTTTTTTTTTAAATATTCAGTTCTAAAATCAACGATTTGTCGAATAGTAAATAGGTGGCAACGTCCAGTTCCTCCTTCCCATAACCTATTTTCCTAATTCCAATACACTGCATTATTAAGGGCATAATAAAAAACAAAAAATTATAAAGGAGGAAAACAGTTCCCAGAGAAGCTAAAATTGAAATTTAACTGGATGCCAGCCTACCCATTATTAAAAAAAAGTGCCCGAGAATAGGGTTATAAATGTACAAAAAAAAAACCTACATGTTAGACTTTGACTTGACTTTGCCTGGGCCCACTTAAATTGGGCACAACAGCAATGAAAAAATATTTTATGGTCAGATAAATCAAAATTAAACCTTCGGCGATCAGATAGAAGAACAAATGTTAGAGGCGAAAAGTTTAATACCAGGTACACCACCGTCACAGTAAAGCATGGAGGCGGAAATATTATAGTGTGTGGTGGTGTTTTTCGGGTAGTGGAATTGGTCCAATTCACCGCATAACTGATACAATGACAGCCACAATATATATCAACCTCCTTAGCTCAGTTATTCTTCCGTATTCCAGCACGATAACGACCCCAAACATACAGTAACCATTGTGAAAGTTTGGTTAGAAGAAGATAATAATAATAATGTGATGTCGTGACCGCCCCAATCTTCCGATCTCAACATGTGGAGAAGCATTTCGATTGCTTCTCCACATGCTTCAATAGAAAAAATGAAAAGTTTTTTAATTTTAAATGTTAATCAGAATACACTTAGCAGCAGACACTATAATATAAAAGTCGTAGAAATCTGTAATTTTTATTCTGAATCTAAAAATTTTTCTGTACGAATAGAATAACAAAAGTTATGAGAATCTTATTAACGAAATTTATAAAATCTACAAAAAAAAAATATTTCTTAAAAAATAACTAAACTCCCGCCAAAAAAGTGTTCTCGGAAATTGATAACTTTTTTCTTTTAAACAAATATTAAATTTTTGAATAAAGAATAAGGATCTGAATAAATTTGTATGAAAACAAAATCATTTGAACCTGCGAGATTTTTATAGGGAAAATATCTTTAAAACTTGAGGTTTTTTTTTTTAAATATTTCTATAAGGACATGAGGGATTTTTTTATAGTAAAAAGTTCACAAAATCATAAGAAAAACGTTTTTAAAATATAAGAATTTTTCTTTTGAAGACATCTTTAGAATCAGAGAGTTTAGCTTTATATCGCAAAGTTTTCATAATCTAACGAATTCTTTCCATAAAAAGAATTCTAAAAACTATTAGCATTTCTGTATTATAAGGACTTCGAAGCGCAAGAAAATTTTTTTTTAGAAAAAATTCATTGGAATCAAAAATTTATAGAGAAAATTCTTTAAAATCGGAGAACTTGTTTTAACAATTTTTTACATAGAATCTAACAAGGAAAGTACTCCAATCTAAATACTCCTATTTTTATGAAATTTGTATATGTAATAGACAAAAAATTTAAGTATCCAACTACAATTGGCTTAAGTGACTCAAGATTTGTGTTGGTATGAAACGAAATTTTAGAAATACAAATTTTTATTTTAAGAAATTTTGAATTTTCGTTTCATACCGATAGCTAGTTTATGTCACTTTAGATCCAGCTGTTTCAGCTTTTGGGTCAAAAAAGGGTTCACAATTTATTTTTTTCACTGGTATCCTCTTTCGGTCCCCGGAGTGACCGAAATAATGAGACAGTTTGTTCTTAGATTTCCTATTTTTATCACTATCCAAATTTAATCAAAATCGGCCTGTTTATGTTGAGGAACTTTCTTTGTGAGTATTTTTCTATTAGAAAAAAACCGAAAATTTAAAAATGTTCTTTATCGCACATTAAAACATTCTTTATAAACATATTCAGGATATTACTACAGAAAAAGTAATCTTTTTTATAAGGAAAATTCTTGAAAAAAAAAGTTTTAAAACACTGATATATTTTTTATTGAAAATATATGCCAAAATCAAAGTGCAATTCTGTAATATAAAGTTCTCAGAGTCTGAATATTTCTTTACAAAATTTTGTTTATAATATGAGGATTTTTCTATGGAGAAAAATCTTTACAATCTTTGGAATTTTCTTTGAGTATAAAAGGTTGGGTAGCGCCAACCGAAAATACTAAGTATTCTATCCTGCTGGCTCAGTGGAATTTCTCAATTTTTATTCTCTATAACTTAATAATAAAAATTTTCATGTTTCTTTACAATAAAAATAATTAAAAAAGAATATGATATGATCTTAAAATCCTACTATACTATTCAATTAGTCTTAAAATATTTAATTTGAAGTGGTTTTAATTTAAATAAAAATGCCTAAAATTAAACGAATTTCATAAAACTAAACAACTTTTTTTTCACATCAAAAGTTTTATGGTTAATGAAAGCAAGTGTAATTTTGAACGGTGTCATTGATTTTATTTTATTAACTTGAACATTTTTGCCAACAAAATGATATAAAATATCATGAAAATGTACTATTTTATCGCTCTTAACTGATAAAGATTAAAAAAAAATTATTTCAATCACTTAAAAATGTGAATAAAAACTGGAAACTTTAAAGTGTTCATCTACTTTCCAAAGGCGTCATAGTTTTATACGTCAGTTTATACACTTCAGTTGTCTCTTTGCCAAACTGATTAAAATCACATGAATTCATTGCTTCTTTGATTCATATTCATTCATATACAAATCACATAAAAACCATTAAAATGCGTACGATTTGTATTGTAAAGTAGTTAATGAAATATATCACATTCAAAAAAACATCATGTTGTTAATAAAGAGTGCGTGTACTACCAGCTTGTTGGCTGGTTTTTGTTTTTTTTTTTTTTTTTTTTTCTTGAGCCATAAATGGAAATTTGCCATATATTTATCAATATAGTAATTTTATTATTTTTAATTTTAAACGTACGCATAGACCTGCAAAACACCACAGGCATTAATGTTTCTTTGATTTGCTTGTAAATCGTTATTTAGAGAGAAAAAAGGCGTTTAATGTGTGTGAAAATTATTTGTAGTACCACTTAAGTATACATTTTTTGTTAAATAAAGATTTTTAATTTATAGACAGTTTTATAAAGTTTTGGTTAAAGTGAATGTATTTAAGTGGATGAAAAATAAAACGTAAACATTTTGCCGGTATTTTTCTTTAGCCATGCAAACAAAATTAAATTCCAATCGAGTATTCGCATTTGATTAAAAATTAATTTTGGCAACTATTTATTAGGTATTTGAAAACATTAAAAAAAAAACAAGTAAAAAAGGGCTAAATTCGGCTGTGCCGAATCTTTGAATACCCTCCACCATAGGGGCTGAAGGTGATATACTAAATTTTGCATGAACTGTAATATGAATATGTTTTGTCAATTTATGTAACGAACTTTTGTTATTTAGTTTTAGTAATGTTATTTACAGAGGTCTGCTCTGTTAGCGACTTTAACATTGTTGCTAGTAATGTTAACTTAGTTATTAAGAGTAACACACGTATAGCTCTAAAATTATATTATTCTCATTGTATGTAAGACAGTAAATGTAATCGAACAAGAAGAAGACTTAATAACATTTTTACCTTCTTAACAGAAAACAAAAATATATACAGAAAAATTGTACAAATTTGTATGGAAAATTAAGAGGTACCTTCACATTTTCACTCATAACTTTTGAACCGCTTAACCGATTTTGCTCATTTTAAATACCAAACTGCTCGGAAGGATGTTAAATAATCTGGGTAAAAATAGGCACCCCCGCTTGCGTCTTCGCGTCGTGATCGCCATTTCAACAGACAGACAGACAGACGGACATCGCTAAATCGTCTTAAAATTGCATAAGGATGACGAATATATATACTTTATAGGGTCTTAAACCTATATTTCGACATATTACAAACGGAATGACAAACTGATATATACCCTCACCATATATGGTGGAGGGTATAATAATATTTACGTATACGTTATAGGAAATTAAAAAAAAATAATATTAATTATACGCACCTAAATATTGTTACTATAAAAAAATTTAGTTGGCCTACAACAGTGATTTAGAGAATTATATGCAAATTTAAAATAGTTATTCAGTAAAACCCGTTTAAGACGAACTCGGATTTGAAAAATTCTCGTCTAATATAAAGTAATTTGAAAGTCCAAACGGGGCAATTTTCATATAAAAAACTTCTATTAATACGAACTCGTTTAATTGGAACCCTCGACTAAAACAAACTGTTTCTGACAGTCTTAAGAACAATTTTTCAATTTTCATATTTTTCCTAAATTTTGGAAATTTATATTTATTTATTTTTAAGGAAAGATCTTAAATTAAATATTTCCTTAAATATATCGCAAACAGTTTGTTTTTAGAAACTTTAAATATTTTGTGGGTAATTAAAAATTCTTAAATGGATTTTACCCCGGTTAATGCAAACTTATTTTTTTCATCCCTAAGAGTTCGTCTTAATCCGATTTCGTCTTTGTAAAATCTTGAACGTATAGGGGAATCATTCATTCGAGAGGAAACCTTGCACCGAAGTTCATTAAGTAGTCAATCGGTCTGATTACGGTTTTGCGAAAATTGTAAAGAAATTAAATTCTGATTACATATTTTTTATAATTCGATTGTTATTTATGATAAATTCAGTGGTAAAATTTTAAAAAAGTTGTGTTTTTTTAACGAATTTTTAGCAAATTCGACTTATTGTCGAACTCAACTTACTCTCGAATTCGAATACGACAACCCTAATAAGGCAAAATATTCAAATCAAAGCGATAGAACTTGTGAGTCGGCGTTTCAGAATCTTGTTCTTAAATTTAGAAAAGGGTCTTGACAAAAAGAAATACACGCTGGATGCATTTGCGGACTTTGAGAGGTCTTTTGACAATGCTGCTTTTGTCTCGACGAATTTTTTTTTCCAAGGCCTGATATTGATTCACTTTATCTTATCTAAAATGTTCAAAAAGTATTTTTACAGAACAATCCAGTACGATATTTCCAACGGTACAAGAGCAGTCAGAAGGTTTCGAGTTCGTATCCGGTTACAGGGATTATCTTCTTTTACATTTATTTATATAAAATTAATTTGTTTGTTTGTGGAAACCCTTTTCTAAGATCAACTTTTTATTTTCCAACAAGCTTTCTGACAGGTTCAGTCAGATTGACACGATCAGCGGTTAGCCTCTCAAGTATTAAATGTCCCGTTAGCTTAATGGATAGAGCTCTCGTCGGCCAATGTAGCGGCCTAGGTTTAAATCCCGGCAAAAGCACAAAACGATAAACATTTTATTTAGGTAAATCTATTTTTAGACTATCAAATTGTTGGCTTTTTCAACGTTGGCAATTTTGTTTCCCTACCGCTCTTCCGATGCTTTTTGAACAGCCTGTTCTATTGGTTAATGATGGTATCATTTTGGTATAAAGAAATAACTTTTTGTCCGAACTTGTTCCACCTGTTATAATGCAGTTATTCTGGCAGTGTCAAAGGGCTTTTGGAATGTCTTTGTAAATGAAACCTGTCGGTATAGAACTACTGAAAGTATCTTGCAGATATCATACCTATAGTGGCATACTTATCAGTGATGTGGTAGACTCGAACGATGACGAAGAATATTCAAATTAAGCTGTTGCTCTAGGTTGATCTTGCTCCCCCTGAATCTCTATATAAAAGGAGAGGAAGAATGAAACATGTCATGGAAATTGCAACATGGGGCATGATCTTGTTGATGGGCGACTTGCGGAACTCTGTTCGATGTATCTTATGCTTTTAGATGAAATAACAACTTGTAACTAAATAGTAAGACTAGGACAACCAAACCGAGTTAGTGGTGAAATCCTCCTAAACTTTCTATATAAAATAGATTTAGTACCTATAAATGTACTGTATCCGGTTGATATTTGGACCTCATGCCATGTACACAAAGGTAATACTTTTTCAGACTACGATTTTCACTATTTTAGATTTGGAAAATTAGATAGTCGATAATGGATGTAGGGGTATGAGTACGAGGGCGGATCAAAAAGTCCGTGACTTTTCGAACTTCCATGACTGTTCGAACTTTCATATAACTACGAGTTATATAAAATTCAACACTGCTCCCATCAAGTACCACCTGTTAATAGACTACTGTCAAATTTTGAGCAAGTTACGTCATTTACTTTGCGTTTAACAGCAGGATTTTTCGAGGTCCATAAAATAGGCATTTGTTTGATCACCGAGCCATTTCTTTAGGTTTGGGAATAGGAATTAGTCACTGGGGGCTAAATCCGGAGAATAAGGCGAATGAGGGGGCAATTCGAAAGTCTACTTCATGGATTTTTGCCATGGAAACTAAGCTGTTACACGATTCCGTTGGTGGCCGATTGTGAGCAAATGCGGCAGCCATCTTGCGGAAAGCTTTCTCATACCACTGAGCCATGTGAGATGTCTTCCACAATCTATCGCACATTCAATCTCTGATCGGCCAACACCATATAGTGAATTTTTTTCAATTGTTTTGGGTGTATAGACCTCAAGTGGGCGTCCAGAACGTTCGGCATCTTCCGCGCTTGTCAGTAAACCACTTTTTACCATTGAAGTCAATGGTGCAGAGTCCTTATAGTATTTATCAAGCTTTTCCTTGGTTTGATTGACGTTTTTTTTCGCAAAAAATAATGTTTAATGAGAACTCGAAATTCACATTTTTCCATTTTTTAAAAAAACTACGAGGTTGTATATTTTGAACAGCTATAAAACGCAAAGTTAATGCGGAACAGCTATAAAACGCAAAGTTAATGCGGAACAGCTATAAAACGCAAAGTTAATGCGGAGATTGCTTAAAATGTATAGTCTATTAACAGGTGGTACTTGGTGGGAGCAGTGTTGCATTTCATATAACTACGAGGGAAGTTCGAAAAGTCACGGACTTATTGATTCGCCCTCGTATCAGCATTTATATTGCCAGTCGGGCTGTGCTTAAGGCATTTGGACTTTGGATTGTTTAGAAGCGCATATGCAGACTCAACGAGGTCTCTATGAAGAACGGTGGCTTGTCACCGTGGGTTCTTTTCATTGGCTCAATATCGATTTGGCTTAGTTTCGATTTTATTATCATTTAGAGATTATCGAGCTGGACTAACTGTAGGTGAAGGAAGTGGAATTGTGAGTAGTTCAGGCAAGAATGCGTCAAGTTTGCCGCAGACCTGCTAGTTTGATTACGGGACACAACGATTATGCTCGTCCCTGACTCCTTCTGTACATCTAAGATGGAGTAAGAGGGCAATACAGACAATTTTCTATGCAACTGTTCAGATCTCTCGAGAGCTAGACAGCGCATTTTGGGCAGCGATGTCCTGTTTATAGGCTCTGTCCACGAACAAATGATATCTGAACTTATCAGAGCCGTAAAATATATTATATAAAAGCCATAAAAGCTTTTGCTACAAAACTCGCAATATCGTAAAAACATACAAACGTAAAATTTTAAAAGTACTCGTAATAAAGTCTGAAAAGCTTTGTCTACAAATGTAAGACTTGACTTTCCACTCCAAGTTTTTTTTTAAACTTTAAACATGGTAATTTATCTGAAGCTTTAAATATTACATTTGAAGCTAAAAAGCTTTATGGTTAAAACAAACTTTAGGTTTTAAATAACTGAAAATTATTGTATTATGCTATAATGAAATTTTACTTTTTTTTTTTTTGCAAACATTTCCATTTTCCGGTATAAATAAACTCATTATAAAGTAAAAGCTCCCTAAGGCCATAATTTTAAAATCATACATTTGCCTACAGCGCACTGCAAAACAATTTAAATAAATTAGTAGGCGTTTGATTGTGAAAAATTTTCAGCAAAAAATAGATTAAACTTGCAACTCACGCAATGACGACGACTATTACAAAAGACATAATTCACCTTGGCAGTGACATATGCGTATGACAACCACAAAAAGTTAACTAACTAATCGAAGGCGTGCTAAAGTGCGTTGATATTTGAGGTAACAAGTGTCAGTTAAGCCACGAAATTCAATGCACACACACTCATATACGATATAGTATAAATATGATCACATGTATGTTTAAAACTGCAGGCCAAGTTAAATTACATGTTTTCATAACCTCCTAGCTACTTGGCGAACAGGCACATTATTTTGACAAGTCGGTTGTAACTTAAAGAAATATTAATATGTAACTCTAAAAATCCAATAAATTCCCGATCTTTATTACAAGCAGTGTCGACTTAAACCGCTATTACGACCGCATTTAAAATTTTTAGTCTTCTTAACCTTTCTTTGCATGATGATGGAAATTTCCATCATAACATTTATTGAACAAAAAAAATGCACACCAAACAGGTGTATTGTATGTAAATTGGTTGTTGCTGTCAACATTTTATGTAACTAAAGAATAAATTGGAGCACAGCTGTCAAAAAAAACAAGAATCACTATTAATTTACAGGTTTTAACTTGTCGCTTTAATGTTTGTTGTGGTTAGAAAGCTTATCTAAAATTTTTGGAATATTAAAGTGACGAAGGGAAAAAAGGTTTGCTTTAAGTGTTTATTGTTTGATATTATATTTTTTATTTATTTAGTACTGAGCTTAACATGTGACTTTGCATGATGATGGATTTTTCCATCATACTATTGTTTAATTATTAATATTATCTATTTTTATAAGGATTTTTTAAATATTTTCCCTTAATCTACAGCATGAATAACATCACAGTTATTTATTTCACAAAAAAAAAGGAAAAATTATGCAAAGAAGGGTTAAGTAGTTTATTATTGAAAATTAGATTAATCTGCCTACGGGTATGAGAGTTAGGCCCCAAATATAATAATGTTTAATTACTCAGAGTCGGGGCTAATTATTTAGTTGGTTTTATATTATAATGATTTCTTTTGTGCAGGGTATAAAAAGATTCCATAAAACCTCATATCAAATTTTTGTTCACGTGCAATTTTTTTCTCTTAAACAATCAAATGAAAAACTCGTAATTACCTACACACAATATTTTTGTTTGGAGTATTTCTTTAGTTTTTTTTTCAACTTTTATGATTTTAAAATTCCGTAAGGAATCGAATTCGTGTAACAAGACATGATTTTCTACATGAGTTTTTGTGTTTTGCTGTAATAAAAATAAAATTGTAATTGTAAAAAATAATATTGAAACTGAAAATTATGCGTAGAGGCGGCATATTTGTCTTGTGTTGTGTGTATATCGGTATAACTAATATATAGTGTTCGTGTCATTAAAGTGTAGAAAGATTTGTTGTTTTACAACATATCCATGAAAAATTGAAGGAAAATGAAAAAAAATAAATATTGTATACAATATATGCAATATGTAGTTAGTTATACCGACCACCTTGGGAGTTAACGGGCATTTATTTTCACAGTTCTGTTTTTTTTATATATAATACATCTTGAAAAAGATGAATAGGATTTCGCATACTATAACTCTATGGGAAGAAAAAGTTATTGACATTGATTTGTAGAGAAAAATGGTACTTTTGATATATGCACCCATCTTGTTGATAGATTTTTCGACTTCTTTTGTGTTACGGCGTTTAAATTATTTTAAGAAAATACAAAACACAAAATGATCTTCATTTTATTTAATAGATCCTTATATGTAGACAATACCAACCATGCAAGGAGAAAGCTTTGTTACAAAGCTTAAGGATCTGTGATGATCACTATGTTAACATAAATATATAAATCGCTATATATATATAACATATTTCTTTAATATATGTGACCCTTTCCGAGAAAAGGGACCTACAGGTTGGTTGAAAAGTTCTTGCGCTCACCAAGAGATGGCACAGCTAGCTCCAAACTTTTTTTTTCTCAAGTTGGTATAACTGTCCTGAGAACACATGCAAAGTTGCAATTCATTCTGTCAATTCCTTCTTTGCTTACAAGCCATTTGAAGTTGACGTGTCATTGATTTTTTTTAATATAGAAAAAATTTAATATCGTGCAGTCATTAGATTCTTTGTTTTGAAGGGTTTAAAAGCAATGGAAATTTATGAACAATTGTTAGAAGTGTATAAGGAGTCCTCACCTTCAAAACGCACCATTGAATTTTGGGCTGGTGAATATAAACGTGGACGACCAAAAACTGCAACCACAGCAGAAATCATTGAGCAGGAACATAATATGGTTAGTGAAGATCCAAGTTTGACTAAGCGTGAAATTTCTAATGCCATAGGCATCTCAGACGAACGAGTACTCCATATTTTACATGAAGAATTACTTATGAAAAAACTGTTTGGAAAGTTAGTGCCGTACACATTAACAATTCAACAAAAACTGAGTCGTAATTTGGGAGCGTTTTAAGCCGACTTCTTGCGTCGTTTTATAACTATGGATGAGACTTGGATCTACCACCATGATCCTTAATTAAAACAAGAACGTTTACAGTGGACTTAAGCTGGTTGTTCAGCTCCAAAGCAGGTGAAGTCACAACGATCAGCAAAGAAGGTTATGGCATCAGTTTTTTGGGATGCAAAAGGAATTTTGTTGATTGATTATCTTTAGAAAGTAAAACAATCAACTCTGAATATTATTGCAGCCTTTTGGATCAGCTGGATGAAAAAATTCGTGAGAAAAGACCTGGTTTATAGAAGAAAAAAATCATTTTCATCAAGACAATGCACCTGCTCACAAAAGTGTTTTGACGATGGCTAAATTCAAAGAATTAAAGTACGAATTGCTTGAACATCCACCGTATTCACCAGATTTGGCTCCCAGTGACTACTATCTCTTCAGAAATCTTAAACAATTCCTTCGTGGAAAGCATTTTCCGTCGAATAAAGAGGCCATAGCAGCCGTAGACGGTTATTTTGCCGAGCTTCCGGAAAACCATTATAAGGATGGGATAAAATTATTGGAAGATCATTGGAACAAGTGTATTGAGCTTCTAGGAGATTATATTGAATAAAAAAATATATTTCGTAACAAAAACGGTATTCTTTCATTTAGAACTTTTCAACCAACCTGTAGTGTGTGAAAATGAAGTTTTGAGAAAAACGCATTTAAAGTTTCATAACGCATTATCACTGTGAACACACATTCAGTTGGGAGATGCGATTTGGTATGGTTAGTTATGATTGTGTGCCGACTTTGGTGACGTCATGCCTATGTGGTGACGTATTTTTTTTCGCTTTTAGTGTAACAATACCTTTGCTATTGTTGCTGCTCTGTTCGTTCTCAGCTATCTGTTCGCTCTGTTCGTTCGTTTTGTACGTTTTAAAATGCAATTTAAAAAGTAAAACAAAGAAATTTGCAAATAATTTGTTAACAATATTGTACTAAGTCGCAGCAAAAAGTATATAATTTACTATAGAGTGTTAGAAACACTCTACCAGAAATTCAACACGCTGCAGAGTTCAGCGGCAACATGTTTATATGAGTGGGCAACATTTTTAAAGTTGCTAATGTGTTGAAAAACATTAAATTTGGTGTATGCAGTGCTGCCACATAAACAGTTTAATTTTTTATCCCAGTATTATGGATTCTTAACTGTTTTCCAGTTTTTTCATGAAAACAACTTTTTTTAAATTCATGCATTTTTTATAGTTTTTTTAATTATATGTTGCAACAATTAATTGCATATTTATTCTATTTACTATATATTTTTACCATAGAAATGGGAAATAATGAATATGAATAGACATAGTTGATCAATCTGTGTGTACACATTTTAATACTTTTCATGTCACAATGTTATGTTTGAATTCATAACTATTTTTTAACACAATTGCAAATTTTTGTTGTATTTTTTTACTTGACATGTCTAATTTTAATAAAAATAAATAGTATATTGAACAAATATTATATTTTTATATGAAAAAATACATGAATAAAATAAAAAAAACATATTTTTTTATGAAATAATCTGAAAAATCTCTAGCATCCCAAAAAACGGCAAAAATAGTTAAAATTGGTTATATGGCAGCACCGCTAAACACTACTAAAAGTTGCCGACCAAAATTCACCTTTGTTGCCGCCAAACTATGTTCGTGTTCTAAGAGAGTACTAAAAAATTCGTGAGGGCGAACTATACTCTTGAGAACTATATACTTTTTGGTCACTGTGGGAATTGAGAAAGTTTTCAAACATATTAGCCGGTTGCGAAGATATTGTAATTGAGGCAACGCTCTTAGAAAAAAAATTTAACAAAATTAATCACAGTTTTTTTTTTTTCAAAATCTCCTGCGAAATATTTACTAAAAGTGTAAACAAAGAAGAAAAATCGATACTCAACAGATTTTCTCTCCTCATTAACGTATATGAAAAGACAAAAAATAAAATACAAGATTTTCTATTCTCGTTTAACTTAGTAAAGCCATAGTTAGTGCACTTCGTTGTGGCCGTATAGGCACGGAAGGTGCCGAACGTTTTGGACGCCCAGTTGAGGTCTCTACAACCTAGCAATTGATAAAATTTGCGATATGGTGTTGGCCGATCGAAGATTGCATCTCATATGACTCAGTGGTTTCAATTTTAAATGATTGCTTGGGTATGAGAAAGCTTTCCGCAAGATGGGTCCCACGTTTGCTCACAATCGACCACAACGCAATCGTGTGACAACTTGCTCTCTCATCCTAACTATTCTCCGGATTTAGTTCCGAGAGACTATTTCTTGTTTTTAAAGAAGAAATGGCTCTTTTTAAAGACATTTGTCTCCAACGATGAAATCACCTCACAAACAAATACCTACTTTGATGGCCTCGACAAATATTATTTTTTTTTTTTGAAGGACAAAAAAATTGGACAAAATGTATAAAGCTCAATGGAGACTATGTTGAAAAATAAAATGATTTTTTATTCAAAAACCTGAGTTTCAGTCAAAAAGTTACTGACTTATTTAAAACGCCCTCGTACCCTCTACCAAAAATAATTTGGGTTAAATTTAGGAAAGCACTCCAAGTTCCAGAAGGGATCCTGCTCCTTTTTTTTATAAAATATAGAGACATGTTTGAACGAAATTCCCAAATATCGCGAAAGTGTGTTTATATGTGGACTAGGTCCAAATATGGTCCAATTTTCTTTAATTTTGAAGGCATGAGTTATGGTCCCATATAAATTTCACAATCTAAATTTGAACCAGGTAGGCCCGTTATAAAGGGTGTCCCAAGAAGAATGCAATTTTTAAATCTGGCAACATTCGAAGTGTCATTGTTTGACATTTGAACAATTGTTATTGTTTGCTAGTAGAAGGTACGAGGTTAGTAAAAATGGAGCGGCACACGAATGAACAACGCATTCTCATTGTGAAATTGTTTTACCAAAATGGTGAAAGTTTTGCGGCTACAGTTCGCAAATTGCGATCAATTTGGGGTCACAATAATGCTCCAAAAGAGTCAACTGTAAAGAGATTAATGGATAAATTTGCCGAAACTGGGTCTGTTAGTGATGTAAAGACAACAACGCGCCACCGACCAGGTCGATCGACCGAAAATGTCGCAGCTGTACGCGATGATGTCGCTCAAACTCCATCCACCTCAATTCGACACCGAGCTCAGCAAATTGGTGTCTCCAAATCCACTTTGCAGCGAATTTTGACGAAAGATTTGCATCTTCATGCATACAAAGTTCAATTGACATAGCCAGCTGACCATGGACACGAAGGGAGTTCGTTAATTGGGTATTGGAGAGACAACAAGAAAATGCTGATTTTGCCGATAAAATCATCTTCAGTGACGAGGCCCATTTTCATCTTGATGGCTTCGTCAATAGGCAGAATTGTCGCATTTGGGGTGAGGAAAATCCTCGAGTGATTCACGAGAAGCAAATGCATCCTCAACGTGTCACTGTGTGGTGTGGTTTTTGGGCTGGAGGAATCATTGGACCTTTTTTTATGAAAATGAGGCAGGTCAAGCGCAAACAGTCAATGGTGTTCGGTATCGTGAAATGATAATCAGTTTTTTCTTGCCTAGAATTGAAGAAATGAATGTGGAGGGCATGTGGTTCCAACAAGACGGCGCCACATGTCATACAGCCAGAGAAACAATTCAATTGCTGCATCAGTCATTTCCCGGTCGTGTTATTTCGCGTTTTGGAGATCAGAATTGGCCGCCTAGATCGTGCGATTTAACACCATTAGATTTTTTTCTTTGGGATTTTTTGAAGTCGATGGTTTACGCGAATAAGCCGACGACGACTCAAGCCTTAAAAGAGGAAATTGGACGCTGCATTAATGAAATACCGCAGCATTCATGCAAAACGGTCATTGAAAATTTCATTAAAAGATCGCGTACATGCCAGCAAAGCCGCGGCGGCCATCTGCACGATATATTGTTCCATACATAACCTCATTCTGTCTACTTTACGATATAATAAAGTTTCACAATTTTTTTTTTTAAATATCTGTGTTTTATTTAAAATTTAAAAATTGCGTTCTTCTTGGGACACCCTTTATGAGAGGTAGGTCTAAATATGAACCGATTCTAACGAAATTCAATGTACTAAATTTTATCCAAATATCTTATTTGCGACCTGTAGGTTTGATTAGAGTTCCTATAGCAAATACCGGGAAGGCGTGTTGATATGGGAACCAAAATATGGTCCGATTTTCGTAAAATTTAGAGGCGTGATTTAAGATTCGATATGATATTCGAAACCTAAATCTCAACCAGATATTTTCAGTTTTGTGTGCCTAAATACCATTTAAGCCCAATGCTGGTAATGTTTTTTATGAGAGGTGGGACTGGAGAAGTTTGATTACAAAGTTTACATGGACAAACAGACAGACGGACAAAGTGATTCTAAAACGATTGGTTCGATATTTTTGACAGCTACAAACATCAGGACAAATTCTTTATACAAAGTGGTGTATGGTTTAACTAAGGTTAAGGTGCTCTGTCGCCAACATATTTTGGCACTTTTGACAAATTTTTTGCTAACGTCGACATATTTCATATTCATATTATGGCGGATTGCTGTATGTACGAGTATTAAATTGACAAAATTTAAACTTTTAGCTGTCAAAAAATACATACATATATAAACGATGATGATAAGTGGATTCACTTTAATCAACTAGATTAATTTTTTATATGATTTAAGATCCCTGAACTTTAAGGACGTTTTATTGCTGCGACATCTCTGATTATTACTTTTTTTAGAAAATTTATTTTCTATCATTTAAGAGATCACGTTTACGTTTCTTTTTTTTTTTTTATTTCTTTCGCTTTAAATCAATCGATCATGATCATATTTCAACTTCAATTATATTTTGATCATTAATAATATATTTTGAAAAAAATTATCTCTATGGAATCAAACAAAACGGTTTTGAACATCAAAAAATTTAGATCACAACAAGTAAAGACGACTTACCTTAGTGGGTGATATAGTTGATGTACTAGTATGTGAATTAGTTGATTTAGCAGGGGATCGAGGTGGTAGACGTTTGCCAACATTAACAAGTAATAATTGTTGTTTATACATCTGGGATGTTGCTGGTGAGGAGGAGATAACGTTAGTATTTTGTATCTGATGTTGTTGCTGCTGCTGCTGCTGGTGATTGTTGTCATTGGTTAATGGTTTGACACTGATATTACAAATATCTGCACGTGTATAAAAGCGTTTATTTTCCTGAAATAAATAAAAAAAAGACAAGGATTTGTTTAAAAGTTTTTTTTTTTTGTTTGTTCCATTTTAAATATAAACGTTTACAAAGTATTAAAAACCTGTCTTAAATGCTATTTTGTTATACTTTCAAAAACAATGCAAAAACAAAAAAAACAAAAATCAGTGATAGAAAGAAAGACAAATTGTTTTGAAATATTGTAACTGTCAGTCTTAGCAAAATTTACAATAAAATTAAGAAAAATTAATGCAGCCTTTTTGGTGAATTGCAAGTAGCAAACTTCAACTGCTGCCGATGCTGACTGTTTACATGATTTCCGCTTATTAATATGTGTATCCTTCACTGTGTAGTAAGTAATGTTGCTGTATTAAATCATAATCAATGATTTTAGTAGTTTTTCTTTAGTTTTTGCTTTTTATCTATGGGGTTTTTACTGTATTAGTGTCAGTCATATTGTAACGGAAATCATTTGTTAATTTGTGAAAACGTTTATCATAATGTAGATCAGGTTTTTCTGTTCACATGTGATGATTTATAACACACTCAAAAAAAAGACATGAACTAAAAATAAATTCAAAATTTCATTCAAAATAGTTCAAAAATTTTCCTCAATTTAAGTCAAATTTTATTAAAACTCAAAAAAAAAAAATATTCTTAACAAGAATAAAAATTCCTAAGTTTGGGTAAAAACAAAATTGTTTATATATTCAGATAAAGTTCATATCTTTCCTATGAAAAATTTCTTTATTTAAGGAAAAAAACAAGTATATTAAATAAAAATTTATTAATTTTTAAATTTCTCAGTTTTAACAAACTTGCATACTAAAGTATAATAAAAATAAGTTTAGTTAAAAAAAATTCATAATTTACTCCGATTTAGTTAAAAAAATGTGTTACTTAAAATGAGAAAGTACTTGAACTTAATGTGTAGTAAAAATAACTCAATTTTAGAAAGCCATTTCTAAATTAAGTTTTTAAGTCTACCACTTTCTAATTTTTAAGAATTTTTTTCTAAAAATTAGTTCAGCATATTAAAAACAAAAAGTAATACATTTTTTCCAACGTAATAACAAAAATTTATTTGATTTTAGAAACTGGTTAACTATTTCTAGTGAAAATTTTCACGCAACTTAGTTCAGATAAATTTTTATAAAATATTTTTTTTTTTCAAGTTTTCTAATTTTTGAGAAATAATAAACTTAATAATAGTATTTTTTTTGCTGGAAAACCAAAAACAAAAAAACAACAATAATTAAAAAAAAAAATATTATTAAAGGAGACAAATTTAAGTGGCCATTAAAAAATGATTGTAATTTTTGGTTCGTGATCGTGCGTGAGCCCAAATTCGCTCACATGCCCATCTATAATCTTAAAAATTGAACTTAATGAGGTTTGAAATATATTTAATATATTTCCATTTTTCAAAAATAACAAGAAATGTATGATATTTTGTATTTTTGCAACAATTTCCTTAAATTAGTTTATTTAAGAAGACAAAGGACCCCCAGTGTTCCTCAGCCATAGATGCCATGTGTCTCTTAGGGCGTCCCTTTTTGTAGTTCTCTCAATCTGACTTTGTAACAATTTATTACGTTTCAGGATATCCTGCAGTACATTTTTTAAATTTGTTTACCTTTTTTGCAAATGAAATTTAATGTATATTTTAAATACATGAGTTTAGTATAATTTAATTTAAAGATAAAAATGTATAGCAAAAAGCTTGTTAAAAGCAGTGTCCTTACAAAGCGGAAGTACTCCGAAAGTAGGAAAATACTTACACAATGAGTGTAAAGTATTTTGAAATATATGGTAAAATAAATAAACATACCTTTACCGTAGCAACAGTTTCATATTTATTCGAAATTTTTTTTTCAAATTTAAGGATAAGTGCTATTAAACTTAATGTTAGAAAACATTTTCTTATTTTTCGGAAGTTTTGTCCATGTTTTTCGAAAAAATTTTATCTAATAAACTTAAATAAAATAAATATTTTCCTAAATCCAAGGAAACATTTCCTAAGTAAAAGTAAAATTTAAGATGATATATGAACTTATTAATATGAAATTTTACTGTTTTCTAATAAAAATTTAGTTCTTAGTAGTAAAATTGTTCTATAATTTAGAAATTTTCACCAAATTCTAAGTAAAATTTGTTTCCTAATTTCAAGAAAAATTTTATTAAATTTTGGTAAAAAATGTGTTTGGCACCGTTTCGATTTTAATTTTTCCTCCAAATATGTTAGATTTTCTAAATTCTAGTTAATTTTTTTAAGTGTAATTTTTTTTTGAAAATGAATAATGTTGAAATGTTACCTATTAATTAAAAATGTGCTTTTAAGTTAACATTTTGCTTGGTTTTTAGGATTAATAAATAAAAGTTTAAAGAAAAACTATATTAATAACTATAGTAAATTATTAAGATTTAAAGGATGTCAGCCACTTAAACTTCCTGGTTATTTGTAAATATATAAAATTAGTAAAAAAAAAACTTTGGGCAGATTTTGACGTCAAGAGGACTATTTTATAAAAGCTTAACTAATTTTCAGGATTTGATACTTTTAAAAAAAGTTTGTGCACAGACAGAGAAGAATAACATAGTTATAACAATTATTTTATAATAAAGGGTGTCCCAAAAAGAACGCAATTTTTAAATCTGGCAACATTCGAAGTGTCATTGTTTGACATTTGAACAATTGTTATTGTTTGCTAGTAGAAGGTACGAGGTTAGTAAAAATGAAGCGCTACACGAATGAACAACGCATTCTCATTGTGAAATTGTTTTACCAAAATGGTGAAAGTTTTGCGGCTACAGTTCGCAAATTTCGATCAATTTGGGGTCACAATAATGCTCCAAAAGAGTCAACTGTAAAGAGATTAATGGATAAATTTGCCGAAACTGGGTCTGTTAGTGATGTAAAGACAACAACGCGCCATCGACCAGGTCGATCGACCGAAAATGTCGCAGCTGTACGTGATGATGTCGCTCAAACTCCACCCACCTCAATTCGACACCGAGCTCAGCAAATTGGTGTCTCCAAATCCACTTTGCAGCGAATTTTGACGAAAGATTTGCATCTTCAGCATACAAAGTTCAATTGACTCAGGAACTGAAGCCAGCTGACCATGGACAGCGAAGAGTTCGTTAATTGGATATTGGAGAGACAACATGAAAATGCTGATTTTGCCGATAAAATCATCTTCAGTGACGAGGCCCATTTTCATCTTGATGGCTTCGTCAATAGGCAGAATTGTCGCATTTGGGGTGAGGAAAATCCTCGAGTGATTCACGAGAAGCAAATGCATCCTCAACGTGTCACTGTGTGGTGTGGTTTTTGGGCTGGAGGAATCATTAGACCTTTTTTTTATGAAAATGAGGCAGGTCAAGCGCAAACAGTCAATGTTGTTCGGTATCGTGAAATGATAACCAGTTTTTTCTTGCCTAGAATTGAAGAAATGAATGTGGAGGGCATGTGGTTCCAACAAGACGGCGCCACATGTCATACAGCCAGAGAAACAATTCAATTGCTGCATCAGTCATTTCCCGGTCGTGTTATTTCGCGTTTTGGAGATCAGAATTGGCCGCCTAGATCGTGCGATTTAACACCATTAGATTTTTTTCTTTGGGGTTTTTTGAAGTCGATGGTTTACGCGAATAAGCCGACGACGACTCAAGCCTTAAAAGAAGAAATTGGACGCTGCATTAATGAAATACCGCAGCATTCAAGCAAAACGGTCATTGAAAATTTAATTAAAAGATCGCGTGCATGCCAGCAAAGCCGCGGCGGCCATCTGCACGATATATTGTTCCATACATAACCTCATTCTGTCTACTTTACGATATATCAAAGTTTCACGATTTTTTTTTAAATATCTGTGTTTTATTTAAAATTTAAAAATTGCGTTCTTCTTGGGACACCCTTTATTTTAATCTTTGTGTAACTTTTTAATCTTATCATTAAAATTCTTTGGTACATTAAAGTAAGTTTTTTTGAGTGCAAATTTATATTAAAATATTAAAAATTTGCAATATAAAAATATTTAATATCCATGCAAAATTAAAGCCTTTAAATGTAACTGTAATACTTTAAACAGTTTGCAACTATTTTTTCCAAGCTTTTTGTAGCTTTAAGACCCAACAACAATTGACTGAAGTGACTTAAGCTAGGCTATGGGTATGAAACAAAAATTCAAAATTTTTTGAAAATTTAAAATTTGTATTTTTAAAATTTTGTTTCATAACAAAATAAAGCTGAAGTCATTAAAGCCAATTGTAGTGGGGTCTAAAATGTTTTATAACTCAAATTTTTTTTGTAAAAAAAATAATATTTTTTAAATGAATTCTATAAAAATCAAAAAAAGTTAGAAAAAAAAAGGTTTTCTATGTAATTTTTCAAATATTTTTTTCTAAATATAAATATTGAGAAACTAGAAACTGAATAATAAATAAAGAACTATCGGCGCATTTGATTTGTTTTTCAACAAATTTAGAAGCTTAAAATAAAAGAAAAATAATAAAAAATAATTTGAGCTTTTTTTGTGCTTTTAGGAGTTGTAAAAACATTTCTAATTAAAATAATTAACTTTATAGATTTTTGTTGATTTCGAAGCTTTCATAACTTATTACTGGTTTTTAAAATCTTTTTGAAGATCAAATGTTTAAGTAAAAAAATATTTTTTTAAAATAAATTTTAAAAACATCAAGTAAAAGTTGAAAAAAGCTTTATTACGTTATTTTTAAATGTTTTTCTGAAAATTAGTATTGGAAAACTAAAACCTTTGAATTTTGTTATGAAAAATTATTTTTTTAGGTAGTTTGTTTTTCACATAATTTAGAAGCTTTTGAGCTTTTGTCATTTTTGTGATTTTGATTTTAAAAGCTTTTAAAACATTTTATAGCTGTTTTTGGCGTGTTAGATTATTTTTGCAAATGCTTTTTCTCTGAAATTTAAAATGTAAATGTTAGATTTTTAAAAATATATATATATATTTTTTTTTTTTTGCAAAATTTGAACAAAACTAAAAAATGGAAAGCCTTTAAAGCTTTCTTTATTTTGCTCAGCTGTTAATTTTTTAAATTTGTTATAAAAGTTTGCTCGAATAGAAATAATAGTGGAAACCTTTAATAGCTTTTTTTTTTTAAATAGTACTTCGAAAAAATTCAAAGCATTTTGATATAGATTTTTTTATATTTGCCAAGCTTTTCAAAGAACTAATGTTTTTTTTTTTTTGAAAATCAAACTAAAAACATTTCAAGATTTTTCTTAACAGATAACTAAATTTCAAGTTTTTGGAAAATTTTTTTTAGTTGAAAAAATTTAATCTTTTTTAATAACTTTAGCCTTTTTTAAGCTAAATAGCAAATATGTTTAAACAAATATCTTGAAAGCTTTTAAACGAAAAATTAAGGAATTTTCCTTTTAGCAAAATTTTTCTCAGCAAAAATGTTATAACAAAAACAATGTAACACTAGACTTTCCGCTTATTAAAATTATCCATTTAGTAATATTATTTTGTATTCTGGGCTTTGGAAATATATTTTTTTTTTATAATTTACTTTAAGAGTACAAAATCTTCTTGTAGTGAGCTTAATCCAAGGACCTTATAAGCCAGGATGAAAAAACTACCAAATTTTTAGCCACCCATGATGCCAAATGGTGTGACTACAAAAAAATTCTTAGCCGAGACCACGAAATTCTTAGCCGATTTACAGAAAAACTTAGCCTCTCGCAAGGTTTGTACCAATTCAAACATGTATACATTCACATCACAATCACTGTACTTGCTCTATAACCCTTGCTAGGGGCAAAGTTTTTCTGTAAATCGGCTAAGAATTTCGTGATCCGGGCTAGGAATTTTTTGTAGTCACACCATTTGGCATCATGGGTGGCTAAAAATTTGGTAGTTTGTTCATCCTTGCTTAAACATTCATAATGTGGACCTTTTGAGTTTACTGTTTTTTTTTATAACAACAAATACATAAAGAAAACCCTAAAATCTTTTTCCTTGAGGGAGTTTCTGCTAAAGCTTGAAAAAACCTAAAAAAGTTATAAATATTTGAAACATTGTTATGAGTAGAATAGATGTCCAAATATTTTTATGATTTTTAGTTCGGTAATTTCTAAAACATTTTAGTTTGTCACAAAACACAGCTTTACCAACTTAACTATTTCATATGTCAGAATTAAAATTAAAAAGTTTGAGACTGACAAGAGATTGTCGTTTAATCCTCACTATTAAGCGATTAATCATACACAAATCAGCAGAAACAAACTGCACCTTTTTTTCTCCATATATTTTATATGAAGAGCAAAATGCTACCCAATCAACATGTAGTCAAATGTGTTGCTGCCAATAAATAGAACCGGATCTATTTAACTATTTAGTACTATCAACATTAATGTTAACCACCTGCTGCTTGACAGAAATTTGCTTGTCTTATAGAAAAAAATAAAGGTTTTACTGTCGGACGCTGGCGCCTTAAATGCGATCAGGCTGTATGGAAAGTTGCAATTTGATTTTTTTTAAATTGATTTGACAATTTGTTATTTCGTAGATTTTATAGCGAATATCTCAAGAATTGAGAAAGTGTCTATGAATTAAATTTCACTTAAAACAATTAAAAATACAATTATAAAAATATTCTTTCTTAAAAAATTTCATCATCAATTTGATTTTTTTTCTTTTTTTTTTTCAAATCTCTAACTCCGTTAGTTTTAAAAGCTGACAACAAAATTTCAAACAATAATTATTGAAACAATTTCTTGCAAATACAATTTATACTTATAAGTGAAGAGTTAATAGCTGATGCAGCTTACCTTTTCTAAATTTCCAGATGCTGTACTATTGTGGTTGATTATTTTGTGATGATGAGAAGAATTTGTGGCAGATGATGATGATGATGGTGGTGGTGGTGGTGAATTGGCACAATTATTATTGTTATTATTGCTAATGACAATATGAGGCATTGTGGTGGCTGATGTAGCAGCTGCTGTAGAAGAAGAGGGTATAGAATTTTCCATAAGCTGATGATGCTGATTGTTGTTGTTAATGTTGTTATTATTGATTTGTAATTCCATTTCGCTGCGATATTGAGGATGTTGTTGTTGTTGTTGGGGGGAATATCTAAGTATTTGTGTTGTATTCGTTTTTGTAGAGGTTGTAGTAGCTTCAGTTAACATATCATTGGAGGAATATGATGAGCTAGTAATGCTACTAGAGCTACTACTACCGCCACCACCACCGCCGCCACTAGCACTAGGGCCAGTGGTTGGTTGTGTTGAAGCGGTATTATCAACAACTGTGGTATGACCAACAAATGTTTGATTTGTGGCTAAATGTATTTTTGTTATAGACGTTGTACAGGCGTCTTTAGCCTCTTTATTTTCCTTATCAGAATCGTCACCTATTATAGCTGCCACAGTTGCTACAGATACAGCTGTTGCTGTTGAAGATACACCAGTCGTGGAAGATGATACTGTAGATGATTGTATACCACCATCTGCACTGTCAATTTCATTGGAAGCAATTCCTCTTGAAATATGATTGGAATTCAAACTTTCAATACCGCCAATCGATTGTTGATGCAGTTGCTGTTGATTTGTTGCTACTGTTGCTGCTGGTGTCGATGTATACAACCAACCTTCATCATCCGATGAAACATCAGCAGATTTAAGTTGCTGCACATTCAATAGTCATCATCAAACATCACATGAAATTTAATATAAAATATATAAAAAAATTTAAAGAGAAAAAAAATAAAGAAAGAAGAAGAAAAAACCAATCAGTAAATCGTGAAAATATTTATTAGAAGAAATAAAAAAAAAAAAAATGAAGCTGATGATTTAAAACAAGCGTTGAAGTTTAATTAGCGTTACTTGATAGTAATAAAATACAAATACAAATGGCAAATTGCATCTTAAAGATGCAACATCATCATACAACATAACCCAATATACCATATAGCAATCAAACTGCAATACAACTTGAGAATAAGCTTATATTAATAGTGTGTTTTAAGCTTTTCTTAATTTCGCTTATTATAATATTTATAAAATGTGAATTCACAAGCAGTATTTAACAATGCTAGAGAAAAGATTATTATACATAACTTTTTCTCAAGTATGCTTATGAACACAATACAACAACAACGCAATATGACGATTGAAATAGAAATATTTTTCAATACATTCAAGCCTTGTTGTCTTTGTTCTACGCTTATAATGCATACAACAAGTGCCATTACTTTTTCTTTAAATTTGTCAAACGTGTTTTGCGTGTACATTTAGTTGTAAATTTTATATAGTGAACCTCCAATTGCATATTAAATTTAAATTTTTTTATTTATGGTTAAAATTAATTATTATTATTTATATTTAAAATGAATTATTATTTTTTAAATTTAAAATGAGTTATTATTATTTATTTTTAAAATTAAAATAAAAAATAAATTAAATTAAAGAAAATAATTATGATTTCTCTTTTTCAACTATTAATAATATATTATTTTTGTAAGCTTATTCTACAATTGCAAGAATAAGCTTATAGTAATCATACACACATAATATTTTCACGAGGGTTCCGTTTTTCAATATATTCTCAAGTCTTTTTCAAGCTTAAGGCTGGTGTTTGTAAGCTAATAATAATATTTTTCTCAAGTCATTTGGTATGTTGGGAAACGCTTTAAACACAAATACACACACACACAGATTATTAATACTACACAGATTTATACACACACACACATTAATAATAAATTAGTAAAAGCGATCTTAACACTAAATTGCAACTAGGATGACTAAAGAAATCGCAGAATTTAAAGATGTTTTCTTATTTCATGTAGGGAATTATCTGAAGACCCCTTAGTTTCTCCTAGAGAAAATATTTCCAGAATCTGCTGGCTTTTTCTTATAGAAAACCCCTAAAATTCAAATGATTTTTTTTTTCGTTAGAAAGACCTTCAGATTATAACGACGTTTTTAATAGAAAATCAAAAAATGAATCGACAGAAGTTTTTCTAAAAGATAAAATTATATATTAAAGGGATTTATGTTTTTTTAAAGAAAAAATGCTTAGATTCTTGGAATCTATTAGCAAGATTCTTGGAATCTATTAGATACCGCACACTTTATTTTATAGAAATAACTTTTTATTGTGAGGACAATTTTCTATAGACTTATCCCCCTCTTTTTATAAAGCGGATTGAATAATTTCTCCAGAGGAATTGTATGTAATTTTTGTAGAATAACAACAAACAACCCACAACAACAAAGAACCCACAATTCTTCTAGGTATTCCATTTGCTTTATAAACTAGGGTGTCACTCTTTAGTCTTACGAATGTACATATTCCCATAACATCGATTTAAAAACTTTAAGAAAAAGTTATTATATTTCCAGCCTTTATAATCTGTTCTAAGTACATTTTTTATGGAGTTAATAGAAAAATATTCAGTTTCTAAGAAAAATTTATTCTAAAGCAATAGACTGAAGGGAGAACACCCCTTAGTTTCTTATAGGCTTTTTACACTGAAAAGCATCTTTGTGAAACGGCTGGAAGATGTTAAAAGCGTGAAATATATATTTACATTGGCAACATCTTTCATCTTTCATATGTTTTTTATCCAGCTGTCAAAAAAAATAAAAGAAAGACGCATCATTTTTGTTAAAAATAAAAAAATGGATTTGGAGAAAGCATTAATCATTGGAGTAGTTGTTGCTTTGCAAGAACAAACCCAAATTTTTATTCCGTACATCGAAATATTAAAGGCCATTCTGGCAAAAGATGATGATGAAGAATTTTTCGTAGACATAAGTATGAAATTCTTACATACTGCTCATTTGCCTTTGTTGAATAATTTTTTTCTTCGTTTATTTTCTGCAATGTCAGTTTACTAGTGATGGCACAAAGAAAAACGATTTTTTTATAATTTTTTTAGTGATGATACTAAAAATAACGAAAGATGTAAGATGGAACAAAATGAGAAAGGATCATCTTTTGTAGATATAGAAAGAAGTATAATTTTTGGCCTGTATAATTCTTATGGAAAGATGTTAACATCTTTGCAAATTGATGAAAAATGTAAGATGTAGCTCAGTAGAAAAATGCTTTTACCCCTCATTGCCACATGCAAGTGCTGAAAACTCAATACACTCATATTTTTTTTACTACCAAACCCACACTTATGCTACTTGCGACTTAGCTTGCAATAAAATATTGAAGCAAGTGAATTTTTGACAGTTGATGCAAGTAGAATGACATGACGAACAACAGAGTTGCCGAGTACAAGAAATAATAACATGATAGGTAGCACAAAGTGTTAAGTACTTGGCAATACTGTAATTCCTTTGAGACAGCCATTTTGGATAGCACTTCTCCTGTTGACGACATTTTAAAAATGAACTTGCACTGTACAGTGTAGACACTCAAAAAATTTTATTGTTTTTCGTTAAGAACACGTTTATACTACTTGCATGCGACAACGGGTGGTTAGATTTTTCTAATCAAAACGCTCTATTCTATAGAAAATCCTAAGGTTCTCAGAATTAGTGTATATAAAAGATCTAGCACAAGAAGATTTATCACATTTTTGCATGAAAATATTTTAATGCCGAGGACTTTTTTATTTTATATTTATATTAATCATATAATTACAAATTATATATTAATACCCTATCCGAGCGCTAGCAACAAAGGCCATCGGCTCGTTGTAGCTAAAACAGACCGGAGCCTCTGGTGGGAATCGAACCCACGACCCCCGCACTGATAAGCTAGCACGCTACCAACTAGCCTACCGGGGCCTAGAAATTCTAAAAACCATTCTCATAGATTTTGAGAACTTTTCATTTTTGAAACTACAGATGAAAAAATATATATTTTCAAAAAATTTATATCTATCTCGATATTAGCTATGTTTAAAAAAAAATAACGTTTACGATTTTTGAAACGGTTTTGGTTTTTAATGTAAAATAGATTTGAATCAGTACGACAATGTTTTAAGGATTTACCCTTATAGAAATTATGGTTTCAGTGTTTTTATAGTTACGGTTTTTCGAGAAATAACGGTTACGGTAATCAATTTGAGCCCGTCTTTAATCGGTTTAACCGCTGCCATCCTTATTTTTCACAGAAAAGCCCATGAATTCAAATTAAATTTAAAAGTACTATATTTAAAAGAAAAAGTTACAAATTTGAAGGATTATTTTGCTATTAAAACCTTTAAAATTTTAGGATTTTTTCTACAGAAAAAATGTCAGCAATTTTTGGCTTATAAAACTACCTTCAGATTCAAAGGTCATTAAAAACAGTTCAGAAATATTTTAGAACAAATATCTTTTGAAAACCTGTGCCCAAATTTTATAAGAAGAGCGACAATTATCGTCCACCTTTGAAGTTTAAATTTTATCGTTTGAAGATGTTACTTACCAAACTGTTGAACTAAAAGATTGAAAGTTACTTTTATTAAATTTGTATCAACAGTTTAACATTTGTATGTAATATGGTAGATATTTAAATTTAAAAGTGGCCGATAAACGATAATCGTGTTATAGAATCTGGGCACTGGTTAATTCTAAGAACGACTTCCTTGTCTGCCTTAAATTTGCAAAACCTTGGAACTGTTGCAAGCTTTGTTTTTTTCCTAAGTTTACCCAAGTTTTTGAAAAACTTATGCAAAAATTTTATTGAGACTTTAAATTGTGAAAAAAAGTTTTATAGGCAAAAACCATGTGTGTGTCTATGAAGAATATTATTTTCAAAAAAAAAAGCCACCAATTTCTGGTTAATTTTTCCATAAAGAAATGTAGAAAACATTTGGCAAAAAAAAAACAACTTTTTACAAAAACACAAGTTATCTTTACCTAAGTTTTTGATTTATCAGTTAGCTCTTCCCAATTCTTTAGTTTTTTTTTAATTATCTAAAATCTTGCAAATATTTATAAATATATTATTGCATAATTTGTACTAAAAACTTAATACAGCTATTTAATATTTGTTTGAGTTTAGACTTGGAGAACGGGTTCCTTTAAAAAAAAATATCAGACAATTTCTGAAAATTTAGTAATCAAAAAAAAAAAAAAAAACATTAAAATTTTCCCAAGTTTTTGCACAAAATATAAATGCAAATACTTAATGAAGGGTGGTTAAATTTTAAGGGCCGATGTTGAATGTGAACCACACCTAAACGTCAAGTTTTTTTCTGCATTTCATTTGACATTTCTCAATTTTAGGCCAACTCAATCTGAACCATGGAAAGATACACAATCGAGCAACGCGTTAAAGTTATTCAGGCTCATTATGAAAATGGGCGTTCAAATCAAAATGCACTTTGTGATTTTTTTGGTCAGCATAATCGACCAAATGTGTCCAAAACACCTGTGCATGCTTGCCAAGTTCATTCTGCGGGAAACATTGCTGTCGTTCGCGATAGTGTAGCAGAATAGCCGTCAACCTCGACTTCACTATTGCGAGATCATAACGGAATTCTTGAAGCCAGAAATTGAGGATATGGATGTGCACGATATGTGGTTTCAAGAGGACGGTGCCACTTGCCACACAGCTAACGAAACAATGGCTCTTTTGCGCGACAAATTCAATGGCCGTGTTCTCTCACGTGGTCGCGATGTCAAGATCATGTGATTTAACACCGTTGGACTTCTTTCTTTGGGGTTATTTGAAATAAAAGGTGTACGTCGATAAGCCAGCAACAATTCAAGATCTAAAGGATGAAATAATTCGGCACATTAACGGCATAGAACCTCAATTATGCCTCAGCGTCATCGAAAATTTGGACCATCGGATGGAGGTGTGCCGCCGAGGTCGCTGCGGCCATTTGGCCATACCATATTATCATAATAAAAAGAAATCACAATAATTTCCTAAATAATTTTTGTTTTATTCAAAATCAACATCGGCCCTTAAAATTTAACCACCCTTTATATAACTTATGAAAGAACTAGGATTATTTTAGAAAGCATCTTGTAAAATTTTACGAAGTTCTTATTAATTATACGAAATTATTATTATACGGAATTATACGATTTTTTCCGCTTAATTTTGAGGTTGATTTTTTTTTACCGGGTGCAGACTAGGATTTAATTCTTTGAAGCACTTTTCTTATAAATAAAAATTACAAATAAAATTCCATAAATTTTCAAATAGGTAAATTCATTTATTAATGACTTTTGTTACTTTTTTGGTTTTGACAGACAGACTGACTATTTATTCAGGTCCTAGATATAGTAAAAATTGTCTCTAAAAAAACCTGTTGCCATTAAAGGGTTAATATCATACTTGCAATATTTTAAAAGACAATTTTTGAAAAAGCATTAGCATTTGTGGCTATATACTATAGTACACGCCACATATTGTTAATTTCAGTTGTGAATTGACATTGTAAATTTACAATAAAACATTTTTTTGGTATGATTAATTGCTTTTCATTAAAATACAATAGTTTTTACTACAAAATAAAAAATTAGATATAAAAAATATTTGTATGTCCATTCCACATACATTACAATTTGTTACAGCGTTTTTTTTTTAAAGATTTGTTTTTTGATTACAAACATTACAAAAAAATTAAGATATTTTTTTTTGTAAATTCATATACAAATTTAAATTTCATTGTATAATTAAATAAATGGTAAAATGTTAAATTTAATTTTTAAATAAATTTTTGTAATTTCATAAAAAAAAATAAAATATTTAATAGGAGTATTTTATGTTTAATGAAAAATTTAACGATAAAATATTATGTTTAATATTTAGGGGCATTCAACAGTGATTAATTAAATTAATTTAATTATTGATAACTATTAAATTTCGATTTGTAACGGAATTGATTTAGCAATGTTAGTCTGCATATTGAAGTGGCGACCACGCCTCCTACAACTGAGGGTCTTAATAATTGTTATCATTTTAACCCTTTGATGTCAGAATTAAAGTGGACGTGGTTAAAAATATTTTAAATATATTTGGTAGAGCCTTGAATATGAACTGATATCAATTTCAAACCTCTATCACACCTATTAATTTCAGTTGGAAAAAAACCGTTATCAAAAATAACAAAAACTTTAGGAACTATGACCAAAAATATACCATGTTGCCCATAAGCAACATTTGACATTAGGGTTAAGTTTACTTTTAAAAATCAGCAAAATCGGTCGAGACATTAAACAGTTGTAACAGAAATAGTTAACACCAATTTAAAATTATTTATAAATAAACTTTGTTAATTGTTACTATTTAAAATTGCATTTAAATAGATTTTTCAATCTTAAAACTATAAATATTTTTTTAGTACAAACACAAATTATTACATTCAGTTTATTTTTTAATACAAATTTAATCAAAATAATTATCTTAAAATCAAAATCATACAACACATGCAAATTTATTTTTTTTTAAATCACAATAAGAATGACCTATAATTATAGAAAGATTTAAAATTTTTTACCATAAAAAAAACAAAATTAGCGAATTGTTGATACTTATTTAAACATTAAAAAAAAAAAACAAAAACAAAACCAACACCATATGAATGAGATCTCTGAGAGACATTATGAGACCAACTATTTTTAATATCAAACCATAAAAACCAACTAAGTGCGGAAACCAGGAAATATAGTAAACCAAAAGAAAACCAAGTGAACAAATATATAAGACAAGCCAGAGACACCATAATGAATGATAAAATGTGGAACATATGCGTCATCGTTTCAGTGTCACACACCAGCATACACTCATATTAAACAATACAATACACCATTTCCTCAAACTATAATTAAAGAAAATTCCGAAATTCCGTTAACAGCTTCTTGATTCTTCGCTGAAAATTTTCAAATTGTACATTTACATTTTCTAAACTTGTTACAAGTAATTTTAATTTATTTTTGGTAAATAATAATATTTTATTTATGCCCATGTCCTATACTTTAAAGTGATTTCAAATTGAAGTAAAACCAAAGTCTATCTGTGCTTTATTTTGACTTTTTCAATTCCGGTTGTGTAGCTCTGAGCTTCGAAGATTTAATTTATTAATTCAATTTTTGAACATTGAGTTAAAAATTTAACGGATTAAACCCAAACAGACCAATAATTGAATGATTTAATTCCCATTTGGTCCCGTTCGATTTGTTTTGAAAAGGATTAAATTAAATCAATTGCAACAAGTTGGTTTTTTCATATCAAATGATTTAAATCACTAGGAACGAGTACTAATGTTCATCGATTCGACGAGCACCGCCCTCTTTTCTGCTTAGGATGTAAAATATGATTAGTACTCTAGGGTTAAAATCGAACGGAAAAAAGAAATCGTTCAATTTATCAACAGTTCATTAAACCGTTTAGTGATTTAAAAAATTAAATTTTTTTCCGTTGTAATTTAAAAAAAAATCTGTATAGTGGTTAAAAAAAATTTACCGTTAACTGATTTTGAAAAAAAAATTACCGTTCATTATTTAAAATTTTTACTTCCGTTCACTTATTTAAAATCAAATTTAAAGAGTTCAGTTAAAAAAAATTTCAGCAGTTTTTTCTCATTTTTTTACTGTTAATACATTTTTTTTTTAACATTTAAAGAAAATAAATAATTAAGCAGGCCTTAACTTATCTTAAAATAACCAAAGCGTGGTGGTTCAGAATGTTTATAGAAAAATAAAAACAATACTGCAAAATAAGAAAAATAACACTGAACATATTTTTTTTTTCGCTGAACAGTAAAAAAATTGATTTTAAATCAAATAAAAAAAGATTTAAAATCAATCAATCAAAATCAAATGAACACATTTTAAGTGATTTAAAGCATTTGATTTGTTAAAATGATGATTTAATTTTTTAATCAATACTGGAATGTGTTCAATTGAATGAATTTTCTTAATTTAAATAAAAAAAGAATTCGTTCACTTTATATTAAAATTGAATGCGAATTAAATTAATCGCCATAATTAAAACAAAAAAAAATAATTAATTCTTCAAAGCTCTGGTGTAACTTAATGTAAATAACAAGGAAAGTACCTCTTAACCTAAACACCTGATATTTAAAAATTTAGATATGTAATAGAAAAAGAAATCCAATCATAACCTGTCCCTGTTTTTCGGCCAAATCGGAGATCTAGGGGGTAAAAAAGGGAAAAATTCGGACACTTTTGGGTACTTTTTTGCTTGGCAGCATGTTGAAAACGTTCGAAATTCTATATAAAAATATAATTTATTCGTTAAATGAGGAAGAGATGCGCGAAAAACTCGTTGAAATCCAAAACAAGACGAATAGAAAAAAAAATAGAAAATGCTCATTCCTTCCAAGAATATTGGACAACGTGGAAAATGAGCAAAATCGGTTTAGCGTTTAGAAAATTATGAGTAAGAATATGAGGGTACCTCTAAAGTAAATTGGTGTATTTTATTTCAATTTCATAGCAGCAGGCGCGGCTACAGGGGGGAGGTTGAGGGTGATATATTTCCCCCAAAACGTTTAAAAAAATAAAAGAAAAAATTAATATAATACACAGCAGACTTTGCGCGGTGAAATAATTTTAAACTAATTTAGTTATTTTATATTTTAAGGATTATACTAAAAACTCTTAATACAATTTGATTTGGGAATGCGTTAATCTCCTACTGTCATCTAGTAGTGAAATTCTAAATTAGCAAAGACAATTAATATGTCAAAGCTTTCAGTTTGAGAACTTGCTATTCTGCGGAAAATGTTTTCTTACGGTATATTTTTTAAAATACAACATTTTAATTTCTTAGACTTTACTTCTGCACTTGTTATTGATATTTATTATCGAAAATAATTAATTGATTTTGAACCAAAAAAAGCAAAAAGTTAAAATTAAGAGAAATAGAGGTTTAAGATAAATTTCACAAAAAAAAAAATTAAATCTTTTTAGTGTAAAAACTAAAAATTACTCCCCCCCCCCTCTCCAAAAAAAAACAAGGGCTATATCCAACACTAATAGTAGCAACTGATGCTCAAAGATGAATAATATTTTATATTCAATATAAGATTTTTTTCTATAAAAAAAAATTGTTTTTCACCTCACAATATTTTGTTCACCACAATGACTTTTTTCTTTGGGTACTTTTTAGTAAAAAAAAAAAAACAGTTTTTAATGATGTTTGTTACCTAATTGAAATTTTAATTTACCCTCCCTGGTGAAGGGTTTAAAATAATACCTTAATTTAAATTAACACTTCTCTTGTTAAAAATTTTTCACACATAAAAATCTAATAGAAAAGTTTTGAATTGAAAATGTACGATTTGTAAATTTTAACGGAATATTTGAAAATCATAAAGACAATTTTAAAACAAAATAAATAAATTTTTATAAATATATTTTGAAAATGGTGTAAGAGGAACTTAAAATAAAAACTATGAAGCATTTTCGTTGTCGATTGTTAAAAAAAAACATAAAAAATATATATAACGATGTGAAATGAATAACAACAACGCCACCATACAAGAACTGTCACCCTGAAGGAGAAATTTCGTGGTTTTTTTTTTTTTGTTGTGAGTGATTTTGATGGGCCATTTTTTTGTTTGTTTGTTTGTTTTGACTTAACGAGTACTTACATCACTTGTGTGTGAGGAAGCTGCCGATGATGATAGTTGGCCACCAACAATGTTATCATTACTAACACCACCAACACCATCACTAACACCACCAACAATATGAATATCATCATCACCACAATTACTATTGCTATAGTTTGTTTCGTTGTCTGTGTCCAAGTGCTTAAAATAGAAAATGGCACAATTTTTTGATTTGCGATTTGAACGATTGAATTTTGAAATATCTGAAGAATGATGGTGTTCATAGTGTTTGCGCAATACTGTAGGCGATTTATTATTATGATGATGATGATTTGGATATTTATTGGAGCTGTGGTGGTGGTGCTGGTGATGATGGTGATTTTTGTGACTATTGGGTGAAATAATGGCAATATTTTTTTGTTTCATTGCAAGACCACCATTAAGTTTATGTTGTTGTTGTTGCTGTTGCTGTGGCATATGATTATTATAATGATGATGTTGTTGGTAATTACTTTCATTGTCAGATAATTTCGTTGGCATATTGTTGTTGTTTGCCACACCACTGACACTTATAGAACTTGTATTACTGCCACCACCACCACCACTGCCACTACTACTACTACCGTTACTGGTAGCCGATGAAGTGGCTGTAGTTGTTGCCGAACCTGTTGTCATGGTGTTGTGTGTAATTGCCATAAGGGTTACTCTTTGTTGCTGTTGGTGCTTTTGTTGCAGATGATCATTAACCATTGCACTCAACAATGTTGCTGTAGCATTAGCTGTTGCTGCTGATGCTGTAGTTTGCATGTCATATATTTCACAACTTTCTAGTTCACTTGTATTATTTACTGAAGCATTAAAGCCAGCTAAAGTAGCAGTAGTTATAGTTCCTGATGTGTTTGCAATATTTGTATGTCTTTTTATATTATTTGGTATTATTGTTGTACCGTTATTTGTTATGAATTTATATGACTGTTGTTGTAATACAGAATGGCCCTTACGTTGATTACGAATTTGTTGTTGTATTGTTTCTAAATCAGAACTTTCTGAATCTGCCTCAAAATCGGTTAAAGTTAGAAACGTTTTGTGCTGAGCTGCCGCTGCTGATGATGATCGACCAATTGAACGATCAAAGGTGACTAGAAGTTTGGTATAACCCAATTGTTTTTTATGATTAGGACTATCTATTTCGTCTTCGCCGTCGTCCTCTTCTTCCTCTTCGTCGTCCCCGTCTTCACAATCAATCTAAAGAGTTTTATTTTTTTTGGGGGGGTTTTTGTTTAAAAAGTTGCAATTATTTGTTTAAATAATCATACATTAGGGGGTGATTGGTTGGTTGGTTGGTAGGTAGGACGGCTTTTGGAATTTGGGAAGGGTGATTTTGGACAATAACAATAAACTATAGAAAGAGTTGCCATTTTATTTTTTTTTTACTAATCACAGATTCTGTGCTAAAAAATCGCATAAAAATACTTTGCATCACAAATAATTCTATAAAAAATGTGGTGCCCAAAAAGTGTTGTCAGATTCTTAAAATTTAGGTCGAACACCGCTCTAAAACTTTTGAGATCGATAGAAATTAAAAAAAAAAATAATAAAAATATGCTTATAAAAAATAATAAGATTCAATCATATCTGATCATATATGATTCAATTTGACATATCGCATCCAAAATTGGCTTTTTCCATAAATTTGCCATATATGATACACTTTATGGCCAGATCTGATCAGAGCTAGTGCCAGATCTATTCATATCTACAGGTATCTGGAAATTTGATTTTGTGGCCAGATATGAGCAGATCTGGTCATATCGGCTCATATCTGGTGGGATCTTTTTTCACAATTAAGGAGTGTGATCAACCTTTGCACAAGGATGGATGACATCTATTCATATCTGATACCATATCTTAGCCGTTTTCAAGGCACCAACATAAAAATATTTTTTTTATTTCTTATTCTATAAAAAATTCGATCTGATTTGATATGGTGGCCCAGATCTGCCTAGAATTGCTCAGATTAAATTAGATCACAAATTTGTTCCCTTTTTTGAGATCTAATTAGATCTGATATACATTAGATATCTGTTTAGATCTAATATTTTTTAAACCGGGTAGCCAATTTTGAGATTAATTTAATTTTCTACGAAATATTGAACTGAAACTGAATTAAATACCCAAGTAAAAAATTTTGATATATTCAAATTTAACTTTATGTTGTTGCATAAACTTATTTATGGTTTTATACAGCCATATATGCTTTTAAGTTTGAGCATATATAGTAGCCGATTCAAAACCGAAACATGTTTTTCAGTTTTTTTTAGTTAATTGTAATAAACCTAAAACCGGGTTTAAAGTGTTGCTTAACCGGTTTTTTTAAATACTTATTTTTCTAAGTTTTACACAAGTTTTCAATTTTTTTTAACTAGCATTGCCACACGGGACAACATATTTGTTTCGTTTAAATAAGTAAAATAATTGCCATTGAAGTCAATAGAGGGCTTTCTGATCGAAATATGGATTATTTTTAGAGAATAATTTTAGAGTTTATTATCTTTTTTAAAAAATCTATTTATGTACAAACAACTGTCTTGTAAAAACTAAATTAAGTCTGTAAAAAAAATCGCTAGATTTTCGGCAAATCGACAATTTTTCCGGCTAGAGGCAAATTAAAAGATCGACGATAAAATCTCAAAAAAAAAATATCGATACGACATATATTGAAACGGGGTGCAGGGTCCCTTAAACATTTTTAACACAAATATGATAAAAATAGGACGATTCAGTGTATACACTCACCAAAAAAAAGTCTGTAATTGCAACTGAAAATTTTGCTGTTATTACGGAAATTTTGCTAATTTGAGCCCAGCGGTATTTTTTGCTAATCTTAGCAACACATGTCTGCTGACGTGTAGTACAATGAAATTAGGAAAAAAATTAGTAGCCGCTACCAAATTTTAGTAAAATTTTTGTAAATTGGAATTTAAAATCTGTTTGCTAAGATCAGCAAAAAAAATTACTAAATATTATTAATATTAAAACAAAATTTTAAATTTATTTATTTTTTATCGAGCATCAATTTTTTTTTATTAAAAAAAATCAAAGGCTTAAAAATCGTTAAAACATAAACGAATTTATCATTTTGTTTTAATTTTGTAATTTCTGTTTTAAAAAATATTTTATTAATTTTTTTTCTACTTTTAAGGTCAAATTTTAATTGTTTTTAGGGCTGATTTTTAGAACTAAAAAAACTTTTAAGTGCTATTTTAAGTGGATGTCCTATTTTTAGACATGAGTTGGTATCTTCACTTCCGATACCTTTTTTAAACATTTTAAGGCAATTTAAGTTTGTCGGTGTAAGTGTTAATTAGAAATAACATTTCCTTTAATATCCACTTTTTTAAAATTAGTAATTTTGTTTGCTTATTTTAGCAAATCGGTTTTTAAAAATTTGTAAAATGATTTCTGAAATTAGCAAAACAAATTTGTAAATATTCTGTAAAAATTCTGTAGTTTGTTAAATGTAAATAACAAAAGGATTTGCAAATTATAATTTTTTTTACTAAAAATCAATACAAAAATAGTAAAATGAGATTGAAAACCGTTTAAAAATTTTTCCACTAACTTTTTTTGCTGAGTGTACAATTTAAATAAATTCTCCCAACTATTAGGTATTTTTTAAAAATATTACAAATCTTTCATTTTATTTAAAGTTTAAAGTTTTACCGGTTTTTTTCAAAACAATTTTTCGGTAAGCGCGAAAACCGGTTTTTTGAAAAGGCCGGTTTTCTAAATACTCTAGCATATAGTATAATTATCGTATACGACATTCTGTTTCTTTAAGCATTTAAAAAAAAAATTTCACAAAATATTACAATAAAGTAAAAATATTATTTTGAAAAATCTAGCGTTTTATTTAAGATTTTGCGTTATTTAAAAAAAATAATATTTTTCTGTAAATTTTGATATACAGCCCAACAGGTGAAATTTTGTTTATAATTTTTTTTTTGAAGAGTGTCATAAAAGAAGGAAAAAAGCTTACTAAACTCTGAAACCAGGTGCCGAATTACGGCATTCGTGATCGAACGAAATTGTTCGAAAACTGTTTTTTAAAAAAGTTACCACAATAATACTAATAATGATAACACCAACTTTAACTTTTATTTCCAATCTGGGGCCAAACTACAACATCCCTGATGGAAAATATTCCGTTCTAATGTTTGATTTTTAGAAATAAAAAACTAATTTTGATCGAAAAATTACGATCACGAATGCCGTAATTCGACCCCAGGAATGGAAAATATGTTTTCTGTTATTGTACCAACCAGACAAACAAATTGTACTTTTTCGATCTTCACGGTACCAAAATTTTTTCCGCTTTTTTTTTAAACAATTTTATCGTATTGAGTCAGATTTGCTTAGACACTAAAAAGACTTAAAAAAATTCATTTACCACAAAACTTTGTAAAATTGTACTCTGTGTGTCCGCCTCCTTTGGAGGGCAATTTAACCTTTTCAGGATTTGCTATTACAAAATTTAAAGGCATTTAATAGCTATTTAAAAATAATACACTTTTTTGTTTTGAGAGGCAATTTAAAATTAGCTGTTTAATGTTGCCACTTCCGAATATTTTAGTACAATGTGTTTGCAAACATTTAATGTGACACCAATTTAGAGCCAGTTCAACTTAAAACTGACTTTATTTTTTACTTTAGTAGCTGAATAAATAAACAGGTTTTTAATTTAAAGTTGCTTTTAAAAAAAGTCGACTTTATGTTATGTTGTTTTATCAAGTTATAAGTTGAAAATTTTAAAAAATTTTAAATTGTACTAAATGAGCCGCTGTAGTACCACGGTACCAACCAAGGTAAAAATGTACCAAAAAAAGTACAATTGTACCATGTTTTCCATCCCTGTCTGAAACCCTTTGAATATAAAACTTTTAATTAAATTTTTATTTAATTATTGCTAGGTTTAAAAAGAGTTTATAAAGTTTTTTTCATTCAGCAGTTAAATAACAATAAATCCTTCTGTACCAAAAAATGTATTTTATGTATGTCCTAAACTTTTGAGACTCTCGACTCTAGGGCTTAAGGGTAAGTCCTATTTTTTGACATCAGTTTCGTCATTTTCGATTTCTGAAACTTCAGATATCATAAGTATTATTTACTCACCAATATATACAAATATTTTTTCATGTGTGTAATAATGCGGATTTAAAATAAAATTTAATTTTTTTAATCGCCCGAACCTATTACTGTTTTTTATGTTTGATAAATATATGTAGCAAATATTCCAATAGCAAATATAGAAATAGCAGTTTTTAATGAACATTAGCACTTTTTAAAGAACATTAATTAGCATAATGCTATAATTTTTAATTTACCTCCCATCACTAGCAATATTATTGTTTAATTGTTTTGGTTTTTAATCTATTACCACTTATGGTAATAAAATAAAGAATAAAACGAAAAGTTGGGCAATAATATTACAATTGTATTCGGCAACTAACTTTATTACTTTAATCCACTTATTCCTTTTTCACTTATGTTTGTTTTTGCTCAAAGCAAAAATATGTAGGGAAATAATTACATTTCTCAAAAAAAAAATCAAAGAAGACAATTTAATAATAACGAAGTACTAAAGATTTAACTTTTTTCTTATTTATTATCACTATTTAAAAAAAAAATAAACACTAAGTATTTTTATTAATATTTACGGACTTCTGATTTAGTTGAGTAGTAAATTAAAACTAAATTTGAAGGCTATTCAGAAGAGGTGATTAAAAAGAAAACACAGCCAAGTGCATACAATCTGTCTTTATCACGAATGGCCACGAAATTGTATAATTCTGTATAAATTATTATGAACAAAAATTTTATGTATTTTTACGCCAACTTTATTACTTTATTAAATCATTAGTTTTACTTATTCTCTTTTTTTTGTTGTTGATTATTTTTGTTCAATGCAAAAATAGAGAAACAACAATTTCATTTCTATTGAAATTTACCAAAACAAAATAAAGAAAACTTAACTGTGTTCTTTTGCTTTGATAAATGACAATAGAAATGTGTTGTTATTGTTGTTGCTTTATTTTTGCATTGAGCAAAAATATTCATGAGTGAAGAGAGAATCAATAATGATAATTAAAGAACTTAAAAATTACCACCATTTAACATATATTTCACAATTTACTTTAATATTAAAATTTGATTTTTTAATAAATTATTTTTTTAATTTACACATTTTTAGGACTTTTATAATATTTTTTGTATAACAATTACAACACTTTCACTATTTTTTTTTTATCAAGCACAAACATAAAACTAAAGACATATTCAGAAGAGTTGAAAGTGAAAAATTAATGGTGTTATGAGAGGTAATAAAAATGATACAGACCAGGGATGCGAAAGTTGGTACCATTTTTGGTACGATTTGGGTCTTAAAAGTACGATGGTACTCCCATGGTTTATTTGGTACAATTTCCAAAGCAATTTTGAAAAGAAATTGTTACATTCATCGATTTCTTGTTGCTTTAATTTTAAAATAACAAATAGTTTGTTACCTACTTAAATATGATATTAATCTCATGGATTTTTGTACCTTATTTAACATATTTTTATTATATACTTTTAATGTACAACTGAATTTTCTGTACAGTTTTTTTTGTTATGTTTATTAAAAATAAAAATATTAAAAAAATTATATAGTTGGTATTTTTTTATACTAAAAAAATGGTACATTTGAATTCAAAAATGTACAATTTGGTTATGACTTTTGTACGAAATTGAAATTCTCATTTCGCACAGCTGATACAAACAATGGTATACATTCTTATCATGAAAGGACTTTTTATTTAAATCGATTAATCGTTCAAATAATTATTCAGGTTTCTTAACCGGTTAATCGAATGAAAAATTAAAATTAATCGAAAAACAAAATTATGTAGAGTAATATACAATTTTTTTGTTGTGTTAATAATTTGATTTAAAAAAAGAAGAAAACAAGTTCAGTAACACGTTAAAAATTCATACACTCACAATATATTTTTAGATACCGATTGTAGTTTATTTAAAAAGAAATACGTAAAGTATGTTTTTCAATGAGGAATCAATTAAAATAGATGGAAATATATATATTTAAAAAAAAAAATTTAATCAAACTATAAAAATATAGACTTTCAGTAGATGTTGATATTTTGAGTAAAATGCAAAATGTAAAATTGTATGTTTTCTGTTTTCTGTTTTCTGTTTCTAAGAAATAGAAATTCAAATAATTCCTTTTGTTTTTTTTTTGATTAAAACAGCTGGTTTAAATACAAAGTTATTTCAATATAAATTAGAAGAAATTATGTATTCCCATATAAACATAGAAAATAAAATAACTACAAAAATCGGTTTTTCTAACGTTTTGTCAGTAAAATATTGAAGATAATTGTAAACGACTTTTGACAGTTCTTACTACTTTTGTCGATTATTAAACAATGATTGTAAATAAACAACATAATAGACTGAATATAATGAAAAATCAGCAGTACTCTTTTAAATTGTATTTTCGGTTAATTTAATATGTATTTCAGATAGTTTTTAAGGAAGTAATATTGTGAGTGTATGCATTAAAAAATTTATTAATTTAGATCGTGTTTTGTAAGCATTTTTAGTTTTTCTGTATGCTCTCTCTGTATGACATATTAAAACTTTATCTAAATCAGATTGAACCACACCACAAGCCTTCTGTCTACGTTTAACTATTTATAAAGTTAAGCCTGGATAATAAAGGGTGAATTTTTAACCGTTTGGTTTTTGAAAATTTAAAAAAAAAACAGAATATTTGCAAAAGTGAATGGGCGATAAATGAATGCCTGCCATTTACTTTTAAAAGATTATTTCATGTAAATGTTGCTCGCGGCTAAGCCGTATGTGATCCATCCACATACGGCCAGAATCTCACCAAAGGCAGCTGTTATGTTGTCTTCCAGGGCTGTATTGTGGCTGGCTTGGTGGGAGCAGAGTTGCTCCCATCAATTACCGGACTTATTGATCCGCCCTCGTACATGAAGAGAGAAATTCTTTTCCTCTATTTTTACGTCTCTCCGACCCTATATTTGATTTAAGTAAATATTTCGCAGAGGATTTTGAAAAAAAATGTTGTGGTTATTTTTGTTAAAATTTTTTCTAAGAGAGTTGGCTCAATTGGCTTCTGAAACGCTTATATGTTTGCCAAGTTATTTAGTTCCCATTAAATATTAACCCTCTCATGCCCAAGATCGCCAAAAAAGAGGTGGTCAGTCATTAAGTATTTTCGCTAAATAATACTTTTTTATTAATGCAATTATTTTACATCGATAGACAACATTATTTACTACTTTTTCTTTACTACTTTTTCTTTCTAATTTCAATCGAGAAGTATATAAAGTCAAAATTTTATGGCCAACATTTTTGTAGAACATTTCATTCCCGCCCTTCCCCATTTTAGAGGTGTTTTTTTTATGATTTGTTAAAATAGTACCAAAAATTACTGTTATGTGGGGGAGTAAGAGAGTTTATATGTTCTACACGTTAACATTTTAAAAAATGCTGAATATAGCCTACACCTCAGATGTACAGAACACATAGTTTTATATACAGATATGGCTGCACGAACAGGCCGAAGGGAAACTTTATCCTCCCTAGAATGAAATATCGATGTGATCTTTCAAAACGCCGACACACGGATATATTTTTTTTATCTCCTCTACCAGAATCCATTGTCAAAACCTCGTATTTTTTCCTTTTTGTACTGCGTTATTTGCCAAAAATCTGGGAATTGTCGTATTAATATGAAATTTTACTCAATATGACAGAAAAATCTAGTTTTACAAGCCTATATTCCTGTACAGTAACCGATCTCTATCGAATTGGCAAGCATTTACTAATTCTTTTTTTTAGACAATTGTGGAGTTTTATACACTTAAAATAGTTTGTTAGTTAAAATAACAGAAAATGTCATTTAAAAACCGGTCTACTTAATTTTCATTTAAATTAAATGCCTTTTGTTATTTATATTTAAATGTTGATTAATCAACTGACACATCCGTTAGAAACAAATGATATAATCAGTTAGAATAAATGTCAAAATTTTACCTACCAATTCCTTAAAAAATAAATGTTTTTATCATTTATTTGAAATTGTTTCCCTTTTTGTATTTTTTTTTTTTTGTTAATACAAAATGTATGTATGCATAACTATAGACACTTTTTGTATGAATGTGTTTATAAATGTATGCGTGTTTATGAAGTTCTTGTAATTTGAATTGAAAAATTTTGTATATATACAACCAATTTAAATAAAAAAAACAAATTGAAATTTTTTGAATATATATTTTTTTTTTGAAACAGACAGCAAACAAAATTTTAATTTTTAATAACTGTTACGGACACAAATAAACCACAAATTTCCGTTTTGTGGGTAAATTTTTATTTAATTTCAATCAAATGAAAAAAATAAATGAAAATGAAAAAAATCGGTAAATGATAGTAAATTATTTTGAACATATGTATAAATAAGTTAAAATAGATATTTCTTTGAAAAATAAATGTATGTTCTTTTTTTTTTAAATGGAACAGAAAACTTTTTTTTATAAAACTACAAACAGTAAACTACATAATATTCTGAGTGTACCTGTTTTTGTGTGGACTCTGCAAACATGGTAATACGAGTATGTTTCGAAATCGTATCTTATTGCAGAAATTGCTCCTTTAAGTTAATGTCCGCTCTAAAGCGGTACTTCTTAAGTCCAGTTAGAATTATTTGTATGTAGTTCTATTCATATATAATATGAGTAAATGTGTCAGGACAATACTCACATAAAATTGTATCAAAATAGATCTAAGTATATATGTATAATAATATTTAATTTGATACAATTGGATTAGAACAAAATTCGGATAAAATTGCTTTTAATTGTATCGAATTGTATCAAATTAGTTTAAATTTGATACAATCTGATATGCAATAAGATATTTTAATTTTCAGTTCTATTTCGCCATATATTGGGAATAAATATAATTTATTGTAATATTATTTTATATATTGCTCTATATATATATATTTTTTTATTTGGGTAGTTAACTTTTAATAACTGTTTTTTTTATAATTATATTTGGAATTGTCAAACTATTGATCAATATAGTGATATGAACGATTGAATGAAATTGGACGAAATTATAATGAACTAAAATAACGAACTAGTTACACAAATCGAAATGAGATATAAGCTCGTGGCTCAAAAACTAGTACATTCCAGGAGAGACTAAAAAAAAACTTTTATATAAAAAAATTGTAACATTTTTTTTTTATTTTTTTTTCTTTGTTAAATCAAAAATGTAATGAATTTTAAATTTTGAATACAAATTTGTTAAAATAAATTCACAATTTTATTAAACTTTTTTTTGGCTCTCCTAAAAAGTAGTAGTTGTTGATGTAAGAGGTTGCTGCAGTAAATCCTCGATATGCACGATAAGCGGTTATTCGAAGTTTACTGTGGTTAATCTATTTTCATGGCACCCGAATTTCATATTATTTATTACGAAAAAATACCATCTTTCATCTTGGATTAGTTCGTAAAAAAAAATAATAATACAATAATTCGGTTTGAATAAAGATTTTTCCTGTGATGCTTAATTATTTGTGAAACTCTCCCTATAAATAATGGCAACTCTATTTAATTATTTTTTAATAAACTAAATATTTCCTTTTTTTTTGAAAATTAGACATTAAAATGTCTGGATTGTAAACTAAAAAAAAAAAACAAATTGACAAAACTAACCCGATTAATCAGTGTTGTCAACTTTTCTTTTAATATAAAAAAAAATAACAATAATAAAATTTGGAAAAGAAATGTAAATAAATTTATACAGCAATTGTTAGTTGTTATTTTTTTTTCTATAGAAATAAACAAATTACATCATTCATGTTAAACATAAAATATACTTTCTTGAAAAAAAAAATACATATGTACTTAAAAAAAAGTTGACAATACTTTGCATGCATTTAAAGAAAAATAAAATAAAACTTGAAATTGCAAACATTATTTTCATTCAAAATACAAAACAAAAAATTTGAAATAAACAAAAACTCTTGTTTCTTATGCATTTGTTTAAGGTATTTTTTTCTTTCTCGAATTTTTTGTAAATATGGCATACATAAATTATTTGTTAGGGGGAAAAATACAAAAAAACTATATAGAAAAAAAATTGGTATTATAATATATGTTACGAAACTAAACTTACCTTAGTTTGAATACAATCACGAGAAGATTGAATATGTTGTTGTTGTTGATGATGATGATGATGAGAAGACACGTTTATCGTTTGGTTTTCATCGATGTCATTCGAATGATGTTGAAGACGTTGCTGACGTTTTTTGTTGTATGAATGTTGTTGTTTTTGCTGTTGCAAATCGTCGTTATATGACAATGAATTATGTGTTACGTCACTTTCTAAATCGGAAGCCACATCATTTAAATCATCTTCTGTGGCGCCATCATCATGATTAGGGCCATCTAAGCAATCATCGGAATAATCAATTGAATCATCAATATCTTCACTATCTAATTCCTCATTAGTTAAATTACCCTGTAATTTGAAAAATAAAATAAATTAATTGAGATTTTTTATTATGAAATTATGTTGCAAGAATTTTGTTAAGATAACACACGGTACAGCAATATGGTAACTCCATATATGATTTTTCTTACATACACACAAATGTTTGGTTATACACTGAAATAATTATCTTTGCTAGATTCAAAAATTGTTGTATTAAGTCAATAAAGCTGGATTAACATTTTGACAATAAAATTTATCTTTATATTAATAAATATGTTTATATGTATAACGTTTTATGAAAAATTAGTTTGAAAAGTTTTAAAATACTTATGAAACTTTTCATTAAAGAAGCGACTACGTCTGAAACTAGACCCAACCCAAAAGATTGAGATAACGGAAAAATCACACCATCTACGTCTGATATCACCGACAGGTTGTCCAGTATATGATTGCCCTGCGTTGCCGGGAAATCATAGAGATAATCTACCGCCTACTCCTCACCCGGTATGACACAGCTACGGTATTGTGCACCGTCCAGAGTCTGTTGCCGTCTCAGCCTATTAGCCAGGGACCAGTCAGTAGGGTCGACTGTTTCGAAATATTTTTCATACTGAGGATAGATTTAGTACGCCCCAGACTGCAGTCGGGACACCTGACCCTTGCGGTCCTACAAGTGTTCATTTCCCTCCATCTGCCCGCCTTCCAGATGTAGTGCTTGACGATACCGTAATCAGGCACTGGCAAATTAGCTTTACACTTTCCGACGAGGATCGAAGACGAAATATACAAGTTCAGGGACACAAGCGTAACCTTGCTATCACGAATATAGGTTCTGACCTTCCAAAAATCCGAAGCAGTAAGTACTGCAGCAGTGCTAGCAGAAGCCGTTATACATATAAAAATTAATGCTAATAATGAGGGGAAGATCCTTATTGCACTAGTAACTCCATTACAGGACGAGCACTGAAAAGAGTTGATTTATAACCAGGTATCTGGTAATTACCGTCCACCACACAATAGAGTATTGCGCGTCTACACCATTTTTGAACTCAAACTCCATATTAAGCCAAACATATTCCTGCAGGAGTATAAAGTAACCATCGCCTTCTTAACCCGGTGCTCGGTGTTAAGAGTCCGCGATAGCTTCGAGTTTTAAGACAATGCCAAGATATAAAGCATGTTCGCAGAGAGTTTCCAGCTTTTAAGCCGCGGCAGTCTGAAGCTCGATTTGGCTCTAGTGGTAAAAGCACCAGTTCTGGTTTACTAGGATTCACTCCCAGACCCCCGCCAGTGGCCCAGTTACCGAGGGTATTTAGAGCACTGGTCATGATGTCACCTATCATATCCAGAAACCACAATAAGGTGAGATCACTCCACCGACGGGTGTTAATCTCCTAACTTGTTTTGGCCTCTATACTACCCAGACTATGGACAATTCGAGAGTCCAGCAGGTAACCATTCAGGACGTTTCTTCTATATCTAAGTAAGCGGCCAATATATATTTTAAAAGTTCCAAAGAAATCTTCACAACCCTCACAATCTCGTGGAACGCAGTTTTATTTTAAGCGGCTCTTGAGATAAGCATGTTGACTGCTAGAGAGCTCTAGCGATTTGTCATCTTGAAGTCTTTTGTGTAAATCTATCTCATTAAAATGCCTTTAGGTAAGAGGAGAGACTTATTGGCCAGAATCTCCCTTGAAGATTCTTGTCACCTCTTGCAAATCTTAGGAAGTTGGTATTTAATTAACCTTTACCCACGTTGTTCAGAGAGGCAAAGTTTTTATATTACGAGCAGCCAGGAAGCGATCATATAATGTTGCATAGTGCTCAGAATCACTCTGCAACATTATAGGAACAATGCCATCCAAATCTGGCGATTAATTACATTATTTCCAATCTCATTTTAAGCACTCGGTGCAGGGTAACGCCGTCCATTTTTTAAATTGGTCACATTTGTGCAACCGGGAAAGTATTGAGTAGGCTGTAGAGTAGAATGACACGGCCGACGATTTATCCTAAAATCCATCCTCCCTCCCTTTTTGCAGCAGTGGGGTTTGAGTGACCCTTTGCTAGCATATTACTAAGCTTGGCAAAGTCGTTAAAAATGGATTTGGAGAAAGCATTAATCATTGGAGTAGTTGTTGCTTTGCAAGAACAAACCCGAATTTCAATGCAGTACATTGAAATATTAAAGGCCATTCTGGAAGAAGATGATGATGAAGAAGAATTTTTGGTAGACATAAGTATACACAGAAAAAAGTATCACAAAATTTAAAGTAATTAAAAAAATTTGTTAAAATTTAAACTCGATTTCTAACAATTTGTTGTTTGAAATATTTGTAAATTGTCACTTTTCATATAAAATTCTTTGAAAATAAAAATTTAAGTAACAAAAAAATAACAAAAAGTTTTTTGTATTTACAAATTCCATTGTTGGTGCCTTTTTAAAAAATATTTTTTTTTGTACACAGAAAAAAATATCACAAAATTTTATGTAATTAAAAAAAATTGTTGGCTTTGATATAAAATTTCTAACAAATTTTGTTGTTAAACGATTGTAATTTGTAAGAAAATTCATTATTTTTTCAACAAATCAAAGTTAATAAAGTTTTTTGTTAAAAAAATTGTAAATTGTTGAACAAATAATAAAAAAAGCAGCCTTAGAGTTTTACAAAAAAAAAATAAATATTATTCAATTCGTATTTTCTTGCTGTAAGAAAAAGAAAATCTGTGAAGAAAATATTAGTTAGTGATACGTGGCAAATAAAAGTAAAAAAGTGAAGTAAAACACGTGTAAGTGAAAAATAACGAAAATGGTATGTTCCATCAACTGCTTTTTATGTAACGAATTGTTTTATTGTCCTAATGAATTTTTCGTTCATTTGAGGGATTGTCCATTTGTTGGAGAAAATGAACAATATGTGTGTAATTTTAGTGACTGTTATCAAAAATTTTCATTAAAAAGGTCGTTTAAGAAACACGTTTTTAATCATTTTAAGGAAACAAGTGTTCAAAATGAGTCCCAGTTTGAACTGCCTTTAAGTTCAGGTTCGCTGGAAAATGTGGAGATTGTTAATTATTCTTATAGCTGTCAATCAACTGCTTCAAATATAACATTTAACCATGACTCAAGAAAAAATGCTTCTGGTGTTTTATACAATGAACGTTTAGAAATTCTGCAAAATTCTGCCAGTAAATTTTTATTATCATTACACTCATTTAATAATTTATCTAGATCAGATGTAAATAAAATAAGAGAACATGTAGAAAACCACATTGTTTCTCCTCTGATTGATTTTCTTAAAAAATCCTTTGACCAAATTTGTCCCCAAAGTAGACAAATAAATGAGATTTTTCATGATGCTTATGAATTATTTCGCGATGTTAAAACCGAATATAAATTTGAAAAATGCATGAAAAAAATGGATTTTATTTCAAATGCTCAAACGTATAAAATATCAAATTCGCAAACTTCCAATGGCACATTAATGCCGATAGAGTTTCAGTTTAAAAAATTATTTGAATCTAACAACTATCTTGATGAAGTTTTACTACATATGGAAACTACAACCAAAAACATTCAGTTTACCAATTTTATACAAGGAGATCTATGGCGTCAAAAGTGTAGACTTTATCCTCAAAAAATTATAATCCCATATTTTATTTATGTTGATGATTTTGGTATAAACAATAACATAGGAGCAAAAGCAACTAAACAGGCGATGTGTAATGTTTATTACAGCTTTCCTTGCTTACCTGGTAAATCTTCCAAACAAAATACAGTATTTTTAGCGTGCTCAGTTAAATCTGCTGATGTAAAAATGTATGGAAGTAATAAGTGTTTTTTGCCGTTGGTAAATGCAATGAATACAAAAACTGGATTAAAATCTGTCTACTTTATCGTCGGAATAATTCTAAATTAAATTAGATAATCTTGGGCTCAATACAATTCTTAATTTCTCAAAATCCTTTTCTGCAAACTATTACTGTAGATTTTGTATGATGAAAAAAGATGTAGCGCAAAAATCATGCGAAGAAAATCCAACTTTAATGAGAAATAGGATTAATTATCGAGAAGCTGTAGGTGCTAACAACAAATGTGTTTCGCGAATTTAACTTTGCAGCCTACATTAAACCGTGATTTTAATCTTAAAAATCGCTTAAATGATTTCAAAGCCAAAGAAATGGTTAGTCGTAAATTAAAAACTGACATCCAAAATATAACTCTATATAGTGAAGCTAAAATTTATGGCTATAAATATAGCGAGAATTTGTTCATTGCTAATTTTAAACAGGATATTGACTTATATATCGCACCCGTTCAACAATACTGTATTAACTCAAAAACTTCAAAGTGTTCAGGAGAGACAAAAAACTGTTTTCTTAATGCTTAAGGAATTTTCCATTAACAAAAGTTAGGCAATATTTAGAAACCCCATCAATTATTGTATTGCACCACATAACCTTTTTATTTGTTTATTGTTTGGAGATAGAAACGCGATTTTTTTAGTTATTATCATTTTCTTGAATTTTTTTTGTTAATAAGAAGTAAATATTTTGAGTTGTGTTTGTTTACATGAAATTTATTGCTGTATTTAATACATTTTTTAATAAAAGTGTTAAACATGAAATGAGAAAAGACTAAAGTAAACAAAGTTTTTTAAAGCTAAATAAATGCTAACAACTGCTAAAAAGATTAAAATATATATTTTATTAAATTAATTCCCTATTATATTTTTGTAGTATGATTAGTAATACTTTTTAGGGATTATGCTTTTCTTGACTAGGTCCATAATATCCTTTTTTTATTTTCCGACAGTGGCAGGTTTCCCAAATAAACACAAGATAACCTGAAATAATTACAAACATTGGTATTAGAATTTGAAAATGGGTTTACAACTTACTCCAGGTTTTTCCAATAATCTGTAGACTTCAAATTATCTTTATGTACAAAAATTCTTAAATAGTCTTTGTCGTTGTATAAAGTTTTGTAAAAAAATGAATCGATGTTGTCCTTTTATACACGGAGAGTATTAATACTATGCCAATTTATTTTTTGGCGCTCCTCATTTACAACAAAGTTTTTGCCCCACAGTTCCTGTATGGCCTTTAGATCATAAAAATCTTCATAAGACAATTCGTGAACTTTATATGGGATTCCAGTCTTTTTTGCTGTTGCTATTAGAGCCGTATATTCACCTGGTGAATATATTGGTCTGCTGACTAGATGCCGTTTTACCTGTTTCTCAATTACGCTGTGTACATTATCACCTTCGTTTTGAGTATGGCCTTGGATTAGATATTTATGTGTTATACTTCTTAAGTTATACTTTTGTAGTGCATAAAAATACATGGTGAGTAAGTACTTGTTTTTTTGCTGCCCACAACAATTGTCAGAATAAAAAATTAAATCAAAGTCCTGAGCGTTATTTAATTTTGACACCAAATTTTTTATATATTGAAGTACGCAACTTCCTATTTCATTTGCTCCACGTTTTCCTTCTACTTCCGTCCAGAAAAAGCATTCGACATGTTTTGCTTTGAGGTCACTGACTGTGAAATTATAGCAATTTATTTTGCTTGTATAATAAAAGCTTGATGCCATCCCTTTTGGAAGTGGGAGAACTGCTTGCAGGTCGTAAACAGCTGCTGTGGAATTTTTTTTATCAAAATCTTTTTCCTTTCTGCATAAGTTCTTTTCTTCTTGGTGTATGTTGTAAACTTCGTTTAAGTCTTTCTTTTCATTCTCATCTGAATTCAAGAATGATTCGCAAAGATCGCATTGATCCTTTTTTGGTTTAAAAAGTGAAAGATTAAATTCGTTCTTGAAAATTCTGTAGAACATACTTTTATTACCAGCTCGCAAATTTTCGGATTCTCGAAGCTCTTTGTAATCACTGTATAGGTCTGTTAGGCTTTTGGCACTCTCAATGTATTCACGCGTTGTTTGAGCACGTAAGTAGTGACTCTTGACCCTTGGAATATTGTTAATAAATTGTCTTATGCTTTTTTTAACTTCAGGGTTCACGGTTAAATGGTTACTATGCTTTCCACGATAGTCTATATCTACAAAACCATCTTTGTCCTTCTTTTTAATAACCGTTGCTATGACTGTATCGTTTATGCCAAGTGTTGCTTTAAAAAAGAACTTACACACTCTTTCTTGTTCTGAGTTAATTTCGAAGAAAAATGCGTTGTTCAATCTGCGTAAATCTTGAGTGCAGGAGTATCTGTACTTTGGCTTAATTAGTTTCATATTGTTGGCAATAAATTCTCTTTGTCTCTGCAAGGTACTCATATCCCAATATTTATGAAATATTTCATAGCGCGATGATTCTGTTATTTTCTTACTACATTGAAGGCGACACTTTTCTCCACAAGCTTCTCGTAAACGCTTCTCTTTTATTGTCTTTGACGAATTATAAATCGATTTATACGAATACCCTGAGTTTCGTAATTTTTTTTGCCGCTTTTGTCGTTTATTATCATGTTCTCTTTTTTCGCATTTCCTTTTTCTTACCACTTTCTCATTTAAATGTAACTCCGAAGAACTGCTATCATTCACTGTACGTGGATCAAAATCATTGTCCGAATTGTTACTGAACGGATCTGGAGAGCTTCTGGAGAGCTGCGGATCTGGGGATCTGCTCTTCATTTGGACAACTCATTTTGTTAATTGAACTTATTACACCTTTTGATTTCAAGTATTCACTATTATGTTTAATAAACTTAATAATAAAATTTCTAGTTGATCAAAAAAGCAATGCTATATTGCTGCAATGCAAAAAAAAAATAAAGTGATAATATTACAAAGTGTCATCAAAACTATTTCATCAAAACAGTAATAACTCAACAAAAAACACAATAATTTCACGAAAACAGTAAGAACTCAAAGAAAAAGTTAAGCATTATTTCATGAAAACAATCATATTTCGAATTAAAACCAAAAAATTTACTTAGCCGGAATCAATTAAACAGTTGCAACTCAAAATACTACCTGACTCAAATAAACTTTTATTATTAGAATAACAACATAACTCAAAATACTACTCTTTATAGCAAAAAACAATCATTTGTTAAGGCCAATCACTTCAAATAACTCAAAATAATTTTGTTTTCTTGATTCACAGAAATAAACCATTCCACCAGCAAAAAGGTCACAACATGCAATTTTATTAAGAAAGAATAGTCAGAACTATGGAAATTTTTAACCATAGGTAGACATAAGTGTTATGTATTGTTTTTTGCCAAAAAGATAAAATAAAAAAATTTTGAGTTAATACAGTATTGTTGAACGGGTGCGATATAATAAAATGTATTGCCGAAACAAACTCTGGTGAAGTTTATATGTGTTGTCAAAAAGTTTTCTCAGAATATAATGCTCATTTCTCCGCCTTTGAGTTTAAAATAGTTACACGGTTATATTGCATAGTGACAATAAATGATCTTCTGGGGCCTCCCGTCCAAGTGGTTAAAATTTATTGCGGCAAGCAATTTGTAAAATTAAAAAAATTTTATCATAATGTATATTAAATAAAATATTTGTTTTATAAACTGGAAGGATAATCAATTGGATATTAGTTACCAGAATTCGGACTTATACAAAATCCTAAAGGAATGGAAACTCTGTCATATATATGGTCACTTACGTGGTAAGTATACTGTTTTTGACTATTTTTCATAAATTAAATTATTAATCAATTTGTAATACTAATTTCACTTCTTATAGAGCAATGTGTAACTGTGGAAGTTTTAAATTATCTCAGTAAAAATCATATAAACAAATTATTTCAAAATTTACCGGTTGGAGATCAATCCACTTTTGAACACAATCTTAATATACGGATATCTGAAACTACTTTATCTGAAAATAGAGCTAATATAAGCAGAACTGTTTTTGAACACAGCCCTAATACAATACAATCTGAAACTACCTGTTTCCAATCTGAAACTGCATTTTTCCGACCTATTCCATCCCTAATGACCATATTAGACGATACAATTGTTGGTAAAAAGATTTTAAAGTACTACGAAGAAAATAAACTGTTGTGCGATGAAGTTCGAGTGTTGCTTATAAATACAATAGCAAAATATATCGAAGTAAAGGGTTACAAATGTACAATAACAGATTGTGCAAATTTTGAACAACAAATATGCTCGATATTTTCAACTGAAACTTTGGTAAATAATTTTTTTTTTGTTTTTTTTTTAATTATTCTAAAGAATTAAATTTTCCGCAAATCTTAATTTTTTGTATATACCTAGTAGAATAATTTGATGAAAATACTTTAAGTTTCCAGTTATTATCTTATTTATCTTATAGAGTTATTATACAAATGGAAAGAGGCAAATATATAACAAACTCCACAATTTAAAACGCCAAAGTAAACCATTGAAAGAAATAAAATCAAAATTTACACAGCAAGAAACAGCATCTTTTAGTAAGTTGTTTGTAAAATAATATTTTATTCGTATATAAAATAGATAACGTTCTTGTTTGTTTATATACAGATCCCGAACCAGATTCAGAATTTTCGGTAGAGTGTTTAAGAAATAAAACGATAACAACGGAAGAGTTTGACCTTTACTGGAGAAAATGTTCAAACTACAGATTTAACCAAATAAAGGAAATGAAATCTATTAAAGAAGTGCTTAAACAGTGGCCAGAATATAACAAACCTTCTGGATATAAACTGGTTCGTACGAATATAAAAATGTTTATTATTAAAATATTTTATGTATTACGAAAATTGTTTAACGAAAATTTGTTTTTGCTTCGCATGTATTTTTAATGAAAGTAATTGATAATTTCTACATTTTAGACTATTTTCGTAATAGATAAAGAAGCCATTAGTAATTCAAATTGTTATTTTGCCCTTCCAGATTGGTATTGATTTTTCTACTAAATTTCCTAACGCGAAAGATTTGTTGGTTAAATGGCCACAGTATGAAAAAAAGTTGTTTGATTTAGTTAGACGAAAAATCGCCAATTCGTCAGTATCATCTATGTTACTAAAAGCAAATGCCTGTAACGAAGGTAAACGTTAAAGCCGTACGTATAGACATTTTGTTGATTTTTATAACACACTCATAAATTGAATTAACATGGAAAACAACAACAAATTTTCGTTATAAGACTGTTAAAAAAACTAACTAAATATCTATGCATACGGCTGTATAAGTACACAGAGAAGACAAATTTGTGCTGACTACAGAATTTATAGCCAATCGAATAAATCCGTTGTGTAATTTGACTGTATTTCGGTAGCTTCAATAACAATTCGATAGTCACATCCAAAAATTTCGGTTGCTGCAACTGAACCATTCGATTGGCAACAATTTCGGTTGTCAGCACAATATTTAGTACACCATTTAAAAAACTTTAGTTATCCTTTTATTACTCCTTATTTTTCTGTTTAAAAAAACTTATTAAATAATTATTGTACATTTTTTTCCAAATTAAAAATAACTGATGTTTTTTAAAATTGCATATTATTGTATTATTTTTATTCTGAAATAATTAAAAACAATTAAAACATGAATTTAAACTAAATTTTTATTTGTTTTATTTAAAATATTTGCAGCAAAATTTTATTAAATTATATCTGAAGAATACAACATTAAGTAAACAAATTTTTTTAATATCACAAAATCGTTGTTAAAACAAAACAATTAAATAAATTAACAATTACAAAAAAGTTACAAAAAGGTTTTTTGTATTTACAAAATCCATTGTTGAAAAAAATCTATTTTATTTTTAATAAATTACAAAACAGTTACAAAAAGTTTTTTGTATTTACAAAATTTATTGTTGAAAAAAAATCGATTTTATTTTTAATAAATTACAAAAAAGTTACAAAAACTTGTTTGTATTTACAAAATCCATTGTTAAAAAAAAAATCGATTTTATTTTTAATAAATTACAATAAAGTTACAAAAAGTTGTTTGTATCCACAAATTCCATTGTTGGTGCCTTTTTAAAAAAATTTTTTTTTGAATATACAAAAAAGGTGTTCAATATTACAAACAGAATTTTGTAATTTTTTTGTGTGTATTTACAAAAATGTTCTATGGACGATGTTCAATATTACAAACAGAATTTTGTAATTTTATTCTGTGTATAATTCTTACATCTTCCGCTCATTTTCCTTTGTTGATTATTTTTTTTGTCTGCAATGTCAGTTTCCTAGTGATGACACAATGAAAATCGAGTTTTTTTGTCATTTTTTTTAGTGATGACACTTAAAATATCGAAAGATGTAAGATGGAACAAAATGAGAAAGGATCATCTTTTGTAGATGTATAAAGATGTAGAATTTTTAGCCAGTATAATTCTTATGGGAAGATGTTATTAACATCTTTGCAAATTGATGAAAGATGTAGCTCAGTGGAAAAAGGCTATAAAATTACGTTTCATTTAAAATATTTGTTCGTTCGATGAAAAATTAAATTCAATTTGAAACATTTAAGCAGTTTGTTAAATAAATTAAAACTTTTTTGGAAATTTTTTTAAAAAATTTCAAATAACTTTTAAACCGTATCTTTATATATATAATTCTCCTGTACGTGTGTTAGTGACTGCACTCCTCCTTAACGGCTGGGCCGATTTCGATGAAATTTGTTGTGTCTGTTTTATTTGATCCCTGAATGGTTTAGATTCACAATTGACCTATATGGGTACAATGGGCGTGGCACCTCCCATACGAAGTAAAAATGTATTTTTGTATATCTGGAGTACTGTTACAGTGGGAGTCTTCAAACTTTGTGTGAGCTTTTTTTATAATAATACTCATAATCTCCCAAAAAAATGAGTGCCATCCAAGCAATGGGCGTGGCACCTCCCATACGAAGAAAACATTCATTATTGCATATCTGGGGTACTATTAAAGTGGGAGTCTTCAAACTTTGTGTGAGCTTCTTTGATAATAATATTCATAATCTTCCAAAAAATATGGGGGATCCAAGCAATGGGCGTGGCACCTCCCATACGAAGTACAAATTTATTATTGCATATCTGGGGTACTATTATTGTGAGAATATTCAAACTTTGTGCGAGCTACCTAGATAATAATGTAATCCTATTCCTAGGCAGAACAACGTTTGCCGGGTCAGCTAGTCAATTATAAAATTTTATTGAAGTTTTTAAAAAAATTTTCAATAATTAAAAAAAAAAGGAATTGGGTAAAATTTTGTATTTCAATACTTAAAATATCCTGTTGAATCCTTCCTACTTAAATTTTCATTAATGTGATGTTTATACTTATATATTTTCAGTAAAAGGATTATAAGAATTATATGCTTAAAACAAAAAACTGTAATTGATCCAATTAAATATTCAATTGAATCAATTAAACATTTAGTTCAAACAAATCTTTAATTGAAAAGGTTTTATCAATAATTTTTTAAAGTTCACAGAGGAAACATTCACCGAAATCTTATTATTAAAGATTTCTTTAAAACAAATTTTTGGTTCAATTTAATAGTTAGTTGCTTAAATAAAATTTTAAATTAAATAAATAAAAAACTCATGCAATAATTAAATTTTTTATTGTATTAACTAAAAATATAATAAAAAAAATTAAACGCATTAATATTTTAAATAATTTTAAAAATGATTCTATAAAATTCTCTTAAGACATTAGGATACCATATCAGTAATAATCCAATTCATGTTTTTATTACATTTTTAATTAACATGATTAAAAGTTTAATTGACATTTTTTTGTAGGTTTTAAAAATATATTGTAAATGACTTAAATTTAAACTAAATTAATTAAATAATTACAACCACATTCAATTTTACTTTTAATTGAATAAACAATTTTTTTTTTTTTACGGAAAACCCGATTTTATTTTTTTCTGCACTTCATTACTGAAATTTGAATTAAAGTTATTTTCTTTCAGTGTACTTTTTGTATAGTTTTTGCTTAAGTTCATCGTATATTTATCTATATAATGTGGTTATTTTGGTATGTTTTGTGAAATTGTTTGTTTTTTTTGTTGTGGTTTTTAAATACCTTATAAAGTATGACATAGAGGAGATATTATTTAAACAGTTAGATTATTGGTCGTTAGATTTAAGCCTAGCTAACTGTATACAACCATTTCCGTCAGTATGGTTACCAAATTAAGTTGTTTGCTTTTTTTATTTTAAGTTTAAGTTTAATCTGATTATAATACAATAATCAATAGTTTTTTATAGTGAAGATTTAATATAAAACATTACACACACGCAAAAAGTACTGTGGGAAAATGTAGTATGTATGTAACCAACTTGAAACGTCATCTTAAATGGGGTCAAAACACTAAAATTTCTAATAATTTTTGGTAAACCAAAATGGGAATAACCAATCCTAATTACATTATTAATTTTCAATTCCTCTTAATAATTCATAAAGATGAGTCTACAACAAAGAAATGATACACAAAATAATAAAACCCATACAAATTTTAACTATGTGTTTTAATATGAAAAATTACATATTTCCCAAATTTTCCACATCATAAATCAAAATTGTATATGGAAAAATGTCTTCACTTAGTTGGTATGTTTAAATGTCTCAAACAACAACAAGAACACATTAGTAAATGGTTTCAAAATTATTAGGTGTCAAAAAATACATGAAATTATTTTAATGTTCACAGAAAAAAAATAATTAAAAACAAAGATAGTTAAATCAATAACCATATCATATTTGAATCAACATTTTTTTACCAACATTTTTAAATTAAGTATGTATGTTATTAAAGTAAATATGATTCTAGTTGGAGTATTCAAAATTTCATTGTAAAAAAAAATCAACCAGTTTCGGTTGTTTTTTACTAAATTCGAAAAAAAACCAAATTGGCGGGATCGCTCAAAAAGTATAACTTTGTCAGGCTGTGTAGTCTGATAAAAATTGCTGCGAAATAATGAAACATTTTAGGATTAACTGTCAGATTATCTATCCTTATTGTGAGTGTTACATTCCCAGCAAAACCACACATTACCAAATAATGGGTAAAGTAATTTATAGCCATGGATGGATTACTTTACACCTTTATTTATTAATGAATTATACAGGCAATGAGCCTCAAAGTAATGTACATACCCATTACTTTACAGGTGATAATGTAAGGGGTTACTTACAAGGTTTCGAGAATGGAAAAAGTAATGTGTCTAAAAATAATTTTTAAAAAAAGAGGAATTTTTATTAAAAAAAAATATTACAAATATTTTATTTAAATTATTTGTAATTAAAAATAATGTGGTCAAGATTTGAATCGAACAAGGGAAATCTGGTTGCCAGCCAAGAACTCTACCCACTGAGCTATCGACGCATATAGTATTTGATTGCTTTAAACTTAAATGAATTGTTGCGCTTCGTTTTTTCGCTAGAGTTATCAAAACAAACATACATTACCCTTTTGCTTACAAAAAAACACAAAGTAATGTATCTAAAAATAGATTTTCCAAAATATTTTAATTATTACTTTGCATTTATAAATCATATATTACCTAATCAATAATAAGTAACTTATTACTTTATGCTTGCAAATAATGAAAAAGGTAACGAGTTATCATTACAAGGTAACGCATGAGAATATCGCACCCATTACCAAAGTTTTGCTGGGTATTTTAAAAAGAAAACATTAAGCGATGAAAAATGCAGCCATTTCTTATCGAAATATTGATTTTCTTAGAAAATAATTTTAAAGTTTATTATTTTATAAAAAATTATAAAAATTTGTGAATTTTATAACATTTATGAACATTTATTTGTCTTCTAAAAATTAAATCAAGTCTGATTAAAAATAGATCGCTAGATTATCGGCAAATCAAAATTTGTTTAAAACCGCAAGATCTGTCAAGAAATTCGCAAAAAATGTTTTTAAAACGACAAATACTGAAACGAGGTGGTTTCCTAAAACATTTTTGACACAAATGTGATAACAATACGACGTCTCAGTGCGTGCAATTTACATGAATCCGTGGCACACTCAGAAAAAAAAGTTAGTAAAAAAAATGTGTAAACGGTTTTCCACTTTACAATTTTTGTACTGATTTTAAGTAAAAAAATTATTATTTAGCAAATCTTTTTTACAAATTACAGAATTAGAATATTTACAAATTTTTGTTGCTAATTTCAGAAATCATTTTACAAATTTTTGAAAACCGATTTGCTAAAATTAGCAAAAAAAAGTTACTAATTTTAAAAAAGTGGATATTGAAAGAAATGTTATTTCTAATTAAAACTTACACATACAAACTTTGACCTTAAAAGTAAAAAAATTACTAAAATATTTTTAAAAACAGAAATTATCAAATTAAAACAAAATGGTAAATTCTTTTCTGTTTTTACAATTTCTAAGCATTTGATTTTTTTTTAATTTTTGTTTTAAATATTTTTTGAAAAAAATAAATAAAAAAGTTTTGATGCTCGAAAATAAAATAAAATTGAAATTTTGTATTAATATTAATAATATTTAGTAATTTTTTTTTTGCTGATTTTAGCAAACCGATTTTAAATTCCACTTTACAAAAAGTTTACTAAAAATTTTTAGCGGCTACTAACTTTTCTACTAATTTCATTGTACTACATGTCAGCAGATAAGTGTTGCTAAGATTAGCAAAAAATAACGCTGGGCTTAAATAACCAAAATTTCCCGTAATAACAGCAAAATTTTCAGTTGCCATTACAGACTTTTTTGGTGAGTGCACTTTAAGGTATTTTTAAAAAAATATTACAAATCTTTCAATATTTTATTTAAATTTTTTAAACCTGTTCAAGCATTTTTTAATGTCGTTTTAATGTATTGACTGATTGACTGTGTTGACTGATTTTTTCTTTAAAAACCTAAACCGGTTTTTTAAAGCGATTTTTCGTTTAACCCGATAACCGGTTTTATGAAAAGGCCCGTTTTTTAAGTACTCTAGCATATATATTGTTGTTTAATTATATTTAAATCAAACATTAAAAAAAAAAATCACCTGCTGTGCCGTGTACCAAAAATTGCAAAAAAAAAATAAAATATTTTTTGAAAAACGCGAGATTTAAAAATATATAAATTTTGATAAAAAAAATTGCGTTATTTCAAAAAAAAAAAATAATAATTTTAATGTAATTTGTGGTATATAGCGCTACAGGTAAAATTGTTCTGCATACAAATTTATATGAATCCGCCAAACTGTTACTTTTTTTTTAAATATTACAAATCTTTCAAGATTTAAATTTTTTAAAGCCGTATTTTAATGTATTGACTACCTGGTTACCCGGTTTTTCAAAAAAAAAACATTTTTCGTTTAAACTGAAAACTTACTTTTTGAAAAAGCACGTTTTTTTAATACTCTTCTAATTCCAGTTAATGTAAATTAAAGTCGAAATTTCAAATTTTGTTTTTGCATTTTAAAAATACAATGAATAGAAACAGTTAAATTAAAAAAAAAAACAACTTAGTTTAAATTTAAATCTGTTTCTATTTAATTTAATGTTGTTTCTATTTGATTTTAAAGTATTTCTTTTTTTTTCTGTGTGTTAAAGAATCATAAAAAATTGGCCTTCGGTTGCTTAAATAAAATTTAGAAAAATAAGTAAAGCGTGTGAAAAAATCACACACGTGCCTATAAATTAGTTTAAAAAATAAGAAACAAAAAAAGTATATATAAGAAAATTATGAAATTTGATTTTTTTAAATATAATTTCCCGTGTAAAAAAGATTAGATTTTCTTAAATCTAATTAAATATGATTGATTCCAATTAGATCTGGTGCCAGATGTGATCATAAATATCTTACGTGATTAATTTTATGGACAGATAAGATCAGTGGTCGATCGAAATCATTTTTTTTTATTTCCGATAGTTAAGCATTTAGCAGAATTTTTTGTAGTTCGGTCGCAGATTGAAAATCGGTGTTTTTATTGTTAGCATTATTGTAGTTACTTATTTTTTTGTATTCGTATACCCTAACTGAGCACTAGCAACGAAAGCTATCGACACGTTGTAGCATAAACCGCCCAAAGCCTCGGGTGGGAATCGAACCCACACCAATAAGCTAGCACGCTTTCAACTAGACTACCGGAACGCTCACGTAGTTACTTATTTCAAACGATTTCATTCAATCACGAATGCCGTAATTCAGACCCAGATCTAGTGCCAAATCTGTACATGTCTAAAGAACCTGGAAAATTAGTTGATTTTTGTGGCCAGATATGAGTAAACCTGGTCACATGGAATCACATCTACACCTTTTCCAATTGTATTACAGAAATAGTCAATTGTATTACAGAAATAGTCAATTGTATTTAAAAAATAGTCAATTGTATGTTGGAAATAGTCAATTGTATTTCAGAAATAGTCAATTGTGTTTTAGAAATAGTCAATTGTATTTCAGAAATAAAAAAACCGTACACCCTACGTTTTGGAAATGTTATATTAAGTTTCGTTATTGCTTTGTATTTTAACAAAAAATCATTGGTTTATATGATTAAAAATATTTTTAAAACACTACGTACATTTTAGGGAAGCCAAATATAAAAATCCAATATCCCAGAATTTTAAAACATCACTCCCGATTGGAATCCCTTATACGTTTTACAGAGTGAATCAAAACTCAAATATTTAGTATGTTAGCGTTTGGGTACAGCAAAAGATATTTGAGGAATGAAACAAATGTGTAACATATTACATGTTCTTACAATGTAAGGTGTACTATTTTTTTATTCCTGAAATACAATTGACTATTTCTGAAAAACAATTGGAAAAGATGTAGTGACAGATCTGATTAATATCTAATATCAGATCTAGTGCAAGATCGTAGCCATTTTCAAATTAACCAAAATAAAAATGTATTTTAGAAATTATCTGATTCGATTTCTGACTTTACTTACATTTATAAATTAGTGGTTAATATTCCCTAGTAATAATAATAATAATAATAATGATATGACACTGCTAGCTCCAAACTTTTTTTTTCTCAAGTTGGTATAACTGTCCTGAGAACACATGCAAAGTTGCAAGTCAATCTGTCAATTCTTTCTTTGTTTACAAGCCATTTGAAGTTTTAATATTGAAAAAATTGAATATCGTGCAGTCACTAGATCCTTTGTTTTGAAGGGTTTAAAAGCAAAGGAAAGTTATGAACAATTGTTAGAAGTGTATAAGGAGTCCTCACCTTCAAAACGCAACGTTGAATTTTGGGCTGGTGAATTTAAACGTGGTCGTACCAGCCTTAAAGACGATCCATGCGAAGGACGACCAAAAACTGCAACCACAGCAGAGCAACCACAGCAGCAACCAAGTTAGTGCCGCACACATTAACAATTCAACAAAAACTGGATCGAAAACAAATTTCTCAGCGTAATTTGGTGCGTTTTAAGCCGAATAAAACCCACTTCATGCGTCGTTTTATAACTATGGATGAGACTTGGATCTACCACCGTGATCCTAAATCGAAACAAGAACGTTTACAGTGGACTGAAGCTGGTTGTTCAGCTCCAAAGCAGGTGAAGTCACAACGATCAGCAAAGAGGGTTATGGCATCAGTTTTTTGGGATGCAAAAGGAATTTTGTTGATTGATTATCTTCAGAAAGGTAAAAAAATCAACTCTGAATATTATTGCAGCCTTTTGGATCAGCTGGATGAAAAAAATTCGTGAGAAAAGACCTGGTTTAAAGAAGAAAAAAATAATTTTTCATCAAGACAATGCACCTGCTCACAAAAGTGTTTTGACGATGGCTAAATTCAAAGAATTAAAGTACGAATTGCTTGAACATCCACCGTATTCACCAGATTTGGCTCCCAGTGACTACTATCTCTTCAGAAATCTCAAACAATTCCTTCGCGGAAAGCATTTTTTGTCGAATGACCATAGCAGCCGTAGACGGTTATTTTGCAGAGCTTCCGGAAAACAATTATAAGGATGGGATAAAATTATTGGAAGATCATTGGAACAAGTGTATTGAGCTTCTAGGAGATTATATTGAATAAAAAAATATATTTCGTAACAAAAAAGGGTATTCTTTCATTTCGAGCGCAGGAACTTTTCAACCAACCTGTATATAATTAAAACATACGGATCGAAATAATATATACGAAATTTACAAAATATAAATAAAGGTGTTTTTTTAAATGTCTTATTAAATCTTTTTTAATTTCTTATTAATAATGTCCATCAGATCTAATTAGGTCTCAAATTTCTCTACAATTTTGAGATCTGGTGCAAATAGATCTAATGAGATTTCATCTTTTTTACACGGGTTGTAAACTTTTTTTAGCTTAAAGATTTCTCAAAAAACAATACAAAAAAAATTTAAAATTTTCAATAAATATAATAAATAATTTCCTTCTTATGTTTATAGTTTATGTTTTTCACGAAATACTTTTGTAAATATTTTCCAATTTAAAATAAATTGTTAAAAATTTTAATGTTTTTTTTGTTTATGTTTCTATCGTAAAGTAGGTGTAGTAACATAAATTTGTTGCCAGTTTTTATGTGAGATTTTTATGTTGTGTAATTTTTACGAAATAGTCAAGGTTAAGGGTATTATATTTTACGGCTAAAATTATGTTAATGTTTATTAAGTGTTTTTTTTTTTTCTTAAGTAATTTTAAAAACTTTGTTTCTTTAAATTATTGTTTACAATACACAAGTTATTGATGAGAAAAATCATAAAAACATTTAGTAAACAATACTTTGACTTAATTGTTAATGAAATTATTTATAATAAATAGTAAAACAAAATCTTAAGATTTAATAATGGGCCAAAAAAAAACGATGTGTAACTAACTAGGGCTCGGAAGTTCATGTACATAAATTCATATTTGTTGTCTAAATATCCCAGCAAAAACAGACATTACCAAGTAATTAAGAGAGTAAGTAGCACACAAAGGGTTTCACTAGTTACCAGGCTATTTACTCGCTTAATTACTTTTGTTCGCGATGTCCCAAAATTCATGCGTGGTCATTACCCTCTCGCTTACTAAAAAAGTGAGAATAATGAATTACCACCAAGATTACTCATAGTGAAGAAATAAGTGGTTACCTACAATAATAAAATAAGTAGTTATTCTTAATAAAACAATAGTGTACCTTAATCAAGTAAAATTTTCTTACTTAAAGAATTCAACAAAAATAATTTGTATTTAAATTATAAAAAATCTTTAAAATATTTACATTTTGAACTCAAAAATTTTAAAGATCATAATTTAATGCTTTTTCTCATGGAAGGACTTTAAAATAATACAATTTTTAAAAGTCTATTTTACAGCATATAATTTTCTATTTTGTTGTAGTTTTTCAAAACAAATTAATAAATACCCAGCAAAAACATTGTATCAACTACTTACCAGGCTATTTACTCGCTAAATTACTTTTGTTCGCGATGTCCCAAAAGTAATGAATGGTCATTATCTTCTCACTTACAAAAAACACAAAGTAATGGGTGGTCATTACTCTCTCGCTTACGAACAGCCAAAAAATAATGAGTACCCATTACATTTTGGACGACGCGAACAAAAGTAATTAAGCGAATAAATAGCCTGGTAAGTAGTTGATACAATCTTTTTGCTGGGTATAATAGTAAAAAAAATACAACTTACTGTAAATCATTATTTTGCGTGTACATATAAGTACTTCTTTCACCCATTATCAGTAGGTCATTATTTTGTTGTTTAAAGTAATGAAAAATGTAACGACCAATCATTACATGGTAATACACACAGTAGCGACCTGGCATTACCATGTTTTTGCTGGGATCTTTACAAATATACAAATTTTCAACAAAGTGGCATCGATTTGTGAATAAATATCTTTGGATATTTTGCAAAAATTCCTATTTTTACATATTTTTCAATAATGTCATCCTACAATTTTTTTATCAAAAATGAAATTACATTTTTACATAAAAACCTCATCAGAATTTGCAAGACTTTGTCTTCTAAAGAAAACACTTTCGACACTGCAAAAGTTTGTAAGTTTACATATTCATGGAATTCTGGGATTTTTCCCTACAGAAAAAAAAAATATAAAAAAGCTAATTTCTAATTTCTTAATGTCGAAACAAATAATTAAAAACTCAAATAATTATTCGACCCGAATAATCGATTAAAATAGGTCGATTAATTGGTTAAATTTTTAATATGAATTTTTCTGTTGTTTTTCTTAAAACTTCCTAATTTTCTTAACTATGGCAAGAAAATCGTAAAAAATATACAATTTTTATTTTTGTTTCAAAAAGTAAATAAATAACTAATATAAAATTAGATATTCATGATCAAAAAATTTAAATAGGTTTTTCAACCTCCGTACACATGTATTTCAAGCTGACAACAGATCTCATCAGAACGCCAAGTTTTAGAAAAGCTAGAGCCTCTAAGCAGAGCTTTAACAAAAAAAACCTATTAGAATATATATTTTTTTCCTTAGCAATGAAACACGTGACTGGGTATATTCCTAACAAGCACTATGATGTTACTTACGTTATAAAATAATAATATAAAATTGCTTTAAATTTGTGGCACTTATTTTTATTCTGTGTATTCACTTGCACAAATCCAAAAAAAATTTTCACTTTGTTAACTAAATAAGACTTATAAAAATTGTAGACCAATATAACTCCATATTTAGGCACAGCTTCAGTCAGGGTATACAGTGATGTCAAAAGTGACAGCTGTCAAACGAGTGATTATAAACCGTATGGTGAGGGTTGTTGTTGTATTTCATGTCCTAGGCGAGAAAGAGATTTAAAAACAATGTATACAAAAAAATAATGTGTAAAAGTGAACAACCACACAGCATGTTTTAAAACATATGATCGCCAAAAATATCAAAAAGATACCATAGAAGTGCAACATGACTGTATTTACTAAAATTGTTGTTTCATAAACTTAGTATGTTTTTATAGCATTTTTGCACATAATTAATGTATTTTTTTTTTTATTTTATCAGTATTCAAAAGAACAAAACATACAACAAAGTTTCACATTTATATGATCTGTGAAATGTATGAGCAAATAAACACACTCACAAAACACATTTATTTAATCGTCAGCTTATTATTAGTTTGGCCAAAGATTTAGAAGAAAAACAATGAAAATTGTTTTCATTCTTAATTTTATATCAAAGTTGATATTAATTATCTCAGTTATGATGCCAGATATCGAAAAACGAGTTTCAGAAATAGAAAGAGGATATTCATATTATATATAATACATTCGCCTCTATTATTACAAAAATGGTGAGTGGGCCAAACCAATAATAAGCTGACGAAGTGGAAAATCAGACGCAATTAAGAGAGACAGAATAATTTGTCATACAGTTGTTTCGCCTACAGTTCTTCATAGCGCAGTTGCTTTTATAGTGTATTAAAATAGTAGTTTCCACGTAGTTTTCTAAAAGGCCGTATTAAAAAAAGGCGCTCTAATCACTGTGTTTTAACTGTGTACGCTGTGCCCCTAGTCATAAACGGTCTTTTATATGATTTACCCTATACACGTAGCGGTACTTTCCAATTTTCCAAGAAGCATTTCCTTATTACAAGAAGTGAAGTCAAGTAATTTTTTAAAATGTTGAGCTACCAATAAAAATAACGAAAAATAATAATCAATAGTTGGAAAATGGGTAAATCGTTCACCGAAACTGCTAAAATTATAAAGCAAATCAATAGTGCAAAAAGTTAAAAATTGGTTCCAAAGAGAAAAAGGAATTGGAAATAAGCCACCAAAGCTCATTATTTAGAAAACCCATTCAGAAATGCCCTTTTAAATATCTTCAGCGTTGAAGAAGTCATTGTGGATGCTATTTCTGCAGATACGGTACGTGAATGCATTATGTGGGCCAGTTACAATGCTCGTACTGCTAGCAAGTAGCCGCACATTTACGAAACAAACAGAAAAAATCGTATGGATTCGCAAAGGAATATGAAATTAAAGCAAACTACTTTTGGGAAAAAGTAATTTTCTCAGACAAATCAAAATTTAACATGTTTAGATTGGACGGATACGAATTGGTGTGGCGCAAAAAGTGCGACGGATTATGGATGGGGTGTAGTAATAGTATTGGGTTGCATTTCAGCAGTCGGTGTGGGCGGCCAAATGGCCGCCGTGACCTCGGCGGCACACCTCCATCCGATGGTCCAAATTTTCGATGACACTGAGACATAATTGAGGTTATATGCCGTTAATGTGCCGAATTATCTCATCCTTTAGCTCTTGAATTGTTGCTGGCTTATCGACGTACACCTTTTCTTTCAAATAACCCCAAAGAAAGAAGTCCAACGGTGTCAAATCACATGATCTTGGCGGCCAATTGACATCGCCACCACGTGAAATAACACGGCCATTGAATTTGTCGCGCAAAAGAGCCATTGTTACGTTAGCTGTGTTCCAAGTGGCACCGCCCTGTGGAAACCACATATTGTCCAGGGTCATATCCTCAATTCCTGGCCATAATAAGTTCGTCGTTATCACCTCGCGATAGCGAACATCATTCACGGTAAATGCTTGGCTGACCTTATGACACACTATCGCGAACAACAGCAATGTTTTCCGCAGAACGAACTGGGCGAGCATGCACAGGTGTTTTCGCAGACCCGGTTTGCTGAAATTTGCCCACAATTCTCCCAATTGTGAACACATTTTGTCGATTATGCTGACCAAAAAAAAATCACGATGTGCACGAAATTAGAGTATTCAAAAAACCGGCCTTTTGAAAAAACCGGTTTCGGTTTTCTTCGAAAAATCTAATTTTAAAAAAACCGGTTTCGGTTTCGGTTTTTGCAGAAAAAACCGGTCAACCGGCTTTTTTCGGTTTTTTTAAATTTGAATAAAAAGCTTATATAATTTGTTAAAAAAACAGAATTTAATAAAGCTAGAAGTGAAAAATACTCTTTCACTAATAGTAGATGTTGGACAAATAGTCAAAAGACAATTGTCCAACTTTTCAGTTCTTTTGTCGCATTTATCAAGATATATGAAATCATCATACGTGACCTTCTCCGAGAAAAGAGATCTAGCGTGTCAAAAAACGGGTTTGGACTTAAGAGTGAATTCTGGTACCTAAAAGGGTGTAGAATAAGATGAAATGAGTTAGATTTCTGAAAAAAAAATGTTTACCCCATAAAAACGTACAAAACGAACTTGGGAAAATCGATAAAAATAGAAAAAAAAAATTAAAATTTTACTTTTTTTGATTTTTTGGTTTTAAATTGTCACTCCAAAAGCGAAAAAAAAAATACGTCACCAAAGTCGGCGCCCAATTATAACTAACCATACCAAATCGCATCTCCCAACTGAAGGTGTGTTCACAGTGATAATGCGTTATGAAACTTTAATTGCGTTTATCCCAAAACTTCACTTTCACACACTAGGTCCCTTTTCTCGGAGAAGGTCACATATAATGATGAATGATTTTGTACAGTCTCTTTTTGAGGATTTTGAATGCTCTTTATTGTGTTATTTAGATCAGATATTAAACTATTTGAATTTGGAATATCCAAAGTAAAGTCTTCATCGGAATATATCAGATTAACATCTAAATCTTCATAACCAAACAAACGATTATAAAAGTGTTCGGAAAAAATAAAAGAGACCAAGTAAACCAGTTGGTGATGTAATTAAAAAAACCGGTTAACCGAACAAAAAAGACCGGTTTTCGGTTTTCTTCGAATTTACAAAATATTCGAAACCGATCGGTTTTTAAAAATAAAGAAACCGGTAGACCGGTTTTCGGTTTCGGTTTTTGAATACTCTACACGAAATGCATTTTGATTTGAACGCCCATTTTCATAATAAGCCTGAATAACTTTAACGCGTTGCTCGATTGTGTATCTTTCCATGGTTCAGATTGAGTTGGTCTGAATTTGAGAAATGTCAAATGAAATGCAGAAAAAACTTTTGTGGGAATTATATAAGAACTTTCCAAATTTTTGCTGAAAACGCTAAAAAAAAATTGGTAAGATTAACCAAGTTCTCACAAAACTCATAAAAAACAATTTTGGCCAAAATTTTTAAAGGAAAAACACTCAAATTTTGTGTACAAAACACCTCTCAAATTGTAAGAATTTTAATGATTAATTTTGATTGTTTTTGAATGATTTATGTCTTACATAAGTGTTAAAATTTCCATTTTGGAAAATTGGTTAACAAAAATTAGTAATAGTATGTTGTAAGAACATGTTAGAACTTGTTTTATGGCATCAACGAAAAAATAAAATTCAACACAGTTTTATTTTAATTTCTAGTAAAATACTTGATATTTTTCTTTTCAAGTCCAACGACCTGTAGCAATGTGTTGGAGACACCTTTTAACTGGCAATACAAGTAAACTTAAGTTTTTCTTTTTAAACACTGTGTTGTTGTTGTTGTTTTCGCTGTTCATGTTGTAATAATTTATGGCATTATTATGCAGTTTGTATATATTTTTTGTAAGAGAATGCTGCTTAAGTTGGATGCTTTGGATATTTGAGTTGTTTAAGTTGACAAACATGCGTGCACGCACGAGCACACTGTGAGCCTGCCATGTGTGTGTGTCATTTCTCTGCCCATCTACCTACTTGTTGTATTTTAGGATGTTTAACATTATTACACAAACTCAGAATGTATTTATTTTATGAATTTTCTTGTTTCTTGGACATAATTTCTTAAGAAGACATTTTCATTTAATTGGTTAGAAAGAAGGTTTAAAACAAAAAAAAAAAATTTTTTAATATATTTGTATTACAAAGTTTAATGTTGTACAACGTGCTTACATGTCACATCAACGAGATTAAAACAAAGTGATGAAACAACAATACGATGAAGATGGAAAAAAATTAAGTGTGTTTTAAAATCTAGGAACGATTTTTTATTTTAAATAATCTTGACTTTGTTATTTAAAACATGTTACATAAAAACGTGCTAAAGATTAACACAAATTTTTTTTTGATGACTAAGATTTTCTTAATAAAATTAAATTTCTTTTTTTTTTCAAGAATTTAAAAAATTATTACGAAAATTGTAAAAAATTATTATGAAATTTTTTTAAATTTAAAAAAAGTTTAATTAGCTTGATTTTTTTTTTTTTTTTTTGGTTGTGGAACTTTTCCCTTGCAACTTTTGTATTTTATTGCTTTTTAACAAATAATAAAAGTTGATTTACCTTCATAATATTTTTGGCGCCCTACATGGGGATTTTGTTTTTCTTTTAAAGCGCAGTGGGTTGTTTGGGGTTCACGTGAAAATAAAAAAACTGTTATAATAAAAAAAGTGTACAAAATAATAATAAAAAAACTGTACAAAATAATAATAAAAAAAAAACTGTACAAAATAATAATAAAAAAAAACTGTACAAAAATTTATGATACAAAACTAAAGTTCACGCGAAATTTTTTTACGGTAAAAACAAGCTAAGTCTATAAAAATAAGTTGCATTGTGTTAGAAATTAATGGTCTCTGTAATGCGTCAACCGATTTTGTTTCTGGAAATTTCCCATGAAAGGTGACTTTAATACCAAGGTTTTTCAGTGTGTATTGGTTCATGACTTATAGACATTTTGGAGAACATACTTGTTTTTTTTTTTTTTAATCGTTTATTTCAACAAAATTCATAAATTTAAACTATAAATAAACAAACAGTTAATATAACTTACTATACACTGTCGCATATTCGGGCTCTCTAGTATATTAAATATAATATTTACATTTTGTTTTTAAATAGATATTATTATTTCTACAAATATATACATGTATTTATATATGATTTGATGTAAAGAAAAAATTAAAAAATAACCTTACTTTGATATTGAAAAGCTAAAAGTTGAAGTCAGGAGATAAAAATGTGAAAGAAGTAGTTATTCAGTGAGCCACCAAAATTTTCTAACATCTAAGTTCGGGATAATATTTCTATCCCCAGTGTAAATGCTAGTATCAAATCTGCTATTGTCCGTTGTAAGTTCATTGCTACAGATAGCTTTAATGGTGGCTCGTCTATAGATGTGGTAAAGTATGGGAATGCCAATTTCGTTCTGAATATAACCTTTACTGTCGAGGTATCTAAAGGCCTCAGGTGGTACATATCCATTCTGTAAGGTTGTAAAGGGTGTCCCAAGAAGAACGCAATTTTTAAATTTTAAATAAAACACAGATATTTAAAAAAAAAATCGTGAAACTTTATTATATCGTAAAGTAGACAGAATGAGGTTATGTATGGAACAATATATCGTGCAGATGGCCGCCGCGGCTTTGCTGGCATGCACGCGATCTTTTAATGAAATTTCCAATGACCGTTTTGCATGAATGCTGCGGTATTTCATTAATGCAGCGTCCAATTTCCTCTTTTAAGGCTTGAGTCGTCGTCGGCTTATTCGCGTAAACCATCGACTTCAAAAAACCCCAAAGATAAAAATCTAATGGTGTTAAATCGCACGATCTAGGCGGCCAATTCTGATATCCAAAACGCGAAATAACACGACCGGGAAATGACTGATGCAGCAATTGAATTGTTTCTCTGGCTGTATGACATGTGGCGCCGTCTTGTTGGAACCACATGCCCTCCACATTAATTTCTTCAATTCTAGGCAAGAAAAAACTGGTTATCATTTCACGATACCGAACACCATTGACTGTTTGCGCTTGACCTGCCTCATTTTCATAAAAAAAGGTCCAATGATTCCTCCAGCCCAAAAACCACACCACACAGTGACACGTTGAGGATGCATTTGCTTCTCGTGAATCACTCGAGGATTTTCCTCACCCCAAATGCGACAATTCTGCCTATTGACGAAGCCATCAAGATGAAAATGAGCCTCGTCACTGAAGATGATTTTATCGGCAAAATCAGCATTTTCATGTTGTCTCTCCAATACCCAATTACCGAACTCCCTTCGCTGTCCATGGTCAGCTGGCTTCAGTTCCTGAGTCAATTGAACTTTGTATGCATGAAGATGCAAATCTTTCGTCGAAATTCGCTGCAAAGTGGATTTGGAAACACCAATTTGCTGAGCTCGGTGTCGAATTGAGGTGGATGGAGTATGAGCGACATCATCACGTACAGCTGCGACATTTTCGGTCGATCGACCTGGTCGATGGCGCGTTCACTAACAGACCCAGTTTCGGCAAATTTATCCATTAATCTCTTTACAGTTGACTCTTTTGGAGCATTATTGTGACCTCAAATTGATCGCAATTTGCGAACTGTAGCCGCAAAACTTTCACCATTTTGGTAAAACAATTTCACAATGAGAATGCGTTGTTCATTCGTGTAGCGCTCCATTTTTACTAACCTGGTACCTTCTACTAGCAAACAATAACAATTGTTCAAATGTCAAACAATGACACTTCGAATGTTGCCAGATTTAAAAATTGCGTTCTTCTTGGCACACCCTTTATAAATATATTCATTGTCTGTGTAATAAGGAGCCAAAATCAAATTATTTTTATAACACTCTGTACTCTTAATGATGTGATTTCTTTTTAAATGAATAATAAAATTATCAATCCTACTCGTTTTAGCCACGCTATATAATTTTTTATTCGATACATATTTCGTATTGTTTTCCTTAGGAGATCTATAAAGTGATGTGCATGATCTCAAACATTTTCTTTCAAAAATTCTTAGTTTCTCCATATACGATGCAGAGATATTAAACCATATCTGACACCCGTATGTCAAGATAGGCCTAATTAGAGACTGATTCAAGGTTATTTTAATCTTTGATTGAATATATTTTGAAAAAAAGAGTTTCTTATATAAGAAAAACGCATTTCTTGCCTTTACCAGTTGCAAATTAACGTGACTATTAAAATAAAGAAATTTATCTAGATATATACCTAGATATTTAACTTGATCCTTGTTAGGAATATTCACATTGTCACTGGATTTTATGCCAAATGACTTCCAATTTCTTCTAACATTATTATTACATCTGCCTACTGGGGGTCGAAACAGAATAGTCTCCCGCTTATTAGTATTTATTTTCATTTGCCAATCTTTAGCGTAGTTTTCTACAATGTTGAAATAATGCTGTAATTTCTCGTTAATTTTTTCAATCTTATCATATGGTACATGAGGAAATATTTGCAAGGTTAAGTTGCAAATTAAAAAGAAAAAAAAAAAAATAGAAAGGAAAGAGAACAAGTGGAATTGAAACACTAGACAAGGGAAACGAAATGGAATAAAACGGGGGAATGAATCGATACACTAGATAGGGTAAATAAATAAAATGGAATGGGGAATGAGTGAAATTTAAAGACTAGACAAAGGGGAAAGAAATGTAATGGATATTAAAACATCCCCCCACTCAAAAAAAAAGACATGAACTAAAAATTAATCCAAAATTTTCTTTAAAATAGTTTGAAAATTTTCCTCAATTTAGGTAAAATTTTATTGAAAATTTGTTTAAAATGTATAAAAATGTATAGTTTATATGCTCTGAGTTTTTATCTTTTCTAAGAAATATTTCTTGATTTTAGGAAATTAACAATTATATTAAATAAAAATTTATCAATTTTTAAATATAATCACCCTCATTCTAGTTGTCGTTATCAATGTCGTCGTCGTTTTTGAGTCAACATCACTTTGCTTCGACGTCGACATCACTTCGACACCAAATTGGTATTCTAAACCAGTGTTGTAACGACGTTGACAGTATATCGATTTAAACAAAAACACATCTCTAAAAATTGAGTCGGCAGATTTATTTTGTTTATTATTTTTGCGAAAAAAATGTTTTTTATGTGTAATTTAAATTCTGATACCAGTGATGAAGAAAATAAAGAAAATCTAGTATTGGAAAGAAGACTTCTCATACAGAAATCCAATATCTTTAATCTGCCGGATAACGAGTGAGTTGCAAAATCAAAGTCTGTTACTTTAAAGAATGTTAATCTTCTAATTTTTTTTAAAAGTTACTTTCGGCTGAATAAAACAGCCTTCAAAGATGTGCTGGAAACAATAGCACCTAATTTGAAAACCGGAATCAAGTCCACACTTATTTTCAAAACAATAAAGTTGGCAGCTACATTAAGATTTTTAGCCCAGGGGTCGTACCAGCTCAGTGTTGGAAACGACTTTAACTTAGGGTTCAGCTGTTTCTGAAACTGTAGAAGATTTGCCACAGCTTCCTCCAGCGGGCTCAATATAAATTGCTTGAATCTTCCGTCACCTGTAGCATTACACTCGGCTTTGTTGGCTACCATTTTCTTTTTAACTTTAAATTTTAACTCGCGCCAAACCTATAAATAAATTTTGTTATATTTTTATAATGCACTTTATATGATCATGCTTTCTTTACCTTCTGCCATCCATCTCACATCATTCTCGGTGGGCCAAGTGCATTTAATAAATTTGATATTTCTTCCCATTTTTTCCGTTATTTTTTTTCAGTCATTACTTTTCCTCAAGTCGTTACTAAAAATTGTGTCGACAAAATCAGAGTCGTTTCAAGACAATATCGGCGTCACATTTTCCTACAAAATACCAAATACTTGTCGACAGTTATCAATTTTTTTCGATAACGACAACGGGAATACCAATTTCAAAAAAAAATCCCAAGACAACATTGTCTTGTGTCGATGACGACAACTAGAATAAGGGTGAATGTAATATAAAAAATATAATAAATCTAAGTTTAGTTCAAAAAAAAAAAAAAAATTAAAACATAATTTATTCCCATTTAGTTAAAAAAATGTGTCTAACTTAAAATGAGAAAGTACTTGAACTTAATGTGTGTTCATTTTTTGTTCGCGAGTAGTAAAATTAACTAAATTTTAGAAAACCATTTCAAAATTCAGTTCACAAGTATATAACTTTCTAATTTTGAAGAATTGTTTTCTAAAAATTAGTTCAGACAATTAAAAACAAAAAGTAATAATTTTTTTCCTATGTAATAATACAAATTTATTTGATTTAAAAAATTGATGAACTATTTCTAAGGAAAATTTTCATGCAACTTAGTTCAGATAAACTTAAACAATTTTAATAAAACATTACTTTTTTCAAGTAAAAGTTTTCTAATTTTTAAAAAATAATAACCTTTATGTAGGTATAGGATTTTTTTTTTCTTTGTTGGAAAATGTTTAACTTATTTTGTTTTTCTAAAAATTTCTTTAAATAAATTAAAAAAAAAAAACTTGAGAAAATTTTACTTAAATTGAGGAAAAATTTAGTTTTGTTGGAAAACGTTTAACATATTTTCAAAATTTTCTTCCAAAAAAAAACAATACAATACAATACAATAAATTAAAAACAAACTAGTTAATTTTCCTAATTTTAAAGAAAAAATATTATTGAAGGAAACAAATTAATGAACACATTAAAAACATTATTGTGCATTTTTGTAGTTTTTGGTTGGTGATCGTGCGTGAGTCGATCATGTGCCCATCTCTAATCTCTACAGGTTTAAACATTGAACTTAAAATAGCTTAAAATATATTTTAAAATTTTGTTAGCAAAAGGTAAAAAATTTCGAATTTTCGCTTTTATGTAACAATTTTATTTGCTGACTACAATACAAAATATCGCAAGCACATTTTATACATTACGGTATAATGGCTTCCCTATAATTGACGTTGCGCCTATTAAACATAATATTTATCGAAGTTAGTGGCTATTTTTATTTCACTTGATAATAAAAAAAATTAAAATTGGTATATGTCAATTAAAGTTTAAGCTAAAAATGCCATCAAATAAAGTTATGACATATTTCCATTTTCCAATAATAACAAGAAATGGAACTTTGATATTTTGTATTTTTAAGAAGACAAAGGACCCCCAGTGTTCCTTAGCAAAAGATGTCGTGTGTCCCTTTTTGTAGTTCTCTCATTAATTAACTACGAAAAGGATCTGACTTTGTTAAAATTTATTACGTTTCAGGATATCCTGCAGTACATTATGTTAATTTGGTTACCTTTTTGCTAATGAAATTTAATGTATATTTTTTTACTCATGTAAGTTTAGTAGAATTTAATTTAAAGACAAAAATGTATAGCAAAAAGCTTGTTAAAAGCAGTGTCCTCACAAAGCGGAAGTCCTCCGAAAGTGAGAAAATACTCAATGAGTGTAAAGTACTTCAAAATATATTACAATAGAATAGAATTAGAAAATATTTTCTTATTTTTAGGGAGGTTATTTCTAGTTTTTTGTAAAAAAAAGTTGTCTAATGAACTTAAATAAAATAAAAATTTTACTTAAAACCAAGGAAACATTTCCCAACTAACAATAAAATTTAAGATAATATAAATTTTACTGTTTTCTAGTAAAAATTTAGTTCTCAATAAGAAAAGTTCTATAATTTAAACAATTTTACCAAATTTTCAGTAAAATTTGTTTTTTTAATTTCAAAGAAAAATTTATTAAATATTGGTAAATAGTATCTTTAGCGCCATTTCCATTTCAATTTTTTCTTCAAATAAGTTAATTTTTCTAAATTCTAGTTAATTTTTTTTTGTGCCTTGAATGACAAATAAACAAGAAATTTAAAAATTTAAACATCCACTTGAATAGGTTAAACTAATTTATTTAAATAATAAATTCTTCAGAAAAAAAAAAATAATATTTTCTTCTCAACATAACATTTAAAAGTACTGATAACCAAGTATTGGGTTTTTAAGATACGAGGTTGGGCAAATAAGTCCGTGACTTTTTGCAAAAAAAAAAAAAAATATTTTTTCCACCAAAAAATAGGATTTTTCGAGGTCCATAAAATAGGCATTTGTTTGATCAATAATTTCATCGTTGGAGCTAAATCTCTTTCCACCGAGCCATTTCTTTAGGTTTGGAAATAGAAATTAGTCACTGGGGGCTAAGTCTGGGGAATAAGGCGAATGAGTGGGCAATTCGTCACACGATTCCGTTGGTGGTCGATTGTGAGCAAATGCGGCAGCCATCTTGCGGATAACTTTCTCATACCCAAGTGATCTTTCAAAATTGAAACCACTTCCACAATCTATCGCACATTCAATCTCCGATCGGCCAATACCATATCGTGAATTTTTTTCACCTGATTTGAGTGTAGAGACCTCAACTGGGCCTCACGGAGGATACCACCACTAGTAAACCACTTTTTTACCATTGAAATCGATGGTGCAGAGTCCCCATAGTATTTATCAAGCTTTTTCTGGGTTTTATTGACGGTTTTTTTTCACAAAAAATAATGTTGGATGAGCACTCGAAATTCACTTTTTTTTTCATTTTTAAAAAATCCACGAGGTTGTATGTTTTTAACAGCTGTTAAACGCAAAGTAAATAACGGATTTTGCTCAAAAGTAGTCTTTTAACAGGTGGTACTTGATGGGAGCAGTGTTGCATTTCATATAACTACGAGGAAAGTTCACGGACTTATTGATCCACCCTCGTAGTTTATTATACACTCCAAAAAATGCTTGTAAATTTACTACTATAAAATGGGTAAAGTTTTATGTAATATTACGAAAATTCGGTTAATATAAACACCAAATGCGTAAAACTTTTTTGAGCACACTTTCATATACAATAATACACACGCGAAGTATTTTTAAACACTATGTGTTTACAATTAAACACATTATGCCTAAAATTAGTATTATTTTGTTGAATACAAATTTTACGCACAAATGTTGTAAATATACTAACATATAGCAATGGTAAAAAAGTTATGACATATAGAAATTGAAAAAAAAAATCTAAAACATTTTCAAAATTTAAAAAGAAAACTTTAACAGTTTTTGAAATTTTCCAGATTATTTGGAATTAGTTAACAAAAAATGTATTGTTTTTATTGTGAATTACTAAACAATATATTTATTGTTTTTATTACATAACAAACATTTTTGAGCTTTTTAATTTTAAACATTGAAGTAGAAAATATGCACAATTTTGTAGTAATTTTCCGAATTTTCCGAATTTTATGTGTACATTTGGTAAATTTACTCTTCAATTTTAAAACTTGATTAAAATTTTAGGCACTTTTAATGTAATTTTACCTATTTTTGTTCATCAATTTACGCATAATGTGTTTACTTTTTTTTTTCATTTACGCACACAGAGCAAATTTACCCAACTTATAGTAGAAGGAAATTAATTAGAGCGTACTTAAGCTATTAACAGTAATGCCGAATTGGAATCTAGTTTGACTGTAAGATTTTTGGAGCCCAACGTGGGCCCTTTTATTTATTCAATTTCCATATAGTATGTAAGTATGTAAATGATATTTAAAAGAATTTTGGAAAAAAATTTTATTTTGGTGTTAAGCAAACCAGCCTTATTTTTGTGGGCGTAAAGTATATCAATTGCTATAAAATTTTAAGCGAATTAATATTATCACAAATATTTCTGCCAATATTCAACTCTACTACATACTTTTATTATTTCAACGTCAGCGTAACATCAAAGTACAAAGAAAAATTCATTAATATTTTAGTAGTCCAACATTTTCTGTTATAACATTTGAATCCTTCGACCAATTTAAGCAATTTTAAAGTCCAAAACAAAAAAAAACTCTATACTATATGAATCATTTAAGCAATAATTTACACTAACTCTCTTTCTTTAATGTAAATATTTACAATTTTTACATCAACTTAAAATCATAACAAGATAATGTAGAGTGTGATGGTCATACCCAGAAATAAAATCTATTTAATTATAAAAGTTATTTAAAAACTAATTCAATATCATAATAAATTAATGTAAAGTCACTTTTTTAATTTATGTATTTTTATTATTTAAATGTTCAATAATTTTAAACACGCAAACTTTTATAATTGTTATGAGTTTATAATTTCATGTTGTCTTTAATGTCATTATTATTTGTTTTAAGTTTCACGTACATTTTTTATGAGTTTAAAATAAAAACGTGTTAATAATATTTTTATAATTGTTATTATTATTTTTTGTTACTGATATTTTTTTTCTCTATATTATATGACATTAAAATGACAGCGGCCAATAACTATAAATAACACCAAGTAATATAGGTGGCAACTCAAGACATGTATCTGGGTACGCACGTTTTAAAGTGGCAAACTATAACTGTCATATTAAATCATATTATATCTATGATTATGTTAACGAGTTAAAGGAAAAAATAAAAACAAATTACGATACTTACACCCTAACACCTACACTAACAGACAAGCAGACACATGTCTATTCATGTTAATTGTCATAAAATTGTGATAGAAAAAAATCACATCTTAATCAATTCAAGGGGTAGGAGGAGAAGGTCTAAATTTGCAAACAAAAATGTGTGTTTAAAAAAATAAATTTACCCTTGAAATAAGTACAATTTTAAACCTAAGGTAATTTACCGATGACCAGGACTTTATTTACACTGGAGGACCCACATATTAATTTAAAGAAAAATCCTAATAAAATTCAGAAAAATCGATCCATGTTTATGCTTACTTTTCATAGAAAGGAAAACGTTGTATTTTGCTTAAATGACCTAAAAATATATTAACTGACCCGATCACTAACACAATATCAGCTAGATTTTTTTTTTGTAATTTGATGCTAAATTATGATTGTGGATTGATGGGTGCTGCCGAATCAAAATTCATGACAAAAAATAGTTTTTTGATTTTTTTTTGTTTGTGTCGGGAATTGTTCTCGCCAGGGGTTAACGGTTGGCTAAACATTAGCCCTGTTTCCATAATATGGACTTACAAGCGGGTCCAAACATGTTCGCGTGTGTTCATAGCACGCGGTTGAACAGAGTTGCAAGCCGACACCAAATTTGGTGCCTAAAGCCACAAGTAACATTGAGCTGACAAATTTTTCCATAATGCCGGCTCTTGGTTAGTGCCAATAAATTTTAGATTTAAGATATAAATTTTGGGAAAAAATATCTAAAAAAATATCTGACTTTTTGTCTGTTTTTATATGTTAAATGGATCGGCCGGTTAATGCCGATACCGTCGGCAGCTGGTATGTATCTCTGCGGCCGAACTGAGAATTTTAAAGAATAAAACATATGTTTCATATGGTTCAAGGCGCCACGTTGTTTAGTATTTTTTTATTTTTTAAGTCATCAAAAATAAATAATCTCAGTTAATTCGGAAACATGAAAAAATTGGTCACATGTAAAAAATTGGCCAAAATCAATGATTTAAAGTTCAAATTGCTTCATCATGCAACTTATTCGCCAGATTTAGCTTACTCGAATTATTTTCTATTTCTAAACTTGAAAAAAATGGCCAATTTAAGAAGATACTTTAAGCTCAAAGTCGGAAAATTACCCAAAATAAAAAGTAGAAAAAATTCCTAATTTGCAGCACAAAACTTTCAATCTAAAACAAAAATTTGAACTAAACATTTTTGGCGCCCAACATTGGTTCTTTCATTAAACAAGTTTTAAAACATAACATTTTTTGTGCCCAACATGGAGAATTTGTAACCCCAAAAATGTCCATAATTTAATGCTATTTACTTATTTACAAAAAAGTTCTTTTCACATCTAAAAAAGTTTTTCACCTCAAAAAATTTTTTCACCTACATAATTTAACTTCAAAAGTTTTCTTATATTATTTGTATCAAAAACAGAAGAGAACATCTTTTTAGGATATTGGTGGAGGGTATTCAAAGATTCGGCACAGCCGAATTTAGCCCTTTTTTACTTTTTTTACATTATTTGTATCAAAAACATGGAGAAATTTTTTTTAGATATTGGTGGAGGGTATTCAAATATTCGACACAGCCGAATTTAAGCCTTTTTTTACTTGTTATCTATAAAATATTTTTAAAAAACTAAAAGAAATAGAATAAAATTTCAAAATGTTGATAGAGAGAATCCCTGGTAAAGTAGCTTGAAAAAAGCAGTTAACATATGGGCTTAAACTTCGGAATTTTTTCTTAAATTTGACACTCAAATACGCATACTTAACAAATTTTTCAATAAAAACTTCAAAATACCAAATAGTGACCAATAACATTTTCTGGCCGAACTGTTTGGTTGGACAACATTTAAAATTTAACAACATTATGTATATTACACAGTGCAGCATTTTTAAGGTCATCGTGTGGTTCCTCCTTCATACCCGTTTTTTTTTTTGAAGTATATATCGAAACTAAAAAAAACCTGCAAAGGACTTGGCCAGATTACATCGAATTTTTTTTTTATGGACACCCTAAGTTTTTGTACCCAAACACGATTTTTTTAAAAAAGGAAAATTTTTATGGAATCCATATATCATAAACCGTTCGGAATTTTGTTTTTATGTCTTTGGCAAAGTTGTAGATCCAAACCAAAGCAAAAAAATGCTCATATGGACCGACCCAAAAAAATTGCATCCACTGCATCAAAATTGCAAAAAATTGGGAAAAAATGCTATTTTTTTATGATTTTTTCATGATTTTGTCCTGAAATGGCAACACATAAATTGGTTCCTCTTTCGTACCCGGTTTTTTTTTGAAGTGTATATCGAAACTAAAAAAAATCCGCAACGGACTTGGCCAGATTACATCGAAATTTTTTTTTTATGGACACCCTAAGTTTTTGCACCCAAACATGATTTTTTTAAAAAAAGGAAAATTTTTATGGAATCCATATATCATAAACCGTTCGGAATTTTGTTTTTATGTCTTTGGCAAAGTTGTAGATCCAAACCAAAGCAAAAAAATTCTCACATGGACCGACCCAAAAAAATTGCATCCACTGCATCAAATTGCAAAAAATTGGGAAAAAATGCTATTTTTTTATGATTTTTTCATGATTTTGTCCTGAAATGGCTTAAATACTGGGAATTTAAGAAATCTTTCTGCAGCTAAATTATATCTAACAACAATATAAACAACTCTTTAGTACATGCCATCTTAATACGAACATTCCTTAACCCTAGAAAGCACATCTTTTTGCTCACACTTATTTTGCATAGCCAATGTTTGTCGTTTCGACAAAGAAAGACTATATAGGTTAATGCCGTTTTTGTTGTTACTTGTTTTCAAATTTACTATTTAAACATTTTATTGTTGTAATGCTGATATCTTTTTGAAAAAATGAATATATTTATTTTATTAATAAAAAGTAATTATTTTATAACGCAATTAACAATTTCATAATTTTTTTTTTATTTTTTGTTTAAGTTTTTTTGTTTATTTATACAAATGCAAAACATGTGTATTATTGTTGTTTATATTGTTGTTAGATATAATTTAGCTGAAGAAAGATTTCTTAAATTCCCAGTATTTAAGCCATTTCAGGACAAAATCATGAAAAAATCATAAAAAAATAGCATTTTTTCCCAATTTTTTGCAATTTTGATGCAGTGGATGCAATTTTTTTGGGTCGGTCCATGTGAGAATTTTTTTGCTTTGGTTTGGATCTACAACATAAAAACAAAATTCCGAACGGTTTATGATATATGGATTCCAAAAACTTAGGGTGTCCATAAAAAAAAATATCGATGTAATCTGGCCAAATCCGTTGCTGATTTTTTTTAGTTTCGATATACACTTCAAAAACAACCGGGTACGAAAGAGGAACCAATTTATGTGTTGCACTGTGTTATTTAAATTTTCAAATATACTCAAATATGTATCTTAACAAATAGTTTTCGTCAAGGCCAAATCGTAAAAATAACACTTAAATTTACTGATCACTTGTCTTATATTTCAATCTAAAATTACTAAAATGTGATAGCTTAAGGAAATGTTGTTACATTACAGAGAGTAATTTGTGTCAGTAACATTCTAAAGATTTCAAGCTAATTACAAAATGTATGCAAAAAAAAAGCAAACTAAAATGCCACAATGAACTACATCATGATTGGTCTTAATGACGAACCTATATTTTTTTGTCCACTATGAAATCAACTACAAGTAGCAGTAGTATATAGAAAACTGCAAGTGTTGCATTTAAATAGCCATAAGGAAATTATAAATTTTTTACGATGCCGGCAATTTATGTTTGTGTGTTTGGTAAGCCAGTAAAAGGCAGATCGTGCAAAAATATATATATTTTTGTTATATTTAGAATGTACGATTTGCATGATTAGTAATAGACGGCAATCGATCAATCATTAAGTTTAACTTAAGATAATTTAAAACACTTTTTGCTTTTTTTTTTTAAGGAATTGAAAGGAAGGTAAGTAGAATGCAAAGCAAATGAAAGAAAAACTACCATTTGCATTTACTAACTTACGGCCAATTTTAACCAAACCTTAGTAACCTAGTTTTGGTTTTTCTTTTAAACAATAATTGACATATTAGTCTATTGTTACGGTAAGATAAGGAGTTATTTATGTTAAAAAAAAATAAAATAGTTTTAAATAAATTTAAGAACAAAAAAAATTTGTAAAACGTTTGAAACAATAGTTAAACAAAATTTGTATTAAAAGACACAAATGACGTTACGAGATTCCAATTATACACTTAAAAAAGTTTGTAAGTTAAAATAACTGAAAATATCATTTGAAAGAAATGATATTTCATTTAAAAACCGGTCTTCTTAATTTTCATTTAAATTAAATGCCATTTGTTATTTATTTTTAAATGTTGATTAATCAACTGACACATCCGTAAGAAACAAATGATATAATCAGTTAAAATAAATGTCAAAATTTTACCTACCAATCCTTAAAAAATTAATGTTTTTTTTCACTTATTTAAAATTATTTCCGTTTTTGTATTTTTTGTTTTTTTTTTAATATACTCGTACAATACAAAATGTATGTATGCATATGAAGCTATAAACACTTTTTGTATGAATGTGTTTGTGTATGTATGTGCATTTATAAAGTACTTGTAATTTGTATTTAAAAATTTTGTATATATACAACCAATTTAAATAAAAAAAATTGAAACAAATTGAATATTTTTTTTTTTTGAAACAGACAGCAAACAAAATTTAAATTTTTAATAACTGTTACGGACACAAATAAACCACAAGTTTCCGTTTTGTGGGTAAATTTTTATTAAATTTCAAACAAATAAAAAAAAATAAATGAAACTGAAAAAAAGTGAAAATTATCAATAAATTAAATTATTTCGAATAAATGTATAAAATAGTTAATATAGACATTTCTTTGAAAAATAAATGTATGTTCCTTTATTTTTAAATTTTTTATTAAACTACAAACAGTTAACTACATAATATTCTGAGTGTAGATTTCTCGAAATGTTTTTGTTAAATTTGTATGATTTTATTAACGAAAACCTTGTTAAAAAAAAAAACCTAATTACATTGGGCGCCAAAAATATAACAGTCCAATAGGATTTTTTTTTAATTTCACCAGATGAACAACAGTTTTATTGTGAGGAGTACGAAATTTTTGTTTGAAATTTTAAAAAACAATTTTCAGGATGATTTAAAAATTGAATGATCCAGGTTGGCGCCAAAAATGTAGTAATGTTTTGGCAAATCATTTATATCAAGCAAGAAAAACGATAGTGCTACAAAAAATTTAAGGATTTTGTTGAAAACTCAAAGTTCTTGCTAGGGTGTATTTTTTAAAAAAAAAAAATTGTACCATATGGGCACTTGGGCAAAAGAAATTTTTTTTTTTCAAAAAATGCTAAAATTCATTCGCTTCACCAATTTGAAATATTTTTTCTCAACTTTTTACAGATGATACAACATTTAAAAATATCAACTTCTGCCTACTTTAATGGCCAGTCATAAATAAATCGACTCAGAAAGTGTTTCTAAGTCTACCGATATACTATACCCGATATTTTTGGTTCTTAAAACATCCTCGGCAACTTTTATAAAAATTAGGTTGGCCGCTGTTAATGTTACAGATAAACAAGTTACCTTTAGGGCAGTGAAGGACATTTTTTCCAATTCCTATACATGCGTGTCTATAGGCTACAAAATGCTGCTTGAGCGACATTGGCACACGTTCACTTTAAACTAATTTGTGTGGCTGACGATAAATGACGTTCGGCTGCTGCTTTGTTGTCATTTCGTCAAATAAATCAAATCAGTTGTTGTTCAGCACTTGCTGCAGCAAGGCCACGCTGAGCAACTATTTAAAATATACTGAACAAAATGTTTGCTGATCTATGGAAAATTGACTTGCATTTGATTGAATTACTTAAATTTTGTAGTTCATTAGATGACAGTTGAATTAAAGGAAATATCATTTGTTTCTACGGATTTGTGAATAAGTTGTTAATAGTTTAAATAAATCCATAAAAGGTAATAATATTTCCTTTAATTCGTTTTTTTTTACTGTCAACAAATTAACTACAAAATCCGTAAAAATAAATGATATTTTGTTTTATCATAAAAATTTACTGCAAAAAATATATATTTCTTTATATTTTAACTATTTAATTATTTAAAAGCAAATGTACGGATAATTAATTAAAGAAACTACAGCTGACTGTAAAAATATTTTGAGTTTTTAATAAAAATGTAAAAAAAAAATATTTAAAAACCAAACAAAAAAATTACTTTCGATAAATTTAAAGTTGTTTCAGTGTTTTGTCAGTTTTTTTTGTTGCTGCCTCATATACAAGCTTAAACGTGATAGTATGTGTGTGGCCCGTTGCTCTTCACTGCTTTAGAGAAATTTGAAGTTTCTGTATAAAGTTTAAGGAAAAATCTCAGCTATAACAAAGGTCGGACGTTAATCTGTTGTCTGTTGATACTCCACGTTGAACTGAATTAAAAATATAATAAATACAATTTAAACTAACTTATGACTCTTACATACAGTCATGTGTGAAAAAATAGGGACACTTGTATGCAACAAATTTAAAGTAAAAAACACACATACATTTTGGGAAGAAACTAACAATATTATTTTTAGATTATAGTACAACATCAACTCTTCATTTTGTGCAACAATTCAAACTTTGTTGTTGCAATTGAAAAAAAAAAAACAACATTAAAAAGTATTATAAAATGGTTTGAAATATTATTAGTATTTTATATTTTTTGATTGAAATATAATAGTGCTCATTGTATCTAATAGATGGAAACATTTCTGTATTATATTTATGTAAATAAATGTACCAAGTATGGAGCCAAGGGTGGAAAAGGTATGGGATATATAAAACCGGAACAGATTTTCAAATTTTGTTTGTGTCAGGCTACTTCGTTGGTATTGTTTATCAATTGTAAGCCAAACAAAAGTTCTTAGAAAGCTGATTTCCTATCGAAAATCGGAAATTATTTACAAATTTCAAAGAGGATCGCAAAATAAATTGCGGCACAAAATTTATTATACTATAATATCTATATTTATTTTCTATAATTAAAACATCATTTAAAAGGAATTATATCGAAAAAGTTGCCATACATAGAAAAAAAAATGAAAAGGGGAACATTTGTGAATAGCACCAAATGAGTTAAAAAAGTACCATAGTGCTTTTAAAGTTTTAATAGTACCACAAAAGTATTTAAGTACAAACTTTCTCATCTCTGTCTGTTTTTTAAATAAAATAATGTTAAAAAAATTAGAAGCGAAATTATGAAAGTGAAAAAATTTTGTTTGATGTGAAAACAATTTTTGTGGCGTAAAAAAAAATTTGTAGTAAAAAAAACTTTTTTTGATGAAAAAAATTTTAGTGGTGAAAACATTTTTGAGGTGTATTTAAATTATTTTTTGCTTCTAAGCGACTGGTGAAAAAATATGAGAAAATATATTATTTTGTAATTTGTATGGAAAATTTAGAGGTACCTGCACATTTTTAATCACAACTTTTTTACCGTTGGACCGATTTAGCTTTTTTCAATACATTAATACAGTGCCCGATTTAACGAACTTTCGATTTAACGAATTCTCGATTTAACGAACAGCCAACATTGTTACATTAGGTACTGTGTATAACGGATTAAAATCCAATATAGTACTCGATTTAACAAACACTTAAAAAAATACATATACAAAATATGAATTACCAAAAATAGCTGATTTTCTCTTTTTTAAATTTTTTTTCAAAGCATTCGAAGACATTAATTTAATTAATTTTACAAAATCTTCAAGAGGAAGCCATTGAAAAAGGGTTTTAAAGAATCGCAAAAGCAAACGTCAATAACAAGTTTTTTAAATAATTACTTTTAACATTATTTTTTTTTAATTACTTTTTCATTAATTTTTTATAAAATCCATTTTTTAGTAAAGCCCGTATGATACTACATTTATTTCCCAGCAAAAACATTGTATCAACTACTTACCAGGCTATTTACTCACTTAATTACTTTTGTTCGCGATGTACAAAAAGTAATGGGTACTCATTATTTTTTGACTCTTTGTAATGACCACCCATTACCTTGTGTTTTTTGTAAGTGAGAGGATAATGACCTCTCATCACTTTTGGGACATCGCGAACAAAAGTAATTTAGCGAGTAAATAGCCTGGTAAAAAGTTGAAATCCTGTTTTTGCTGGGTTTGTATTGGATTGATATTGACATCAATGTTAATCAAATGGGTACGCTGCGTTACAGACATCCATTTGACAGATACTCATTTATTCTCTATAGTTGAACTCCTCACACTCATTATTTTCCCATAAGAAAATTCATCAATTTTTCGTCAATAGAAAATCAATACGAAATCTAGCAAGTGTTATACGGGCTTAATAAGGTATGATATGAATTGTCCCTTTAATTTGTTATTACATGAAAAAATATTTTTTTTTTGTTTGTTTAGTACTAGATTTAACGAACTTTTCGATTTAACGAACAGGGCTGACAATTAATTGTCATTAAATCGGGAATCCACTGTGTATGTACAAATGAGTACCCCCTCTTGCATTTCCGCACCGTAATCCCCATTTCAATTAACAGACGGACATCGCTAAATCGACTTGAATTCGTCTAAGGATCTAGGAAATATATATATATGGGGTCTTAGACCCATATTTCGACATAGTGGAGGCATAAAAAGTTTAAAATTCAGGAAAATTTTTTCAAATTTCTGCAGAAAGGGGAATTTTTTTTTCGGAAATCAGGGAAATTTGCTAAATTTTCTCTTCCGAACCTTTGTAATTTATACAAAATAAAAAGATAAAATCTCTATAGTATTCCTACTCTATGGTTAGATTTTTTTTCTCTCACTTGTGATTTACATTTGTTAACGAAAATAGTGAAAACATAGAGGAAGATTAGTATAGAGGATGCAACGCCGACAGCGGCCAAATAAAATTTTATACAGAATACAAAGGTTCGGAAACTTTGAGAAAACAGGGGAAAATTGAGCAAATTTCCCTGATTTCTGCAAAAATTTTAGTAAACTTCCCTGTTTTTAAACCTTTTTTTTCAAATCCAATTGGGAAATCTGCTAAAAACTAATTGGATTTGCAGAGAAATTCAATTGGAATTGCAAAAAAACAATTTGAAAAGATGCTGAACCTTTGTAATTTGCCTATATAAAACCAAGAGAACGTTTTTTACTACGTGAGCGGCATCGTCATGGTGTGGTGAAAATGATTTGGAAATCAGATGTTTGGTATTTTTTTTATTTCGAACCAAAGAAGCAAAACGTTGAAATTATTAGAAAAAGAGGTTTTAGGCAAGTTTTTCAAAAAAAAAAAAATTGTTAGTGTAAAAACTAAAAACTATCATCCCCTAAAAGCAAGAACTATATCCGCCACTGCTTATAACGAATTAGTTTGTCTGGTCCTTTGGACTTCGTCGTAATTGGGTTTAACTGTATTTATAGCTAAATCACCAAAAATGTTATGATCCAATAGGTTTTTTTTCTTAGATCGTTTGCATTTTTAAAATAGTTCAAAGGAAATTATTAAGGCAAAGAAAATTTTTTATTGTTATTAAGATAAGTGTCCTATGTTGGGCGCTAAAAATGTTATATGTTAACTACTTCCATTTGTCTAAAAACGATAGTTCTAAAATAAATGTTTTCGCTAAAATCTAACAAACAAATCTTGACGAAAATAGAAAAATATTAATTGTCCTTTGTTGAGCGATTTACTCAAATGGCTGAAATACGAAAGAGAACCATAAAACGCGTCTTCGTTATGCTGCAAGAAATCGTCTTAGCAGTAAGTCAATTTGCGAATATACCGAAATTTTTATATTAGTACTTTATCTAAAATAATTGTTTCTTCAAACCTGAAATATTAAAATAATTGAAATTTAATTACTCTAACGTGATAATGTTTTTTTTTTTTTTTGATAAGTAACACAATTACTTATGTAAATAACCATACATACAACATACAATTCTAGAAACCCTACCCTTTTCATAAATAATTATTACTCACAAATATTACATCACTTTGTATTACCAGAAGCAAAAATAATAACAATTTATAATACTTCCATTATCTTTAACATTTAGTCACAAAAAAAAAAAAAAAATACTAAAAAAAATTATGACAAACTTAAAGGTGGTGACAATAAAACTCCAACTATTTTTACATCTTGTTGCAGATTAAAGTTGACACCTGTAAAATAGTGGAGTTTTAATCATTAAAGTTATGATGTTGGTGACGACGACGACGACAACGACGTGGATGATGATTATGACAACAATGAGAGTTTGGTGTGTTGGCATGGTGTGTTAAAAAAAAAAAAAAATACAATCTACTACCAACAACATATTCTATTGTTAACAAGTAGCAATTTACCAGCACTTGGTAATAGTTACTAAGTAACTACTCCACTCTCAAAAAAAAAAAAAAAAAAAACACATTTATATTTCTATACAAAAGCTAACTGACTCAACCATAGATAAAGGTGCAACTTGTTTTTATAATGACATTTTCAACAAAAAATGTCAGTTTTGAAAGAGTTACGAAAATTTCAAATTTTTTCTATCATTATTATTTTACGACTGATGATTAAGGTTACAACACTCATTTACTTAACATACATACATACCTACATACCTACATACATTGGGGGGAGTTTAAAGCTAAATGCGAATTGTAAAAAATACAATTTTTATTATTATTATAACTTAATAATGACCCTTCTTTTCCATTAAGAAAAAAAGTAATTAATTATATATTGAAAGAAATAGATTTTAATTTAATCTCAATAGTGGTAATTTAACATTGAGGAAATTGTTTACATATTTAAAGTGATTTAAAATCCTATTGTAGCTCCTTTAAATATTTATTTTATAGCAAAACAATTTCCTTGAAATAAAAATTTAAATATTTATAATTTTTACGGTAGATTTGCATAAGCAAATAGTAGTAAATTAACACTGACAGAAAAATGAGTTAAATTAACATTCAACTTTTTTTCTTCAGGCAAACTTGTATAAAACTAACTTTAGTCAAACAAAATTATGTTGGGCACCAAAAAAGTTACTATCAGGCATGTTCTATTTGCGAATTCGAATCCGCGCGAAATTAAAATTTATGGCACCTACTTTTCAAAGTTTTATTTGATTCGATATCAACTTTACAGAACTTAATGACCACTGTACAATCATAATTCACTTAAATTTTTGAAGAAACTAAAAGAAATTGAGAAAAAAATTATAAAATTTTCACTCTCGCCTAAGAGTGAATCCGTATGTTTGTTATTTCGCAGGGGCCATGGTTTTGTTGTAAGAAATCGGACATAAAAGTAAAAAAAACACCTTGGAATTAGTAGAAAACAGAAGTGCTTAACGTTGTGCACATAACGTTAGGCGTCATTAACGCTGTTGTCCTATTTCTTACTAAAATAAAATGAATGACTTGGCCGCCAAAAAAAAAAAAAAAAAAAAACAGTGAAATTCCTTCTTTAAGAGGATAATTCAGCCATAAAAAATATTCTAAAATGTCGAGGATTTATAATTCAGACGAAAACAAGGCAATAACAATGGATTAATCTTTCAGATGTTATTTGAAAAAATTCCCTAAAATGTCCCTGCTTTATCTTTTAGTTAATAATAATTACCTTAAAATGATTCAGATAAATTATCATAAAAAATGTCATGTCACGGAATTATCTATCAAACCATAATTTGGCAATACAAAAGTTCCTAATATGATAATTAATGTTTTAAAATTCTGCAGATTTATCTCTAGAGCTGAGGGTCAATTCTCGTTCTGTGAAACGGTGAAATGAAAAGTTTTCATAATACTTTTGATTCGCGTTCTGTGAAAAAATGTAAAGAAATATCAAAACGTTTTCATATGAAAAAAAAAAGTGGAACGAAACAAGATTTTTTCACGATTGCACAGCACTGGCAATTCTTGTTTTGTGTAACAGTGCAAACAACTGTCAAAATATTTTCATATGAAAAAATTGTTTACACAGACTATTTATAAGTGAAATAAACATGGAGAAGATTGTAAGAGGAAAGCGTGCCAGCGAAAGCCAAAAGGAGTATTTAATTCATTATTAAGAAAAGCATGTGGGCATTGCAAACGATAAGTAAGTAGCTTAATAACCATAATCACACTTTTATTAATTCCATATTTACAGATTTGTAACTGCAGATGGTGCCAAATTTAGAGACGAAATTAGCGGCAAGCCTTAACAGTTTTAGTGGGACCCAAAAGGACAGTGAAAAATGGCAAAAGTATGATATATTTATTTATAGTTTATTTATATTCTGTATGAATTTTTTTTTCTTTAAATAATATTAGACTTCATACACGCACCAAATATAGTTCACTTAAAGTAAGCCGATATAAATCCATGAATTGCGAAGTATGCGTCTCAGCACTCTCAAAAAATTCCTATAAATTATTAAATTATTTACTGCAATGAAATGCTTGTAACATCATTGTCTTACCTTTGTTCATCCGGAATTCTTTGAATAATATCCAATAATACAATTAATCCAGATATTTTTAAATAATTATTTAAAATAAATTTTACGAACTTAATTCACTTTTGTTTCCGTTTTTCTCTGTTTTGACATTCGCTTTAAATTTTGGTTAACACAGTTACAAAATTTTCATGGGTACAGTGCGAATGAAACATTTTTTTCATAATACATACGAGAATCGCAATTTATGTATTTGTGAAAAGTTCGAGTGAAAAGTGCTTATGAAAACGAAAATGAAAAGTTTTTTTCACTTCACATTATCACAGAACGAGAATTGACCCTCTGATATTTACTTCTAAAGGTTTCCCTCCTTTAAGAATATGATTATTGCCGCAATAAAATTTGTTTACTCCATACGATACACGGAACAAAATTACAAATTTATGTTTGTAATATTAAATAACTTTCATAGAATATTTTTGTACACAGAATAAAATTACAAAATTCTCTTTATAATATTGAACACCTTTCCTAGAATATTTTTGTGAATACAAAAAAAAAATATTTTTTTAAAAAGGCACCAACAATGGCATTTGTAAATACAAAAATCTTTTGGTTATTTTTTTGTAACTTAAATTTTTATTTTCAAAGAATTTTTATATGAAAAGTTACAATTTATAAACATTACAAACAAAAAATTTTTAGAAATCAAATTTGAATTTTAACAAATATTTTGAATTATTTCAAATTTTATGATATTTTTTCTTCTGTGTATTTACAAAAATATTCGGTGAAATATATTTAATAGTAAAAATAAAAATTTTTTCCTGTGTATTAATTGCAATAACAAAAAAATTGTAATTCTTGAAGCTTTATTAATTCATATCCCGGATATGTTATTTTACATCGGTGAGGTTAAGTGCTATGGGAACGCCCGAGGAGGACGTTGCGATGTGTATGAGGGATAGAAAATACATGCATATAATTTTTCTTAAATTGATGTTGCCGTCACTGGGGATCGAACACGCAAACTTTTGTGTAACAGTTTAAAGTGCTAATCACAACGCCCTCAATAAGCAGAATTGCCAGAGTTGAAGTGAAGATAATAATTTACGAGGTACCATTGCATATCCACAAAACCTCACTGTTTGATGTGTTTTATGGGCGGGTGGAATCATTGGTGCTTTCCGTTACCGTTACCGTCAGCGGCGAGCGCTATAGAGCCATGATTGATGACTTTTTCGTGCCGCAATTGAATTGAAGTTAATGTTGCCTGCAGAAATGTTTTTTTTACACGACGGCGCCACATGCCATAAAGCGCATCTCACAATCTATTTATTTGGTGAACGCGTCTTTTCTTCAATAACGCCTCTAGATCAGTGGTCGGCAGAAAGAGAGAATATGTTTGTGTTGGTATTTTACACCGTAAGAAATTATTTTATCTTTCTAGATAAAAAAATGAATAAATTAATAAATGAATTAATCGATAAGAGAATATCCGTATTCATTGAAATAAAATAGTTCATGTTTTTGTTTTCTCTATTATAAAAAATTAAAATAATTCATAATAATGATATTTTGATTGCATACAGGCACTTAGCCTCATTTAATATATTTCAAAAATAAAAAAATAATCTTCTCACTCAACCTTTCACATTTTTAATTTAAAATGAAAACGAAAAACAAAAAAAAAAATACTTACAATAAAAAAAATAACTATAATAAAAAAAAACAAATTTTTAGAGAGTACTTTATTTCTTCAACAAAGCAGCATATACTTGCTCTGTTGAAAGTTAGCTGTGCAATTTGTAGACATTCGTGTTGTGTACGTGTAAATTGCCGATTGTTTGAAATTATGTAATCTTACTATTTTATTTCAATTTAAAGTTTCACACCTATCAAAGAACACCCTAAACTAGAAATTACGTTCTGAAATGTTAGAATGATATTTTTCCAACTCAGGAAATCGATTTGAGGCATAAATTTAAACTTCAAAAATGTATAGTTTAAAAAAGTTCAACAGCAAAAAAAAAAAAAAAAACAAACATTATGAAACAAAATCCACCAAATAAAATTTCTCTCAATTCACTGATTTTTTCAAGTGTATTATTTGTTTATGCCGGCAATTTTAAGTATCTAGTATTATATAGTAATATTAAAAAAAAAAAAAAATACCTCAATAAACAAAAGTGTGTGCTAAAATTTAATTATGTTAAAGCGCAAAATGATGTAATCTGACACCACTAAACCAAAAACTAAAAAGTAACAAAACAAAAAAAAAAAAAAATTAAAAAACAGAAAAAAAACATACAACTTAACTGAGGAGCGAAACAAAAAAAAAAAAATAGCTGAACACCACCAAATTATACGGAAGTTTTCTTTCTTTTTTTATAATTTTCAACGTATTTTCCACATTTATTTTCAGTTTTAATCACAATTGTCTTGCGGTGCTTGGTTGGCTGTCTATCAAATAACCAGGGAATGAAAGCGGTATTTAGACAGAGATTTTATTTTTTGTTTTTCTTTTGATTTCTATACTATTTAATACCATTATTAGGCTAAAAAAATAATTTGCAGAATAGTTATTGTAATATTATTTTAAAGGGAAAGTGTAATTGCAGTTAAAGTCTTTTCACTGTTGCATAATTAGCTAAACTAAATGAAAATCACTATTTAACAAGTAATTTAACTTTAACAAGGAAACCATATAATTGATTAAAACAAAAAAAAAAAAAAAACAAAGGGAAAAATTAAACAATAGAGTTGGGATTGATATTTATATTAAAAATACTTTAAAATCGCTATGAAAGAGTTAATAATAAGGCATTACAAGATTTTGAAACAAAAGTTGTTAAAATATTGATCAGTCATTTCGACTGTAACTTTACAGATTACAACCTTAAAAGTAAGCGAGAATATTGGAATTTTAAGAAAAATGTTGGGAATTTTCCCAACAAGTTTGGTCTAGAAAATTTGCAGAAACGGTCAATAGTTTCTTAAAAGTTTTAAATTAATCTTTTTAAATCATACTTCGAAAAAAAAATCTGTACAAATAAGAGAAAAGCCTTCTAAAAAATTAGTTAAAAAGGGCTCTGTGGAACCTACAAAAATAAGCATAAAACTGGTAAATATACAAAATTTTATTTATAATTCAGTTCAATTTTAATTAATTGCAAATGAGAATTTACTCTACTAAAATCAACAAACAAATTTTCTGAATACTTTAGTTTTTAGTTACAAGTTTAATTTAGTTGATTGAAAATAACAGTACGAGGCGGATCAATATGTCCGTGACTTTTCAAACTTCCCTCGTAGTTATATGAAATGCAACACTGTTCCCATTAAGTACTACCTGTTAATAGATTACTGTCAAATATTGAGCAAGTTCCGTCATTTACTTTGCGTTTAACAGCTGTTCAAAACATACAACCAACAGGATTTTTTTAAAAATAGCAAAAGGTTAATTTCGAGTGGTCATTAAACATTATTTATGCGAAAAAAATGTCAATCAAACCAAGGAAAAGCTTGATGAATAAAAAACTGTCAATCAAACCAAGGAAAAGCTTGAAAAATATTATGGGGACTGCATAATATTTGCACCATCGATTTCAATGGCATAAAAGTGGTTTACTGACTTTCGTTGTGGTCGCACAAGTACAAATGACGCTGAACGTCTGGACGGCCAATTAAGGTTAATACACCCGAAACTGTCGAAAAAATGCACTATATGGTGTTGGTCGATCGAAGAGTAAAAGTGCGTGAGATTGTTGATGCCATAGGCATTTCATATGGCAGTGTGATTTCGATTTTAAATGATCAGTTGGATTCAATTGACCATAAACGTAATCGTGTGACGTATGTAGTCTCAATGGCATAATTCCATGAATTGGGTTACGAATTTATACCTCATCTGCCATATTCTCCGGATTTAACCACCCAGTAACTATTTCCTATTTCCAAACCTAAAAAAATGGCTCGGTGGAAATAGATTTAGCTCCAACGATGAAATTATTGATCAAGCAAATGCCTATTTTATGGACCTCGAAAACACCTATTTTTTGGAATGGATACAAAAATTAGAGAAACTTTGGACTAAGTGTATTAAGCTAAAAGGAGATTATGTTGAAAAATATTTTTTTTTTGCAAAAAAAACTGTGTTTCATTCAAAAAGTCACGGACTTATTGATCCGCCCTCGTATATCCTGATAAGTGCCAAGATTTTTACTCGTATTACAGATATAATAATTTTTATTTTTTTATTTTGTGATTTTTTTAAGCATTAGTAATTAGCAAATTTTTTTTAATAATTTACCAGAATAAATTATCGTTTTCAAATAACTGTAAAAAAATTTTGCTGTTCTTATCCCACAAGTATTTAGTAAAAAAAATGCTCATTTCAACAGTTTTTTTCCCGCAGAGCCCTTATTACCAAATTTTCAGTTACTTTAGCAAAATGTTTCAGACTTTATACCCTCAACGTGGTGGATTTGTGCTGATGTTTGCAGTCGCTCTGAGACCGACCGCAATCAACTCAAAATAAATTCCTGATTCAATTTAAGCATTGTAATATATATAAAGATATTTGAATGAAATTATATATAAAAGATTTAATTGACCTCGAGAGACGCCCTATTCAATTTCATTAAAATTGATCTATATGTCGACCAAACTATCATAAAAAGGATCTTTCTGAAACCTTATTATCCTAGCATCGTTATGTGACGATACAACTTTACGAATTAAAATATACGAATATCCGAAAAGCATAAGATAACTTTGTCTAAAATTATAAAAAAAAAAAATTTAATTATTATTTCGGAATTACAACAAAATTGATTTAAAAATTTCCATGTTGGATTTTTTTAAAATGCTACAAAAAATTCCTTAAAATTTAGTTTTTAAAGTTTTTAAAAAAATCTTAATTATTAACGGAAATTGGAATTAGAGAACAAATTAAAAAATTAATTTGAATCATAGTTTCTAAAGAATTTAATCCTTCATTCGATTTTCAATTGATGATTGACAAATGAATTCTTAGATCGTCCTAATCGATTTAAATTTAAAAGACTTCATCCGATCAAAAACATCAGTCGATTTATCAATCACTGAACTCAATTGTTGGGAATTTAAAAAAACGCCAAAATTTGGAAAAATCACTAAAAATTTCAAAACTAGTCAAATTGGAAAAATTCACATAAAAAAAAAAAAAAAAAATGAAAAATTTCTAGAATTCAAAAAAAAAACGCTCAAATTTTTAAAAATGGTCAAAATTTAAAAAAGCCGCCAATACTCAAAAATAACTTGAATTCAACAAAAAATCGACAAATTAAAAAAAGTCACTAATATTTCAAAATTAAAAAATCAATCGAATTGAATCGCTTAGATACAATTTTCATCGTCAATATCAAGTTTTAAGTTTATCTCGAGAACTTTTTATTGCAGAGGGAGAAGAGGGCTATATTTGGCGACAATATTTTTTTTTTATTTTAACATTTGTTTTCAAATTTTAGTGATTTTTTCAGTTCTGGCAATTTTTTTTTTTTATTTAAATAAATGATTTTTAAATGTAAATTCAATAATTTCTTTGTTATACCCCCCACCAGATTAGTTTATAATTCTATATGTAACATGTCGAAATATTGGTCTGAGACCCCTTAAAGTTGTATATATTCTTGATATTTATACGATTTTAAGTCGATTTAGCGATGTCCGTCTGTCTATCTGTCCGTATGTCTGTTAAAATGGCGATCACGGTGCAAAGACGCAAGCGGGGGTGCTCAATTTTATCCAGATTAATGTACATTCTCCCTAGAAGTTTGCTCTTGAAGGTAGGTACCTCTATATTGGTGTTTTTTGTACAATTTCATAGGAGCGACCAGTCGCTTAGAAGTGAATAATATTTTGTATTCACCTCAAACATTTTTTTCACCACAAACATTTTTTTTCCTCAAAAAATTTTTTTCAACCACAAAAATTGTTTTCACAACCAAAAAAGTTTTTTAAATCAAACAATTTTTATTCACCTCCATAATTTTATATTTAAAATTGTTTACATAATTTGTATTTAAACACCCATAAGGCAGAGTTTTTGGGATGAGATTTAAATCAAATAACATAATTGTTCATTTTTAAAAATTTCTATTTCAAATCGAATAAAGAAAATCGAATGTCATTCTCAATCACATGATATAAAATCAAATGAAAAATAAAATCCAAATTTGAAAATCAATTAAGTAAATATCTATTGAATTCCCAACGAATGATTGATTAAATTCCCAAATTGTAATTGGAATGATATTATAACGATTGAATTTAATGACTGATAAATTAATGTAATTCCTTAGATGTGAATTCGATCGAATGAATTTTACATTTTCCAATTGCATTTTGTCATTTTTGCCTTGAAAACTTTTTCAAGTATACCACTTTATTGACCTTCAAACTTTTTTTTATTCTCTAAAACAAAATTTACAACCAGTAATTTTTAAAACAAAACAAAATCTGTTAGAAACATAAACACTTCAACGACAAAAAAAAAATCTCTCAAATCCAAAAATACACTATACTATGAAGAAATAACTTGGGCTCGCAGCACACAATCAACATGCAGGGAGATAAATTACAAACTTGAACTTGAAAATACACTTATCTTTTACACAAAGACAAAAGACAACAAAATTTTCTTAAAAAAATACACACAAAATCATTTAGTTACTCACTCAATACAGTCAGTCATTCACTAGAAAATTAAAGGTGACAATGAAGTAGAAAAGACAACCAGAAACGATTTAAATAAAATATGTGCATTTTTTTATGCTGAATAAAAGTTTCGTTTAGAGCAGCTAATAAAGTGATAAACTAAATTTACAAAAAAATATAAAGTAAAATACTTTTGTTAAAATTTTAATCTTTACAACACGCAAAGAGATCTTGGGATTTCTGTTTAAATGGTGAACGGCAACCATGACAGGCTGCACTCAGAAAAAAAAGTTAGTAGAAAAATTTGTAAGCGATTTTCAATCCCACTGTACTATTTTTGTACAGATTTTTAGTAAAAAAAATTATTATTTAGCAAATCATTTTGCTATTTACATTTTACAAATTACAGAGTTTTTACAGAATATTTACAAATTTTTTTTGCTAATTTCAGAAATTAATTTACAAATTTATGAAAACCGATTTGCTAAAATTAACAGAAAAATTTACTAATTTTAAAATAGTGGATATTAAAGGAAATGTTATTTCTAATTAAAACTTACACCTTCAAACTTAAATTACCTTGAAATGTTACATAGATTAAAAAAGTGACCGAAAGTGAAGATACCGACTCATGTCTAAAAAACAGGCCTAAAAACAATTAAAATTTTACCATAAAATTAAAAAAAGTTGACTGAAATGACCAAATAAAAAGAAAATGAATAATTCGTTTATGTTTTAACAAGTCTTAAGCCTTTAATTTTGTTATTCAATTAATAATATTTAGTATTTTTTTTTGCTGATTTTAGCAAACAGATTTTAGTGGAATTTAAAAAAGTATACTAAAATTTAGTAGCGGCTAATAATTTTTCTACTAATTTCATTGTACTACACGTCAGCAGATATGTGTTGCTAATATTAGCAAAAAATACCGCTGGGCTCCAATTACCAAAATTTCCCGTAATAACAGCAAAATTTTCAGTTGTCATTACAGACTTTTTTTGGTGAGTGTGCCCACATGGTTGATTTTTATCTTAAATTTTATTAACTATCTTAAGGTGCTTGTTATTGAAAATTAAGAAAATTTTCCGAGCGGTTTAAAAGTTATGAGTGAATATGTTAAGAGACCTCTGAAATCTCTAATTCTGGTTCTGGATATGTAAATTAAGAAAAATTCAAAGTTTTGACAAAATCCGTGAAAGAACATGCCTAGCTTTCATACATCCTTAATTTTAAATGTTTAATTTAAGCGACAATTATAATAAGCCTACAGCGAAAATTGGTAACTGTCTGTAAAATTTGGCATTTTGGATCTGTGGTGAACTTTTTTTTTTTTTCATTCGGTGCAACTAACATGCCTTCCTCCTATATATCCCCAGCAAAAATGAAGCTGCCAAAGAAGCAATAAAAGCATTACTACTATGGCAAAGGCATCACTTCTTTCTTGGTTTCATCGATGAATTTAACATTAGCGTGTCATAGGATGGAAGTATTCAAATGTAGCTACTAGCATTACTCATACTTTACTCTAAGGAATCAATGATAATACAATGATTAGATATTCTGATGCATGAGTGGAAAATGTTCATATATTCTGTAGTATTTAAGCTTTGATGAAATTTTATTTCATTAGAATGCAGAATAAATAAATTCAAAGAAATAAATAATTCTGCATTAGTGAAAAAGCATTTTTAAAACATTTTTCAAAAATTTTAATGAATTTTTAGATAAATTTTTAAATATTTTTGGATAATTTAAAAACTGGTTGTACAATTTTGAAAGATTTTTAGACAATTTTAAAATATGTTTTAACAATTTTAAATAATTTTTGAACAATTTTAAAACATTTTTGAGCAATTTGAAATAATTTTTACACAATTTTAAAATTATTTTGATAAATTCTGAATTAAAACTGGAAATGGTGTAGTGTTAATTAATAAACATAATCACCCTTATTCTTGTTGTCATTATCAATGTCGTCGTCGTTTTTGAGTCAACATCACTTTGCTTCGACGTCGACATCACTTCGACACCAAATTGGTATTCTATAACAGTGTTGTAACGACGTTGACAGTTTATCGATTTAAACAAAAAGACATCTCTAAAAATTGAGTCGGCAGATTTATTTTGTTTATTATTTTTCCGAAAAAATGTTTTTTATGTGTAATTTAAATTCTGATACCAGTGATGAAGAAAATAAAGAAAATCTAGTATTGGAAAGAAGACTTCTCATACAGAAATCCAATATCTTTAGTCTGCCGGATAACAAGTGAGTAGCAAAATCAAAGTCTGTTACTTTAAAGAATGTTAATCTTCTAATTTTTTTAAAAGGTTTGAAAGTTATTTTCGGCTGAATAAAACAGCCTTCAAAGATGTGCTGGAAACAATAGCACCTAATTTGAAAACCGGAATCAAGTCCACATTTATTTCCAAATCAATAAAGTTGGCAGCTACATTAAGATTTTTAGCCCAGGGGTCGTACCAGCTCAGTGTTGGAAACGACTTTAACTTAGGGTTCAGCTGTTTCTGATACTGTAGAAGATTTGCCACAGCTTCTTCCAGCGGGCTCAATATAAATTGCTTGAATCTTCTGCCACCAGTAGCATTACACTCGGCTTTGTTGGCTACCATTTTCTTTTTAACTTTAAATTTTAAGTCTCGCCAAACCTATAAATAAATTTTGTTATATTTTTATAATGCACTTTATATGATCATGCTTTCTTTACCTTCTGCCATCCATCTCACATTATTCTCGGTGGGCCAAGTGCATTTAATAAATTTGATATTTCTTTCCATTTTTTCCGTTATTTTTTTTCAGTCATTACTTTTCCTCAACTCGTTACTAAAAATTGTGTCGACAAAATCAGAGTTGTTTCAAGACAATATCGTCGTCACATTTTCTTACAGAATACCAAATACTTGTCGACAGTTATCAATTATTTTCGATAACGACAACGGGAATACCAATTTCAAAAAAAAAATCCCAAGACGATACTGTCTTGTGTCGATGACGACAACTAGAATAAGGGTGAATGCAAAAATGCACAGATTATGTTGTCAAAAAAATATTTAAAGCTGAAAAAATGCAAATGACAGGCCAGCTAGTTTCAATTAAAGTTTAAAAAAATCAGTTTTTCTTGATATTTCAAAACTTTTATAAAAATTTCAAAACTGCATAAATTCTAACCCTCATGAAATTTTAAACTAAAATATAAAAAATACAAAAATTAAAAATTTCATCAGAATTTTTTTTTTCAATTTAAATAAATGCTTTCGATTCAAAAAATATACGATATACCATGACTTATGCTTTAGAAGTAATGAAGAGTGATTTTTTAAGGTATGCATCGGGTTTATATCCAGATCACTGCATTTGAAATATGAACACATGAATTCTTTTGGAAGTGCCTTAGAATAACACAAAAAATCATAAAAGAATGTCAACTGAAGTTTAGGAAGCAATGAAAGAAGTTATAGTCACAGAATGACTAACATTTTTTTTTTGCTGGGTCCTTACTTCTCACAAACTAAATTTTAACTTTATTTATGATCAGTATGCACTAAAAAGTAATAAGTATTTCAAAAACTATGTGTCTTAACTAGCTCGGTTGAAAACATGCCTACCTCTCATGCATCTTTATTCTCAAAAACTAACTATAACCTTCATTTATGATCAGAATGCACTAAAAACTAATAATCGTTAATATATTTACATATGTCTTTTAGAGCAGTGGTTAATTCTGTTTCATTTATTTCAACTTCAACTTTTTTCTTTAAAAAATAACCATTTCCAATTACATTTGGATGTAACTTCACGGCAACATGATTTTCATGATTTTAACGACCTTATCTACCGCATTAGAATCATTTTCAGCTGCAATTCTATGAATAAGACAAACATTTCTCACCATACTATCGCTTTTATGACCTAACAGAAAACTTTAGATAATTTAATTAATTTTTTAAGGTTTTATTTTCATACTCTAAAGCCTGTAATGTGTTTTGGTTTTCATTCATGGTTTTTATTTTTAATATTTCCTCAAATTTGTTTCACCCAAACTGCATGGATTCAGTAATGACTGAAAATTTAAAGATATTTTTAAAATTTTCTTATATTTCCAAATTAGTATCAAATTATGTTTATTCAATAAAAATCATGTAATATCAAAGCATAAAATTTGTAAACATTTAATTAATATAAAAAAAGTTCTTCCTGTTTATAACCGTCTGTCTGAAATTTTTTTACACAAAAAAAAAATACATAACATCATTTAATATTTCTAGGAAAAAATCTACATTTGTATAAGATTTCTGTTTTTTCAATTTTTTTTTGTGTGATTTATGAACCTTAACATTAGCCAACAAAGAAACACATTTGCAAAAGTCTTTCATCAATAAATAAACATACCAAAAATAATCAAAGAAACAAAACAAAAAAAAAAAAAAAAAACTTGGAACAAAAAAAGTTGTAAAAATTTCTTTCAAAAACTTACAACTGACAAACAAAATAAAATTGATGTTAATCTATACATGTAACTTACATGTTACATATGTTCACAAAATTGTATTTGTTGTACAAAAAAACAACAACAACAAAACATATTGAGAAAAATTGTTCATGTAGTGTTGCTAAAGTGCAACAAGGATTGGAATTGAATTAAATAGCGGACAATTATTTACAGTGGTCATTTAAAATAGATTTTAAAAATGGAAAATAATTGTAGACTGAAACGGATCTAAAAGTGCATTTTAGATTATGCTCGAAATCTGATTTACAGTAGATTTCGAAGTCTAGTTTGTGTGTTACGGTATAGAGAACCATATGACCCAAAATCTGGTTTAAACTACTAAATGCTGTAAAGGATAAAATACAGTTCTATTCTATAGAAATTGAGTTAAATTAAATTTTAAAATAAAAATCCAAATACGAGAGTGCATCAATATGTCCGTGACTTTTCAAACTTCCCTCGTAGTTATATGAAATGCAATACTGCTTCCATCAGGTACCGCCTGTTAATAGACTACTGTGAAATTTTGAGCAAGTTCCGTCATTTACTTTGCGTTTAACAGCAGAATTTTTCTAGTTGCATAAAATAGGCATTTGTTTGATCAATAATTTCATCGTTGGAGCTAAATCTCTTTCCACCGAGCCATTTCTTTAGCTTTGAAAATAGGAAATATTTATTTACTAAATTAGGAGAATAAGGCAAATGAGGAGGCAATTCGTAGCCCAATTGATGGAATTTTGCCAATCCTTTGAAGTTGTCACACGATTACGTTTATGTTCAATGGAGAGCAAACGCAACACCCATCTTGCAGACAGCTTTCTTATTTCCAACATATCGTTAATTTTTTCGACATTTTTGGGTATATTGACCTCAATTGGTCGTCCTGAACGTTCAGTGTATATTATACTTGTGTGACCACTCCGAAAGTCAGTAAACCACTTTTTTACCATTGAAATCGGTGGTGCAGAATACCCATAGTATTTATCAAGCTTTTCCTTGGTTTGATTGACGGTTTTTTTTTCGCAAAAAATAATGTTTAATGAGCACTCGAAATTCACTTTTTTCCATTTTTAAAAAAATCGATGAGGTTGTATGTTGTAAACAGTTGTTAAACGCAAAGTAAATGACGGAACTTGCAAAAAATTTGACAGTAATCTATTAACAAGGTGCATTTCATATCTATCAATGTTTTAAATAAAATTGAATATTTTTAACATTATTTTTATCTTGTTCTCGTTTAAAAATAATTTTTTTTTTTAATTATACGAAATTTCGATTTAAAACTTTCACGCTTTTAAACGGTGCACTGCCCACAGATAAATTCGTCACATAGTTAAAATTAGTATACTTTTGGAGTTCTAAAGTTGACTTTTCTTAAAATCTTTTCTTTGAACGTTTAAAACGTTTGGCATTAAGTAAAATATGTAAAAAGAAAATTTATATTTCACTTCTAAAAAAATATTTTAAAAATAATATGCAATTTAAATGTTTCGTTTTAAGACGATTTTTATTGTTTGCTTTTGATAAAGCTAGAAGTGGAAAATACTTTTTCACTAATAGTAGATGTTGGACAAATAGTCAAAAGAAAATTATATAAATTTGCCAACTTTTCCGTTCTTTTGTCGCATTTATCAAGATATATGAAATCATCATATGTGACCTTCTCCGAGAAAAGGGAACTAGTGTGTCAAAAAACGGGTTTGGACTTAAAAGTGCACTTAAAAAAGTTTGTAAGTTAAAATAACTAAAAATATCATTTAAAAGAAATGATATTTCATTTAAAAACCGGTCTACTTAATTTTCATTTAAATTAAATGCCATTTGTTATTTATTTTTAAATGTTAATTAATCAACTGACACATCCGTAAGAAACAAATGATATAATCAGTTAAAATGAATGTAAAAATTTTACCTACCAATCCTTAAAAAAATAAATGTTTTTTTTTCACTTATTTGAAATTATTTCCGTTTTTGTATTTTTTTGTCTTTTTTTAATATAGTCGTACAATACAAAATGTATGTATGCATATGAAGCTATAAAAACTTTTTGTATAAATGTGTTTGTATATATATATGTGTGTTTATGAAATTTTTGTAATTTGTATTGAAAAATTTTGTATATATACAACCAATTTAAGTAAAAAAAAAAACTAATTGAAATTTTTTGAATATTTTTTTTTTTTGAAACAGACAGCAAACAAAATTTAAATTTATAATAACTGTTACGGACACAAATAAACCACAAGTTTCCGTTTTGTAGGTAAATTTTTATTAAAATTCAAACAAATAAAAAAATAAATGAAACTGGAAAAAATGGTAAATGATAGTAAATTATTTCGAATAAATGTATAAAAAAGTTATAAATGGAACGGAAAACTTTTTTATTAAACTACAAACAGTTAACTACATAATATTCTGAGTGTGGATTCTGGTACCTAAAAGGGTGTAAAATAAGATGATATGAGTTAGATTTCTGATAAAAATTTATTTACCCCATAAAAGAGTACAAAACGAACTTGGGAAAATCGATAAAAATGAGAAAAACATTAAAATTTTACTTTTTTAATGTTTTGGTTTTAATTTTTTTTGAAATTGTAGACTGACAAAGCGAAAAAAATACGTCACCAAAGTCGGCACCCAATCATAACTAACCTTACCAAATCGCATCTCCCAACCGAAGGTGTGTTCACAGTGATAATGCGTTATAAAACTTTAAATGCGTTTTTCTCAAAAATTTATTTTCATACACTAAGTCCCTTTTCTCGGAGAAGGTCACATATAATGATGAATGATTTTGTACAGTCTCTTTTTTAGGATTTTGAATACTGTTTATTGTGTTATTTAGATCAGAAATTAAACTATTTGAATTTGGAATATCCAAAATTAAGTCTATCGGAATCTATCAGACTTACGTCTAAATCTCCATAACCAAACAAACGATTATAAAGGTGCTCGGAAAAAATTAAAGAGACCAAGTAACCCAGTTGGTGATGTAATTAAAAAACCGGTTAACCGAACAAAAAAGACCGGTTTTCGGTTTTCTTCGAATTTACAAAATATTCGAAACCGATCGGTTTAAAAAAAAAAGAAAGCGGTTGACCGGTTTTCGGTTTCGGTTTTTGAATACTCTATTTTCTGTCCTTTTTTTTATAAAGTATTTCCTTTTCACAATAATAATGACTATAATAGCAAAATATATAATAACAGGTTTTTAATTTAAAGTTGTTTTAAAAAAAAGCGGACTTTAGTGCTTGAATATGATTATATGGTCCTCCCTCCATACTTTAGAGTCTAAAAATGTCCAAATAGCAATAGGTCCAGTGATTCTGACATGTATCACTGGACCTAACCCAACACTTTGGTTGTAAATATGTACAGCCAGTTTAGTTTTTGAGATATTGGCCTTCTTAGTTTTTCATAAAAAACGTATTTTCTAATTTAGCGCTCGTACACGCAGAGAAAAAACATGGTTGCAACATGATCACTGCTACTATATTGTGCTTGCTGCAATCGGGTATGGTTGTCACAACCATATTATTGGTTGTCTAACCATCAACATGGTCGCTACCATCATTATTATAGTAAATATTTCACTATTTTATGATTGCCACCTTATATTTTAAAACATGATTGGCTGTAACCATACTGTGGTAACAAAAATTCTGACTATGAAAAAAATATGATAATTATGCAACCACAAAATTTTGGCAACAATCAGTGAATAATAATACATCAAATAAAACATGACTTTGACATTTACAGTCCTAATACGAGTATTGTCTTGTTTTCATAAAAACTAAAATGTCTTAAAAAAGCAATCATATATTGATTACTAAAACTGGACGAATTAAAATATTTCATCAATTGACCTATTAAGATCCAGTTTATTTAATTTTTTTTTTTTAACTTTAGAAGATTTTTTTGAGGGTTTTTTTCGAAAATTCTTTATACATGTAATATTATTAAAAATAATCAATTTATTGTGAAAAAGATTCTATATTAAGATTTTATATGGATCATATTATGATAATCCAGAAATCATAATATAGTTATGGGGACCATAATGAAATAACATTTTGAGAATACTATGATTACGTGCAATCATATTATGATAAATTTAACATCATAATATGTTTATTTAGAAAAATAATGTTCTAATTTTTGGATCATAATATAACTGTAGGGTCAATATTATGGTAAAATTATGAATATTTTATTATCATAATATGATAACCATAATATAGTACTACTGTGGTTGGCACAATCATAAAGCCAAAAATATATGATGCTCTTCGAATATGATTCTCTCAACCATGTTTTTTCTTTGCGTGTAATCGCAATAGTTGCAACATTTTAATGCACAGGGGAAAAATTTGGACAGTTTCCAATTTTTTTTTTTTTTTTAAATTTAAAATTTATAACTTTTTTAATTTCAGAAAAAAAAACTATTATTAAAAACTGTTACAAGTTTATTATAAAATGTTTTTTTTTTGTCTCTCCTGAAAAGTAGTACTTTTTCTGCTAGAAGATTGCGTTGGTATACAGTTAAGATTTTCAAAAAAATCTATTTTATTTGGAATGTCATATATTCAAGTAAACATTTATTGTCAATCCGACGAATAGTCTGGAAGTTACGCGCACATTTGTAATGACGTGGCAGAGTAAAGTGCTTTTAAAATTTTAAATACGTTTTTCTAAAAACTGTGCTGAGCCGATCAGTCTAAGATTTTAGCACAAGCTTTTTAAGTATATTTTATTAGTAATTAATTCAAGGTTTTTTTCTCTCTCTTTTTTTCTCTCAACTTTATTGAAAAGCCACCATATTGTCAAAAATTATGGTCTTATTCCTTCGATCAATTTAAGGATTAACGAAATATTTTTGATTTTTTCATTTTAGATGATCCAGTCCAGAGATATTGTGCTCACCGAAAGACGCCATTTTTCGAAGTACTCAAGGAAATCAGCTGTAGTGACTTTTAAAATAATTATTTTTAGAAATTCAAAATTGTTAAAATATAGTTAAAAGTTGCAATTATATATATACAAATTTTTACTTTAATAAATTAACAGATCTTTAGAAAAATTATAACAAGAATCGATTGTTTTGGGCCTCCTGACTGTAAACAACCCCTTCAAAAAGGGTTATAATTCATTAAAAAATTCTCAAACACCATCCGATAAATAATTTTAAATTTAATTTAAAATCTTATTCCGAAAATCTCCTTAATGGGACCCATTGCAGAAAAAACGTATAAAATACGAGTAAAAAAAGTCATGTCAACTATAGAATACCATACACCAGTCTGTTAAAAAGTCAATCAGTGTTGGGTCCGAAATTTTAGTGGGTTAAAATGGAATTGAGTCAATAGTTGTTTATAGATAAAAAAAAAATAATTAAATATCAATATCGTAGTTTTGACAATAATTTCGTATTTTAATGCATGGATTATTATGAGTATAGGTCCGAAGATGATATTAACTAAGAATATGTATCATTATCCAGCGTTATAATTTTTGGTTATTATTTATCAAATAATTATCAACGTGGCAGCTTTAGTTTCTTAAAACCGTTTTTGGGTGAAGTTGAATGCGGACTAGGTCTTAACATGAACGGATTTCTACTAAAAGCAATAGGGATTAATATATATTAATAACTGCACCGTGCAGCGTGGCACGATTATTACTGAAATCAATTAGCTTTGTCCTTGGATCTCATATAAATCAGTGCACCAAATTTACCAAAATATTTTTTATTTACAACCTGTAGCTTGCGAAGAGCATAAGAGCTAATTTTTGAGGGGAATCTAGGTGTAAACATGGACCCTTTTTAGCCAATGTCAGAAGACTTCATCTTTGGATCGGTACTTAATTTCAACAAAATAAATCTTAAAGCGTGCGAACGGGGAAATATTTTTTTTTTCTGAATTTTAACGAAATCCAATCGGATTACATGTCAAAAATTTGGCTCAAATTGGATAACTCCAAGCCGTAGACCTTTGAGGTCAAAGATTCGAAATTTTGGAACAAATCAACAATAATGTTTTAGTGTCTTGCGACACATCGTTTCAAATCAAATTTGTTAATGGTTTATTGTCAGTATAGCGGGCAAAAGGGGGCCTAGAGTTAAATTAATTTGCCGTTTTTTATTTTGAGGGTAATATGTATACTGGTACCTTAATCGGTACTTTTTGGATGTTGTTTAGTTCTCGTTGTAAAAGACATAACCTTAACATACATTTATAATGTTTAAATTTGTACTATTATAATTAATATTAATTTTGACAAATTTCTTTTTTAAAAATTTACGTGTTTTTGAGGTAAGACAAAAACGCTAAAACCCAGCCTCTGAACCAAAATCATAATCCATTTTAAAGAATATACCTTTTGTTCATTATCAATGTCTACTAGTTGTATGTTTTAATATTTTTGTAAATTTTTTGAAATTTTCTTTAATTCTAGGAATTTATTTTCGAATACAGCGACAGTTTCCTTTTAAAAAATTTGTTTGTTAAGATTTTTAATTAACAAATTTTCAGATTCCGATTTTGAAAAATTTTTATTAATTTTTTAATAAAATAAAATTTGTATGGGAGAAGTTTTGAAGCGGTCAGTGAAATTTATTTAATTTAGTGAAGTCTCAAACTAAACTGTTGGCCTTTTTGATTTTTTTTTAAATAACAAAACAAAAACAGAATAACTTCCTTAATTTTCGATTTAGAACTACTGTGCTAAAAATCTAAAAAAAAAGTATTTCAAATTTAATGTTTTCTAAAACAATATGGTTTGTTTTAAATATAGAGCTACAACAAAACCAAAACAAATTTTAATGCTGGCAAAACGAAACCAAAAGTACAAAATTTATGATTAACAAAAATCCCATAAAAGTCGATTAAAAAAAAAATAAAACAAAACCTTAACACCGCATATACAAATTATATTGAACTGCATTGTTTTAAGTAGATTTTAAACATTTTGTACGTTTCGGTTAAAGAAATACAAACAAACAAACATAAACATAAATTTAACTCAAAACTTTTACTTTCAAAATCGCACTATTTTAGTTTTCTGAACAATATAATCAGAGAGTTTTAAACAAAAAATTTACATTCGGTCGGTGATTTTTGTTAAATTTTACTTGTTAAACACGTAGTAAATTTTGTTATTTGTTTTTTCTCTGGCAATAAACATAAAAATCGAGGGCTAAATGTTAAATTGGTAATCTGTTTAAAAAAAAAAATTAAAATAAATAAAATACGGAAAACATTTTCATTTAAAACCAAGAAATAAAAACAACTAAAAAGTCAAACCAAAAAAAAAGTGAAATTTAAAATATGTCATGTTTTTATCAATGTCCAAAATTTGTTATATCTTTTTAAGCTGGCCAATGATTTGTTTTTATAATTTATCCTGGTTTCAATAATTAATGATCCTTCAAACTGATGTTTAATGGTACGAGTAAATTAACAAAAAAAACAATTTTTTTTATTTTATTAAAACAAAACAAATGTTGAAATGTCATTTAATGATCTTTTATGTCAATATGTAATTCATATTTAATTTTTCTTTTTATTTATTTTTAAATCCCATAATTTAACTTTTTGGCGGTTTTTTTGTATTGTCAGTAATTAAAATGATTTACTACCATCAAATCTAATGGACATAATTTGACAGTTTATTTTTCTTACTTAAGTTTATGGTGAAGAGAAAAAAAGTAACATTTTCTGTGAAAAGTACCGTCATTATTTTAACAATAACATGGTGGTGTTGTTGTTGTTGTTGCTTTTAGTGTATATGATGTGTGGAAATACCATAAGTTAATTTGTAAAAAGGAAACTTTTTTAACAGCACTTTGTTCGTTGTTGACTTATGATTTACGATCTTCAAATGTCGCTTTAAATATTAATGGAAAAATTTTGCAAAATCCAAATCAATTTTGACCAGAAATGTGGGAAAAATTTTTTTTTTTAAATACATTAAATTTTGTGTTCAACCAACGAGTATAGAAATCTCAAGAGATTGCAAACATCTCAACCACAGTTAACTGGCTCCGGCCGTGATTTGAAGAACTACAGGGTGGCACAGAGGGTTCAAATTCTTTATAATTTTTATTAATTATTTTGCAAAGAAGACTTGGATAATTTAATAAAGAAAACTACACTATCCAACAACGTACGGAAATAGCTGAATTTTATTTTTCGAATCGGCGATATATTCGGTAAAGGCATTATTTCTCGCAGAAGCGATTTTAACTAGTCTGGATTCAACAGCTTCTGAATGTTTTTATGGGGATATTTAAAAGAAAAAGAGTACATTTAAACCAGCTAAGAACCACCCCTAACTAAAAAACTATTTTCATTATGAAATCATGGTCATGACACCCGAAATTTTTCGAAACGTTATAGAAAATGTGTTGTAATTCAAATTTTGTATTTTTAAATGTTTATTTGGACCTTTAAGTTTTCTTTGCATTCATTTTAGAAGATTATATCGGCCAAATGGGCGCCGCTATATTTTATGATCAGTTTTTTACATTTTCCATCGTTCTAGAGGCAACTTCGAGCGATAAGTTCTCGCATTCTTGTCGTATAAATTCTTTAAGAGATTCCAGAGCCCTGTTCACATAGACCCGTGACTTTAAAAAACTCTAAAAGTCTAGAGGGGTTAAAACAAGACATTAGGCGTCCCGGAAACACATCCTTCAAAATGCCTATTTTCGCACGATCTCTTCGTGAAATCGCGCTCACTAGCCACAGTAACCACGTTACCCACCACGGCGTCTTTGAGCAAATAAGGCCCGACGACTCCTCCGGCATAAATGGCGCACAATACGGTGACTTTGAGTGGATGTAATGACTCTTAGTGAATGATATGTGGATTTACAGTTTGTTTAGATGAAAATGGACTTTTGCTCATGGTAAAATTGGACAGATAACCGTCCATTGCAAAATAGTCCCGATTATTTCGCATTCTTGAGGAGTATAGCGTTTCACGTATAGGCTTGCCCAACAGAGAACTGCAAAATCAACTTTTTTCTTGATTTAATCATACACAAAAATTCTTGTTCACATTTAATAATTCAACAAAATTCACTGTAGAATAAAATCAGCATCATGTTACTGAACGCGTAATTGGGATCAGTGTAAATCATCTGTCGATTAAGTTTTATGCAAATGTAATCACTTAACAAAAAGTCAGCGTTGAATAAATCAAAAAAAAAAAAAAAAAACAACAAACAACGCGTATGAGTGTAATCATAATCAATACAAAATAGCCTAATCCGGAAAAGTTTAAATATTGTCTAAAATTTGTTTTTCATCGATTTTGATTGGAAAATTAGGCAATATTTAACTTGAACCGGATTGGGAGAGCCTGAGATATTGACCTAAGTTAAAAAAAAAAAATTACAAAGAACAATATTTTTGGTATTACTAATAAAAATTCTAAAAAAACGGATTTTAGACCCCACCCTAATTTATGAAATGTGTTTCTACAAAACCACCAACTTTTTATACAAAAGAAACTATTTTTTTTTAATTATGAATATACACATACGCTTTATTTATTGCTTTTTCTGATTTATTCAACATCAAAATAATTATGGTTGACTCAAACGAACAGAATAAAATCAATGGTATAAAAACGACCGATGATTAAATCAGTGACAACAATTTGCACGTCGTTTGATTGATTTAAAATCATCAACAAATATGTGTGTTGGAGTATATTCAACGTTTGAACGCAAACACATATTTATTCTTGTGTTGATTGCGTATGAACGTTTTGCAATCAGCATTTGCAGTTCTCTGTTGCCCACGTATATTCTATATTAAAACAAAACTCACCTAAATATGATAATTTTGCTTAGGTTGATACTCGTAACACTGTACAAGAATTTCGAACTTTTTCCATAATTATGGGGTTCTGACAATGGATTCCGGTAGTATCGTGTGAGTGTGCCGGCGTTTTGAAAGAGTACATCGGAATTTTATTTACCGGTTTAAGTTTCAGCAACTTTGTAGAAAATATTATCATAAATATTTTATTGTAACTCGAACTTTTCATGTTTTGAAAGTAATTTTTTTTTTTAAGTACATATTTATATTTTTATTTGAACTCTTTAATATACACTCAAAATGTGTTTACAGTAACTGCCTGTAGTTTATTTAAAAACTTATTGATACGTTTGTTTTAATATTTTTCAACCCCTTTTTTACATTTATTTAAAGAATAAATTACATATTAATACAAATTACTGTTTATATTTTAATTTAAAATAATTTATTAAAATTTTCTTTTTATATTTTATAGCTGGGCTGTTATTTTTACAGAATTTGTAGTTAATTTTTATGAGATTTTAAAAAATTTAAAATCGTTCTTTTTTACGGATTTTGTAGTTGAATTGTTGACTGTTAAACCACAGAGTAAGAATAATATAGAGATTGCAACGACGGCAGCAGCCAAATATAATTTTATACAGACTACAAAGGTTCAAAAGCTGAGAGAAAACAGGGGAAAATAGAGCAAATTTCCCTGATTTCTGCAAAAAAATTATGTTTAGTGTATTTTAAAAAGTTGAGCAGCGTGATATTGCTTTAACAAGTGCTGAACGACAACGAAGTGACGACAGCAAAGCAACAGCCGATCGTTAAATATCGTCACAGTAGCTAATAGTGCCCTTCACTGCTCTATTCTAACAAATCATAAAAATGTTGCCCATAAAATTTTACTACATATGTCAGAACACACCAAAGCCCAAAACTTAACACAAACACCAAAAAGCAGTCAAATTCAAGATTGCTCATAAGGGGTTAGAATGACCTAAATATTATGTAGGTCATCCCAAAATCTGACTCTTAATAAGTAGGTCATCCCAAAGTTGAATTTGACTGGTTTTTGTTGTTTGTGTTAGGTTTTGGGCTTTGTAGGTGTGTTGATTGTATGTACTGGTAAAGCGTCGGCGACGGTTGGTTATCGGGTCCTGTTACCCGATTGCTAATAGCGGTTGGTTTAAGCGAATTTGCCGCCGTTTTCATAAAGTAAATATAGAACATGGTTGGCAATTTCTAGCTGGGTGTCTGAAGAAATATATACTTAAGTCTTAAACTTTTTCTATGTGATAATTTTAAAATATTTACATTTCAATATGGCAGATCCAAGATGGCGGACCAAGTGATTGAATTTGAGGTCTGTTAGTGATTCAAAATAGGGAATTTAATACATTATAACAACGCTATTTTAGATCTGCTATTTTAAAAAGTGTACTTCAGATTTTTATTAAACAACCTCAAAAACCCGTGAGTGGAAGATTTTAAGAAAATCCGATTAATTGAAAAAAAAAAAACAATTCCCACCATTTGGCGTTGAAAAGTAATTATTTAAAAATAAGTTTAAAATTAAACTCAATAATTGAAAACTGCAACCAATTTTGGACAGAAGTGTGTACGATTGATAAAGAATACTTTAGTACAAATACTTCATACAAAAAAAAAAAGTAATAGGAAAACTTTTTTTTTATAAATTCACAATTATATTTCATTCACTTTATATTTTTTTCAATAAAAATATTATTTGTTTTTGAATTTATAAATAAAAGATAAAAATTACAGTTTTTTATAAAGGGTGGTTAAATTTTAAGGGCCGATGTTGAATGTGAACCACACGCGTCAAGTTTTTTTCTGCATTTCATTTGACATTTCTCAATTTCAGACTAACTCGATTTGAACCATGGAAAGATACACAATCGAGCAACGCGTTAAAGTTATTCAGCCTTATTATGAAAATGGGCGTTCAAATCAAAATGCATATCGTGCACTTCGTGATTTTTTCGGTCAATTTAATCGTCCAAATGTGCGTACAATCGAAAAAATCGTGCAAACATTTGAGCAAACCGGGTCTGTAGGAGATGTGAAAACACCAGTGCATGCTCGTACATCTCGTACTGCAGGAAATATTGCTGCTGTTCGCGATAGTGTGGCTGAAGAGCCGTCCACCTCAACTCGTCGTCGTGCCCAACAATTGCACCTCTCACGCTCGTCGTTGATGAACATTATGCATAAAGACTTGCATTTACACGCTTTCAAGAACTAAAGCCTCTTGACCATTCCAAACGTCGTCAATGGTCAGAATGGTGGCAATAAATGGCAACAGTGGATGATAAAATTTCCAAGAAAATCATCTTCAGTGATGAGGCACATTTTCACCTCAGTAGATTCGTCAATAAGCAGAATTGAAGCATTTGGGCGAATGATAATTCAAGAGTGATTGTCGAAAAACCAATGCATCCACAAAGAAATTACAAAAATTTCCTAAATAATTTGTTTTTTATTCAAAATCAACATCGGCCCTTAAAATTTAACCACCTTTATAAGTAACTACAATAATACTAATGATGGGAAAACCAACTTTAACTTTTATTTCCAAAAATTCCATATAAATATTTAATTTTTAGAAATAAAAAAAAAAAAAAAAATTTAATTGAAAAATTACGATCACAAAGGTCGTAATTCAAGCCCTGATTTAAATATTAACAAAGTAAAAAAATTTAGTTTCAAACTTACCGCAGATGAACTTTTCTTGCGCAATAAACCATCCAGCCAAAGTTGAACTTCAAATGCTTTTAAATACAATAAATGATAACGATTTTGTAAACGTTCTAAATTATTATCCGTTTTTGATTTTGTGGAACTGTATGGGGATGCTGCTAATGTAGAAGTACTAGCAATTTTTTGATTATCATTAACTGATGATGATGATGATGATGCTGCTGCTGATGGTAATTTAGATTCAGTTGAACAAACAATACCCGAAGATGAAGATAATGTGGTTGGTAAAGAGTTTAAAGTGGTGGTATCGTCTGTTGATGAAAGTGAGGAATTAGTTTGTTCCGCAATTAAACTAGCATCTGTATTATATGAATCGTGCTGTTGTCGTTGCTGCTGCTGCTGTTGCTGCTGCTCAAGTTGTTCCTTTTCAGATGCTGCTCTTATACAAGCACTTACTATTCGAGCGTGTGATACTATTTCATGGTATAACACCTGAAAATTTAGAAGAAGAAAAATATTAGTTTTTTTGTAAAGATTTGATGCAGTTTTTTTTTTAGTTTGAATTTAATATTGCGGTAAGAAGTGAAAAATAATGCATAAAAAATGATAATGATGTTGAAAATAATATTTTTTTTTGTTGTTCATTATTTGGCCAAAACAATGAAATTACATTAAAGTAAAATTAATAAAAAATCCAGTGAAAAAAATTTAAAATTGCTGGAAAAAACTATTAAAGAAAATAATAGAAAGTGGAACGAACTATAAAAGGGAAATTAAAGTTAAACAAATATTAGATGTAAATTTTATAAAATATGTAAACTCTATTTTAAAACCTATATATGCATCACTGTTATGTAAAACAGAGTTGTTTATATAGCAGGGTTGCATATTAACGCATTAACTTGTTTTCTTAAGTCCTAACGTCAAACTATTTTTGGCTACGCTCACTTTGTAGCAGGTTTTATACAATTTTCCACATATATTTCTAGAAAACTTACAAAAGTGTAGGTTATTTTCTTGTAGAAAATTGCTGTAATTCTATACTCTAAACCTAAATAAACAATATAACAAGAGATATATATTATTAAAGTATCTACAATTTCATTTAATATTTCTTCATTTCATAATACCGTCTGAAAATAATAATTTGTTTTTGCAGTCATCTAAACTAGACACAACCCACATAGTTATGTAATAAAACAATAAAGAATAATGGGTTATATAAATGATGGAGGCTCAACAACAACGTTGTCGTTGTAGTCGTCGTCATCAGCATAATCGTCGTAAACCATTATTAATAGTTTTTGCCATCATCGCTCGCTTTCATTGTAAGTTTAGGGCCACGCATTTTTTTCTCTGCTGTATGTCTATTATTTATTTGTACTGATGATGATGATGATGCTGTATGTTATTTCAGCATCATTATATTGCAATTAACTTTATAAGGTTGATCTTTTGGTTTAGAATTTTGAAATGAATATTTAGACAGATAGACTGTCTAACTGAGGAAGATCATGGAGAATCATTAAAGTTCAAAGTTAATATAAACTTTAGTTGATTGTTATTTTATTTATTTTTTTTAAATAATGTATAAAAAATTATTATGTAATTTTATGATTATGGGAGAGTTTTGGAATTAACAAGAATTTATATAAATAATATAAATTGCAAAATATGCGCATTTAAAACTTTAAACTTAAGTAGATAATTTAAATAAATATAGGAAATAGAAGAAAATAATATTTATTTAAAAAAGAAATTGCTTAAAATCTACTAAATTTGTTTAACCCATTGTGTTCAAAATTTTAAATTATCGCTTACACTCACCAAAAAAAAGTCTGTAATGGCAACTGAAAATTTTGCTGTTATTAGGGAAATTTTGCTAATTTGAGCCCAGCGGTGTTTTTTGTTAATCTTAGCATCACATGTCTACTGACGTGTAGTACAATAAAATTAGTAGAAAAATTAGTAGCCGCTACTAAATTTTAGTAAACTTTTTGTAAAGTGGAATTAAAAAAAAATTTGTTAATATTAATAATATTAGTACAAAATTTTAAATTTATTTTTTTTCGGGCATCAAATTTCTTTTATTTTTTTTTTAAGTGAATAGTATAGTAGGATTTAAGATCATATTCTTTTTATTAATGATTATATGACCATAAGGAAGAAGAAGAGCATAGATATTGACAAGGTTGGGTAGCGTCAACCGAAAATACTAAGTATTCTCTGTGGAATTTCTCAATTTTTATTCTCTATAACTTACTAATAAAAAATGTTCTTGTTTCTTTACAATAAAATAATTAATAAAAAGAATATGATATGATCTTAAATCCTACTATACTATTTACTTACAAAATAACAGATCAACAATTCATAAAAAAATTCCATTATTTTTTTTTTGTTTTTTTTTTCAAAAAATATTTTATACAAAATTAAAATCAAAATAAAAGGATTAAAAATCTTAAAAATTCTTAATATATAAACGAATTAATCATTTTGTTTTTATTTGATAATTTCTGTTTTGAAAAATATTTAAGTCAATATTTTTTTTACTTTTAAGGACAAATTTTAATTGTTTTTAGGGCTGATTTTTAGAACTAAAAAAACTTCTTAGAGCTATTTTAAGTGGATGTCCTATTTTCAGACATGAGTCGGTATATTCACTTCCGATCCCTTTTTTAAATCTATGTAACATTTTAAGGTGTAAGTTTTAATTAGAAATAACATTTCCTTCAATATCCACTTTTTTAAAATTAGTAAATTTTTTTGTTGATTTTAGCAAAAAGGTTTCAAAAATATCTGAAATTAGCAATAAAAATTTGTAAATATTCTGTAAAAGCTCTGTAATTTGTAAAATGTAACTAGCAAAAAGATTTGCTAAATAATATTTTTTTTTACTAAAAATCAGTACAAAAATAGTAAAAAAAAAGTACAAAAACCGTTTACAAATTTTTCTACAAACATTTTTTTTCTGAGTGTACACTTTTTCGTACCATAAAGTTGTAGGGGAAACAAACAATTAAATGGTCAAATAACCCATGTAAAGAAAATTAGATTTGTTGAGATCTATTTAGATCTAATTAGATATGATTGAATCTAGGTATATCAGGTGCTAGATCTGATAATATATGGCATATGTAATAAAATTTATGTGATTTTTATGATCAGATATGACCAGATCTGTTTAGAACTGATATATTTTACACGGTAACTTCAGTTTTTACCACTAAAATAAACTCAAGTAGTTTATAGCTGTGCTTAATTTTATGTGCATGTTCGTAAAACATTTCCTAACGGTATCCTGTAAGTCCTGGAGCAAAAATAGTAACTTATTGGGGCCTTTAGTTTTTGAGGGTTTTTTTTTTCAAATTTACGGATTTATTATGCAAAAATTATTACAAATATTTTATACAAAGTATTGTCCATCGCTGGCCACAACTTTTTCCTCATATTTCTGGCAATTTTCGGATACCAGCTTCTGCTGGGACAGGCCATGTGTCATTGGAGAATATGGCGGGTGGGGAAGGACTTCCATTTGAGTGTTTCCAAGTAGGTCTTGTGATGTTGCAAAATGACTGTCGTGCATTTCTTCGTATTCCGGCAGTTTTTGCTTCATTGCGCATAAGTTCAGTCCGATAGCTTTCCCCGTGATTGTTTCATTCGGTTTGAGCAGCTCGTAGTAGATCACGTCGCGCTTTGCGATGGATGTTGATGGCTGTCCGGGCAAAACCCATAATATTTTAAATTTGTAGGCTTTTTACACTGAACAACATCTTTGTGAAACGCATGGAAGATGTTGAAAATGTGAAACAAGTGCTTATATTGGCATCATCTTTCATCTGTTATTTATTCAGCTGTCAAAAAAAATAAAAGAAAAAGACGCATAATTTTTTTTTAAATAAAAAATGGATTTAGAAAAAAGAAGTAATCATTGGAGTAGTTGTTGCTTTGTAAGAACAAACCCGAATTTTAATGCAGTGCATTGAAGAAGATGATGATGAAGAAGAATTTTTGGTAGACATAAGATGAAATTTTTACATCTGCCGCTCATTTATCTTTGTTGAATGCATTTTTTTTATTTTCTGCAATGTCAGTTTGCTAGTGATGGCACAAAGAAAATCGATTATTTGTAATTTTTTTAGTGACGACACTTAAAATAACGAAAGATGTAAGATGGAACAAAACGAGAAAGAATGATCTTTTGTAGATGTAGAAAGATGTAGAATTTTTAGCCTGTATAACTCTTATGGGAAGATGTTAACATCTTTGCAAATTAATGAAAGATGTAAGGAAAAAGGCTAAAAGTTATGTCGTTTTGGATCCACTTTTCATTCTCAGCCACCACAATGCGATGTAAAAACCCTGCCTTTTTCGACGTTCCAGAAGCGAAAAATCAGCTTTCGATGTAGCGCCGCTTCAACTCGTATGGCACTCAGTTTCCTTGCTTTCGAAACAATCCCATGGCAATAAGCGACCAAACCACATCTGACACCATTGTTTAGACTTTGTTCGCCGTAAACTTTCACTAACATTCGATAACCTTCAGCCAGCCGCACATTTCCTTCATATTAAAGTAATGAAGAAGACCTCTCCACAAAAACACATGTTCGAGGCAATAATTACATAGTATTGGTGTTTATGTTTAAACCAAATGACACAAGCTGTCAAAGACACAAGACTTTGTAAACTGGAATATTGGTTAATATACTTACTAGTAGCGGCCTCTTGTGAGAAACGCTCATTTTTAATTCAAGATCCCAATACCACTTGCTAAATACCCCTGAAGTTTCTTTACTAAGACGTTTGAAATATTGGATTACAGTTAAATGAAAATACTAAACTTCTAACAATGTTATCGTTTATCTTTATATGTTATTGACACTTCACAACTGTAAAACAATTGATTTGGTCATTGATTTTTATGAAAAAAAAATTAATTGAAACAACAAGTAAACAACTTTATTTATTTTTTATATTACAACTCCTTCATGATGATGCAAGAGTTCAAAAGTTTACCACCACATCATAGATACTCTCACACATAAAAGCGCCAAAAATACATAAAATGATGCAGCAAAGTGCACTCACTGTACAGTGGGGCAAAGTGAAAGTGTTATAAAGTTATGATAACCTAGTACTTTGATCATTATTTTAAAATATATATTAAGAGTTACCATAAAAGATTACAATTGCATTACTTTAAACCATAAAATAATGATACATTTTTCTGGAAATTTATTTTTAAACACATAATTTTTATTTTATTATTTCTTCGAGGGGTGCTTTCAGGGAATTTAGCGAAAAAGTTACTTCCTTTAAGCAATTAAGAGAAAAAGTTAATTCCTTTAGGGAACTAAGAGAAATAGTTAATTCTTTAGGAAATTAAGCGAAAAAGATAAATCTTTTTGGGAGTTAAGCGAAAATTGAAGGAAAATTTAATTACCTTAATTTAAGTGAATTCCTAGGCCAATTAAAGTTGGCCAATTTTTTTAAGGCATTAGAAAATAATGAATGAATTCCTTCAAGATAAATCGAATGATAAAAAAAGGAAATTATTCCATTCCATAATTTCGGTCAGGTAATTTATTTCCAAACTATACATTTAGTTTAAAATAAAGGAATTAGGGAATTAATCCTTCGAAGCTCTGGTAACGAGTTATCATTACCAGGCAGGTAATAGGTGAGAATATCACAATCATTACCAAAATTTTAAATTTAAAATAAACTGTAAAAGTTAAAAAGTTATTAGTGGATATAAATTGGAATGCATTCGAAGTAGGTGCTTTAGATTTTTAATTTTACTTCGATTGGAAATGACTTCAATACGCAGAACAAACGTATACGTATAAAATGTTTGATCAATTTTCGTCTAATGAAACATTTTAATCATATTAAGAAAGCATTTTACATTAGAGAAAAATCCGCCATTTTAAAAGTCTCCTCCTGGAATTGAAATAAAATTTTAACGTATAAAATGTTAAATAAATTTTCGTCTAATGAAACACTTTTATCATATTAAGAAAGCATTTTACATTAGAGAAAATCAGCCATTTTAAAAGTCTCCTCCTGGAATTGAAATAAAATTTTAACGTATAAAATGTTAAATAAATTTTCGTTTAATGAAACACTTTTATCATATTAAGAAAGCATTTTACAATAGAGAAAATCAGCCATTTTAAAAGTCTCCTCCTGGAATTGAAATAAAATTTTTACGTATAAAATGTTAAATAAATTTTCGTCTAATGAAACACTTTTATCATATTAAGAAAGCATTTTACATTAGAGAAAAATCCGCCATTTTAAAAGTCTCCTCCTGGAATTGAAATAAAATTTTACAAAATCCAAACAAAGGAGTTGTTACAATAAACATTTGACCCATAAGCTTACTCAATACCCTCTTGTAAACACATCTCGTATTCGAAAACATTAATGTGGAAGATATCATCTGAAGTTAAATATCATTACATTTTTGTGAATCATCCCACTGTGCATTGTTTGCTTGGTTGTGTTTTCTGGTCGTGGTTTGAAAAGATAAAACGCATATAAGTAATTATTTGTGTTTACATGCCCATTATTATTTAACTTTTTTCTTCTTTAAAGCGGCAATTTTTTTTTAAATGTTGTGTTTGGTATTTTTTTTTTTCTTTTTGTTTAATACAATTGTTGTGATTTTTTAAAAAGGAGGCGTGAAGTGACTAAGAAAAATTTTGCAAACATCATTATCTATATATTTTTTTTTTATTATAAATTATTATATTTTTGTTTAAAGTCATGCTTGTTGTAAACGTTTTTTCATTTCAATCCCTTATTTGTGATTGTTCACTTTGTTTGGTTGTTGGTTTTAGTATTTTATCAAGATTTTTAAATAAATAAATATTGTATTGACATGTGGTTTGTAAAAACGATATGAATGATGACGTTTTGTCTGTAACTGTTTGAGATTCTGTTTCATGTACATTCGGTTAATAACTCTTCATAACACTCCTTATATTTTTATTTTTTTTTTTTTTCATATTTTTCATCATTGCTGTGATGTAAACTTTTGATCTTTAATCTAAAGAGTTCATTTGATAATTAATTTTTATATGAAAGGAAATCAACAATTTTTGTATTATTCAGTTTTGATAATCTTGATTTATTTGATCGATTTGTATTTCATAGAGCTTTAATAGAATCAATTCAATTTGAGCTTAATGTATGCAAAATCGAAATCAGATTTAAAAGATTTAATTCATAAGCTTCATTTCCAAAGCTTAATATTTAATACGAGGGGTACTATTTAGATTTCGGGAACTGGCAACTCTATTGTCAATAGCTAAAAACTGGCAACACTGTAATAAAGTTTGTTATTTTTTAGCACAATACTATGTTTCCATTATGGCCAAAATAACATGTTTTAAGGAAAACATTTTAAACTGTTTCCACTAACAAAAATATGTTTTATGTGATCGAATTTTCGAAACTAATTTGACGTTTCATTATTCATAAAAAAATAAAAAAAATTTAACTTTTTGTAGCAATACAGGTTGGTTGAAAAGTTCCTGCGCTCGAAATAAAAGAATACTGTTTTTGTTACGAAATATATTTTTTTATTCAATATAATCTCCTAGAAGCTCAATACACTTGTTCCAATGATCTTCCAATAATTTTATCCCATCCTTATAATGGTTTTCCGGAAGCTCTGCAAAATAACCGTCTACGGCTGCTATGGCCTCTTCATTCGACGAAAATGCTTTCCACGAAGGAATTGTTTGAGATTTCTGAACAGATAGTAGTCACTGGGAGCCAAATCTGGTGAATACGGTGGACGTTCAAGCAATTCGTACTTTAATTCTTTGAATTTAGCCATCGTCAAAACACTTTTGTGAGCGGGTGCATTGTCTTGATGAAAAATGATTTTTTTCTTCTTTAAACCAGGTCTTTTCTCACGAATTTTTTCATCCAGCTGATCCAAAAGGCTGCAATAATATTCAGAGTTGATTGTTTTACCTTTCTGAAGATAATCAATCAACAAAATTCCTTTTGCATCCCAAAAAACTGATGCCATAACCTTCTTTGCTGATCGTTGTGACTTCACCTGCTTTGAAGCCGAACAACCAGCTTCAGTCCACTGTAAACATTCTTGTTTCAATTTAGGATCATGGTGGTAGATCCAAGTCTCATCCATAGTTATAAAACGACGCAAGAAGTCGGTTTTATTCGGCTTAAAACGCTCCAAATTATGCTGAGAAATTTGTTTTCGATCCAGTTTTTGTTGAATTGTTAATGTGTGCGGCACTAACTTTCTAAACAGTTTTTTCATACGTAATTCTTCATGTAAAATATGGAGTACTCGTTCGTCTGAGATGCCTATGGCATTAGCAATTTCACGCTTAGTCAAAATTGGATCTTCACTAACCATATTATATACCTGCTCAATGATTTCTGCTGTGGTTGCAGGTTTTGGTCGTCCTTCGCGTGGATCGTCTTTAAGGCTGGAACGAACACGTTTAAATTCACCAGCCCCAAATTTAACGGTGCGTTTTGAAGGTGAGGACTCCTTATACACTTCTTACAATTGTTCATAAATTTCCTTTGCTTTCAACCCTTTAAAACATAGAATCTAATGACTGCACGATATTCAATTTTTTCCATGTTAAAAAAAACCAATGACACGTCAACTTCAAATGGCTTGCAAACAAAGAAAGAATTGACAGAATAACTTGCAACTTTGCATGTGTTCTCAGAACAGTTATACCAACTTGAGAAAAAAAAGTTTGGAGCTAGCAGTGCCATCTCTTGGTGATCGCAGGAACTTTTCAACCAAACTGTATTTTTTGTTAGATTTATTAAATTTTCTTTTTCATACATATATAAACATTTTATATTTATTACTACCACCTTTAATCACGCTTAAATTATTTATTCGGACTTGTTAAATGCAAATATAATTTTTTCGAATTTATCATTCTCCATGAATGGATACGATTACGATGTAGTTGGGTTGAGTAGTTTGTATCTCCAGCACCGCGACTAAGCCTTAAGTAGCAGTACAATATTCTTCACTTCCAGTTTCAAATGAATGGATAACACAGAGTTGTATAGACACAATTCAGCGTTGATCAGAATATTTTCGATATGTTTTGAAATTGAACACGTTGTTTGAGACCAGTGTCCCAAATATTGAAATGGTGGCAGAACATTGACTGGTTCTTTCTGGATATATCATGTAACTAAAGAGAAATGAACATAACACCAATATGGACTAAAGAAATTAGGACTGTAATATTTGAAATAATTACAGAACACGGAACTGGTTCAACAAATTTTCCAGTGTATAAAAGAATGTCAATCGGTGGCGAAAATCCCAATCCCGCGACTGTTGCAAAGCTGACATAATACTGAACTGATTTAAACAGAACCGACTTTGTGACTGCAGAAATGATGACACTATCTAAGCAACTGCTTAGATAGTGACATATAACTGCCTTAATTCAAAATGAATTCAATGTGCATGCTGAAGTGTCAATGACAGGCAAATCAAGCTGCCCGCGACTGGCTAATAGGTATCGCAACACTTATGGGTTTATTAAGAAACACTTATGGGGGGGATGTTATCCCTAAAAATCCAAAATTTGTTATTGAAATTTTCGATCGCCGACTCTTTTCCCTTAACATTGTTAAAATTTTATTGCAAAATTCATCAAATTAAAATATATAAAAATTATTTTTCACTTAACTCCATTATGGACACTGTTTCATTTACACGGATATATACTTGAAAATGGCTGTTTATTGAATAAAGTGGGATATGATTTAATTTAAGTTAAATTACTTTTGTTTCGATAGAATAATTTCTTTTATAAATTAATTCGTGAAATATATATCAATTACACCAATTTTCGTTGGAATGATTTGTTAAAAATGATTCATCAATTTATATTAATTCAAAACTTCTAACGATCACAAAAATTGAATAAGTCAAAAATTCGCCAAATTTTAAACTCAAAGTCGCTCAAACACTCTACAATCGCTCAGCTTATTTTAAGATAGTTGCGTGTGTGTAAAATTTTATATAAGCCCGATGAACTACCAAATAATTTTCAATATGTCCCACTGTGTAGTTAGCGCGGTTTTCATACTATTCTAACCAATATGTTAATGTTTGTTTTTATAAAGATTATGATAGGCCCGTAATATTACAGCAATTTTTTTTTTTTTAAATATTATATTTTTTAAATATTCAAATAGCAATTTTTAAATGGGCATCTAAATTTTTTGTATTTTATTAAAATGTGTTTGCGGAAGGTTAAACTAACATTTTCTGACGAGAATCCTCAATACGCCCCGAATGCGTTTATGGAATGATATGCGAGTCAAATTTAGTTAATTTTAAAAAAGTGAAAAACAAAGCTTATTCTCTATCATCCTTATAAATAATAAAAAGTAAGCAGCCACTTATATTTTTAGCCGTAGAAAACCTGATACTGACTTGAAAATCTTTTAAGTCTAAAAATTTGTTTGAATCAAATGAATTTTCTGCAGGATAAGAACAACTAAAATTTCGAGAACTTCTATTGGACAATATGGTTGAAATCAAAAAATAAATATTTTTGAACATAAGCCCAAAACGATATTTTTGAATTCGCACTAATTCGAGAAGATCTAACGTTTTTGATTTGCGAAATATTAATTTTTGAAGTAGTCGATTTTTATAAAAACATTAAAGTATTAGGAGTAAATTTAATTTGCATCTGCAATTTTTATTCGCTCTAGTGTCTAACATGAGACTAGTTACCTGTAAGATAATTCTATCCTGTTCTGTTGCACATTCACTTGCACCAATGCAGTGATATGGTACCCTACACAAGGTCAGCGATATGTCGCAAGTAGCTTAAAAGGTAGAAATTGCCACCTCCTATGACAAGCCCATGTTAAAGTTACCGTTTACTTTCATATAAGAGAACCAACTCGAGGAACGGTTTCTGCCACAAAGTTCCGGTCACGTGACTAACTCTGTGAATGGTCTGTTTCCGGTAGGGCATATTTTGAGCAAAATATGTAATTTCGCTCAAAACACGTATATGGAAATGCAGTATAAAAGTACTCACGTTTTGATGTACAAGTGCTATTTGTTTTGTTTACAAGGAGTTAAGAAAATCAATTTGGCCAAAATATGGAAATTTTAAGGTTTTCGTTGGATTATTTCTAAACAACTTTCGACGTGGATTATCTCAACAAAAATGTGTCGATGAACTCAGTTCTTTGTATGGCGATAAAGCACCATCAAAAACCACAGTATATCCCTGGTATAGTGAATTCAATCGCGGTCGTAGCTTAGTCGCCTACGAATTTCGTAAAGGTCGTCCAAAATCGGTTGTTGTGCCACAAATCATAGATGCAGTGCTTGAACTGATAATGCAAGATCGTCATGTGATATATTGTGAGATAATAGAGGCATCCTTGCACATTAGTTCCACTTCAATACATTCGATTTTGCATGAACACTTAGTTGTTAAAAAAAAAATTGATCTTGTTTCGCTTAAGCAAGGTAGGACGGTCAAGTCTGAGTGGTGCACGGCCATTTGTTTGCCAAAAGTCTTCGGAGAAATTCGTAAAACCAACTGCCGAAGACGAATCATTCTCCATCATGACAATGCGAGCTCTCACACATCTCGCCGAACAGGTGAATTTTTGAGCAGTCAAAACATCGAATTGATGACGTACAGTCCTGACTTGGCACCCAACGACTTCTTCTTGTTTCCTAATATCAAAGGTAAAATGCATTGTCAACGACTTACGAGCGCCGAAAAAGCAGTTGAAGCGTTCAAAAAGCATGTTTTGGAATGGAAAAATGCTATGACAAATGGTTTGAACGAATGCAAAAGTGTATTGATCATCAAGAGGAATATTTTGAAAAACAATAAACCCATTTTCATTTAAAAATGTTTGTTATTATTTCCTATTCCCGAAATATAAATAGTACCCTTCGTAGAATTCATATCATTAATTTTTTTATTATAATACGAATCTCTTACAAAAACGGCTTATGAGGATTATTATTGCAAACAATTTGTAAAAGCTCTAACGTATGTACTTACTTATGAGTCTGACAACACTTTAATTGATAATCACAAATTTAATTAAAATGTGGCATATTTTAGGAATCTAATATTGATATCTTAGACACGACTCAGAGAGTTGATGAAAAGTTATTAATTTAAATGCAAACGTTTTTTTACAAAATGATTGAAATTATTAAAAAAAACCCGAGCTAAACGTTAACTTTATATATTTTCATACTGATTTGACCTTCATAACTATAGTAAAGCAATAAACTTGGTTAAGCAATAAACTTGGTTTAAGTCACCATAATAATGAATTCATGACATTTCTGGGTCCCCTATAAGATCTAATTTCTTGTGTCTAAGAAACGAGGAATTGTCTCAACGAGATCAAAACTATAGACATGGAGCCTTTTAAGGCACTAAGAAATAGGGAATTCAAAATTTCGGACTAAAGGTAACTCCCATTTCTAGGCCCGCATGGGAGTTACTTCCTTGTGTCCAAGAAACGAACGAAGGGTCTTCCCTAGGCCTACAACCTAGTCCAAGAGTCTCGGGAGTCGGAAGAAAATTACCCCCATGGCACTAAAAAAAGGGCACTAGGGATACCCCCAACTTCTGGGTCCCCTATGGAAGCTGCTACTTCCTTGTATCCAAGGAACGAAGGAAGGGTCTCGCCGATACCTACAACCTGTTCTAAGAATCTCGTGAATCGGACTATGTATGAAAGCTAAAATAATGAAGCCTGTGAATTCATAAGGAATGCTATAGATCAGGGCTAGCAAAACAAAGACACGCGTGCAGTAGTGGTGCGGGTCAAAAATATCAAAATTTCGAGTTTTCCACGAATGATATATAAATTTGATGCTTTTTTTTTCAGGGCGCACTGAAAATATTATAAAAATAATAAAACATAAAAAAACATTAGTTTTGTACAACCCATTTTTACCTTCTAATTATGTAATTGGGCTGCTATGTTTCTTAACAACTTTTTAGTACATTTGCCGCCTCATCTTCTATCCAAATTTTAACGTAACCCCAAAAGAGTCCCTTTATTTTTGGAGCATTTAAGAGTGATAGAAGCTTAAATGTTTTGATGGGAAAAGCATCAGAATTGAAGAAATAAAATAAGTCACAGAAAATTAGTCAAAAATAGAAAATAATCTGTAAAAAATTGGATATAAACAACTGAAAGTTTTTAAAAAGAAAAAATCTGCAATGACATTTGAAAAGAAACATTTTCTAAATTTTAAAATATTTCTATAAAAAAAAAAATGGGTATAAAAATTAATGTCGGCCATGACGACTGTATGATAATATATTATACCCTATGACTATATGATAGTGCCCAACAAGTTTAATATGTATCATATTTCCGGAAGCGGTTCAAATTTCGGGAAGAGGGTCAGATTCTTATTTTATGCTTAAATCAAAAATATAGAGAAAAATCTAAATGAAATGACTTACAAAATGAAAATATCGGGAAGGTGTTATAATAAAAAAGACAAAAACGAAATAAAGAATTATTTCATTCAAAGCTCTGGTATAAAAATAAGTTATCAGTCGAATAAAAAAGTTAGTGGAAGCAGCGAAAAAGTTATTTTTTTGTAGAGTTAAAATCTTTACGAAAAAAATAAGACGTATATCAACAAAATCTACAGATAAATTCTTAAGTTAAGACCTAAAGCAGAAAATGTTTATATGCAAAAATAATTTGCAAATATTTCTTGCATTTCTTATTTCAAAACATTTTTTCTGCTTTAGATTTTTATAGTTAATTTAGTTTTGAAAATTTCCAATAAAAAAAAAACCCTTTCAATTGTCTTTAATTAGATTAGTGCACATTTTCCATTTCTAAACAATGTCGAGGTCAATTAATCAAAGTTTTTCAATCTTTTATATTATTGAAGAACATTTTTTTTTTTTATTTTAAAATCAATTAAATTCGTTTTAATGAAGAAGATAAGTTGTTGTTTGAGAATAGAAAGAAAAATATATATATTTTTTTATAAAATGCAAAAAATAAAGAATAATTAGAGTAGGTCAAGAACGACCTAAATGATACCCTACATTATTTATGATTTTTAATTAAACAAAATTTATTGAAAAACTGTTTTAAAGCAAACTTAAAGAAGAATAAGAAATAATTTCCCTATAGGCGCCTGGTGAAAGTAATATGACGCATTTATAAAAAAGACAACATTCTGTATCAAAGTGCGATTTATATTTTAACTTTCGAAGCCTTGACATGAGTTTGTTCATTGTCACTGCTAATTAGCTTAGTAAAGTAAAGAATATTTTTGGCTAAAATAAGCCACCATGATATACTGACAGTGATTTGCAAAAATTCCCAGATCCCTTAGATAATTAATTCAATGTTTTAAAAAAACTTTTTCTGTAGGGTATTTAAATTCAAGCACCCAGTATAGTACAATGTAGTGAGTCCGTTTAACCAGCATCACAAAATTCGTCATGATGAGTCAACGAACCTAGACTACATAAATATTTCTTTTTATTTCAGCCTTTTTGTTTTCAGAAAAACAAAACTATTTTACTTTGCTACACACTTTAGTACACAACAACTAAATATATGCGAATGTATCTGTGTACATTATGCGTCTGCCACGCAATTATTTCAATACATAGAGATAGATACGCGTTCACACACACGTTTTGAAAATAATTTTGAATTTAAAAACATTTGGCAACCGACAAGCATGTGCTTCTTACTCAACTTTTCTAATGGCGAAATGAAGAAAACTAAATAACCCAGCAAAACCAGACATTACCAAATAATGGGTAAAGTAATGTATGGCCGATGGATTACTTTACACCTTACTTCATTGATGAATTTTACATGCGATAATTCTCAAAGTAATGTATATACCCATAACTTTAGAGGTGACAATGTAAGGGGTTACATAAATGGTTACGAGAATGGAAAAAGTAATGTGTCTAAAAATAGATTTTTAAAAAAGAGGAATTTTTATTTAAAAAAATCATTACAAATATTTTATTTAAAATATTTGTAATTAAAAATAATGTGGTCAAGATGGGAATCGAACCAAGGAAATCTGGTTGTTAGCCAAGAACTCTACCCACTGAGCTATCGACGCATATAGTATTTGATTGCTTAAAACTTAAATGAATTGTTGCGATTCATGTTTTCGCTAGTGTTATCAAAACAAACATACATTACTCTTTTGCTTACAAAAAAAACACAAAGTAATGTATGTAAAAATAGATTTTTAAAAATATTTGAATTATTACTTTACATTTATAAATCATATATTACGTAATCAATAATGAGTAACTTATTACATTATGCTTGCAAATAATGAAAAAGGTAACGAGCCATCATTACAAGGTAACGCATGAGAATATCGCACCCATTACCAACGTTTTGCTGGGAATGAAAACTGAAAATAAAGGCCTTAAAAATAGCCATTAAGTAGGTATGAAATAATTTTATATTTTCTTTATAAAAATAGAAAAAAGGCGAGATTTTTTCTTGTGAAAATTAAGTACATTTTTGAAATATGTATTTATAAAAATTATTGATGAAAGATTTTTTTTGATCATTATAAATTCTAAAATTTTGACAGGAAATCAATAATGAAAAATTGTATTTTCAATAATCGGAAAAATTATCTGTTACAAAATAAAAAAAAAAAAACGATTCATATGCTTCAGAGCTTGTTCTACTATCAGTTCTATCATAAATGAATTTTTATGAAAAACTTCCAAAAGCAACCGGGATTTTTTTCCTTTGTTCTACTATAGAATTAGTAATATAACTAATTCTATGATAGATCTCGGTATACTTTAGTTTCGTGGAACTGGCCCCCACACTAGTTCTATGAAATCGTCTCTAAAAAAGGGGTCAGTTAAAATACGAGTACCTGTCCCGTGACCGGTGAAAACAAGACCTACCCTGTGATCAGTTCCTTGAAACATAAGGATTTACTCCGTTTGCTATTTACTTTTTTTATAGACAAAATATTCGTATCTGGGACACTGAGAATCCGCATATCATTGACCAAGAGCGATTACATCCGCACCGAATGTGACATCGTACCTTATTTTTCGATGACGCCATGAGTAACACGGTTAATCTGTCTGATGAGTAATACAGAGCAATGATCAGCGAAGACATGTGGTTTCAACAGAACGACGCAAATGCACACACATATCGCGCGACAATGAACATTTAAAAGGATGCTTTTCTGGGTCGCCTAATATATCGTTAGCAAGATCGACCGATTTAATCGCTCCAAACTTTTTTTTTTTGGGGTTTTTTAAATCCACTGGAACAAACCACCGACTCTGGAAGCTCTCAAAGAGAATATTCTACAAGAGTGCGAGAGCTTATCGCCAGAAGTTCTCTCCAGAACGATTTTGTAGAGATTCAACCCAATTTTTCCTTAACATATTTAAATTTTCTAAATTCAAAAGTCATTGTTCAGGTTAGATGTTCTTTGGGTTCAATTATGTGACAGGTTCTTTCGGATTTTTTTCTGTACCAGGTTATTTTGCGTCAGTTTAGTGAAATAGCGCTAAGTGCAATTCCCCCTGTAATACTAACCAGTCCATGTCATATAAAATAATTGATCAAAGGACTCGTCCTTGTTACTAAGGATAGGCCACGTAACGTGTTCTGCGACAGGTTCCCTTTTCGATAACTCAAAAAAATTTGATGCATTCTAAATATCTCCAATTCTGTAAAATTTCTTTGAACAAATTCGTTTTAACCCTACGATGATCACAGACAAGCACGATTGTCTAAACGTTTTTCAGATAAAAGATACACAGAGAAAAATTTTGCAAGCTTCCCACTGAATTCCACATTTAAAAAAAAAAAGATTTAATCATTAATTCAGCGAGGTTTTATCCAAACTTTTCCCAAAAGTACAGAATTGATTAATAAGTTTCTCAAAATTCAATGCAGACAAACTTTTTTTTTTAAATTAACAAATAAATCATGAGTCGGCATTCCGTTTGTAACATGTCGAATTATAGGTCTAAGACGCCATAAAATATATTTGTACGTGAACCTTATCCAATTTTAAGTCGATTTACAGGTTGGTTGAAAAGTTCCTGCGCTCACCAAGAGATGGCACTGCTAGCTCCAACCTTTTTTCTTCTTAAGTTGGTATAACTGTCCTGAGAACACATGCAAGTTGCAAGTCATTCTGTCAATTCTTTCTTTGTTTACAAGCCATTTGAAGTTGACGTGTCATTGATTTTTTCAATATGAAAAAAATTTAATATCGTGCAGTCATTAGATTCTTTGTTTTGAAGGGTTTAAAAGCAAAGGAAATTTATGAACAATTGTTAGAAGTGTATAAAGAGTCCTCACCTTCAAAACGCACCGATGAATTTTGGGCTGGTGAATTTAAACGTGGTCGTACCAGCCTTAAAGACGATCCATGCGAAGGACGACCAAAAACTGCAACCACAGCAGAAATCATTGAGCAGGTACATAATATGGTTAGTGAAGATCCAAGTTTGACTAAGCGTGAAATTGTTAATGCGATAGGCATCTCAGACGAACGAGTACTACATATTTTACATGAAGAATTACGTATGAAAAAACTGTTTAGAAAGTTAGTGCCGCACACATTAACAATTCAACAAAAACTGGATCAAAACAAATTTCTCAGCGTAATTTGGAGCATTTAAAGCCGAATAAAACTGACTTCTTGCGTCGTTTTATAACTATGGATGAGACTTGGATCTACCACCATGATCCTAAATTGAAACAAGAACGTTTACAGTGGACTGAAGCTGGTTGTTCAGCTCCAAAGCAGGTGAAGTCACAACGATCAGCAAAGAAGGTTATGGCATCAGTTTTTTGGGATGCAAAAGGAATTTTGTTGATTGATTATCTTCAGAAAGGTAAAACAATCAACTCTGAATATTATTGCAACCTTTTGGAAGAAAAAAATCATTTTTCATCAAGACAATGCACCTGCTCACAAAAGTGTTTTGACGATGGCTAAATTTAAAGAATTAAAGTACGAATTGCTTGAACATCCACCGTATTCACCAGATTGGGCTCCCAGTGACTACTATCACTTCAGAAATCTCAAACAATTCCTTCGCGGAAAGCATTTTTTGCCGAATGAAGAGGCCATACCAGCCGTAGACGGTTATTTTGCAGAGCTTCCGGAAAACCATTATAAGGATGGGATAAAATTATTGGAAGATCATTGGAACAAGTGTATTGAGCTTCTAGGAGATTATATTGAATAAAAAAATATATTTCGTAACAAAAACAGTATTCTTTCATTTCGAGCGCAGGAACTTTTCAACCAACCTGTAGCGATGTCCGTTTGTCTGTCTGTCTGTCCGTCTTTGAGTTGAAATGTCGATAACGACCGATTACGGCGAGCATCCCCGATTACGAGCGGGGATGGTCATGTTTACCTATATTAATTTACATCCTCTCGAGCAGTTTGGAATTGAAAATGAACAAAATCAGTTCAGCGGTTACAAAGTTTTTTCACCAGTCACTATTTTGTACTCACCTCAAATACTTTTCACCTCAAAAATTTTTTTTACCTCAAATATTATTTCACCTCAAAATTCGTTTTCATATCCAAAAAAGTTTCTTTTTATTATTATTTTTTTTTTGAAAGAGTAACAACACTCCGAAAATTCTTGCTACTAAATAAAGTGTTGATTTCATTGGAAAGGGGATAGAAAAAAGATGAAAGGTGGTGAAAGATGAAGGGCTTCAAATATGGCAACACCGCATTTGCGCGAGATGTTAATTCTTAGAACAGTTTTTGCCCGCCGTCTGATGAAGAGTTGGCGGAATTATTGAAGCTCTTTAGGTCATAGCCCTATTTTGTTATTTTACTTCGTTGAGGTTAAGTGCTATGGGAACACCGAAGGAAGACGTTGCGATATGTACGAGAGATAAAAACTCACGACATATTATATTTCTTAATTGGTATTGCCGTGTCTGGGGATCGAACCCGCAACCTTTTGTGTAACAGTCCAACCCGCTAAACATTATACTAGTAAGATTATCAGTGTTAAGTTTATAAAAATTTCCCTTAAAACTTGAGATTAAATCAAGAGTTTGTTGGAGTTTAGTTCAAACAAACGTTATCTTAAAATGAAAAATTTAGTCTCAAATTTTAATTACGATATTAAATTATGAATATTTACAATAAAAATTAAAATATGTACGAGTTAAGTCACGGTTTAGCTGCATTAGAAATATTTGATCAAACCAGGTTTTTCCCCAAAATTATTCCCGACTTGAAATCAGGAAATTACGAGCACACCAAAAGTTTTTGCGACTTCGCTGTTTGTAATATTAAAGTTTGATATTAGTGTGTTTAAATCAAAAAAAAAAAATTGGCGACAAGAAATTTGTATTTGTTATTGTTTAATACAAATCAAAGCTCAAATTTTGAAACTACCAAATTTTAAACACATCATTTGTAAATTTCTGTCCCAATATGCATAAATTTCACATGTTTTAAATTTAATACTTTGACCACAAAAACCTCAACATTTAATACACATACATTCACTTTTGAAATGTGGGTGAGTTTCAAATTCATCTTATTTAAAAAAAAAATCTATAATCGTTACCAACAATAACAAGTCATAATTAAATATTGTTGCCAAAACAAAAAAAAAAAAAAACTTTTCTTTAGGACCCAATTTTCAATTTAATTCCTAAGGATACACATTTGCATATGCCATAGATTTCAATTTAAAATAAAATCAAATCATTTTTATTTTAATACAATTTATGTTGATTAGTCACGAGTTTGGAATAAAAAATTCTGTACAAACTTTCAAAGAACTTGAAAAATCGTGCATTACAAAAATACAAAAAAAAAAAAAATCCAAAATAAGTTTAGGTGTGGTTTTGCTTTAGTTTAGATTTGAAAATTCACTCACTCATTCACTCAATTCATTCAAAATGTTTATAAAGAGAAAGGAAATGGCCGTAAAATATGGCATTGCAGGTAATTTTTTTTTTTTTTTTGTATTCCTTAGTTTGTTTCCCTACTTTTTTAACAATGAACTTAAGTAAATTTAAACATATTTTTCCAGTTCAAAGTTTTTCTGCTAAACTTTTAACAACTTCCAGTAATATTGTCTTTGTAACGATTTTTTTTATTGGTTCATTAAATAAAGGAACAAAAAAAAATTAACAACAACAAAAAAAAACAAGTTGTAAAATCAACATTAACAAGATAATAGAGTTTTTAACTTTATTTATTATTCATGGCAAAAGATAAGTTGTAAAAACAGAAATGGTAATAACATTTATTTGAAGGTTATTGTTTGGAATAGGGACAGAGATGTTAAAAATACAGATTTAATAACAAATTTGTAATAAAATCAATAATTTTAATATTTTTTGTAAGCGATCGCTAAATTTTGTTTACTTTTAAGATTTTCATTTATTGTAGATTTTTGCCACAAAAAAAGTTATTAAAACTGTTGAAAACAAGGACTTTTAAAATATTAATTTTTTTATTTGTTTATTATGCAAAAAAAAAAAAAACTCTTAAAGCTAATTTCCCATGAATCTTCATTTAAAAAGCACCACTGCGAAAAAAATTTACGACACATCAACTTTAACCATTAATGTCAACAATATGCAAAAATATGGTGATGATGATCAACTAGTCTTAACTTTAAACTATTGTACGGATTGCTGAACATGGCATTTTCAAATAAACATAATACAGTGGGCTTAAAAGCTGATAAGTTTTGTCCCTACAGACTAAGGTATTAAAATTGTCCTTTTAAAATCCACAATTAAAACATTAGTTCATTAGTGGATCATTTATTGATCCCAGTTTAGTTTCGATAAATTTCCCTGTTCAGTAGTGGGAAATTATTCTTACAATACCTTAAACTTAATCACACGATAGTTCCAGTTCAGAACCGACATAGTCCTAGTTTAGCCCAAAGAAAAATTTACTATCACCAACAAAAAATTTTACTGCTACCTGACCAACTTCAAAAATTCTTTATTGATGCTTGTAATAGTCAACATTCAAAATGGCGAAAAATTTTCGTTTGAATCTAGCAATTGTTTAAGTTTAAGTTTTAAGGCAGTCATAGCGTAGTTTCGGCAAACTTCCATTAAAATCCACATTTGAATCTTGAGGTAGTTCAGAATTAAGTTTTAAAAAACTTCTTTTAAAAATTCACATTTGAATATCGAGATATACCGATTAAATCTGCATTGGAATCTTGGGGAAGTATAAGTTTACCCCAGACGAGATTTACTTAGCAATCAGCCTTCGAATTTTTTGATAGTTCGAGTTTAACTGTAACATTCCGAATATATATTTGAATTTTGAGGCAGTCTGAAAAGACTTCTTGAGGTAGTTTGAATTTATATAAAGTACCATATAAACCAGGATGTACCAAATGTCATAAAAAATAAAATTTTCATGGAGGATTCCTTTAAGAATCCACGTTTAACGTCGAAAAGAATCCACGTTTAATATCGAAAAGCTTCCTTTAAGAATCCACGTTTAACGTCGAAAAGATTCCTTTAAGAATCCGGGTTTAACGTCAAGAAGATTCCTTTAAGAATCCACGTTTAACGTCGAAAAGATTCCTTTAAGAATCCGGGTTTAACGTCAAGAAGATTCCTTTAAGAATCCACGTTTAACGTCGAAAAGAATCCATGTTTAACATCGAAAAGCTTCCTTTAAGAATCCACGTTTAACGTCGAAAAGAATCCAAGTTTAACATCAAAAAGCTTCCTTTAAGAATTCACGTTTAACGTCAAAAAGATTCCTTTAAGAATCCACGTTTAACGTCAAAAAGATTCCTTTAAGAATCCACGTTTAAAGTCGAAAAGAATCCATGTTTAACATCGAAAAGCTTCCTGTAAGAATCCACGTTTAACGTCGAAAAGAATACACGTTTAACATCAAAAAGCTTCCTTTAAGAATCCACGTTTAACGTCAAAAAGATTCCTTTAAGAATCCACGTTTAACGTCAAAAAGATTCCTTTAAGATCGGCAGTCCAGTTTAAGAATCCACGTTTGAACCTCCAAGATTCTTTTAAGAATCCACATTTGAACCTACAAAAATTTTTTTTAAGAATCGACGTTTGAACCTTGAAAAAATTCCATTACGAATCGAAGTTTAAACCTCAGAAAGTATCCTATAAGAATTCACGTTTGAACTTGGAAAAGATTCCTTTAAGAATCCACGTTTAAATCTCGAAAAGATACCTTCAAGAATCTTCGTTTGAATCTTTTGATAGCCCGAGTACAACCCCGATAATTTTACATTAAAGTCCACGCTTGACTTTTGAGGCAGCCTGCGTTTCACCTCCGACAAGCTTCCTTTAAAAATCCACGTTTGAATCTTGCGATATTTAAAATTTAAGCACAAGATTCCTTTAAAAATCAGTGTTTAAATTTTGAGCTAGTTTGAGTTTAACTACGACAAGATTCCTTTTAAAACATACATATGCTTGTTACTTCAAAAAAATTTCCATTAAAAATTTTTTTTTTTTTTTTTAAATTTGTACTTTATTTCAATAATATATTAACAAGGATTAAATGTTTATGCCTCAGCGCCAAAAAGTGGCTTTGTAGAGGCTAATAGGCAACTAACAATATATACATTGCATTATAAAACATAATTTATAAATTTATATACAAAATATATTACATTTCAAAAGATATTTTTTTTTTTTTTTTTTAGATGTAAGAAAATATTAAGAAGTAAGAAGTATTTCAACGTTTTGCAGAAAATATTGCCTTAGATGAGTTTTAAAAGTAGATAGAACTGAAATATTTTTTAAAGTATCAGGTAACAGGTTGTATTCTTTTGGTCCAGAAAAACGTATACGTTGTTTGGTTAATTCGAGGCGACACCTCACAACATTAAGGTCCGTTGCCTGTCTTGTTATTCTTTGCGTAAATGACACATTACGATCAAATTGTAAGGTGTGTGAACCAATACTTTTTATGCATTTGTAGACATATAAAATAAGTTTTTGTTTGTAAAGACCTCTTATAGGAAGAACCGTTTTGGCATAATTTTGAAACAAATCCACCGTACAAAATCGCAACGGAAGATTAAACACAATTTTCAATGCTTTATTTTGCGCAGATTGAAGTGTTCTTATAGCTGTGCTTGCGTTACTTCCGTAAATTGAGGGCAGATATGTTAAGTGGGAGTGTATTAGAGATTGGTAAATTAACATTTTGGTTTCAGTATTTAATTTATATTTCAATTTATATAGTATTCCAATCCCTGATGATATTTTAGATTTTAGATGATTGATGTGATTATCCCATACAAGATTTGGATAAAGATTTAACCCAAGGTATTTAACGCTTTCAGACTCGTTTATTAATTGGCCATCAATATACACGCTCAACGGTTCATCATATCTTGAAACATATGGCTTAAATTTGATTAATTTAGTTTTATTAGCATTAAGGATTAGTTTATTTAGCCTTAAAAACTCTGATATAATTGCGGCGTCATATTCAATTTGCGTTCGTAATACCTGTTGATGTTTAAAGTTATAAAAAAGGCAAATATCATCAGCAAACATAAATAATTTACCATTGAAATTTATATTCTTTATATCATTAATATAAATTTTAAACAACAATGGACCAAGAACACTACCTTGCGGAACTCCACATGAAACAGGTAGCTTAGTACTTGCTGATTCTCCAATTTGAACAAATTGTTTCCGGTTTTTTAAGAAATCTTTAAATATTTTGAGGGTATTTTCAGACATACCTATATAGTTAAGTTTTTCAGCCAATATGCTATGGTCCACCAAATCAAATGCTTTTGATAAATCAAAAAACACACCAACAACACCTCTATAACCAGCATCAAGCCCTTCACAGATATTATCAACAACGTTTAAAGCAGCTTCTTCAGCTCCACAGCCTTTTCTAAACCCATATTGACGATGAAATAAGACATTGTTGATATCAAGATAATTTGTCAATTGTTCAAATATAATTTTTTCAAAAATTTTATCGATAGTTGATAGAATAGAAATTGGACGAAAGTTTTCAATATTATTTGTTCCTTTACATTTGGGTATGGGAATTATTTTGTGGATTTTTAATACATTAGGGTATTTACCATCTTCAATTATTTTATTAAATATATTTGTGATTATTTCCGAAATAGATTCCTTACGCACCAAAAGCATTTTAGGAGTAATTTTGTCATAGCCACAACTCTTATTCATTTCAAGATTATCCAAAATATCATAAATTTTTATTTGTTCTACAGTTTCCAGATTAAAACAAGTAGTTACAGGAACTAAAGTACGAAACAGGTTAATGTTGTCATTAACATTTTGGTATATACTATCCCTCATAGTCTGGACAGAATTATTAAAGAATTCGTTAAACACTAAAGCCTTTTCACCATCTGACGATATAATATTATTGCCATTATTCAGTATTTCATTGGCTGATTTTATATTTTTTCCGAGTACTTTGTTCAAAAAAACCCATGTTTTCCTGGAATCACCGTTGCATTTTCTTAAATTATGCATATAGTAATCATTCATCATCACTTTGTTACAATTTTTAATAACTTTGCTAATTCTTTTAAGACGTTCAGTAATAGATTTATTTTGCTTATTTTTTCTTCTTGCTTTTAACAATTTATTTTTAAATATTACTAATGAAATTAGTTCATCAGACATCCATGGGCTCATTTTATGTCTAATATTTAGATGTTTTGTTGTTACATTACGACTATGTGTTGCTGCTAACGAAAGAGTAGCCATAAGTTTTTCACATTGCTCTCCAGAGTCGATTAAATTCGAAATACATAAGTTTTCATCAATATAAGCTCCAAATTTTCTATAATCTATCCAACATTTTGTTTCAGTAACGGACTCTCGGTGATTGAAATTTATTTTAAACCCACAAAATATAAAATTGTGATCAGATAATGTATTCTGAATGGAATATACTGAGATGCAATTTAGAATATTACTGAAAACACAGTCTATACAAGAACCACTCTCAGGCCTTGTTATAAGGTTATGGCATGAATTAAAATTATATTCAGAAAATATATCTTTTAGGAATTTACTATTTCGGTCATTAATTATTAAATCTATATTAAAATCGCCAAAAATAACACATGGTGAATTTTGTACTAGTAAATGTAAAGATTCCAACATTTCCAAAAACTTTCGCAATGAACATTTTTGAGATCTATATATAGATGTTATTATCATGGGTTTATTATCTATTTTAATATCTGGTAACGATATACATATTAATTCCAAATAATCTTTACTACGAGAAGTAATCACATTATATTTTATACTGTGACTAATGTATACTGTTGTACCACCATAATTATCGCTTCTGCAACAATGCACCACATCATATCCGCTTATTGAATACAAACTAACGCTATCTTTATTAAACCATGTTTCCTGGACGGCAATTATCTCAGGAATTATGGACATTTTACATATTTCTGATTTGAATTTATTAAATTTGGCAACTGAAGAAATACTTCTTACATTTATAGACAAAATATTAAAATGAGCTGAATTAGATTCAGTTATATTTGCATTAAAAGAATTTAAATTAAAAAAAATATTTAGAATTCATTTTAAAAATGTGATTAAAAAAAGTTTTAAAAAACAATTGGTATAATACCTAATAAAAATATTTAATTTGGTGACTGAAATTGTGAGTCTTCCTCTTCATCAACGTCATCATCTTCATCATCATCTTCATCATCTATATTAACTCCAGCCATAATATTACGCTTGACACTGCCACCAGCAGATTTACACAGCAATTTATCTACATCATCCAATGATTTTAAACAAATTTGTCGTGATTTTTCATCCTTTTTAGCAAAAACATTCCCAGCTCTGGCGTATACGAACTTAAAACCAACTGCTTTCAAGGACTTTGAGTAGTTTAATAGCTCCAATGATTCTTTACAAAGAAAATCATTTATAAAAGTTTCTTTTAAACCTTCAATTTGCTTCAATTTAGATTTCTCTTGCATAAAAACTTGTTTATTTTTCTTGGTGGTGAATTTAACAATAATAGATTTCTTCTTATTTTCGTTTTTGTTGTTATTATTTAGTTTGTTACGATTTAAAAAATACGCTTCTTCTATATCGTCTTCACAAATATCAGCACCTGTTTTTTTGGCCACATCTAGCACAACATCCACAGCCTTAGAATTTTCGATTGCTTCAATGCCATTAATAATGCAGTCTTTTTGTACTCTGACATCGTTTAAAAACTTCACAGTTGATTTTAAACTTTTCACCTCATCTCGAAGGGTATTATTCTCTTTTTTTAGTGCTTTTATTTGTTTGCTATTCTTCTTCACACCTTTCAATATAGCATCATATTGTGATGACATGAAATGCATCGTCTGTGTAATTTCATCCAGCTGGTTTAATTTTGTTTTTATTTCTGTTAAGTCATTTGCACATACAGACACATTATTAATTGGCGCACAAAAGTGACACTTATATTCGAGAGAGGGATTGTTTACCAAATTATCATATTGCTTTTTATCAATTTTACTGCACAATGCATGGAGTGTTTTCTGACAAGCATCGCATTGTAAAGCATCATCACTTTCCAACACTTGTGCTTTACATTGAATGCATATTATTTTGTTTTTATTATTAAGACTTTTGCGTGTTTTACCCGGCATTCTTTATAATTCACAGAAAGAGCTTAATGTTTTTTTTACGAAAAAACTATTCTCTTTATTTAAACTTTGTTTTTTCTATGAAATAATTATATTTCTTTTAAGCTTTAAGCAGCACAAAAAATTTTGACGTTTTTAATTTCAATGTTGCCAATCAATTGATTGAATCTTGTGATAATCCAAGTTTAACCACGACAAGACAAGAGATTTTTTTAAAGTTCCCGTCTGAATCTTGAGACAGGCCAAGTTTAAAACCGACACAATGCCCTTATTGAAACCTAAGGCAGTCTAAGTTCAACCCAGACAAGCTTTCTTTAAAAATCCGCGCTTGAATCTTGGGGCGGGTTGAGTTCAACACTGACAATTTTCTTTTAAAAGTGCACATTTGAATTTTGAAGCAGTCTGAGTATAACTGCGACAAGATACCTTTACAAAATCCATGACAAGCTATCTTCAGATATCAATGTTTGTATCTTGTGATAGCTTACAGGTTGGTTGAAAAGTTCCTGCGCTCACCAAGAGATGGCACTGCTAGCTCCAACCTTTTTTCTTCTTAAGTTGGTATAACTGTCCTGAGAACACATGCAAAGTTGCAAGTCATTCTGTCAATTCTTTCTTTTCATTTGAAGTTGACGTGTCATTGATTTTTTTTAATATGGAAAAAATTAAATATCTTGCAGTCATTAGATTCTTTGTTTTGAAGGGTTTAAAAGCAAAGGAATTTTATGAACATTGTTAGAAGTCTATAAGGAGTCCTCACCTTCAAAACGCACCGTTGAATTTTGGGCTGGTGAATTTAAACGTGGTCGTACCAGCCTTGAAGACGATCCACGCGAAGGACGACCAAAAACTGCAACCACAGCAGAAATCATTGAGCAGTTACATAATATGGTTAGTGAAGATCCAAGTTTGACTAAGCGTGAAATTGCTAATGCCATAGGCATCTCAGACGAACGAGTACTCCATATTTTACATGAAGAATTATGTATGAAAAAACTGTTTGGAAAGTTAGTGCCGCACACATTAACAATTCAACAAAAACTGGATCGAAAACAAATTTCTCAGCGTAATTTGGAGCGTTTTAAGCCGAATAAAACCGACTTCTTGCGTCGTTTTATAACTATGGATGAGACTTGGATCTACCACCATGATCCTAAATTGTAACAAGAACGTTTACAGTGGACTGAAGCTGGTTGTTCAGCTCCAAAGCAGGTGAAGTCACAACGATCAGCAAAGAAGGTTATGGCATCAGTTTTTTGGGATGCAAAAGGAATTTTGTTGATTGATTATCTTCAGAAAGGTAAAACAATCAACTCTAAATATTATTGCAGCCTTTTGGATCAGCTGGATGAAAAAATTCGTGAGAAAAGACCTGGTTTAAAGAAGAAAAAAAAATCATTTTTCATTAAGACAATGCCCTGCTCACAAAAGTGTTTTGACGATGGCTAAATTCAAAGAATTAAAATACGAATTGCTTGAACATCCACCGTATTCACCAGATTTGGCTCCCAGTGACTACTATCTCTTCAGAAATCTCAAACAATTCCTTCGTGGAAAGCATTTTTCGTCGAATGAAGAGGCCATACCAGCCGTAGACGGTTATTTTGCAGAGCTTCCGGAAAACCATTATAAGGATGGGATAAAATTATTGGAAGATCATTGGAACAAGTGTATTGAGCTTCTAGGAGATAATATTGAATAAAAAAATATATTTCGTAACAAAAACAGTATTCTTTCATTTCGAGCGCAGGAACTTTTCAACCAACCTGTAAGTTTAACCGCGAAAAAATTCTTTCAAAATCCACGATTAAATCTTGAGGCAGGCTGCGTTTAGTCCCCACATGCTACAAGTTTGAACCGCCAAATCGGACTATATGGACTAGTTTTAAAGAACTCTGCATAAAGCACATTTTTATTTAAAAACAGTTCGAGTTGAATTTCGAAACTCTTTCTTTCTATTCACAGTAAAAATCCACGAATTAATCTTGAGAAAGTCCGAATTTAGTTCCGACAAAAATCCTTCAAAAGTTCATTACTGAATCTTGGGATTTATATTGAGAGAGATTAGCATCCGCAATAGAATTGTGAGCTTGATAAAACAAAGTCCTAAAAAACTTCGTTTAATAGAACTTGTCGAAATTTAGTCCCGACAAACTTCCATCATAACTACAAGATTGAAATCCCACTCAAGTAAAGGTCACTAGCCCCCCAATTGAAAAATTACTTTGTCAAGGTTTAATTTCGAGAAATTTCCTTTTAAAACCTGCAATAGAGTTTAGAATTTGTCCCCATATTTGATATTTATCGAATTGCTCTTAATAGTGTATAATTTTCTCAGAATCGTTTAACTTTTTGATGAGCTATTTTTTACCACTTAATCCCACTATTACACTTGCTTAATTTGATTTTTGTTTTTCTTCTTTATTGTCTGCAATTTCCAAACACTACAAGTGGCAATGTGATAACATTTAACCCTTTTTGTAAACAAATTCCAAACTTTGAGCGGTGTTGGATTTAGTGGCTGGAGTAGATGGATGGATGCAATATTTGCATGTGTTTGTGTGGGTGAAATTATGCATGTTTAAAGTAATGTAATTTTTCTTGCTTTTAAAGATTATCGGAGATAAAGGCAAATAAACAAAAACTAAAAATTTCCTACATTTAAATGTGAATAAAATTGATTATTTGCTTTAAGGCGAGAAAAGCAGAGACGACACATAATGTTTTTTAATTTTTTTTTTCTTTTTTTTCGCTAAAACACTTTCTTTTAAAAATAAAAAAAACAATGAAAATCTACAACAATGTCTGAAAATTTTAATGGTTTTTTGGGATGAAAACAAAACTTGTTGCTAAATATTTACTAGCTTCCTTTCGGCATTAAGTCAAGGGTGCATCTTGATGATAATTTGTCATGACAAAGTAGTTTTTTTTTTCATCTTTTTTTTCAATTACTTTTTACATACATGTTATATATTTGTAAGATTGTTTATATAGGAAGGACAGAAAAGTCAATGCACCTGCTGTAAAGGAAGTTTAAGGTTTTGAAGTAAAAATAAAATAAATTACAATTGATGCGAAGGGCTACAAAGTTTGTATAAACATCTATTAGAAATTAGGAATTCGTTATAAATCAAATGTGAGAAATAATAAATAAGTTTGCTTTATTTTAGATCCCACATTCCATTTCTTAAAAAAACCTTGTTAGAAACTAATCTGAATTTATTTTCTTTTTAAATATCTACTATAGAATCATTAGTTTGTTAGACTAAACTCCAAATGAATTGCAGTTAGAAATACGTGTTAGAATTAAGAATTTGTAAGCCAGTTAAATTTGCCTTAAAATGCTCTATAGAATCATGACTTTTTTAATGCTGTACAAATAGTTAAAAATACAAAATAGAATTAAGAGTTTGAACCAGGAATGGAAAACATGGTACAATTGTACTTTTTTGGTACATTTTTACCTTGGTTGGTACCGTGGTACTACCGCGGCTCATTTAGTACAATTTTAAATTTTTTCAAATTTTCAATTTATAACTTGATAAAACAACATAACATAAAGTCGACTTTTTTTAAACTTTAATTTAAAACCTGTATTTATTTATTCAGCTACTATAGTAAAAAATAAAGTCAGTTTTAAGTTGAACTGGCTCTAAATTTGTGTCACCTCAAATGTACCAAATGTTTGCATACACATTGTACTAAAATATTCGGAAGTGGCAACATTGAACAGCTGATTTTAAATTACCTCTCAAAAAAAAAAAAATAAGAAAAAAGTGTATTATTGTTAAAAAGAAATTAAATGACTTTAAATTTTTTAATAGCAAATCCTGAAAAAGTTAAATTGCCCTCAAAGTTTTGTGGTAATTATACGACTACATAAAATTAACGATAAACTTTGTTTTACCCCGTAAATTTAAATTTTTTTAAGTCTTTTTAGTGTCTAAGCAAATCTAACTCAATACGATAAAATTGTTAAAAAAAGCGGAAAAAATTTTGGTACCGTGAGGATCGAAAAAGTACAATTTGTTTGTCTGGTTGGTACAATAACAGAAAACATATTTTCCTTCCCTGTTTTGAACTAAATACATTTTAAAAGACATGATAGAATCAACACTTTGTTAAAATTTAATTCTGAACTAATTACAGTTAAAAATTTTGGATTTTTGATTTTTTAAAAATTAGTTCTCTTTGTTTAAAAAGGCTTAAGTTCGGATTCATTTACTTTGAAACTCTACAAATAAATCATTATTACATTTGACTTAAGTCCGTATTAAGGCCCAATTACAATTGGTGAGTTAAGCATTCTTTTGGTATGAAATGAAATTTCAGAAAAACAAATTTTTAATTTTCTTTTCATTCCGATACCTACACTCAGAATATTATGTAGTTTACTGTTTGTAGTTTAATAAAAAAAAGTTTTTCCTTCCATTTAAAAATAAAGTAACATACATTTATTTTTCAAAGAAATATCTATATTAACTTTTAAATACATTTATTCGAAATGATTTACCAATCATTTACCGATTTTCTCAGTTTCATTTATTGTTTTTTCATTTGTTTGAAATTTAATAAAAATTAACCCACAAAACGGAAATATGTGGTTTATTTGTGTCCGTAACAGTTATTACAAATTTTTGTTTGCTGTTTGTTTCAAAAAAAATATTTAATAAATTTCAAATTTTTTTTTTATTAAAATTGGTTATATATACAAAATTTTTTCAATTCAATTTACAAGAACTTCATAAACACACATACATACACAAACACATTCACACAAAAAGTGTCTATAGCTATGCATACATACATTTTGTAAAAAAAAATACAAAAAGGGAAACAGTTTCAACTAAATGATAGTCATTTATTTTTTAAGGAATTGGTAGGTAAAATTTTGACATTTATTTTAACTGATTATATCATTTGTTTCATAAGGATGTGTCAGTTGTTTAATCAACATTTAAAAATAAATAACAAAAGGTATTTAATTTGAATGGAAATTAAGTAGACCCTTTTTTAAATTAAATAAAATTTATTGTAAATGACATTTTCTGTTATTTTAACTTACAAACTATTTTAGGTGTAGCTTAGGTTACTTAAGCTTATTCTGCTTCTGTCTTTAATTATCTTTGAAAATCCACAATTTAAGTCAGGATTAATTATCTTTAACAATCCATAATTAAATCAAGAGTTTTTTAAATTTACGTCCGACAAATACGTTGACATTTAGAGTGACACACACTCCCATAGCAAATGTCAGAAATCTTTCAATTGCGAAACCAGAAACTTTCACTGACTTCGGAATAGATAATCTCCCTAACAACTTGCCCTGGAGTTGCTGAACAGTAGCGCATGCTACCTAACGATACATCACAAAACCTACAATTATCATTTGCAATAACGTCAGAGTCCAGCAGAGACCCGTCAGTTCCCCCACCAAAAGTCTACAATCGCCTCTCGTTAAGAATTGCTAAAGTTAAGTCTCCATAGAATCGCAAGATCTACACATAACATTCGAACCCTTGTATGTTTCGGTATTTATCCAAACTGCCGCAGCCATACTCATTATAGGGGAGTCTACACCACGTTTCAAGAAACGAAGTGGGGCGCGAATGTACATAGCCCTTTCGCTTGACAATTGCACCCCAAATTCGAACCTACATGAGAGTGCACAACAGGCCGAATTTCAGGCTGAATGTGCGTTCTATTTTTGTATTGTCACTTCCAATTCTTCTTTTTCAACCTAACCTCGAAATGGCGGAAATCGTCGACTGGCAATGTTACATCTAAAGTAAGATCTATCCATCATCAGCCAGTCAGAACTTTCGCCTAAAAGTAATGTAGTTATCGGTAAATTTATATGCCTCTTCGATCATCAGCTCTCGGCAAAAAAAAAAAAAAAAACAGCGGCATCGACCTCCTTCCTACTAGCTGTGAAGATTCTGAGAAGTAATCAGACCAAAGACCTGCTTACTATTCATATTCCCCTATGGACTTAAGTCTAGACTTATACCTTTTGAAAATCCACGACTGAATTACATGTTTATAAGAATAATTTTTAAACAAATTCCCAAGCTTATTAGACTGAATTCCGAGCAGTCTCTTTAAAAATCCACGACTGTAATATTAATTTCCTAGACTAAGTGCCCTTAAAAACACAACTAAATACTGAGTTTTGAAGATTTTATTCGCTGTATCATGAATTGAGTTTGCACTAGTATAGCTCATAGTTTTCATTGAAATTCTGTTTTTTTTTTTCATTAATGAAAATATCCAAATATAAATAAAGAGTCATGATTTGATTGTTTTTTTTTTTCATTAATGAAAAGTGAATGTTTGTAACACATCCGCATTATTTACCATTAACCAACAGATGGATGGGATCTCTATAAGTGTTCTTGATTTATTCAGTTTAAAATGCAACAACAACAAATTGACGCCACACACATTTACAGCTGCAGCAGCATAAAACAATACAAAAAAAAAAAAAACTCTTGCACGATCACGACTAAAGAAAGAATAAGAAAAAATAACAAGAACAATAGGGAAAGTTTCTCTTAAGTTTTTTTTTTTTGTATTTTTTAATTCATAAAGAAATGATTCCCCATGCCATCATGCATCATGCTTCATGCTTCATCATTGTACACCACAAAAGTTTCAACATATGAAGAATTTTCACCATAATAAGGTTGAATTGGTTGCATACTATGTGAGAAATTCTAAGGCCAAAAAGGAAGTCAAGTCATATTATCAACTCTACAAAATACACACGTGAGTTTTAAAAAAGAAGAAAACAAAATGTGTAAAACCCACAAATTGTTATAAATGAAAGTTCTTTTCTGGAAAAACAGAAACGAAAACAACAGCAATACAATTCTTTAACACTTCTTACAAATAAGTCAAACAAATTGTAACTCTACCGCCAGAGACAGAGATTCATGGACAGACAGATGAACATTTTGTTGTCACTTTAGGCGACACATAAACTCAAACACTTAATAAATGCTTTCATTGTTAATCAACTTCAGGTATTTAGTATCTTTTTACACTTCCTCGTAGACTACCTATTCTACCACCACTTTTGACTTTATTAACATCTTCTTGTGTGTTTCTTTTACCGTCAACATACGATAAGTTGCTTAATATTTGACCCAGAAAGTCAACAAAACAGAGTATTTGTTTGTTAATAACATTAATATAGTTGAATAGAATGGAAGGCACATTATTCCACCATATGAAATAATATCATGGAGTCAAAGCCAAGATCATATTTCAAAATGTTACAATATGAAACAGCATGTATTCTAACAAAAAAAAAAAAACACACACACAAAGAAGTAGTATACAAAGAAGCGGTACACAGAGTAAAACATCTACCTTTTAATGAACAGCTGTGCAAGCAATAGAAAATTGGGTCAGAAAAAGTCCAAAACATTACAAGAATTAGGAAAGATAGATAACTCGCGAGACATTTCGCAATTTTATCAGACTGATTTCTCGATTAAACATCCAATGAATTAAAATTTTGTCAAACTACAGTTTATTCAAACTTGCTTTAATCGTGAGTTTTTGAGACTCAAATTAAAAAGTTCGTCAGAGATTGGTATGAACGAATGTTTAAACCCCTTGAGACATTTTTAATGGGCATAGTGGACCATCAGATCTTAAAATTTTTTATATTAAAAAAAAAACTTTTAAAATTTATGAATTTTAAGTATAATTAGTACGAATTAAAATAAAAAAAAACGTTCTGATTAGCAGAATTTAAGATATTTACCAGATGAAAACTGGGAGAATATTCATATTAAAAGACTATAAAAAAAAGCTTCTATCTATGATTTTTTAATACACGCAGAGACAAGCCATGGTTGCAACATGATCACTGTTACTATATTATGCTTGTTGCATTCGGGTATGGTTGCCACAATCAAGTTATTGGCTTATAAAAAGGTTCTAACTATTAATATGGTCGCAACCATCATTATTAAAATAATTATATTATTATTTAATGATTGCCGCTTTCTATTTTATAAGATGATTGGCTGCAACCATACTGTGGTAACAAAAATTCACACTATGAAAAAAATATGATAATTATAAAACTATATAATAGTGACAATCAATGAATAATTAATTATAAATCAAATAAAAGATGTTTTCACTCAGAATATTATGTAGTTAACTGTTTGTAGTTTAATAAAAAAGTTTTCCGTTCCATTTAAAAATAAAGGAACAAACATTTATTTTTCAAAAAAATATTCATATTAAATTTTTTATACATTTATTTGAAATAATTTTTACCGATTTTTTTCAGATTCATTTATTTTTTTCATTTGTTTGAAATTTAATAAAAATTTACCCACAAAACGGAAACTTGTGGTTTATTTGTGTCCGTAACAGTTATTACAAATTTAAATTTTGTTTGCTGTCTGTTTCAAAAAAATATTCAAAAAATTTCAATTTGTTTTCTTATTTAAATTGGTTGTATATATACAAAATTATTTCAATTCAAATTACAAGAACTTCATAAGCACACATACACACACAAACACATTCACACTAAAAGTGTCTATAGCTATGCATATATACATTTTGTAAAAAAAACAAAAACAAAAAATACAAAAAGAGAAACAATTTGAAATAAATGTATCATTTGTTTCTTACGGATGCGTTAGTTGTTTTATCAACATTTAAAAATATATAACAAAAGGCTTTGAATTTAAATGAAAATTAAGTAGACCGGTTTTTAAATGAAGTCTCATTTATTGTAAATGAAATTTTCTGTTTTTTCAACTTACAAACTATTTTAAGTGTTATTTTCATAGAAAAAAATTACATCAGTTCAATATATGATCATTTTCACCTGGAAGGTTTTATTTCGAAAATGCCTTATACATATAACATTATAATTTACAGTACTTATACTTTAAAACAAATTTTTTTAAATCACTTCTTGTAAAATAATGACTTTCTTGTGGAAGAAGAGCTCAGAATACTAATAAAATAATTTTTTATAAGAAAAAGTATGTAGAACATTCAAGAGTTGTTTTGTATGAAAAGGTTTCTTATACAAATACTAGATATTTAGAAATTGTTCTGATAGAAACATTTTTAGATTCTCAGATTCTGCAAACTGTTTCTTAGATAAAAATTCATATATTAAGCATGTTTTCTTTGTACACGTAAGCTAGCAAGTTATTTCATTTATATGGAGAATTAAGCGAGTACTAAGCGACTAGTTCTTAACTCGCTTAATTCTCCATATAAATGAAATAACTTGCTAGCTTAAGTGTACAAAGAAAACATGCCTATTGTTAAAAAAAACCTTACGATTCTAAAAAAATTCTAAGATTCTGGGGTCTTAGATTCTAAGAACTTTTTCTAGTGGAAATATTCTTAGATTCTAAGGAGGTATTTCTAAATGAATGAGACCCTCAGAACTATCTAAAAAAATATTCGAAACTAAAATTCTAGTAGAAAAAGTCCATAGAATCTATGTTTTTTTATTAAGAGTCCTTAGAATTTAAACATGTTTTAAAAGTATTTTTCTTTTAAAAAAACTCCATAAAATCATAATATTACTGCAGTGACCATATTATGGTAATATTATATGATAACTATATTATATATTATGTTTTTCTCTGTGTGTAGGAAAAATTAATTCTAAAACATTCCTTGACTGTGATGGTTTTCTATAAAAATTATGATTTTATACCCAGTAAAACCTTGGTAATAGGTGCGATATTCTCATGCGTTACCTTGTAATGATAGCTCGTTACCTTTTTCATTATTTGCAAGCATAAAGTAATAAGTTACTCATTATTGATTACGTAATATATGATTTATAAATGTAAAGTAATAATTGAAATATTTTTGAAAATCTATATTTAGATACATTACTTTGTATTTTCTTGTAAGCAAAACGGTAATGTATGTTTGTTTTGACAACACTAGCGAAAAACCGAAGCGCAACAATTCATTTAAGTTTAAAGCAATCATATACTATATGTGTCGATAGATCAGTGGGTAGAGTTCTTGGCTGGCAACCAGAGTTGCCTTACATTATCATTTCTAAAGTAATGGGTATACATTACTTTGAGGCTCATCGCTTGTGAAATTCATCAGTGAAGTAAGGTGTAAAGTTATCCATGAGCCCCTATGGCTACACATTATTTGGTAATGTATGTTTTGCTGAGAACACCAACACCCTTTTTTCCGCTCGGTTCGGAAAATTACTTCGGCAAGTATCCTTCATCTTTTAACTCCTTTCAACTCTCCTCTATCCCCTCTCCAAAGAAATAATTTCCCGAGCACACACGAAGGATAGATTAAAACCAACAACCAGACCAAAAAAGCAGTTTAGAGGGTAACTCGAGCGAAGTGAATGAAAACCCACCATCTAAACGGAAAAGCAACTTCTTATAAAGACATCAGTTCGTTCGATATTTGTGCCGACTAGTTCTGAAGAAATTTAGAATTGGCCTTTTATGAAATAAAATTAGACTCGATGTTAGTCAATTCGGGTATGCAACATTACAAAAATGGTATTAATTTATCTAAGACTTCTTATGGTTTCGCGAAAATAATATCCAAAATTACACAAAATTGAGTTTTTAATTCACCAATAATGCCAGAATAAGTAAAATGAACCTATTCGTATTACAGAAAAAATAACGAAATTATTGGTGTCACCATAAATGTTTCTTAAATCATCAGAGTAGATTTATAAAAACTAATAATAATTTTAAAAAGTATAAGTCTGAATTTTATTTGAATTAATTGCTGGAAAATTTCAAAAACTTCCAAAATAATTTTTATTTTATTTTTAATCGCGAATCCCTCAAAAATAGTATTTGCTGGAAAAACTCGAAAAGGGATTTGAAATCAGAAGACCAAATTTTTTCAGCAAGTACCGTAACATCTTTGACCGGGGAGAATTTTGTTGTGTATAATTAGTCAGACTTTTTTCCCCGAATGTTGAAAATCATTGTCATATTCCTGAAAACGAACCAAATACAGGAGAGATCTGATCCTGTTATATGTTATAACAGGACAGAAGATATAAAGAAAAATCGATAGAAATTGCCAAAAAAAAAATGCTTTTTTGCAAATATCGGGTAGGTAGTTTATATAAGTCCAAAATTAATTCGATTTTCTATCAATTTGGAGGCATAATTTATGTATTGCACTGCCAACCCAAATAAAAACCACATAGGGTTCGTCCTTGGGGAAATACAAATTATCTTTAGAATTGTGACCTTTAATTTTAGTACAAAATTATTATTATTTTCATTTAATTACAAACATCAGCATCTTATTATACCCTTTCCACGTAATTGTGTTGGGTGTAAAAATCCACAATGGAGACAAAATATCATCAGACCAACTTTTTTAAAACTTTGCTATTGAATCGCGAGTATAATTCTCTATATTTCTTTCTGAACATTCTAAATCCTAAAAAAAAAAATCTCAGTGCCATGAGTTGTTTATACCAGTTGAAAACTTACAACAAACTGTGTTATTATTTGTTTTCAAGATATACAATTTTTTTTTTCTTTTTTAAACCAAAAATACACTTTTTCCATTTTGATATTAAAAGAACATCGACATAATGACTAGTAAATCATGGTGTCACGTTCGTTAAAAAAAAACTTTAAAATTGATAAATTAATGAAGAAGAAAAAACTTTATTTAGGTGTAATATGACACCCAATTCTCTATCTATGGCGTCACGTTTATGTTAGTTTTCACGGTAATTTTAAAGTTTTTTTTTTTTTTAATTGCTATTTAAAATGAAAGACTGATATTATGAATTAATTAAAAAAAATAGTAGATATAAATTTTATATTTACATTTAATATGTAGCGATCATATATTACAAAAGATTTAGAACAAAAGAAAATTTCAAGTCCAGATTTTAATAAAGCAGAAAAAAATATATATCTAATCAAAGCTTAATGCCTAACTATGGTTACGAATGTCAAAATTATAAGGAAATATCTGTGGTTAACATTTTACACTGATTATTTATTACAAAAAACTTACCAAAAAAGTACACTTAGCTAAACTCTCCAATTTGTAAGAAATTTGTGAAGAGAATTAGGGGAACGTGAAAAAGGGTCTATATAAGTTTGTCATTCCGTTTGTAACTTCTACAATATTGATCTTACACTCACCAAAAAAAAGTCTGTAATAACAACTGAAAAATTTGCTGTTATTACGGGAAATTCTGCTAATTTAAGCCCAGCGGAATTTTTTGCTAATCTTAGCAACACATGTCTGCTGACGTGTAGTCAGTTTCAGTAGACTTTTTGTAAAGTGGAATTTAAAATCTGTTTGCTAAAATCAGCAAAAAAAATTACTAAATATTATTAATATTAGTAAAAAGCTTTGAATTTATTTTTCTTATCGAGCATCAAAAATTTTGATTATATTTTTAAAAAAACGATTTAATCATTTTTTTTTTTAATTTGGTAATTTCTGTTTTAACAAATATTTTGGTCAATTTTTTTTTTTACTTTAAAGGTTAAATTTTAATTGTTTTTAGGGCGGATTTTTAGAACTAAAAAACCTTTTTAGTGCTATTTTTAGTGGATGTCCTCTTTTTTGACATGAGTCGGTATCTTCACTTCCGATGCCTTTTTTAATATATGTAACATTTTAAGAAATTTCAAGTTTGTAGGTGTAAGTTTTAATTAGAAATAACATTTCCTTCAATATCCACTTTTTTAAAATTAGTAATATTTTTTGCTAATTTTAGCAAATCGGTTTTCAAAAATTTGTAAAATGATTTCTGAAATTAGCAAGAAAAATTTGTAAATATTCAGTAATTTGTAAAATGTAAATAGCAAAAAGATTTGCTAAATAATAATTTTTTACTAAAAATCCGTACAAAAATAGTAGAGTGCGATTGAAAACCGTTTACAAATTTTTCTACTAACTTTTTTTTCTGAGTGTAGACCCTATAAAGTATATATATTCTGGGTCCTTATGAAGAGCGAAGTTGATGTAACGATGTCTGTCTGTCCGTCTGTGTGTTGAAATGGGTTTTCCGAAGACTCCAGACATGATGAGGACTTGCTTGTTATATATTTCTGTCACATGTGATCCATTTCTGCTTGCTATTGAAATTCAGCTAGAATGGTTGATAAATGACTGAGATATGAGTAAAAAACCACGACTACCTCTAATTTTCTCCGTAAAATCCCTTTATTTAATATGTATGTTGAATTTTACATCTATTTGTTGAACTTCTTTTCTTTCACCTTTTACACACAAACAATAAACACATACAAAGATTTGTCATTTTATAACCAAACAAATCTGTTTAACGATGATCGCGTATGTTGTTCAATGGCTCAGTGGTCTAAGCGCTTTCTCACAAATAGTTTTTTTTTCTTTTAGTCGCGCGATCGATCCTCGTCTATTCAACTTTTTATGTACAATTTTTTTTATATTTTCTTTACACTTTTTTTTTTTTGGTTTTTTTTTTTAATTTTCTTAAGACTTTTTTTGTTTTTTTATTTTTTAACAAAACAAATACGTCCAGCACTTAACGATGTCGGTCAGTTTTTCTGCATATTTGGAGAACGGAAGGAGAAAATCTTGGTTATTAATACACAACATCTGGGCGGGATCCGTGAAGTGGGCGTGGCACAAAAAAAATCAATTTATATCTTAAGAACAGTAAAACTGTAATTAAATTCTCCATAAATAAAATACCCCATAATTAAAATTTTAGAGCTGTAATATGACCTATGGATACATCTTATATAGCAAAAGATCGAAAATCTTTAGTATAACACATTTGCTGAAAAACTCGGAAATATCGGTTAAGATACAAAAAAGTTATGACCAAAACATGATTTTTTTTTTTAAATACCTATTTTCGGGAACCATAAATCTTCCCGAGTTCAAGTTTTATCACCAAACTAAATGGTTAATTTCCTCTTAAAGACGTCCGCATATAAATCTGTCCATTCCATATATGTCTATATATAAACTTCAGTTTTTTCCCAACCATGGTGAAGGGTATATAAGATTCGACATAGCCGAATTTACTGCTCTTACTTGTTTTTATATTTAATTTTAATTTTAAACACTTAGGTAATTTAACAAAGTCACTTTATTTGTACAAAGTCGTATTTTATTAACACTAAAAATTGCAGTTTAGAATAAACTATAGATAATTTGTTTTCCTAATTAACTACTGTATTTTTGTCGTTCCATTTTAGTTAATTTTTATTAATACTTTAAGAATTGTTTTATATTCAAATTATTTTAATCTAAAATACTTAGGTAATTTTAAAAAATTCAAATAATTAAAAAACGTTTAATGGAATTAACATTTTTTGAATAATTATGTCAGATTTTTCTCGATAATTTTAAGGTTATATTTTTAAATCAAATTTAACCTAGAAAACTTAGGTAATATAACCGACCTAGTATAGAGGCATTGTAGCGCAATCAAGTTCTTTAATTAAACAAAGAATCGAATTTAGGTTAAATCCTAATTTAAAGTGTTAAAAAGCTGATTTTCTAAAACAAACTCTAACAAAGTTATGTACTATTCCGTTATTTTATAAATTTTTTTGTGTTATTTTTTGTTTTGCCTAATCGTATAAATATTACATCATGTACGAAATTTATTATCAAACTTCCTTTCTAAATATTTTGTTCATGGCATGATGATAATATTTAAGTTGCTCTTGCAATGGTTGCTGTAGATTTTTTTATTTTTTTTTGTTGATATTTTGTGTTGCCCTCTAACTTTTTAGCCAAGAAGTAAAGTACTAATGAGCTTAAATTATAACGCCAATTGTTGATGGTGTTTAGTTGGTAGTTATAATATCCATAAAAAGAGTAAGTGGAAAATAATAAAATGCTAGTAGCAAATCACGTTTTAATAGATAAAAACAAAATAAGCAAACTCTAAGACCAACTCTTCTAAAGGTAACAAAAAAAAAAAATAAAAATAATAAGATTTGAAAAAGTTATCTCTTGGTCATCAGTTTTTTTTCGGGTAGTTTACAAGAGTGGTAATCTTAAAGGAGATTTTTTGATGGACTTTTACTTTTCTCTACTAACAGCTTCCAAAACAAAAAAAAAAAAATTTTTATTTAAGTTCATTAATGAATATAAACTTTAGAGTTAGTACTTATGTTCAAACTACCTGTTATAATGTCCCGTTGATAGTTTGTCCTTTACCTCGTTACAAGATATTATATGCTTTGTTTTTGGCTTTAACTCTTTGGGAGTTCCGTAAATCAATTTACAAAAAAATGTAGGTACCTGCGCGCTGTGCCAAAGATAACAGTTTTATTTAATGTTAAGTACTATTGGAAGCATCACTTCTTAGTGATTTTAGCAGCAGCAAATGAACAGGTGTTTTTTTCTTCATACCCATAATAAGAGGGATTTTCATGCAACATTGGCATTAAATTGTTAAGTTGGTTGTTGTGTTGCTGCTTTACTGCCTTTAAGTGCCAAAATAAACCACAAAATACGATTATAAATGATTACCACCATATTACATTATTGGAAAATTATAGTTGTGTTTTTTTTCCTACTTTTAGCTGACACGCGTCTTTTAAAATTGTTGACCTTTTTTCAAAGTTTTTGTTTTTTGTTTTTGTATTGCAAACTTTTCTCTGGTTATAGAGTTGTATTATTTCGTACAGATTTTCTTACATCCGTTTTTTATGGATGTTTAGGTATGAATGGATTTTTTTTTTTTTTAAATTTTCGAGAGGAGGTCAATTTAAATTTTTTAGCTTCTGGTTATTTTTAGATAATATTTATAGTCTTATTACATGCTTACATATTTTCTTTTACACTTTAAATTATGTTGTAATCGTTTTATGACCTTTTGTACATTTTTGCAATTTTTTTTATAAAAAAAAAGAAAAACAATTATTAAAATTTTGATTTATGTCTAATATTTTAGAGAAAGTTTTTACTATCGAAAATATGAAAATATATTTTTCAAAGAAATTCCCACAATTCTGTTACAAATGCAAATATAATAAATAATGATTTAATAAAAAACTTGGTAAAATTAAGTAAGCACTTGGTATATTTTACCAAAACCTTGGCAAACTTTACTAACAACTTGGTTAACTTTACTATAAACTTTGTAAATATTACAAAAAACTTGAGAATTTTTTGTTTCTGTCTTAAGAAAATTTGGGTTTGGTTCACTCTTGATTTGGGTAAAATTTGGATATAATGTAGCTGAGCCAAAAAAATGAACAAAACCCCTTTTAGCGGCCCATTTGCATGTTTTGTGGTTAAAAAGGGGAGGAAAGGGAATTCCCCATCTTTCACAACCGTTACCTCATCTCTATCCCCTTTTAAAAGAAAACAACACATTTATTACCAGGAAGAATTTCCTGAGTGTTGCTTCTCCTTAAAAAAAAAAGAACTAGATAAAATGTTTAATATGTCATGGACCAATCCTTCCTATTGTCAGAAATATCAAAATATTTGATATATCTTATACCTTTCCTACATAACCCTAGGATAAAATGGGACACATGTACCCCTCCCATTGTACGTCAAAGGTTTTTGGACTGCTTTTACCGAGGCGCTACGTTTTGCTTATATTTTTAATAATGTGTGATCCATTTCGAGGTTCCCTACTTTTTTAAAGAAAAAAACACAGAAAATTCAAATTTAATGGGGAATGTTTATTCTCATTTGAATGAACATTTTTTGGCATTTATTTTTTGAGAATTATGTCTATCAAATGTTGGCCGTTGCTACGTCGCAAATGGTCCATCCGTTGAGTCCAATTTTCGATGACTCGTTCGAGCATTTCGACTGGTAATTGGCGAATGACACGCGTGATGCTTTCCTCCAAGGCCTAAATCGAAGCGGGTTTGCCCGCATAAACTTTAGGCTTTACATATCCCCACAGGAAAAAGTCTAACGGTGTGATATCACACGATCTTGGTGGCCAATCAACCGGCTCAAAACGTTGAATTATGTGCTCACCGAAGTGTTCTCTTAATAAATCCATTGATTGATGCGATGTGTGGGAAGTGGCGCTGTCTGGTTGAAACCAAATGTCGCCGAGATCACGAGCTTCAATTTCAGGCATCAAATAGTTGGTTATCATGGCACGATAACGGTCGCCATTGACGGTAAACGTTCAAACCGGCATCATTCTTAAAGAAATATGGACCAATGATTCCACCGGCCCACAAACCACACTAGTCCGTTGTTTTTTCTGCATGAAGTGGCAGTTCTTGAATCTCTTCAGGTTGCTCTTCGTCCCAAATGCGTCAATTTTGTTTGTTTACTAACCTATTAAGCCAGAAATGGGCCTCATCGCTGAACAAAATTTGCCTCGAAAACATTACTCACAGAACGTGAAGTTTCGTAATAAAGTTGAACGATTTGTAAACGTTGTTCAGGCGTAAGTATTTCCATTATGAAATCCCAAACAATACTAAACAAAAATAACATGACGGCATGACACGACTCACAGGTGATCTGTCAAAAAAGGCTATTGAACAAAGTATCTCTACTCGAATCACCCTTTATTTCAAATGGGTGGCAGGTGTATTTTTTTCCATTATGGAGTATTTTAACTCAGCACAAGTACATTTGAATTTCGTTTCCACAATATTACTTCTACTGGTTTTATCCCTCCCTTTTACCTCTTTGACAAGAATTTTATTTCCTCTTTTGAAAGAAGGTTTCTTAAACTCCATTGATTTTTATAGAAAAGTATGCATTCGATTTAAATTTTGGTATAAAAAATCATAGGTTCTTAGAACTTTCTTTTTTTATATAGAGACGCTCTTAAAAGAGGAGTAGAAAATAAGAGACGCATATTTTTTATTTGCCCAATCCTTAGTTTGAGGGTTAATTTAAAAAATTTAAGGGTCTGAAATTTAAATTTTATTTGGACGTAGAGTGGGCCCAGGGTTGCCACTTATTTCAAATAAACAAACAAAGTTTATATTTTATAGTTGATCTTTTTTAATACTTGCATGTATGAAAATGTGTTTTAAGTTTGGGTCGAGATCATAGAATTTATTTTTTTTTTTACAATTGGCATTTCTGCACGAAGAATGTTGATGAAAGTCGTAGCGGACCAGAAAATGCGTTTCATTCAGCTTGTGTCTAATAACTTCTTCTGTGTATTCTGCATGATTACTAAAATAAAAAAAAGCAAAATTTTCATAAAAAAAAAAATATTTTTTTTTTATCTCGAACCAAACTAAAAACACATTTTCATAAACAAGCAAAGTTAGAAAAAAACTCTTTGTGAAAAGTCGCACTCAAAAAGTTTACCGGTAGAATCAAAAGTATTTATCTTCAAAATAACTACAAATTTAATCGCTCTTAACTGCTAAAAATCTTTGCAAAAATCTTGCAAATCTTTTTGCTATTTACATTTTAAAAATTACAACATTTTCACAGAATATTTACAAATTTTTGTTGCTAATTTCAGAAATCATTTTGCAAATTTTTGAAAACTGGTTTGCTAAAATTAGCAAAAAAAAATTAATAATTTTAAGAAAGTGGATATTGAAAGAAATGTTATTTCTAATAATTAAAACTTATACATACAAACTTAAATTGCCCTAAACTGTTATATAGGTTTAAAAAAGGGATCGGAAGTGAAGGCACCGACTTATGTCTTAAAAGAAGACATTCCCTTAAAAATCAGCCTTAAAAACAAATAAAATTTAACCTTAAAAGTGAAAAAAAATATGACGAAAATATTTTTCCAAACAGAAATTACCAAATTAAAACAAAATGATAAATTCGTTTATGTTTTATCAATTTTTAAAATTTTTAAGCCGTTGATTTTTTTTTACATTTTGTATAAAATATTTTTTAAAAAATATAATCAAAATTTTTGATGCTCGATAAAAAAAATAAATTTAAAACTTTGTTCTAATATTAATAATATTGTTACGATTTTACCCTTTATAAAATCTTTGATTTATTTACCATTTAAATAAATCGAGTTCTTTCTATATTGCAAATAATAAACACTGTTTGAAATTATTTATAGCTCTATTTATTTATAACAGTCACTAAAAATTACAGAAAAACGCTTTAATAGCACACTTTATTTACACGATTTAGATAGACTAAACGTTAGCCACACTTAAGTTCTTCACACTCTGCTTTTTACTTATGAATTGTGCTACTGCGTCACCGAATACCCGTATTTATATGAGTAGTCAGGTATTCTAGTTATTTCCAGTTTATTACGACACTAAATGTTTCCAGCTGTCAAAATTCGCGTGAAGAAATTTCTAGTTGTGAAAATTTCTTGTAACAATATTTAGTATTTTTTTTTTTTTTGCTGATTTTAGCAAACAGATTTTTAATTTTACTTTAGAAAAAGTCTGGCAAAATTTAGTAGCGGCTACTAATTTTTCTACTAATTTCATTGTACTACACGTCAGCAGACATGTGTTGCTAAGATTAGCAAAAAATACCTCTGGGCTCAAATTAGCAGAATTTTCCGTAATAACAGCAAAACTTTCAGTTGCCATTACAGACTTTTTTTTGGTGAGTGCAGGAAGAATCTTCTAAAACACGTAAACAATTTTTCTGAATCAAAAGTATTTAGCTTTAAAACAACTAAAAATTAAGTCAGTTATAACTTTTAAAAACAACTAAAAAAACCTAGTTAAAATTATTACCTGACAATTTTTTACTAAATTTTTTTTTTTTTTTAAACAACTGAAAAATACTTTTTTTTTTAATTTTCCGCGATTATATAGAGAGAATTTTCTGGCACACAAAAATGTGTTACTAATCAAAAGAGGTATTGCGTTATTCTAATTTTTACTTTCGGCGGCGGAAGAAAACAATAAAGAAAGCTTTGAAAATTACGTGTTTTCCTCCCACCAAAATATTGAAAATTCTTGATACTAGCACAAAATAAATTAACTAACTTAATTAGCGTTAGATCTTTACATAAAAAAATGAAAATTGTACTACGCCAAAGAATAAAGTTATTTTTAAAAATATACAAAAAAAAAAAATCGAAATCTTCCTAAGCGCCTATGCAAAAGGTCAAGATTTCTGTGCGAGATTTCCATTAAAATCTCAAAATTTAAAGCCAAATGTAAACGCAGCATAAGCAATATAGAAAAACCTGCAAAGATGTAATAAAATATACGTCTTGACATTTGATCAATTTTAACAAAATATTCTCCAAAAATAATCTATCTTTAATATCTCAAAATTATGCTTGAAATTACATCTTTGAAAACTTAGGCATTAAATTCTTGCATACAAAAAGCATGAAGGTCTTTTTTAAGCGAACATGAAAAGCAAAAAAAAAAAACCTTGGGTAATTTAATATTAATTACCATTACAAAAAAAATCATGCTTTATTATTTTTTTTTTCTGCACAACACAAAAAAAAATATCAATAATGTTGTTGATGTAAGGACAAATTATTCACAAGTATATTAAACTATTATTTGATTACAAAATGTATGGATGATTTCACTCAGTACGACATAAAAAAAAATATTTTCATTAAAAAAATTATATCTCAAGCAAATGAAGAATTAAATCTGGTTCCATATTGTTGGGTGGCAAACTAAAAAAAAATTTTCATCTACAAATCGGTTTGACCATTCACCGACCAGGTCATCTTCAGCCTCCTTATGAACCACCCAACTCACAAACAACTCATGGTTACTAACAGGCTTTTATATCATACACTCTAAAGAAAATGACTATGCGAAATTACATTTCTCATAGTTATTTTTTTTTTTTCACTGACTGAAAAATGTAATTTCGCATAGTCATTTTCCTTAGAGTGTCTGATATAAAAGCCTGTTCAAAATCATGAGTTATTTGTGGGTTGGGTGGTTCATAAGGAGGCTGAAGATGACGTGGTCGCTCGGTTCGAAAGTGTTCACTCCCTCTAGCGCTGATTCTTTTTTCCATTTAATAAAAAAAATTATGTTTACTGTTCGTGAGTACCAGAGAACTGCATTTGCTGATTGCAAAACGTTCATAAGCAATCAACACAAGAATAAATTGCGTTTGCGTTCAAACGTTGAATATACTCCAACACACATTTGTTGATGATTTTAAATCAATCAAACAATGTGCAAATTGTTTTGTCACTGGTTTATAATCATCGGTTGTTGTTAAACCATTGTTTTATTCTGTTCATTCGAGCCAACAATAATTATTTTGATGTAGAATAAATCAGAAAAAACAACAAACAACGTGTATAAAAAGGGGGTGGTTTTGTAAAAAAAACATATTTCATAAACGTTATATGTATATTAGGGTGGGTCTAAAATATATTTTTTTTATAATTTTCATTAGGAATACCAAAAATATTGTTTTTTGTGAAATTTTTTTTTTTTAATTTAGGTCGACATCTCAGGCTCGCCCAATCCGGTTAAAGTTAAATATTGCCTAATTTTCCAATCAAAATGGATGAAAAAAAATATTAGACAATATTTAAATTTTTCCGGATTAGGCAAGCCTGAGATATCGACCTAAATTTTTTTTCCAAAAAAATGTTTATATTTCACAAATAAGAATATTTTTATTACTAATAAAAATTCTAAAAAAGCGGATTTTAGACCCACCCTAATATACATATAACATTTATAAAATGTTTTTCTACAAAACCACCCCTTTATAAAATGTGTTTCTATTTTGTTTTAATTATGAATAAACACATACGCGTTGTTTGTTGTTTTTTCTGATATATTCAACGCTGACTTTTTGTTAATTGATTACATTTGCATAAAACATAAACGACAGATGATTCACACTGATTCCAATTACGCGTTCAGTAACATGATGCTGATTTTATTCTACAGTGAATTTTGTTGAATTATTAAAAGTGAACAAAAATTTTTGTGTATGATTAAATCAAGAAAAAAAAATTGATTTTGCAGTTCTCTGGTGAGTACCATTAAATTATGATCTCGAGCCTGATAAAATTAAAAATATAAAATGAAAAAATTAAAAAAAAAAATTTTAAAATAGCAAAATTTAAAAATAATAATTGCGTAAACTTTTAAAATTCAAGACGAAAATTTAAAGACCAAAACGGAATATCTCATGTGATTGGTTTTTAAAATCACTATTGAAGAAATACATTCATTATAATGCGTGGCTGCTTCATATGTTTTCGACCTCTTAATGCCTTTTTCTCAGCTGTTCACAGCTGCACTTTTAGGATCAGTACATTTGCAAGAACAACGTTTTTTTTTATACAAATTAATGATAATGAATTATATATTTTTTTAATTTGTTAAACCCAACTATGAAAATAAAGTAAATGACTGACGTTTCTTGTATTACCAACATAGAATATAATATAGTATATAACAGTGGTGGTGTCAATTTACGTAGAAAAATACTTTGCTGTGATATAAAACACAAAAAAAAAAGAAAAATATTGAAAAATTATAAAAGGTTAACATAAACAACAGTATAAGCCGCCATGTAGACAAATACAAATTAACTGAGGCTTTGATATAAAAAAGTATATTTATACCCTACTGTACTGTGTGAATATGCCTTAAGCTTGTGGTTATGTTTGTAAAAACACAAAAAAAAATTGAACCTGGATCCATCTTTAAGTATACAGATATCAACTCTGAATAACTTTTTAACTTTGCGTCTGTCCATTATCAGACAAAACAGCTTGCGTCTGCATCCAAAATCACAAATTGATGCAGACCCAGAAGAAGGACCTTTTACTGAAAATAATTAAAAAGTCTAATCCGATGAATTTATCGCCTGCTAAAGCCTTCTTCGCCACAGACATTTCCATAAAATTTTATGCACTAGACTGATATGAATTCAATGATGAAGCCAAAACTATATCTGACAAATTCATAAGTATCTGTCTCACATTTGGGAAATAGTATGCCACAAATAATTACGTAACATAAAAGTATTGGCTCATCTTTGGTCCTAGGGCTCCCGATTTTCCCAGAAATATACCTACCCATTTACAGTTTTTTGCGTTGACTTAGGGAATTTCCTCTAGAAATGCGGTGCATTGTGTTAATCACAGAAAAAAATCTTATGAAAAACCGCTAACAGGTTCCGCGCAGAACGACCTCTACCACGAAAGCTATACTGTCAATCACTAAGAAATGAATTGGATTCTAATTAATTTACCAGATGGGAAGTAATTTTCAGGCTCATTAGCCGCACCCTTTTAGGTAATGACTGAATATTGGCAACCTTTCAGCATAAGGGGAAGACACCAGCACGGCACGACGAGATAAAAAGAGAGGACAATGGATAAGCCAGCTCCGATCTGTGCTGAACCCTTTTAACTGCACGAGCTCGAAAAAATATCAAAAATTAGTTTATTGTGAACATTACGGCCAAAAAATTTCCTTTATCAACATAAAAGAGTGGGGATAGATGACCTTTTAATGAATGACCAAAAGCTCTTACTGCCCCAAGGAGCAGAAAGAACTTTGAACCACTGTTCGTACAGAAGCTTTTCAAGTCTAAGCACCCTTGTAGCACTCGGTTCTCGCCTGTTTGCGTAGCAGATCACAATTGGCGTTTTTGTTAATAAGCCAATTTCTGAACGTTTCATGTCAGGATCTGATTAAGCCAACATTTATCTCTGTGTTTAGCTGAAAAGCGCTTAATGGAAATGAATAACTTTGTTGCAAGCACTACAGCTTGTTCAACCATTTTTTAAGCAGTATATAAAAAATGTTTGAGCTTATGCCAAACGTCCGTTTTTATACAAATAATAGAAAGCTTCGTAGATGTTCCGAAACGTTAGGAATTTCGTAGTACGAAACACTAGTTGTCTTTTAACCAGGACGGTGTTGGCTGTTAGAGTTGCAAGATATCAATACTTTTGAATACTCTATATTGACTCGACAATATGCAGTACTTTTTATACTCATACAAAAATAAAATTGCATCTTCTTGTTAAAAACAGGGTTGTATTTTCATAGTATCTTTCATGGCAATAAAACGCTTATATACAAAAAAAAAAATACAACTCTGAAAGTATTAAAAAGGTACTTTTAAGTAATTGCAGTCCATCATTTTACAACTCTTTAGGGTATTATATAGTTACCATGCCCGTCTTAAAATTTTTTACTCGTTTATGTTTTTTTGTTATTTTTTTAGAAACTTAAAATTACCTTTTTTTATTGTGGTTTGTGGTAGTAGCATGCAGTGGCTTATGTGTTGGTCATTTTGTGAAGTGTATGACCCTTGAATAATTTGCCACTTCAAAAATATGCATACTATCGTCATATAAACTCATCCCTTGTATAACGTGGCTTTATACGCTTCAAACGCTATTTACATATATACTTTTCCTCTCATACCGATCTTTTCCTTCGTTGTTTTCTTCATTTGTCGGGTTTGTGGAAGAAATACACCGCGTTTTACAAGGTAAGGATGTACATGAATTAACCAATTAAAGAGCCAATTACTACATCTGTTCTTAAAAAAAGATTAAAAATTTTTCCCATAAAATAATTTTTAGATTCTGAAGGATTTTTTTTTAAAGGAAAATCCCAGATTTTAAACACAAAAATATAAAGTGCTAAAAATTTATACTAAGTTCTTACTATAATACCCTACATTATCCAAAGCTCATACAAATTTAAGAGTTTAGCTTAAAATACTTTCCTCGTATGATTTTTATTTAAATATTCTGAAAACAGTTCTCAATAACAGTTCTCAAAAAAATTATTTGTTTTCTTTCCCTAAAAAAATTATAGATTCTATAGACTTTTTCGTTTAATATACATTATACTTAGATATTGAGGATTTTTGTATTGAATATTCTCAGATTTTGCCAGCATATTTTTATAGAAAACTTGCAGATTCTATACAAAAAACTTAAAATTTTGTTCTTTGTCTTTTTTTATGAAAATTCTTAGAACTTTACGTATTTTCCTTTAATTACACTGTCCAACAAATTAAGACTTTTTGAATGGAACAGAATAGCGACCCCATAATTCTGAAAGGAAATATTGAGTAGATCATTTTTGTTGAACAAACTTATGGTCCAGCACGTCAGAGTTTTTTTTTACAGTGGGTCAAATTTTTCATTTTTTGAAAAAAATGCTGTAAGTAAATGTCTGAGAGAATTCAGTGGGGGTCACCAAAGACACCAATGTTGTAAATAAAGCTCTTTACGCTTAATTAGTAATATTATACACCAACATATACAAAACAGGTAAAAACGGCGTCAAGTTCGGCCGGGCCAAACACTGAGTTCTCGCGTCTAGTCAGCTGTGACTTACAAATCGGGTGTGATATTTATTAAAATTAATAATAAAAAATAAAAGAAAAAATTCAAGCATAATTGAGCTACTAAGCAGTACATATCGGGTGTGATTTTTACTAAAATTAATATAAAAAAAGAAAAATTAAAGCTTAAATAAGCTTGGCGGATTCTGTTTGCAAATTAAGAGATTGGTTTTATTTTATTTGTGGACATTTTACGCACCATCAAAGCAGAAGAAAGATATTCCTTACAATTGAAGAACCATATTTTCTTTTTTTTGGAATACGATTTTTATCCGAAGCTTGGATACCAAAAACCGTATGTACTACTTGCGAAAGTGGTCTTTTGACCTGGTACAAAGGCGGTACTAAGGCGCTGCCATTTTCTGCGCCTATTACATGGATTGAACCTGAAGATCACAAATCAGATACATGCTATTTCTGCGTAAATTACAAATTTGGTAGAAGCCAAAGGCACTACGCGATAATGACATACGAAGCAACAAATAATGTCATTTTACCAGAAGTACGCTGTGAAGGTGTTCCGGTGCCTCAACCGCCTACACATACATTTTCGGCCAATATGACAGTCGCCAATACAGAAATAACAGCGGCGGTTGAAAACATATCAGATATAAGTTACTTGCCTCTTGATGGTTTAAACATATGTCCTAATTTGATAGACCAAGCTTATTTTGAAGATCTTGTAAGAGATTTAGGACTAACAAAAGAGAAAGCTGAAATATTATGTTCCAGATTGAAAAACAGGAATTTGATAAAAGCCGATGTAAAAGTTACATTTCCAATAAAAAGACACGCCGATCTGGAAAGTTATTTTAAAAAATCAGAAGAACTTGTATACTGTTGCAGTATTGAAGAGGTTCTAAAATATCTAAAGCTTCCACTGGACTCTTCCGCTTGGCCACTATTTATAGATAGTTCAAAACACAGCTTAAAAGCAGTTTTACTGCACAATGGAAATCAGCATCCATCAAAACCGGTTGCGTATTCCACAAAAAAGGAGGAAACATACGCAAATGTTTCAAATCTCTTAAATAAAATTGAATACTATAAATATAAACGGGAAGTATGCGCAGACTTCAAAATGATTGCAATATTGACTGGAATGCAAACAGGATACACAAAATATATGTGCTTTCTTTGTAAAGAGCTTTATTTACAACATTGGTGTCTTTGGTGACCCCCACTGAAATTTTCCGGCAAACATTTTCGTAGAATATTTTAATCCTTAAATGTCCTTTTTTAAAGGATATTTTTTGATTTTCTCGAAAAAAGGGTAAAATTGACCCATAAAGAGACCAGTTAGAGGGTTAAGATCTTCCACAAAAATAATCCTCATACAATGCCACGATACAACTCTGACCATAAGAATTCTCTCAGACATTAACTTACAGCATTTTTTTCATATAGTATAATGCTCCCTTCGACCGAAAAATGAAAAATTTGACCCCACTGTAAAAAAATACTTAGACGTGCTGCACCATAAGTTTGTTCTACAAAAATGATCTATAGATTTATAGGGTCGCTATTCTGTTCCAAAAATGCTGTTGGACAGTGTTATCTAAAAAATTCAATCATTTTTTCCAAAAAGAAATATTCTAAAATTCTATGAAATTTTTTACAGAACTTTTTTACAGAGAACTTTTTCATGGCAAAAAGAAGTTTAGATTAGGAAATTATTAGACAAATTTCATCTTTTTAACCTTTGATGACCATAGGATGCATATGTCCCAAATTGTTCCAGTATCCTGCAATAAATAAAGTAAACCAATTCCAAATATCTCGATGTTTCTAAAAATTAAAAGAATGGACCATGGCCTACCAAAATATACCCTGTGTTGTCCAATAGGATTCGAAAAAATGTGTTCCAAAAATTATGAAAAAATGGGAAATTTATAAACCATTGGCCGTCAAAGGTTTAATTTATATATTTCCTTTTGAAAGAAAAGCGGATTAAAAATTCGGATTCACAACACTGCATCGCATTACCTTGTCGCTTACTCAAAGTTAAATTATAATTGGTTACCAGGAGTTAAAACATAATGTGTTACTCAATTTCTTACAGAAAAATAAATAATAATTGGTTATAATAACCAATTATAAATATGCATACGCGTAACGCATTATTCTTTAAGCTTTTGGGACATCCCATATAAAAAAAATGAGAATTATATTAAAAAGGGTAATACGTGAAAACCTTGGAGTTTAGATTAGTTTTTGTTGGGTGGTTTGAACTATACGCCAAAAACCTAATTATCGAGAAAAACGGTTTCCAAGGTAAGGTTTACATTTTATTTTTATTTTTGTATACAAATCTGGAATTTAGGTCAAAGTTGATACTGGATATTTTAGATATGATACGAAATATCGAAAAACGGCTCTCGGAATCAGAGAGCGTGGGTCAAACTAATAATAAGTAGACGATTTAGCGAACACTCATCATAATTTGAATACAGATATGAAGATTTATTTATTAAAAGTTGTATACAGTCAAAAAAGATTCATTAAAAATATGTTTAATAAAAATAAAATTTAAGAAATTTTTTCATTGACTTGGTGAAGAAAACATTGCTTTACTGAAAAATTTACTTTACAACTACAACATCTTGTTCTTATAATTGCTTAGTAAGTTAGTAAATAAGTTAGTTGTTAGCATACAAAGCAACGGAATGTTGTGATGTTAAAGTTTTTCTTATTGTAATTTAATTCTAGTTAAATTCATTAGCATAAGTTTTTTTTTGTTGTTGTTGTTGTCCAGGGTAATTAAACTCGTATTTTTTATAAGTTTTAATGTATACACATTTTTGTCAAGGACTGTAATTTAAGATTTCGTACAAAAAGTTTTAGATTTTTTTTTTGTTAATTTTGAAATTTAATATACTGACACAGATTTACTGAATGTGAGCAGTAGTTTTTGTTGTGCAAAGTTAAAGGTTTTGTTAAAGGGTAATTGTTTTTGTTAATTATTTTTTATAAAAAAAAACACGTGATTTTGTTACGCAAAAAACAGTTTAATGCTTTGTTTTGAAAGAATGCATAAGAAAAATAAGTTCATTAACATTTAAGAACAGTTCCCATACAAGTAGAATGTAATGAGAAATAAGACAAAGAAAAAATAATAAGAATTTAAGGTGAGCAGAAGAAATTGATATAAAATATGAAGGGTATTCAAAATTTTGGCTCAGTTAAAACATTACTAGGGCTTAATATATTTTATAGTTAAGTATAGCGTTTTTGTCGATAGGACTAAATATATAAAATATAACTTAACTAAAATGGCGCCCAACCTGGAAGCGCAAATGTTTAATATTTTAGTTATAAATTTTGAAATTGTCGACATATTTTGCTAATTTTTTAAACTGAAGCAATCGAGATATTAAATTATATTTTTTAAAAACTACAACAACCTCTAGCAATTATTGCAGCAATGTCAGAGTGTTATATCTAACATAAAGTTCACTTGGAAAGTTTGAAATAAACATTTCGAGGCGTAATGATACATTTAATTATTCATTTCACTTCAAACGTAAAGTTATATTAATTATAATTTAAACAATTATTTTTTTTTTCCTTCATAAAATTAAGCAAAAAACTATATGGAAACAAAACTTTAAAAAGTTTTTTATAAAAAAAAACCGCCTAAGGCCTTAAACGAAAAAACAACAAACAAACAAAATCATTAAAATGTAATAAACATAATGTAGAAATTGTGTTTACAGATAAAACCATAAATATCTTGAAGAAATTGTAAATCATATAAATTAATAAAAAACGATTTGTATTTCAATAACATGCATCATTATGCGAAAAAAAACTACTCTACAACTTCTACGTTTTTCATCTTCATGCATATATGTATGCCGGGGTATATTTTGTAAACTAATGGTCATAAACTTAATGACCACCTTCTGCTTTATTTTATTTGTAATATCGTTGTAATGAAAAAGAAATAAACATTTGTCTTCTTGTATAATTTTGTTGTTTTTTTTTCCTACCAATTTAATATTATTCGTAACCAACTACTACTTACTACACAATATATTGCAAAAGAAAAAGCCCACAACTTTTACTACAAGTTTCGAAATGAAAGAAAAATTAAAATTAAAAATAAAATTTGATGTTTCTGTTTTTTTTTTTTTTAAAGAAGAAAAGAAACGTTAAATGTGGGCTTGGTTATGTTGGAAATTATAATGTGTATATGGTTAAAATTTTTCTTTAACACCGATTTAATTAAGTTTTCAAATGCAGTTGTTGGTTTTTTTTAATGCATTTTTACTTAACTGTTTTCTTCCTTGCCTTGGTTAGGTTAGTAGTTAAATTATTCAAATATGGTTTATTTTATTAGACTAATTTAGCGTTAATTATGGTTAACTTTATAATGCTACTTTTCGCTTTCGTTTTATAATTTTGCGATGGTTTTAATTGTTGAGGAGAAAATTGATATTCAATTGGGAAATAAAATTTTTGATTTACACCATTTACCTCAATTAAGCAAACATCGAGTCGTGTAGAGGTGATTGTGCCTGCTATACGAGGGCGGATCAATAAGTCCGTGACTTTCCGAACTTCCCTCGTAGTTATATGAAATGCAACACTGCTCCCATCAAGTACCACCTGTTAATAGACTACTGTCAAATTTTAAGCAAGTTCCATCGTTTACTTTGCGTTTAACAGCTGTTCAAAACATACAACCTCGTGGATATTTTTAAAAATGGAAAAAAGTGAATTTCGAGTTCTCATTAAACATTATTTTTTGCGAAAAAACCGCCAATCAAACCAAGGAAAAGCTTGATAAATACTTTGGGGATTCTGCACCGTCGATTTCAATGGTAAAAAAGTGGTTTACTGACTTTCGTTGTGGCCTTACAAGCACGGAAGATGCCGAACATTCTGCACGCCCAGTTGAGGTCTCTACACCCAAAACAATTGAAAAAATTCACGATATGGTGTTCGCGGGTCGAAGATTAAATGTGCGATAGATTGTGAAAGACATAGGCATCTCACATAACTCAGTGATTTCAATTTCGAAAGATCACTTGGGTATGAGAAAGTTGTCCGCAATATGGCTGCCGCGTTTGATCCCAATCGACCACCAACGGAATCGTGTAACAGCTTAGTTTCCATGGCAAAAATCCATGAAGTAGACTACGAATTGCCGCCTCATTCGCCTTATTCTCCGGATTTAGCCCCCAGTGACTATTTCCTATTTTCAAACCTTAAGAAATGGCTCGGTGGAAAGAGATTTAGCTCCAACGATAAAATAAATTTTACAGTAGTCTATTAATGGGATGGGAGCAGTGTTGTATTTCATATAACTACGAGAGATGTTCGAAAAGTCACGGACTTATTGACCCGCCCCCGTAAATGTATGGATTTGTTTTGGTAACAAAATTCTCAAGTTCCGATATTTTTTTTTGTAGTAAAACTTTGACAAGCAATGTGTGGTCCACACCGCCAAAATGAAATTTGAAAATTTATGTGATAGAGGGGACATAAAAAAAATACGCTCAGCGGCGCAATCGCAAAGTATTCGAGTTGGGCCACACTTTTGTGATTAATTTTATGATTGTTGTAAAGAAATATATACAAACTGGATATCAATTGAAAGGTATTTTGAGAATCTAAAAATATTAAAGAAAGTTTTGCAATTTTGTCACCTCTATTCACATATCCAAATTTGATCGAAATCTGGAGGAACCAACAAACATAATCTCCTTGTCACCGATATATTTGTCATAGTTATTGTTTTTAAAAAGTACTTTTAGATATTTTTGTAAAGAAATACATGGGTGTGGTACTTTTTTCGACTTTGTTTTATATTTTAAAGGTCAACCGGTTTCTTTCACAAATCCGAAACCCGATTTAGCTATGTCCGTCTGTCTATCCGTCTGTATACCTTTTGAAATGGCAATCATGGCTAATTTTACCTAAATTATAGGACATCCTCCCGAGTAGTTTGGTATTAAAAATTATCAAAATCGGTCGGTTATGAGTGAAAATGTCAAGGTACCCCTAAACTTTCCATACAAATTGGTGTATTTTAGTATAATTTCATAGAAGGGACTGGTACATAATATATTTTCTCATATTTTTCACAAATCGCATAGAGATGAATAATGTTTTGTATTCACCTCAAATATTTTTTACCACAAAAAATTTCTTGCACCTCAAACAATTTTTTTTACCTCAAATTTTTTTTTTCACCAAAAAATTTGTTTTCGCATCCAAAAAAGTTTTTCACCTCAAAAAATTTTTTTCAAATCCATAATTTTACTTCCAAAGTTTTTACAGTAGAGAAAATTTTTTTAAGGATATTGGTGGAGGGTATTCAAAGATTCGGCACAGGCGAATTTAAACCTATTTTTATTTGTTTAATATTATTTTTATTTTTGGTTAAGACCACTTGGGCAATAACCCTATAATCCAGGGTGAACAAACTACCAAACTTTTAGCCACCCATGATGCTAAATTGTGCGACTACAAATAAATTCTTAGCCGTGACCACGAAATTCTTAGCCGATTTACAGAAAAACTTAGCCCCTAGCAAGTGTTAGTAGTTTGTTCATACTGGTTTATAGCGTCCTTGGTTGAATTGCATTTTTTCTAAATTACACTGCACTTTTATACCCTCCACATATGTGACGAGCAGAGCAGCGACTTTCATGCACCAAAAGTAGAAAATATCCGCTTAAAATATGCATTAAAAAACATGCAAAATATTGTCTAAAACCGAAAAATATGCACTATAAATTTAAAAATATGCACTTAAGTTTAAAAATGTGCACTTAAGTTTGAAAATATGCACTTAAAATTTGTCGATTTTTGATTTAATATAAATGTCTAAGTATAGGGTGTAATTTTCTATAGATGTAGAACTTTAATTAAAAATAAAACACAAACCCACAAAATTAAATTAAAAAAAAAATACTTTTATCCCAGATGAAAGTATATTTAATGTCAATTATTTATGTAATTAAATCTCATCATTAAAACTCATTCTTTTGTATAGACGAATTTAAGAGCAAGTGGTGAAAATTTAGTTTGACGTTTCATTAAGGGTGGTTAAATTTTAATGGCCGATGTTGAATGTGAACCATACCTAAACGTCAAGTTTTTGTCTGCATTTCATTTGACATTTCTCAATTTTAGACCAACTCAATCTGAACCATGGAAAGATACATAATCGAGCAACGCGTTAAAGTTATTCAGGCTTATTATGAAAATGGGCGTTCAAATCAAAATGCATTTCGTGCACTTCGTGATTTTTTTGGTCAGCATAATCGACCAAATGTGTCCACAATCGGGAGAATTGTGGGCAAATTTCATCAAACAGGGTCTGTGAAAACAGCTGTGCATGCTCGCCCAGTTCGTTCTGCGGAAAACATTGCTGTTGTTCGCGATAGTGTGTCATAAGGTCGGCCAAGCATTTACCGTGAATAGTGTTCGCTATAGCGAGGTGATAACGACGAACTTATTGTGGCCAGGACTTGAGGATATGTCCCTGGACGATATATGGTTTTAACAGGATGGTGCCACTTGCCACACAGCTAACGAAACAATGGCTCTTTTGCGCGACAAATTCAATGGCCGTGTTATCTCACGTGATGGCCATATCAATTGGCCGCCAAGATAATGTGATTTGACACCGTTGGACTTCTTTCTTTTGGAGTTATTTGGAAGAAAAGGTGTACGTCGATAAGCCAGCAACAATTCAAGAGCTAAATGATGAGATGATTCGGCACATTAACGGCATAAAACCTCAATTATGCCTCAGCCTCATCGAAAATTTGGACCATCGGATGGAGGTCTGTCGCCGAGGTCGTGGCGGCTATTTGGCCGAAATTTTGTTCCATACATAATTTAACCATACCATATTATCATAGTAAAAAGAAATGACAATAATTTCCTAAGCAATTTGTGTTTTATTCAATATTAACATCGGCCCTTAAAATTTAACCACCCTTTATAAAATAAAAACAAATTGAACTTTTTGTAGCCATTTTTTTCGTTGTATTTGTTTAATTTTCTTTTTTATATATATTTAAACATTTTTTATATTTATTATTACTACCTCAAATGACGTTTAAATTTTTTCTTCGAACTTGTCAAATGCAAATGCCATTTTTCGATTTTATTATTCTCCATGAATGGATAACACAGTATGTATAGACACAATTCAGTGTTGACCAGACTTTTTTCGATATGATCTGAAATTGAATACGTCGTTTGAGATGTTTTGCACATGTTTTGCTCACATAAAAATATATGGGAATATATATGTACCAAAACACATATTTCGAGCAAAACATGTAATTTCGCTCAAAAAATACGTATATGAAAATGCAGTATAATGAAAATATCATCACGGCTACTATATTATCCTTGCTGCATTCGGGTATGATTGTCACAAACAAGTTATAGGTTTATAAATAGATTATAACCATCAATATGATCGCTACCATCTTTATTTTAGTTATTATATAATTATTTCATGATTGACACATTCTATTTTATAACTTGATTGGCTGTAACCATACTGTGGTAACAAAAATTTTGACTATGAAAAAATATGATAATTATGCAATTATAAAATGCTGACAACAATCAATAAATAATTATAAATCAAATAATACATGACATTTAGAAAAATAATATTATCTTGTTTGCATTCAAAAAATAAAATCGATCAGTTCAGTCGCCCATGTAAAAATGATAATATATGATCATTTTCACCTGGGAAATTTTATTTTCAAAAATGCTTTATACATATAACATCATAATTTACACTAATCAATTCACTGTCGAAAAATTCATTGTCAAAAAGATTCTATATTTAAAGTTTTTTTTGTACTTTCCTGTGGAAAAATATTCAGAATATTCCCAGCAAAATAAGAGCTGAGTAAGAAGCAGTTAAACACTACATCTACTGAACCCGAAGATGTGAAAATTTCGGTGAATCATTAATGATTTTAACATTAGCGTGTCATTGGGAGGAAGTAGTATGTTTCGGTGCTATGAAAAATCGATGAGCATATGGACTTTTTCATTAGTTTACGGAAGTTGTTAAATATAGGGACTACAAAATAAATATAGGGAGTGGCTTTTTTTTTAAGTTAAAAATGTGATTTTGAACACGCGAAGAATTTTTATTCCGACCAGGACAAAGTGAATATCACGGGTATGCAAAATATGTTTTCAATAAGGCATTTAATGACTGCAGGAATTAACCATTTATGGACCAACTAAATAATTGTTTTTTTTTACTAGTAGGGGTTAATATCAACATTTTGGAAGTTGTTTAAAATGACTTCTTACAAATCGAAAAAATTGCACTATTAATTTCTTTGGATGTTCTGAAAAAGAGATTCGTAAAGAATAACATCCATTTTATTTTGCTGGGTAATAAAATAATTTTTTAAAAGAACCCAAGAGTTGTTTAATACGAAAAGGTCTCTTATACAAAATACAAGATTTTTATCAATTTTTCTGATAGAAACATTTTTAGATTCTATGTACTTTTTCTTAAAGTAAAAGTTTTTGTTAGTTTTTTTCATAGTTTTCTTATAAAAAGTTTTCGAAGCCTAATGATTTTTCTAAGGTATTAAAAACTAAAAATTATTATTATATTATTAGAAAAAAATGCTATTATTTTAGAAAGTTTTTTATACACATTGCAAAATTAATGACATGTTTTCGTTTTTTTATGCATTGATTGTTATGAGTGAAGCTTAAAAAATCTCAGAATCTGTTGATTTTCTATTGAAAACATTTCTGATAAAACGTTTTTCCTGCAAAGAGAAAAAAAACCCCTTAGAATATCTAAGGTTTTCTGAAGAAATATTTACATTAAAACCTTGAGGTATTTTTTAGGAAAACAGTATCTGAGATATTTTTCTATAAAATAAAAATCATAAATATCTGATCACTTAAGAATTTAACAGATGTTATAATATAAATGTTTTTAGTGTAGACAAAAACTCTAAAAAGTGATTGTTTAGATATAAAGAGAAAAATAAGTGACAACACACCTGCCACAGCTTCCTGATATTTAGTAAGACAGTCCATAAAAAACCATCACTTTGCAAATTAATTAATTCAATTTTTTTTTATTATTGCACAAAATCATAAAATTTTATTAGTATCGATTTCAAATATATAAAAATAATTGACAAAATTCCCATTTAACTTTGAATATAGAAATTGCATGATTTTACCACTGTGTGCAAATAAACACTTGCCAAATTATGATCATGCATGTTTTGGTTTGTGCAAACAATTGATGTAAGAGTTTCGTTTTATGATTGTATGACAATTTATAATTGTATTTGTTTTATTAGTTCGACACCAAAAGGATTTTTTATGTTGGTTGTTTTAATGTTTAACACCTTCACTTTAAAAAAGAAAAAAAAAAAACACAAGACTTCCCACAAAAAGTTAAAAAAAAAAACTATTACAGAAACGAACTAAAGACTTTCTACTGATACTTTGTAAAGCTTGAGATTAGTATTAGAGGCGCACACGTGGTGTGGTCATCCATAGATAAAAAAATATAAACTTCTGTGAAAATTTTTACACTCAAGTGACCATTTGAAAATATTATATGAACAAAATTAAAAAAAAAAAAAAAACCTAAATAAGTGTTAAGGTGGGTTTTATTTATTATTTGATATTTCATTGTTTACCTTATGTAAACAATATGTAAAATAATGTTTATATTAGAAAAATGTAGGCTAGAATTTTACCAATAATTTTATAGTTTAATAAAAAATAACTTTTGTTTAACTGATAGCAAGTTCTTTCATTCACATAATGTAAACAATAGGTAAAAATACATTTGGTCAATTTACTAAAATGTTATTGTATCTCTTATGACAAAGTTAATTTCTACAAGGTTAATATTCACAATAATTTTTTAAATTACAAATCAATGAACATTTTTATAATATTCAAATTAAATTTATTGTTGACATGAAGTAGAATATGTATATTTTAAATAATGTAATGGAAAATTATTAAGTATTGCAAATCTGCAATCAAAGTTATTTAATGAAACTATATGATCATTATTTACTTTATTTACTTCCCGTAAACAATTGTTGAAAAAGTTAGCTTAAAGAAAAAAAAAATAGTTTTAAGTTTATAAACACTAAATATATGTTAATTTTTGAGCGCCCCGGTAGGCTAGTTGGTAGCGTGCTAGCTTATCAGTGCGGGGGTCGTGGGTTCGATTCCCACCAGAGGCTCTGGTCTGTTTTCGCTACAACGAGCCGAAGGCCTTTGTTGCTAGTGCTCGGTTAGGGTATTAACATATAATTTGTAATTATATGATTAAAAAATAAATAAAATAAATAAAATAAAATTTATTAATATTTTTATTATTTACATTATTATGTAAAATTTCATTTTAACTAGATTATTATTTTTAATATTGAAGTTTTGTATTTTATAGTTGATCTTTTTTTAATACTCTATAACATAAAAATATCAGTTTTTTCTTTGAGCAATGTTTACCAATTATCTACATGATGTAAACAATGAAAATTTTATTAAAATAATTATCCAGTAAAAAAATAATACGAACGGAAAAGCGCTGGCAGAGCACTTTAACATATGGTGCAAGTGTTGGCTAAGTGATTTTTTCTTAAAGCGTCGGAGTAGCTTTGTGAAAACAAAATAAATTTCCACTGTTGGCAAAATGATGATAAAATCAAAAATTAGGTGATCTAAAAATAAATTTCCCGAAATAAAATTAAAAAAAGTTCATTGATTTATTATTGTGATGCCCGCATTTGAACCCAGGTCATCAAATTGCCGGACGAGAGCTCTATCCACTTAGCTAACGAGATATGTAATAGCTGAAAGCTAAAAACCTAAATAAATGATAAATGGTGAATGGAGTTTGGTCTTAAGCAACCCAGCAAAACCTTACATTACCAAATAATGGGTAAAGTAATGTGTAGCCATAGGGGCCGATGGATTACTTTGCACCTTACTTCATTGATGAATTTTCAGGCGATGAGCCTCAAAGTAATGTATATACCCATTACTGTGGAGGTGATAATGTTAGGGGTTACTTACAAGGTTTCGAGAATGGAAAAAGTTATGTGTCTAAAAATAAATTTTTAAAAAAGAGGAAGTTTTATTAAAAAAAAAAATATTACAAATATTTTATTTAAAATATTTGTAATTAAAAATAATGTGGTCAAGATGGGAATCAAACCAAGGAAATCTGGTTGTCAGCCAAGAACTCTACCCACTGAGCTATCGACGCATATAGTATTTGATTGCTTTAAACTTAAATGAATTGCTGCGCTTCGTTTTTTCGCTAGTGTTGTCAAAACAAACATACATTACCCTTTTGCTTACGAAAAAACCCAAAGTAATGTATCTAAAATTTTTTTTGTTTTTTTTTTGATTTTTTTACTACTGGCAATTTCTGATTGGGTAACTTTGTCTACGAATGTGCAATATTCGCGCAAATATTGACTTTAGGTCAATAATTACTTACTTTAAGTCAATAATAAATTAAACTAAAAAATTTTTAAATTTTCATAATATCTAGTAATTTTTTGATATTTAACTCATTTAAAAAATTGGTAAAAGAAAATCGCATTTATTTCCTAAAATTTTAATTGTTTACCTCATGTAAACAATATGTAAAGTGTGTTTTTTACACTGAAAATTTAAAAGATTTATGGTAAAAGCTAATATTAAACAATTTATAGATTTTTTTTTCTCCAAAATTTATTGTTTACACAAAGTAATTAATGTAAAAATTCTTGAATGTTATTTCAAACTATGGAATACTGAAGATTTAGAATCAAACTTAAATACTTTAAATAAAATTTCAATTGTTTACCTCGTGTAGACAATAACTAAAATATGATTTTAACGTAAAAAGGCATATAAAAAGTATTGGAAATTAAAAAATACATCTAATTTTCAAACATTTTAGATGTTTACCTTGTGTAAACAATGTTAAAATTATTTAAGGTCAATAATGAATTAAATTAACAAATTTATAAATTGATTAAAATTTGAAATTTTTTATATTTCCCAATTGAAATAACAATTAAATATTAATACCTGGTAATTTTGTTTTAAAATTCGTTATTTCAATTAAATTTTCAGTATTTACCTCATTTAAAAAATTGGTCAAAGTTTAATTAAAGTGAAAATTTTAAATTAGTAATAAAAAAGCGCATTTATTTGCTGAAATTGTAATTGTTTACCTCATGTAAACAATATGTAAAGTAAGTTTTTTACAATGAAAATTTAAAAGATTTCTGGCTAATATGAAATAATTTACAAATTTCTTTTTTTTTACAAAATGTATTTATATAAATTAATATAAAAATTCTTAAATTGCAATACTGAAGATGTACAGTCAAACTTTCTTACGTAAAAAAAAATTCAATTTTTTACCTCGAGTAAACAATAGATAAAATATAATTTTAACGTAGAAAGGTATATACAAATAATTGGAAATTAAAAAAATATTTAATTTTCAAACATTATAAATGTTTACCTTGTGTAAACAATGTAATAATTACCACCCTATTAACTATATATTTGTATATTTGCTATACGAATGAGTGCATATATTTGTATTAAAAGTTTACATAATCAATTTTAGTTTTCTAAATTGAAATGGGCAATTGCCGGTATAAAAATACTATGTATAACGAATTATATATTTTTTATATTATTTTTGAGGAAAATTTAATATTGTAACAAAGTGAAAGTTTTAAGGTTTTATTAAATTTCAAAATTAAAACAGTTTTAACCAAAAAAAAAACTGTTAAAATTTTCTTTTATTAACAAATGAAGACAATCCAAGAAAACAAACAAACAAAAAATTCATATGAAATTATAATGAAAAATTATAAATTGCACGCAATCTATAGAAGATTATGATGTGAGGTGTGTTTATAGTGGGTTGTAAAAATAATTCCCCAAACAACTGTAATATCAAAATGAAAAATTATGATGCTGTTGGTATTGCAGCAATTATGTTTTATAAAAAACTTCAATAATTCGAGAGTAAAAAAAGTGTATAAAATACGTAGTATTAACAACAATTATTAGATGAAGCGTATATTTAATGTTTACTTACGCAATTTAGTATTATATAAATTTATATAGTTTCAAAAAAGTCTTACCTAAAAAGAGAAAGAAGGAAAATACAAAAAAGTTAGTTAACTAGAAAAATATGAAATGAAAGTTTTAAGTTTTTAATATAAAATGTTTGTAATTATAGAAATTGAAAATATAGAAATTGAAAAATCTATTTACTATAATTAAAATTACGTTTTTTTTTGTAATTTAAATATACATTGTATACCTTATGTAAACAATATGTAAAACATGTAATTTTTAGTAAAAAATATAAAAATATGTAAATAAAACTTTAGAAAAAGTGTTATAGTGAAATAATGTTCAATATTACGAGGATTTGAAATTCGCAAATCAGTATAAGTTAAGATTTTCCGGATTTTTTTCCTGTAGACAAAATTGTAAAAATAATTCTTTACAAGTCTTCAAAATGTTTTTCTTCATTTAAAATTAATAATTATTTTAGTTTTCTTAAATTTTTTTTGTATATCTAAAGGATTTAAAATTTGTCTATAGAAAAATATAGCAACAGAGACCAACCTCTTGGTCAATAAATCCGTGACTTTTTAAACAAAAAATCATTTTATTTTTCAACATAGTCTCCTTTGAGCTCTATACACTTTCTCCAACATTTCTCCAATTTTTTTTTTTATTACTTTCAAAAAAAAAAAAACAGATTTGTCGAGGTTATCAAAATATGTTTGTTTGTGAGATGATTTAATCGGTGGAGTCAAATCTCTTTCCGCCGTGCCATTCCTTCAGGTTTGAAATCAAGAAATAGGCACTCGGGCCTAAATCCGGAGAGGATGAGGGAGCAATTCATGGATTTTTCTGCCATTTTCCATTTTCTTCCCAAATCCATAAATCAAATCACGCGGTTGTATGTTATCAATGGCTGTCCAATACAAACTATATGTGAACTGGCATATGCAGTGTTGCCCTTTCGAAAAGTCACGGACTTATTGACCCACCTTCGTATAAATTAATGTATTATATATAAAGTTTAATCTTAAAATAGGAACATCCATTTGTATCATATTGGATCTGATTTGATAAAAATTTAATTATTATTGGACACAATAGGATCTCCTGTGATCTTATTAGATCTAATTGTACCAGATCTAATTAGATCACAAAATTGGGGAGAAATTTGAGATCTAATTATATCTTACCAAAATTGAAAAGATCTGGCGCACCATCAGATTGAATTTGTTATGATCACATAACATCTAGTCAGATTCCATAAGATTTAAATTAGATAAATTTTCATTTTAAAATAAATTTTAATTTTTGTACCTTTGAAAACGGCTCAAATGGCTACGATCTGGTGCTAGATCTGATATCAGATATACATATAACTAGCACTATACATTAGGGTGGGCCGAAAATCCGATTTTTTTTTTAATTTTGCTTGGTAACAGCAAAATTATTATTCTTTGTAAAAAAAAAAAGTTTTGGCAAAAAAAATTTTTGGATCGATATCTCAGGCTCGTCCAACCCGGTTAAAGATAAAGATTTTCTAAAATTTTTTTTTTCAACTATGTTGATCGGAAATTTAATTCTCTAAAAGTTTTTGGACTTTTAAATATCCATCAATTCTAGAAATGAAGGGTTAATGACTATAAATTTGACGTTTCCCAGTTATTTTTAGTAGGGTCTACCTAAATGTGGTAATTATAAAATAAGAGGGAAAAATATTTTAAATTGGTCATATGCTTTATGACAAATGACAAATCTCACAATGTTGTAAAGGGAATCAAAAACTATCGAATTGTAATGACAATATAACGAGAGAGTACTTATTTTAGACAGAGATTTTGCTACTCATGGTTCTCCCAATATATATATGAACTATACTATACCCCGTAGAAAATAAAGAGTACGGCTTGAGTATCTGAGAGAAGCATAAAAGCAGTCTGATATACAATTATTATGCTGATTAGCTTACATTATTATTGAAATACATGTAACAAATCTTATCTCATCTTATCTTATCTTGTATTTATTCAAATATTAACAAGATAATATCAATATGATGGTTATAAGTTGACATCTATTAGTTGACAACTTTTTATTATATTTTAGATAACACTGCTAAATGACTTAACAATCATATAGTAATAAAGTTGTAAAGAGTAATTTCATTTAGAAGTTTTTTAACTTATGACAATCGATATGACACATTAGCTCTTTAACTCTTAAAAAAGAAATTTGCTTCATAATTATTGTAAAAACATTAATAAAATAAAAAAATAGATTAAAATGTTGTACAAAGACAAGTGTTAATGCAACTAAATCTTACATATAAACCTTCTACAATAAAAAATACTATATAGAATTGTATTTTACCCCTTTTGATGATGATAATAATTTTGTGTAAATGTAAAAAAATAATAAATAATAAAATGATTTTCACTATCTAAACATACATTAATTTATAACTTAATAAGATAAAAAAAAAAACTAAAAATCCATTACAAACACCCTTGAAAAAATTCTCACATATTTTACATCTGTTTTATTTTCCATTTAACAAAATGGAATTTCACATTCAACTTCTTTAAAATTCCCCCCCTTGTTTTAAGGCAAAACTAAAAATGTGTTATGACTTAATTGCGATTGAATTTTATTGTATTGAAATACAACAAGAAAATGTTTATAGTTTTGCTGAAATTTTCCAACAAAACCATATGTATATATTTTAAATAATTTTTTTCTCAATGTTATTTTAATATTTGGAAAAATATTTATTACTTGTTCTTTGGAAAAATATTTATTACTTGTTCTTTGGAAAAATATTTATTACTTGTTCTTTGTTTTAATGTAATCTTTACATTAGTAATGTGTTAAATTTAATGTAATAACAAGTTTTTATAATTTGTAATGAATTTTTCTTACATGGTTTAAAAATAGATTTTAGTTTGGTGGCATTGCAGGAAAACTATTTTACAATTAAAATTTATGATGATGACTGAGATAACGTTTCGCATTGGTTTGTAACTAATAGTAGTAGTTTTAATAGTATAAAAATTAAAATTTGTATACAGATAATTGCAACATAAGCAGGAAATAAATTGTTTTTACTGCTGCCGAAAATTAGTAAAATGTTTGTTGTTTCTTCAAAAATTGCTGGCTGGTCAGAAAAAATCGCATTAAAAAAAAAAACTTTCAAGTTCATTGTTCTGTTTATATACGAGGGCGGATCAATAAGCCCGTGACTTTTCGAACCTCCCTCGTAGTTAAATTAAATGCAACACTGCTCACATCAAGTAACACCTGTTTATAGATTACTGTCAAATTTTGAGCTGTTCAAAACATACAACCTCGTGGATTTTTTTAAAAATGGAAATAAGTGAATTTCGAGTGCTCATTAAACATTATTTTTTTCGAAAAAAACCGTCAAACCAACGATTTCCATGGTAAAAATGTGGTTTACTGACTTTCGTTGTAGCCTTACAAGCACGGTAGATGCCGAACATTCTGGACGCCCAGTTGAGGTCTCTACACCCAAGACAATTGAAAAAATACACTATATGGTGTTGTCCGATCGGAGATTTCATGTGCAATAGATTGTGAAAGACATAGGCATCCCACATAGCTCAGTGTTTTCAATTTTAAACTATCACTTGGGTATGGGAAAGCTTTCCGCAAGATGGCTGCCGCATTTGCTCACAATCGACCACCAACGGAATCGTGTGACAACTTAGTTTCCATGGCAAAAATCAATTAAGTAGACTACGAATTGCCCCCTCATTCGCCTTATTCTCCGGATTTAGCCCCCAGTGACTATTTCCAAACCTAAAGAAATGGCTCGTTGGAAAGAGATTTAGCTCCAACGATGAAATTATTGGTCAAACAAATGCCTGTTTTATGGACCTCGAAAAATCCTGCTGTTAGACGCAAAGTAAATGACGGAAGTTGCTCAAAATTTGACAGCCTATTAACAGGTGGTACTTGATGGGAGCAGTGTTGCATTTCATATAACTACGAGGGAAGTTCGAAAAGTCACGAACTTTTTAATGTGTATCATAAATATGCATTAACAATTTTTGTTAGTAAGGGTTTTGAGGTTAAGAAGAATAAACATTTTTTTGGACAGTGATTTTCCATTGAACCAATTATTTTGTGTTATAATTGACAGATTGTCTATATATGATAATTTTTTTTAACAACTCATTGGCTGGAGGAATCGAACCTGTTGTCCTACATTACAAGGTAAGAGGACTGTTTAAACATCTCAATGCCGGTTACCACTCCAATACAAGGGCTACGCCCAGAGAACAGCATTTTTAATTTTTGACAAATGTAACAATTACATAAATATTAATAAAACATTTTATAAATAATACGAATAATCTTAAAACCGTCTTTAACATCTTTAAAATGTTTCAATAGTGTGTTTGATCGTTATCATAAAATGTAAACTCGAAAAAACACCCTATAACCCCAATAATTTTAAATATTCAATATCGATTGGAATCCTTAATAACGCTTAATATCGGTTTTTTATTTGGTCATACCGGTATCGGTGAAAACTCTTAAAACACCGTTACCTTAAACAAAATAAAGAAAAAATTACCGGTATGTAACAGTTCAGTTGTAATCATTTTATTTAACTTTACATTCTTCAGTCTTCCTTCTTAATTTAACCCCATCATTCAGTTTATTGCAAACAAATTAAATTACATAATAAATGCATTTTAATTAAAAAATTGTTAATAAAAAATTTCGTAATATTTAACAAATTTTAATTGAAATTTTTTAATTTTTACCAAATTATCAAAAATACTTTATCTTTGTTTTTGTTTATTATTAAATATAATTAAAAAAAAAAAATAATTGAAAATCGTGTATAAAAATAAAATTTTACAAAAAAAAAAAAACTTTTTATATAACTTTAAGTTAATTAGCTTTCAATAAAAAAAAGGGGTGTTAATAAATTTGTAACAATATGTGCTGTTAAGCAACTGCTTAAATCCGGTCTTAAAACTACAAGAAGAAATAAATAATAATAAAAACAGCAAAAATTTCCTAAAATAATGAAAAATGTGAAAATATGTTTATTAACACCTTTTTGTTGTTGTTGTTGTTTTCAAACAAAACATAAGATGCACTTTAAACTACTTGAATAGTTAGTAGGCCAGCTTACAAAAAAAAAAAAGTGTGCATAAAACATTATTTGAAAGTAACTAATAATTTTATTTTTCATATAAAAAACAAAATTATAACAAAATTGACCTTTATTGACTGTATTTTTATAAAAGAGAGTATAATTAAAAATGTAATGATTCATTAAAAAAAAAAAAAAAAAAAACATTGAAACGAAAAACTAAAAATTTCTTTGCTACTTTAAAATTGCTTACGGTCGTTGGTATGTTTTTTGAAGACATCATGCTGTGAGTGACGATGGATATAATAAATTTCATATTTTGCCACTACTGTGATATACTTTTTTTATTATTATGACACTACACTGTTTATGGTAATATATAAAATTTATTGAAAATATTATATATTAAAATCAAAAACATTGCATACTTTTTCTAAGTAAAGTTGCTGTAACGCATGTTGGGTACCATTTTTTGGTAGAACTCCTATTTCAACAGCCTAAAAAATATCCAGCTGCAATACATACACTACACTAATCAGTAGTATGGGTGCCGATGTTTGTAACTACCAAAAATAATGGGCGTATATCCGCCTTATATTACACCTATTAACTCAGGATCATTTTTAGAGTTGATTTAACGATGTCCGTTCATCCGTCTTTTCAAGTGAAATTAAAGACCTTTTTAAGCTAAACAAACTACTAGTTGCAATTCTGAAAATAATTTACAAACATTTGGTATATTAGTTTGTATTGCCTCAATGACGTACCACGTATGATGCCCTTAATGACAATACTCATCCGCGTAGATGTCGTACCGTGTGCAACGTCCATATAATCGCCCACCCAAGCAACAAATACGACTAACTACAGATCGTTTTCGTATTACGTATACTCTTAATTATAATACGGATCAGGGATGGAAAACATGGTACAATTGTACTTTTTTTGGTACATTTTTACCTTGGTTGGTACCGTGGTACTACCGCGGCTCATTTAGTACAATTTGAAATCTTTTAAAATTTTCAATTTATAACTTGATAAAACAAAATAGCATAAAGTCGACTTTTTTTAAAAGCAACTTTAAATTAAAAACCTGTTTTTATTTATTCAGCTACTATACTAAAAAAATAGTCAGTTTTAAGTTGAACCGGCTCTAAATTGGTGTCACATCAAATGTACCAAATGTTTCCATACACATTGTAGTAAAATATTCGGAAGTGGCAAGATTGAACAGCTGATTTTAAATTACCTCTCAAAACAGAAAAAAAAAAATAAGAAAAAAGTGTATTATTGTTAAAAAGCTATTAAATGCCTTTAAATTTTTAAATAGCAAATCCTGAAAAGGTTAAATTGCCCTCCAAGGGAGGCGGACAACCAGAAAAAAAGGTGTGACATAAAAATTAGAGTAAAATTTTACAAAGTTTTGTGGGAATTAACGATAAATTTTGTTTCACCCGGTCAATTTAAATTTTTTTAAGTCTTTTTAGTGTCTAAGCAAATCTGACTCAATACGATATAATTGTTAAAAAAAAAAGCGGAAAAAAATTTGGTACCGTGAGGATCGAAAAAGTACAATTTGTTTGTCTGGATGGTACAATAACAGAAAACATATTTTCCATCCCTGATACGGAGATGTTGTACCGTGCACACAGAAGCAACAATTGAAGCACCCAATGCAACAACCGGATAACTCCACTTTTTTGCGAAATAGCTTTTTTAATGCAGAAAAAAAACAAAAAAAAAATCTGCGTCGTTCGGTGCACAAAAAACACATCTAACTTGACTCTAGGATACGGAAACTCTGAAACTTTGAAGTTTTGTTTTCAAAGGCTTATTGCTTTTCAAGCAATAAGCCTTAAGCCACATGTCAACTTTTAGTTGCCGGCAATCAAAAAACACAAATTTTTCAAAACATGTTCTGTTCTGTTTTTATTTTTATTTACGTTCGTGCTGTGTGTGTGGGAAAAACGATTACAGTATGTTGTTGAGTATGTTGTGTGTGTGTTTAGCGGCCGCGTCTCTTTTTTACGCTCTCTGTTTTTTCTTTTATACTGTATGTCGTCGTTCTAAAAAAAAAAAAATGTGTCAGTTGGTTCTTGGTGGTAGGATACGGTGCAAGTATACATGTGTTAATAATAAATTTAAAACAATGACTGAAAGTGAATCAGATTTTTCCATATCGGGCTCCCAATATAAAAATGGATCTGATGATGAGGAGACATCGAGTAGTGTTGATACTTTACCTGTTCAAAAAGGTAACAAATTGATTAAAATGTTTAAGTTTTCAGTTAATGTTATTGTTTGTATGGCTTTAGGAAAAAAACGTGTGCGCAATCAGAACGCGTGGAAAAGGAAAGCTGAAAACACTGACTATGAAGATGACAACGAAGGACCCCTTTAATTTTTACCAATAACGGTGCAAAAACAGGACAAGTCCAAAAGCAAAATTATTTTTTTTTTATTTAAAATAAAACTTTGTAATATGTTTTTGAATTAAACAAATTTGTTTTGATTATTTCTTTTCAAAATTAAATATTATTTAGCATTCTTTTGGTTTCTTATTTTTGAGAAAGTTTTTTTTGATTTTCTCAACATTTTAAAAAGTGGAGTTATCTTGTTGTTGCACTGGGTGCTTCAATTGCTGCTGTAGAGCGTAGCATTGAGGAGGGCCCAAATGGGTAGATTCGCCATTGCGCGTAGCAATTGGAGCTGAATTGAATGTAAAGATCTCGGCTTACGACAGTATCCAGTAAGATCCAGCTGAAGAAAAAATTAAGGCCGATTTACATTCATACACACTTATCATACGTTAGCTTAATAGATAGAAAACAAACTTGAAGTTAACCCACTTTTTTATCGCAATATTCTGTACATAGATGAGGCTGATTTTTGGCTCGATGAACATATAAATAAGCAGAATTGCCACAGATGGCGCCACATGTCATACAGCACATTTTAGGTGCCTTTTATTACTATTAATCCTCAACCTAGTCTGAATTAATATTATTCCTAGCTGTGACGAGTTGTGGACTCACAAGGCTACACTCACCATCTATTTTCGTAGAGTTTGTTTTTAAATGAAGAATCAATAGATATTAATAGAAATATATTTTTTAACTATTTGAATAAGTCATTCAAAAAACAAACTATACAAAAAATACCGACTTCCAGTAGGAGTTGATATTTTCTGTTAAATCGAAAATTTATGTTTTCTGTTTCTAAAAATATAAATTCAAATAATTGGTTTTTGTTTTTTTTTTTTATCAAATTAGTTTGTTTAGATGCAAAATCATTGTAATAAAAATTACAAGAATTTATGTAAATATTATTTGCGTGTGTTGTGTTTTGTAATTACATACAAATGAAAATACTCAATTTGAAAAACAAACCACGAAAATCGTTTTTTCTAACGTTTTGTTAGTTAAAAATTGATGCTTATTTTAAACGACTTTTAATTATTTTTACTACTTTTGTCGATTATTAAACAACGATTGAAAGTAAACAACATTGAATATAATGAAAAATTAGTAGTCCTCTTTTTGATTATATTTTCGATAAATTTAATATGTATTTTTGATAATTTCTAACGAAATAATATTGTGAGTATAAGTTTGAGTCTTAATTTTTTAAGTCTTAACTTTCATACAAAACAACAAATAAATTTAAAAAATTTTTATTTTATTGTGATGATTTCGATACGAGGTCTTTATTATTTTAAAGTTTTCAAAAAAAAATTAAAAAAAATATATAATTTATTGTCACTTTGTAACAACAAAGTCATGAGAAATACAGCCACACTAGAGTCACACACTTTTTCACAGAAATAGGCACTTAAAAATCGACTTATTGAAGGAAGCATTTGGTGAAGGTGATATTTCTCGAAACGGGACAGTCGATTGGTCACCGAGATTATTTACTAGATATATTACTCTGGGGTTACGTGAAGTCATTGGTTCATGCGAACAAACAAACCGGCATGCATTGAACATGGTGAGAACCATTGCAGAGATACGGCACCCAATACTGAAAAAGTGTTAGAATTGGACCTGCAGATTACGTCATCTACGAGCCAGCTGCAGCGCAGCGTCCACATACCGGACATTATACTCAAACACTAATGCCATAAAGTTATCTTTCAAATAAAGGCAATTCTCAGATTGAAATTATTTAATCTTATTATTTCATTTCAATTTAAAATTCTACACTTATAAAACAACACCTTGGATTGGCTAATAAATATATGAAATCTGTTTTCATTGAGAGGTGGTCAGACGGGTCTAACTGCAGTGGTACGAAGTGTTTTGTAGGCAAACCAGATGGGAATGTGGCACAATATCTACTCAGTTTACATAGAGCTGACTGCCATAGACTTACTGGCCTGGTTGCGGCACACGAAGCCTGTGCTCGTCATATGGCAATGAGGGGCATTAATCCATTATGTGTGCCAGTCTGGAGGAAGAGGACACGACAACAAATTTAGTCTATTACTGGGCAGCTTTCTCCAGAACCAGATGGGTAGTTACGTCTTGTTTATGGACTCTATTCATAAACCACCCCTACCCTATTTTTACAGGTTTATAAGGCAAACTGGGAAATTTTAGGCTGGGACTCATATCGTCTTCTCTAATTTCTATAGGATATGCTACAATTTAAAAGTTTTAAGTCTGAGCGCCATGGACTTGCCTCAGTGCTTTTCCAAACGACTCCAACTCATACGTGACTTTTCGAACTTCCTTCGTAAAATTTTGAGCAAGATTCGTTATTTACTTTGCATTTAACAGCTGTTTTTTTAAATGAAAAACATTAAACATTATTTTTTGCGAAAAAACCGTCAATCAAACCAAGGAAAATCTTGATAAATACTATGGGGACTCAGCACCATCGATTAAAATGTTAAAAAAGTGGTTTACTGATTTTCGTTGTGGTCACACAAGTACAAATGACGCTGAACGTTCTGGACGGCCAATTGAGGTCAATACACCTGAAAATGACGAAAAAATACACGATTTGGTGTTGGCCGATCGAAGAGTAAAAGTGCGTGAGAGTGTTGGTGCCATAGGCATTTCATATGGTGTGTGGTTTCTATTTTAAATGATCAGCTGGATTTAAGAAACCTGTCTGCAAGATGGGTGCCGCGTTTGCTCACAATTGATGACAAATTCGTTTGTAATCGCCATGTTAAAATTCCATGAATTGGGCAACGAATTGGTTCCTTATCCGCAATATTCTCCGGATTTAGCGCCCAGTTACTATTTTCTATTTCCAAACCTAAAGAAATGGCTCGGTGGAAAGAGATTTAGCTCCAACAATGAAATTATTGATCAAACAAATGCCTATTTTATGGACCTAGAAAAAATTTTTTGGAAGGGATACACAAATTGGAGAAACGTTGGACACTGTGTATTGTGCTAAGAGGGATTATGTTGAAAAATAATTTATTTCTTTTTGCAAAACAGTGTTTCATTGAAAAGTCACGGACTTATTGATCCGCCCTCGTACTTAATCCATATAAATTTTACATGTGCTAATGAAATTTGTCATCTTCTTTTTACATTTCATTTCGGTCGGAACAGCGGTGCTTTCGGCGCAAATGTTTGCTCGTCAAATGATCTGAGGCTTGTTGGCGTACACTTTACATTTTAAATAACATCACAAAAAGAAGTCCGTAGTTGTTAAATCTGGAGGTGTGGGTGGCCAATGTTGCCTTTATTTGACAGCACACGTCTAGGGATTTTTTGTTGCAGAAACTGCATTGGTTTTTGATTTGCAGTGTGGCATGGTGCACCATTTTGTTGAAACCAGTAACCGTTATGGTTTCACATCGACAATTTCGCCGTATCTGAAGAAAAATGGCCCAATGAGCGTTTTAGCGCAAAAGCCGGTCCAGACAGTTCCTTTTTGTCATGCAATGGCATTTCCTGGATATCGAGTGTACCGCCACAATTTGCTTCTAAAAATCAGTTTCAGTATTAACCAATCGAGCGACTGATTGGCAATTTTGCCAGCGACGTCGGCCGGTCTGCCAGAAAAATTCTTTAGATTCGGGACGATCTCCCACTGACACGTGCTCAACAAAATTTGACACTATACGACAAATAGTTTTGTCAGACGGTTCTTCTTGCCCACGATATTTTCGATGATATGTACAGCGTCACTATTCAAATTATACTGAATTGACGTTTCAAAAACATATGTTCTTAAGTCAATCGGTTGCACAAATGTCAAAGTTTTATTGAATGACGATTGTTTTTATTTACTATTGTTATAAACTTTTCACTATTTACTATTTACTATTTTTTATTATTAAAATAAAATGAAAACTAAAAATAACATTTAATAAGAGCGGATTGCATTTTCAACGATGATATCATGATATTGCAATAACATTAAAATTAAGTGTATTCTCTTGAGATGAAATTAATATGACAATTGCTTGCTAACATTTTATTGCATGTTAAGACACCGGGTAAAGTAGTGCATCATCAATTCCTTCAATGCCACCTTAAATGTTGGTAATACTTTGTATTAACGAACAACAGTAGACATAAAAGTTTATTAAATAAAAATTGAAAAAAAAAACAGAAACCGTTAAACATGAACTGGCATGATTTGGTATATAGTATTAGGAAAAAAATACAATACCAAAGACCTGATTTGTTGTAAAGGAAATTTATAAAAGAAAATTGAAATACAATCTCTTTATAACCAATACTGTCATTTAAGCAACATTAAGTTTTTTTTTTTTGTGTTTTTCTACCACAAAGTCTCTCAGCTGAAGATCTAACTTTATGATCAAGAAGAGGAGTATGATGGCATGACGGAGCAAGCAACCAGTCAAACAACCAAGATGATGATTTTGTGTTATAATAACCTTTGACATGATGGTGCATAATAATAATATGAAATTAAAAAAAAAAAATAGATGTGATCTTATAGGAAAAAAATTAAAATTTCAAATTCAAATTTAATTTTCAGTTATTTTTATCACTTTGGGAAAAATCTCACCAAGAAATTTAACCAAAAAAATTATTCAGTTTATTACTATATTTTTTTTTGTGGAGGTTTCAAATAAAATTAAAGGAATTTTGTTGTTTTTATGATCTTTCAAGTTTTTTTTTTTTTTATTTTATTTTAAATAAATTATTTTTTCTCCTCTAAAACTTTGTGATTTTATTATGCCATATAATCAAGTTTCACCTTTAACATTTTTTTTCTTACTATTCAGTTTATTTTTATATTTTTTTTTGTTTTAAAATGATTGACAAACCATGAAATTAAAATCTCTTTTGTTCCAAGTTACAGTTAAAAGCAGCCATAGAAGATATTCCAAACGATGATGATACGTATCACTATGATCACCAACTTAAACCAATTTCATCTTCTGGTTAAGAAAAATAAAACTAAAAACGTGGTAAAAAATAATACAATAATAAAAAATAAGTAAAAAAACACATTTTGGTAGGACAAGCCCGACTCTACTCCATAGTACAAGACTTTGGTCATATTCTGGTAAAGAAACCGAATTCCGTAAAGGAGTATGTCCTTATTATAGGGGCTGGAACATTAATGGTGAAAAAATTTAATGAAATATAAAAAAAAAATATTAAATAATATACCGAGAAAATGGGTTTATGTGGGGAATGGAACCAAATGTGAAATCCAAAGAACAACCTCATATCTTTATTTTTCTAAATAACATTTAAGCCCAATTCCGATATAATCTTTCTATGACAGGGCTCGTCCTTGATCCATCTAATTTTCTTTATATTTGTTAATATCTATTAAAAATTACTTAACTTATAGTGGGAAACTGTACAAATTGGTTAAATTTACTCTGTGTGTGTAAATTTACTCTGCGTATGTAAATTTACTATGTGTGTGTGTAAATCAGTGATCCCCACACACATACATTCACATTTATGTGAATGTATTGATGTATTTCAAATCGTATATAATAAATTAATTTCAGATATATTTTAAGTTTTAAAAAAATAGAAAACGCTAAAACTAAACTAGTTTTCAAAAGAATTCAAACAGAAGCTTTTAATATATGAGTATATATTATTCATAATTAAAAAAGGACAAGTTTTAAAACAAAGAAATAAATAAATGCGTTGGCATAATAAGCACTCAGCTTTGCCGAAGTAATTTTCGGCAAACAAAAAGCCATTCTCCCATTCTACATTAAACATTTTCAGTGTTGTCTAGTACAAGCGACTACACAACCTGGTCATAAAAATAATATAAGATAAAAATGGCAGCCCTGAAGAAAGCAGCAAGCGACTACACAACCTACGCACATGAAGGCTCAAATGAGACTAAATGTTATTATTTAATAAAAATACAAATTATCTTCTCATGCTCTCTTCATTTGCGTGAGAGCATTCGCAAATGTGCGGTTTTTTGGGAATCTCTGGTGTAAATTTACTGTGTTGTGTGCAAAGGAACAAAAATACAGATATTATGTGTAAGCTGGTGTACGTTTAAATTGAATGTGCGTACATATATAATGAAATTTTAGAACTAATTAGCAAATTTACTAAATTTTAGTGTAAAAAGCTTGTTTTGAGAGAATATAAATGAAAGAAAAAGTCCCCAAATCAGCGTTTAAAGTTAAACAGCTTAAACATTTTTGTTTTTTTTTTTCATTAAACAATAAATTTGTTTTTAATATGTGTTTTATCAAATCAACAAAATAAAAATAATTTTAAACACAAAGTGTTTAATGGTAAACACATTAGTCTAGAAATACTTTTTATGTGTATTACCAAAAAAGTTTTAACGCATTTAATATTTATATTTACTAAATTTGCGAAATATTTCCTGAATTTTCTAAAACTTTAACAATTTTATAGGAGTACATTTGCAAGCATTTTTAGAGTGTAGCTAAATCGACTACCAAAGTAATTCTGTGTCGCTTGGTACATTATAAGGGCGGTCTAGTTTCAGTGCAACACAATGGTGTAGGGTATAAAAAAATAATAAATATCAGCATGTCGATGAAGAAGAGTATCATCATGTTATGGTTTTTTTTTTTTTTGAAAATTGTTTACCATTTTCCCCTGGTTTTTACAAATTTATGGTTTCTTACTAGTTGCTGTTTTTATTACTTTTTTTTGTTTATTATTTTCCCTTTTGTAATTGCGGTTTATAAGGTTGAAACACAAATTTTAAGGATTTATTATATGTTTCTCTTCTTTAGGTTGGCTATAAAACAAAAAACCATCAATTGTTATAAGAAATAAAAGCCCCGTTTAATTTGTTCAAAATCCATAAACTTTTATGGCTTTATTAACATTAACACATTTTTGTGGTTGAAAAGGTTTTGAACAAAATAAATAAAAAATAATATTTTAATATGCAACTATTTGGTGTAAATGGTTGCAATTAATACTGTTATCTAAAAGCAGATGCTTTTTAAAAATATACTGAACACATAGGGTATATTAGAGGAGTCCAAAAAAAAAAAAAAAAAAAAGGCCAGATCACGTATTGCTACAGACGGACAAAAATACAATAACAAAGCACGCAATACCGAAACAAAATCCATGCAGTCACTCATTTGCCTTAAAATTTAGAGATATTTTTAGTATTTCATAAAAATGCATCGAAATATTTTGTTCATGTAATTAAAGAATTTTAATAAACTTGGTTTACCAAAATCTTAAATTTATATTTTTTTATGCAAGAAATCGAAAAAAACCCTTACGCCTAAGTTATCTTTCGTTTTTGAGAAAATTGATTTAATATGTTTAAAATTTTCCATAAAAATCTCATTTTACAAATTTTTGAAAAGCCCATTTTTAGTTTAAATACAAAACATTCACCGCCATATTGAAACTATCATTTTGTATTTAAAATTGTTGGGTTACAAATTCGTAATCAATAACCAAAACATATTTACTAATGTGTCTTTAAGATCAAAAGTATAGTTTTATTTAAATCTATGACCGCTATGCTATTTTGGTTTCGCCGTTTTGAATTTTTAATTCTGATCTCAGATTCCATATCAGCATCGTCGAAAACTTCTGAAGTGATTCTTTCTTTTTTATATGACCCCTTTATCGATCAGTCAGCTGTTTTTATAACTTTTTTTCAATGAGCTCGATTGACTGAGGGAGACCTAAATTCAACCCGAAGTTTTGAAATATCTAATCAGATTACCCAATTCAATCCCTTTAATCTTGCATAACTGGTTCAGCGTATGTTTTTCTATGTCTGACGACGATAAGAACTGCACACTGACAAAGGTAGTGACATACAATTTTTTTCCTTCCAGGTATTCCCCAACTGTGACACCTGTGTCATACTAAAGTTTAAACTTCTCCGCATTGCTGACGAAACCTACAATGTCCCGTCAACACACCGGTCAGTGTCGGCATGTTCCTTATACAACGACTAAGGAATCTGGTATAATATAGATCGTACCTATACCGTTCCACCTACCGCTTGTCTTTACAAGACTGTACTAAGATATACCATATTAAATTATGTTTCAACTGAAACCACTGAGCACACATCCACTGCCCTTGTCAGACTGTTAGTTAATTCCCATAAGTCCCTGACCATGCAATTCCCATAAGTTCCTGACCAATGCATCTCACGTGGGTTGATGTTTTCAAGCAAGAGTCCAAAGACATTAGAGCCGCCTGGCTGTGGACGAAAATGTTATTGTTCACGCAGATTCCCCTTTGAAGAAGTGGTCTACAACCTTTCCTAATTGCCCTGGAAAGGAATTTAATCTTAAATCGTCTATCGAAGTCCATTCTCGGAGTGGATTAGTCAGCAGGTCTGCACATATGCGAAAGATCCCAATGTCTCACATGTCCATAGTGTGTTAACTTCCAAGAATCCGAAGCAGACAGGCTCGCACCACTGGCTGCAGGCATTGCCTCAATAAGCAAATCAATCAATCAAGGTGATCCAGTAACACCAGGAGGTATATGCCGAGCGATGCACCCTGTACACATGTAAAACAGATTCGTGCTGACAACCGAATTTGTAGTAACCTAATTTTTCGGTTGTGGCAACAGGAAACCAATTGAGGAGACATGAGTTATTTGACTGTGACAACAGTATTTCGGTTGCCCCAATAACAATTCGGTAGTCTCAACCGAAAAATTTGGTTGCTGCTGCTGAACCATTCGATTGGCGAAAAATTCCGTTGTAAGAATCTTTTTTCTGGGTGTACAGCTGTTCGTGGCCGTTCACAGCACCGTCTTTAGGCCTAACCCCTTTTTACAAGCAAACAACATAATACAAGTGTAAAGCCACCGTATATATTTTCACCCTGTTTTCGGTGTTAAGTTTCCATGAGAGTTTCGCATTAACGATGTTGACCAAATATCTTGCACTACTAGATAAAGAGAGCTCGCAGCCCTGCAACAGCGGATATTTGAAGCCTGCAACCTTGGTATTCGTAATGAAAAGTACCAGAAGCCAAGAGTATCCAAAGTGTTGGGCACCACATCCAGAAGCAAACCTGATGGCAACATCACTGCTTCGTTCGCACAGGCAACAACCTTTATCGCAAGTTCGTCGAGCTCCACGAGTACCGAGGTGATAACCAAAAGCCATAGCAGTGGAGATATCACCCCACTGTAAGGTATTCCGTGTTCAACACATCTTGACAACAGAGTTGACAATCTTGTTGTCCAACATGGTCACTGCGAAAACTCTCAACATTACTGGGTTCGTGAGTAAAAAATATCAGAGATTGATTGGACTTCAGCCTTTAGCAATCTCGTGACCCCTATTATCAACTTTAGGAATGACGACCACATTTACCCTTCCGCACCTAAGTGGAACATGTTTGACGGAAAGACTTTATATTTAAGTAAGCCAAAGTCAGCCGGTCGCAAGCCCAGAAAAAATGGTGGGAGTTCGAGGTAAAGAAGTGGTCCAATTCTCAATAAAATTCAAACCTACTTGGATACCCAGCAAAACCACATATTACCAAATAATGGGTAAAGTAATGTATATAAATAGGGGCCGTTGGATTACTTTACACCTTACTTCATTGATGAATTTTACAGGCGATGAGCCTCAAAGTACTTACTTATATGTTTACGAGAATGGAAAAAGTGATGTGTCTAAAAATATTTCTCTTTTTTAAAAAAGAGAAATTTTTTAAAAAAAAAATTATTACAAATATTTTATTTAAAATATTTGTAATTAAAAATAATGTGGTCAAGATGGGAATCGAACCAGGGAAATCTGGTTGCCAGCCAAGAACTCTATTTCAAAAATATTTCAATTATTACTTTACATTTATAAATCATATATTACGTAATCAATAATCAGTAACTTATTACTTTATGCTTGCAAATAATGAAAAAGGTAACGAGCTTTTATTACAAGGTAACGCATGAGAATATCGCACCCATTACCAAAGTTTTGCTGGGTATGACTCGGTTGCGATTATTCTTTTTCGACCAAACCTAATAGGCTTAATAGCCTAATGTATACATTTGGAATAGGAAAGTTAAAAATATCACTTTTAAGTAATTTATTTTCCAGATACGGTTGTTTAAAAATGTTTGTATATCTAGTCAAAAGGCCTTAAAGTATAAGAGCAGCATACGCTTAAAGGACATTCTGTTAATTGACATTTGACTTGACCGTTTATATTATACATTTGTAACAAAATTTATGAACTTCTAAAAACAAATGTTAAAGTTAAGGCATCTTTCCGTACATTTTTGAAAAGAGAAAATCGGCACTAAAACCACAATTCTTGAGACTGGTATAATTGAGCAAAAAGACCATACTTTTCATTTTTTAAAATTTTAGAAATTCATTGGCGCCTGAGCAGGGACAAAACTCTCACAATAATATATGTTGCATTATTTCTCTAGCTTTAAGTTTATTAAAAAAAGCAATTAGGATTTGTTAAACCTAGTTTTTTATAATTAAAATATGTTATTTTTATATTAAACATAGTTTTTTTCCCCAATAAGGAGAAAGTATGTTAAAAGATATTTAGCCCAAATAATAATACTAGGATAGCGATATGTAAGATGTTCATAGAAATAAATTTTCTTTTTAAATATATATCTTACATGTGGCAACAATAAATTGTAGGCGTTGTTCAATATACAAAACTTTCTAATAATAATTCTTTTTAATATAAAAAATAGTATACAAAAATTGTAATCTAAAGTAATTTGTAAAAAAAAAAAAAAATAAAAAATACAAGACACTTTATGATTGCCTACCAATAACTGATAGTATTGAAATGATGTAGAAAAAAATACTACGTAAATAAAATTATAGACAACAAAAAATATTAAAGAAGTAATTTTAAGTGGCATATGCTACAAATTTCTAATCAATTCATCAACTATAAAAACTCTATAACAAAAAAAATATATATATAAAAATACAACAAATTGAAAGAAACAATAAATTGTCGTTTCCGAAGGAAAAGAGTTTTGGCTAGAAGACTGTAGTAATAAACATGCATTAGTTTTTTTTTTTTTTAATAAAAAGTTAACATTTTAATCGAGATGATCTTGAATTAGTTTTTCCATACCAAACAAACAAGAAAAAAAAACAATCATAGTATAAAGTAGAGATTATTAACCCTTTAAAAACAATAAGATGAATTTTCAAAGAAGGTATTAATAAAGCTAAATAAAATCTCTGTTTTGGCACCAATTAAAGCTCCTAGCTGAAACGTTATGTAAATCTAAAACATAGTTAAGCTTTAAGTTAAAATCAAAGCCGAATTGCACAAATTTTTGTATTCCTAATAAAAGCTATTCTATAGTTTACTTTAATACTACATCATAAGTTTAAACAAAAGCTCTTTTTGAAAAATAAGCTTAAGACCCAACTACAATTGGATTAAGTGACTTAAGCTAGGTATCGGTACAAATCTAAAGTCACTTAATACAATTGTAGTTAGGGCCTTTAGTCTTAGAAAAAAACACTATGTAGTAATACTAATAAATCAAAATTCTTTAGTCCAAATACATAAAAGCTCTTTTTTAGGTAAAAAGGAACTACAATTGTGGTAGTACTTCGCTATTTGCGAATCAAAGAGAAGAAAAAATTTTTATTGCAAATTTTTGAGGATAAATATTACTGTAGTACAAAAAAAAAGCTCAATTATAAATATTTTGTAGTCTAAAAAAAGCTAGTTTTATAAGCTCGAATTGTAGGAAATTTAATGTTTCATCGTAGATATTTTTATAGTCTAAATAAAAGATCTTTTAATAGCATTGACAAAAGCTAAATAGTATTTAAATTTGTGGTTAAAATTAAATGTTCTTCAAAGGTCTTTTTGTAGTCAAATTAAAAGCTCTAAGTATTTAGGTCGGCAAAAGGCTATGTTTTTAATAAAAATGAAAAGCTACAACTTTTTATAGCGTCGACAAAGGCTAAGTATTTAAATTTGTAGAACAACTTATTAAATTAAATATTTATGCCAAATAAAAGCTACAATTATTAAGATCAACAAAATGCTCCGTTTTAAGAAAAAGAGAAAAAGTAAAATTTTTTAATTGAAATAAAAGCTTTTTTTTTATTCTAAATAAAAGCTCCATTTTTAAGTAGAGCAAAAGTTATTTATGACAAGCTCTGATAAGACTAAATATCATTTAAAATGAACTAGTTTGAAAATCTCGAAGTTTTTGTAACAATTTTTATATAAAAAACATGTTCTAATAGGAACATCCTTAAGACGAACCCTCGATATTTTGACATATACTAAATTGATTATTAATTTTATTCTTAAATATATCGCAAAAGAAACAACTATTGAAAGAATTTGTACAACTTTTAAAATCCTTTTTAAAAACGTTAAATATTTTATGGATAATTTAAATTGGTTAAACAAATTTTACCCCGGTTATTATGAACCTTGCTTATAAGGAACTAATTTTCGGAAATCTGTTTGAAGTATAACTAAAAAGCTCAACATTTTTAGTTAAAATAAAATTCTCTCATTTAGTAAAAACAAAAAGTAACGTGATTTTTTTTAATCAAAATAAATTCTAATTTTTTGTTAAAACTAAAGCTCAACTCTTGGTAATTCTGTTGCTCAAATAAAAGCTTAAAGGTGAACATGTTTGTAGTAAAAAAGTTCTATGTATTTATAGTTTAAATTAAGGGTGCCCAAGCCATATGAGCTTGATGCTCATTTTTTTTTTGTAAAAGCGCTAAGCTATAGGCTGTGTGTTTTAATACACATAGAGCACTCAGCAATAGCAATACGAAACACACAAACAGCTTTGTGTTTTTTGTCGTTCTTCGCTGTATACTCGCAAGTGCAAAGCAACAACACTTTCGTATGCTTTGCTGGTAAACATTGACGACAGCGATCATCAATGTAGATTTTGTTTTTGTTTAACGTATGATATGAAATATTTTTTTTCTTTGTATGTATTGGTTTAAACAATAAAAAATACTGAATCAAAATTAGTTTTTCTTTTAATGTATTGGTGTTTGCTCTTACATAAGGAACTTTTTGGCACCGCTGGTTTAAATAAAAGATCCTTTATATTTATATCGTAAGCCTTTTTGTAGTTTAAAAAGTATAATTGTAGGTATTTTGCAGTCTACTTAAAAGCTCTTTTGTATTCCTAATGCTTAAATTTGCATTATAAAGGTCTTTTTAGTCCAAATAAAAACTTATTTTGATGTCGAGCCGAAAACAATTTCCATGGTTCGATCAAAGCTCAATAATAAATAAATTTTTTTGCAACAATTAAAGCTCAAATGTAGATCTTTTATTGCTAAAAAATAAAAGCTCATCGCAAACTTCAAAAAAAAAAAAAAATTCTCCTCTTAATAGCGTTACTCCCACAAATGGGTTAATTTCAGTAGTTTGATGGTTAGTAAGTTTAATGTTATTTTTTTTTTTAGTTTTTCTTCTATTTATGGTTTGTTTGATTTTATTTTGATGATACATTTTAAGGTGCGGTATTAATGTTTAAAATGTTTGTATATCTAATATTTTAACATTTACAACTATGTTTTTCCATTCATTCATTCATTTATTGTTTGTTGGCTTGGTTAAAGTTAAAAACCAATGAAGCTTTTTATTAGCTTTTGTGTTCATGCAACATACTTTATAATATTTTTTTTTTATTATTATTATTTTAAGGGGATCTTTTGTATCTTTTTGAATGTGTTTTATATTTGACTAGCTGACCCGGCAAACGTTGTTCTGCCTAGGAATAGGATTACATTATTATCTAGGTAGCTCGCACAAAGTTTGAATATTCTCACAATAATAGTACCCCAGATATGCAATAATAAATTTGTACTTCGTATGGGAGGTGCCACGCCCATTGCTTGGATCCCCCATATTTTTTGGAAGATTATGAATATTATTATCAAAGAAGCTCACACAAAGTTTGAAGACTCCCACTTTAATAGTACCCCAGATATGCAATAATGAATGTTTTCTTCGTATGGGAGGTGCCACGCCCATTGCTTGGATGGCACTCATTTTTTTGGGAGATTATGAGTATTATTATAAAAAAAGCTCACACAAAGTTTGAAGACTCCCACTGTAACAGTACTCCAGATATACAAAAATACATTTTTACTTCGTATGGGAGGTGCCACGCCCATTGTACCCATATAGGTCAATTGTGAATCTAAACCATTCAGGGATCAAATAAAACAGACACAACAAATTTCATCGAAATCGGCCCAGCCGTTAAGGAGGAGTGCAGTCACTAACACACGTACAGGAGAATTATATATATAAAGATAAAACTGTTAGAAAAACTAAATTTATGCAGTTAAGAGATAAAATTATATGCTATATTTCTTAAATATTATTAATGATTTTTTTTATCTTCTGTTTTTTTTTTATAAAAATGTATTAACTTTACAACAAACTTGGCCCTGGATTTTTGTTAAATATTTCTTTAAGAAACTAATTTTTAACTTAAAAGGAGAATATTTTTGTTAAAACGTGGGTGGCATTTGAGAAATGGGTTTGTTCCTTTTATTTGAAAGAAGTTACATTGTTATTTCTTCTTTATGTGTTTTTGTTTGTAATGCGGGTGCGCAGCAGCAGCTTTTCCTTTGTGAGTGTTTGAATATGATTTTTTTTGTACAACTTTGTGTAATTTAACACTTTCTCTTGTCATATTTTTTGTGGCCGTTTTTTTTTTTTTTTTTTTTTTTTTTGTTGTCTCATTTTCAAATTATACATTGTTTGGTTTGAGATTAGCATTTTTCAATAACAAATAAACTCATCAATTTTTTTGTTTTGTTATTTTGAAATTTTAATAAACACGCAATAATTTATTTTGGATATTGGTTTTAAGCTAACATGAAAAAGTTTTTTTTTTTTGTTTTTAATTATATTGCAACATGCATGCATGATATTCATGCCTGAATATCATCGTGTATGTAGATGATTGCAATTCATAAACAGTGGGAGGTATAAAAACTGTGTTCATTATATATAATTTTGAAAAGTGTTTAGAGAAAAATGTACTTTTAAAAAAAAATTATCATAATAAAGCTTAAGATATATGCGATTATATTTGTCCTTAAGTTATATTTAATGATTTTGTAAAAATTAAATTATAGTTGAACTAAGCTTAAACTAAAGGAACTTAGGCATACATATTGCCAAAGTGTTTGATAGTCCCTGATTATTTTTTTTTAATTCGTTTTAAAACTCAATTGTTGGTCCAACCACAAAGCTCACTCATATACAGTGTACATCAAAAGTCATGGTACAAAAGTCACTTGTACACTCAGAATATTATGTAGTTAACTGTTTGTAGTTTAATAAAAAGTTTTCCGTTCCATTTAAAAATAAAAGAACATGCATTTATTTTTCAAAGAAATATCTATTTAAACTTTTTTATACATTTATTCGATTTTTTTCAGGTTCATTTATTTCATTCAATTGTTTAAAATTTAATAAAAATTTACCCACAAAACGGATATTTTTGGTTTATTTGTGTCCGTAACAGTTATTAAAAATTTAAATTTTGTTTGCTGTCTGTTAAAAAAAATGCAGAAAATTTCAATTTATTTTTTTATTTAAATTGGTTGTATATATACAAAACTTTTCAATACAAATTACAAGAACTTCATAAACACACATACATACACAAACACATTCATACAAAAGGTGTCTATAGCTACAGGTTGGTTGTTCCTGCTCTCACCAAGATATGACACTGCTAGCTCCAAACTTTTTTTTCTAAAGTTGGTATAACTGTCCTGAGAACACATGCAAAGTTGCAAGTCATTCTGTCAATTCTTTCTTTGTTTACAAGCCATTTGAAGTTGACGTGTCACTTTTTCTACTATGGAAAAAATTGAATATCGTGCAGTCATTAGATTCTTTGTTTTGAATGGTTTAAAAGCAAAGGAAATTTATGAACAATTGTTAGAAGTGTATAAGGAGTCCTCACCTTCAAAACGCACCTTTGAATTTTGGGCTGCAACCACAGCATAATTTGAAGCGTTTTAAGCCGAATAAAACCGACTTCTTGCATCGTTTCATAACTATGGATGAGACTTGGATCTACCAAAATGATCCTAAATTGAAACCAGAACGTTTACAGTGGACTGAAGCTGGTTGTTCAGCTCCAAAGCAGGTGAAGTCACAACGATCAGCAAAGAAGGTTATGGCATCAGTTTTTTGGGATGCAAAAGGAATTTCGTTGATTGATTATCTTCAGAAAGGTAAAACAATCAACTCTGAATATTATTGCAGCCTTTTGGATCAGCTGGATGAAAAAATTTGTAAGAAAAGGCCTGGTTTAAGGAAGAAAAAAATCATTTTCCATCAAGACAATGCACCTGCTCACAAAAGTGTTTTGACGATGGCTAAATTCAAAGAATTAAAGTACGAATTGCTTGAACATCCACCGTATTCACCAGATTTGGCTCCCAGTGACTACTATCTCTTCAGAAATCTCAAACAATTCCTTCGTGGAAAGCATTTTTCGTCGAATGAAGAGGCCATACCAGCCGTAGACGGTTATTTTGTAGAGCTTCCGGAAAACAATTATAAGGATAGGATAAAATTATTGGAATATCATTGGAACAAGTGTATTGAGCTTCTAGGAGATTTATTGCATAAAAAAATATATTTCGTAACAAAAACAGTATTCTTTCATTTCGAGCGCCGGAACTTTTCAACCAACCTCTACATATGCATACATACATTTTGTATTGTACGAGTATATTAAAAAAACAAAAAATACAAAAACGGAAACAATTTCAAATAAATGAAAAAAAAAACATTTATTTTTTAAGGAATTGGTAGGTAAAATTTTGACATTTATTTTAACTGATTATATCATTTGTTTCTTACGGATGTGTCAGTTGATTAATCAACATTTAAAACTAAATAACAAATGGCATTTAATTTAAATGAAAATTAAGTAGACCGGGTTTTAAATGAAATATCATTTCTTTTAAATGATATTTTCAGGTATTTTAACTTACAAACTTTTTTTTAAGGGGATACTACCGAATATCCAAAAAATATTTCAATTGTTTAACTCAATCAAACATATAAAAATTGTAGATGAATATAAATAAGTCCATATTTAAGCACAGCATAAGTCGTGGTACCACTAGTCATAATCGGTCTTTTATTCATTTATTTATTTATTTTATTAAACATATAATTACAAATTATATCGTAATACGCTAACCGAGCACTAGCAACGAAGGCTATCGGCTCGTTGTAGCGAAAACAGACCAGAGCCTCTGGTGGGAATCGAACCCACGACCCCCGCACTGATAAGCTAGTACGGTACCAACTAGCCTACTGGGGCGATCTAATCGGTTTCATATTTGATTTACCCTGTTAAATTTTACTGCAAAACTGTTGGGTTCCCTTAGACCTTTATTGATTTCTTTTTAAAACCGTAATGATACTTTCCAAATTTCCAAGGAGCATTTGTTAATATCGAGAAAAGAGTTAGCAATAGAAAAACGAAAAATAACAATTAATAGCGACGAAATGAGTAAATCATACACCGAAACTGCTAAAATTATAAATAGGAACAAAGAATAGAAATTAAGCTATCGACGGAAAATTTAAGACCCATTTTTTGAGGTGGAAAATATTTGAGGTGTACAAAATATTATTAATTTCTAGGCGATTGGTGAAAAAATATGGGAAAATATATTATATACCAGTCGCTACTATGAAACTGTACTAAAATACACCAATTTGTATGGAAAATTTAGAGGTATCTTCACATATTCACCCATAACTTTTTAACCGCTGGACCGATTTTGCTCATTTTCAATATCAAACTGCTCGGAAGGATGTACAATAATCTGGGTAAAAATAGGCCCCCCTCTAGCGTCTTCGCGTCGTGATCGCTATTTCAACAGACAGACGGACAGACGAACATACAGCCGGACATCGCTAAATCGACTTAAAATTGCATTAGGATCACGAATATATATACTTTATGGGGTCTTAGACCTATATTACAACATGTTACAAATGGAATGACAAACTGATATATACCCTCACCATATATGGTGGAGGGTATAAAAATAGTTTTGACTGTATGGGGGATCAAATATACGAAAACAACACAAAAAAAGTTTGAGCCCTCAATGCAGACATGGTTGATTGAAGTTTTACAACTAAAGGCATATATGTACGACTAAGTATTAGGTAAAGCAACCCAGTTAAAAAATTATAAAATTTTATTAAAGTTTTGTTATTTTTTTTCAGGGGCACCATGATCTTTGCTGTAGAAAAATATGAAGTTGGGGAATATGACCGATAGACGATATACCGATGCTCAGAAAACCATACCTCAGCGAGCCCAGCATCGAACATACCACCACAGAGGAAACAGATTCATTGTATCACCCGAATTTCTTGCTAACTTAGTGACAAATATATTTCTGACCCAATTAAAATATATTTTTTTTTATCACATATATCTTGCGACAAACAAATATATATATAGGTGTATTCAACTAAAGCGTTATGTTGGAAAAAAAAAATTTTGCCACAATAAATCTGTTTTCTCTGCGACAGAATAAAACACACTTAAGCTCCGCTACGCCAAAAAGCTTTATTCAGCGAAGCCATCTTCAGACATACCACAGAGTAGAAAACCCATAAGACAACAAAGAAATCCTTTAAAAAATGTCTTAATGTATATGTGGAATATGACCCAAACAATGTTAGCCAGAGGGTCAATTGTAGTTCTGTGAAACGGTGAAATTAAAAGATTTTTCAGATTTTCATAATACTTTTGATTCCCGTTCAATGAAAAAATGAAAGCAAATGTCAAAATATTTTCATGTGAAAAAAAGGGGAATGAAACACTGGCGATTCTTGTTTTGTGAAACAGAATTTTTAATAAATTTTTTAGAGGAAAATGTTGACGTTGCAAACGATAAGTATGAAGTTTTATTAATAATTATAAAAAAATCATTAATAATGGATTTCTAGATTTGTGATCAAACCAAATAAAGTGCAATAAAGCAAGCTGAACAAAGAAGCGACTGATAAACTATCTTGTCCCACACTTCGTTGAAGCTTCCAGTTGCAAAAAACGCAGAGCACTGTAACATCGAATTTGGCAAAAATGGTATTAATTATTTTATTAACTCCTCAATACTCAATACTTTAGGAAATCAATATAAATCCATAAAATGTTCGTTAGTTGTCATTTCGAATAGATTTAAGTGAAGTGTGCGTCTCATCACTCTTAAAAAATTTCTATTAAATATGAAATTATATTTATTACAATAAAAAACTGTCAATAGCATATTATTAACTTTTTATCTTCCAATTTCTTTGCGATAACTCAAATAAAATTATAAATCCCGACATATTTTGTGTATTATTCTTTGTGGTTTGACATTTGTTTATAAATTTTCTTAGCATAGTTGCAAAAGTTTCATAGCAACATATGAAATGAAACATTTTTTTAGAAATAAAAACAAGAATCAGAAAATAAGTATTTGTGAAAAATAAAGTTAAAAGTACTAATAAAAACTAAAATGAAAAGTTTTTTTTTCCACTTGGATTTATCACTGAACGAGAATTGACCCCCAGAGTTCTGATCTCTGTTTAAAAAAATAAACTAGAATTTAGAAAAATTAACTTATCTAGAGAAAAAATTGAAATGAAAACGGCGCCAAAGATAATTTTTACCATTATTTAATAAAATTTTCGTTGAAATTAAGAAATAAATTTTACTTAAAATTTGGTAAAAATTTCTAAATTATAGAAAAATTTTACAACTGAGAAGTAAATTTTTATTATAAAACAGTAAAATTTCCTCCTTATTAGTTCATATATCATCTAACATTTTACTGTTAGTTAGGAAGTGTTTCCTTGGTTTTGAGAAAAATTTTATTTGAGTTCATTAGATATTTTTTTACCAAAACTGCCTAAAAATGAGAATATATTATTTAACCTCAAGTTATTTATTTATTTATTTATTTATTTATTTATTTATTTATTTATTTATTTATTTTTTTATTTATTTATTTATTTATTTATTTATTTATTTATTTATTTATTTATTTATTTATTTATTTATTTATTTATTTATTAATTTAATAATTTATTTATTTATTTATTTATTTATTTTATTTATTAATCATATAATTACAAATTATATGTTAATACCCTAACCGAGCACTAGCAACAAAGGCCTTAGGCTCGTTGTAGCGAAAACAGACCAGAGCCTCTGGTGGGAATTGAACCCATGACCCCCGCACTGATAAGCTAGCACACTACCAACTAGCCTACCGGGGCGCTAACATCAAGTTAAATAGCACTTCTTTTAAGTAAAAATTATCCTTATCCTGCTTCTATGGTAAAGGTACTTTACACTTATTGAGAAGGTATTTCCCACTTTCGGAGGACTTCCGCTTTGTGAGGACACTGCTCTTTACAAGCTTTTTGCTATACAATTTTGTCTTAAAACTAAATTGAATTATACTTAATTCATGTATTTAACATATAAATTAAATTTCATTAGCAAAAGGGTAAACAAATTAAAAAAAAAATTAACTGCAGGATATCTTGAAACGTAAAAAATTGTGATAGTCAGATCCTTTTCGTAGTTTATTAATGGTTCTGCTTGAGAGAACTACAAAAAGGGACGCCTTAAGTGACACACGGCATCTATGGCTAAGAAACACTGTGGGTCCTTTGTCTTCTTAAATTAACTAATTTAAGGAAATTGTTGCAAAAATACAAAATATCACAGTTACATTTCTTGTTATTATTGGAAAATGGAAAAATGACATAAGTTCATTTTATGGGATTTTTAGCTTGAACTTTATTTGACATATAAAAATTTAAACTTTTTTTATTATTAAGTGAAAAAAAATAGTTCGAAATATATAAAGTTTAATAAGCGCTACGTCAATTATAGGAAAGCCATTATGCCGTAATGTATAAAATGTGCTTGCGATATTTTGTATTGTAGTCAGCAAACAAAATTATTACATACAAGCGCAAATTCGAAGTTTTTCACCTTTTGCTAACAAAATTTAAAAAAAAAATTCTAACTACTTTAAGTTCAATGTTAAAGACTGTTTAGGTTCGAGATGGGCATGTGAGCTATTTTTGAATCACGCACCAAAAATTACAATCATGTACGATCATTTTTTTAAATGGTTACTTTAATTTGTTTCCTTTAATAATATTTTTTCTTGGAAATTAGAAAAACTAACTAGTTTGTTTTTAATTTATTGATTTTTTTTATGAAATAGAATATTGAATATAATTTAAACGTTTTCCAACAAAAAAATCCTATACCAAACTTTATTATTTTTTTAAAAATTAGAAAACTTTTACTTGAAAAAACGAATATTTTATTAAAATTTTTAAAATTTATCTGAACTAAGTTGCATGAAAATTTTCCTTAGAAATAGTTCATCAGTTTCTAAAATCAAGTAAATTTTTATTATTACATGGGAAAAAATTTAATACTTTTTGTTTTTAATTGCCTGAAATAATTTTTAGAAAACAATTCTTCAAAATTAGAAAGTGATATACATAAAAACTGAATTTGGAAATGGCTTTCTAAAATTTAGTTAATTTCACTACTCGCGAACAAAAAAGTACTTTCTTGATTTAAGTTGGACACATTTTTTGAACTAAATTATTATGTCCTCAAATGTTTTTTTTTTTTTGAACTAAACTTAATTTTATTACATTTGAGTATGCAATTTTCTTAAAACTAAGATGTTTTTTCATAAAATTAATAAATTTTTATTTAATTGACTTGTTTTTTTTTTTCTTAAATCAAGAAATATTACTTAGGAAATATATGAACTATTTCTGAGTATACAAACTATTACGTTTTTCCTTAAACTTAAGAATTTTTATAAGTTTTAATAAAATTTTACTTAAATTGAGTATAATTTATAAACTATTTTGAACGAAATTTTTGATTACATTTTAGTTTACGTCTTTTTTTTATTTGAGTGTGTTTACAAACACATACAAAAACACATTTTTTTTTTAGTTCGTTCTTTTTAATTTTCCATGATTTCGGAAGGTCCTCAAAATAAACTTCTGTTGCAGAGATGACCTCCTAATTTGACTAGAATATTATTCGGCCGAGCATTTTCTTTAAATTTGGAAACAGGAAAAAGTCGCTGGCAGCCAAATCTGAAGAATAAGACTGATGCTGAAAAAATTCAATCCTCAACTAGTGTATTTTTTTTTTGAGCCAAAAAAACTACGTGTGCCCTAAATATTTCTATTCTACAACATATTCAAAAATCATTAAGATCTGCGAGACTGCTTCGGGAGACCTCCCTTGTAAGCTAAAATTTGTATGGTTCCTATTTATAGAATGTTCGTTTATTGAAAATACCACTAATGATTCTCATAGAGTTTAGAAAACTTTTTTCTATTAAGAAGCGTATAAATTACTAAATATCTATTATTTACAAACTCTTGGTTTACTAATCGACATGTATAAATTAAAACAACTTGGAGATTTGGTTACAAAAATCAATATTTTAACAACAAAAATTAAAAAAAAAAACTCATATTACATACATGTGGGGCCTGTTGTTGCATGATCAATATAATACTTGAGGCAATTTTATGTGTTTCAAACCAACAAATAAAAAATAGTTGTTAAAATGCTGAACAATCAAATCAATTTGTATAAAATAAATGATAAAAAAAAAGAAGTACACATACATGTATTTTTTTTTTAATGTTTTAAATGATAAATTTAAAAACATATATTACGCAAGTTAAAGATTACAAAATGGGTATTTTTTTTTTTTAAACTAAAAAACACTATAAAGGTGTGGGTTTTACATTTAAGTTCCCCTTTAATTAACAAACAATAATATTAAGGTTTGTTTTAATTAACAAAGAAAACAAAAAACTCAAAAGATCACTTAGAACCACAAATTAAAATTTGATTGCCTACAATTATCTTAATCAGGTTATAAAGTCATGAGGAGCGAAAAATATTTTATTTAATTCAATGGTTTAATAATTCACGGTTTGTTTTTATAAATTAATTTATTTCCTGTCTTAATTGTTTTAAAGCAAAATAAAAAATAAATATTTTTCTACAGGGTGGCGCAAAAACCATCAGCTGATTTTCCATCGTTATAATTTTTGTATAAAGAAAAAACTCAATTGGTTTTAAACTGATTATATTTATTCGCACTTATAAATTTTCTTTCAATTTATTGCGAAAAATTATGCCCATCAAATGGTTGCCGTCGGCGTTGATACAAATTTGGGATAATTTGATTACATTGTGGACCTAGATGTCAACCAAATTCAATCGCGGTCACCGTCCATCTTAATATTGTAACCGTTGGCTCCTTCGAAAAAATAAGGTTAAAACATCTTTTCCCAAGTAACTGCATACCACACGGTGACTTTTAGATGGTGCACAATGAATTATGCGTGCATTTTTCGTCCACCAGAACCGAGAATTTTCTTTATTGATGTGGCCGCTAAGATAAAAGTGAGCCTCGCCGCTCATAATAAATTATGGTGGAGTATCATCACTTCGTTGATAAGTTTCAAAATTTTACATTATATGCATATAGCGATTCATTGAAATTGACAATAAATTTCGCACATGTCTACATCACTTATGTCAAACTCAAACTGGCATACGACGCCATTTGCTAAAATGGCAGCACTTTCCAATGGGGTGATACTTATTGCCCCAGCTGGTAGTAGTGTATTGAGAACTATGTTTTGTCTTAGTATTTATAAATTAGTCAACTGTGAAATGATAAAACTATATATATTTTTTTTTTTTCAATAAAAAACTCACCAGTAGTTTTGTATTGCAAATACAAGTATGTTGTTTTTTTTTCCTATTCAGACTTGTGTTTTTTACCTAGTGGTTTCTAAAAGTTTCAATCACGATTTTGAAAGGTTTTTTTTTTTTGTTATTTTTTATTTTCTTGCTATTGATTTACAATTGTAGTTTCTGTGTATTTTACATAATAATTGAAATAATTGTTAACAAAAACCAGAAACTTGTCATGAAAAACAAAAAACTTAAGCAAAAAAAAATATCATTAAATCTTTGAAAAGACGGAGAACTACTTGGTCAATAAAAGATTAAAGTGGAGCCTGGGCAGGGACTTTTTGGAAAAACAATAGAATTTTTAAATTTTAGCTAGAATTTAATCTCAAAAAAAAAAAACTATATTACACAAATTATCCAATTAATTAATTTAAGTAATTTTACTAATTTTTTAACCCAAAATTAATATTGATAGGCACCACATTGGGTGCCATTATTTGTTATGTTAGATAATTTATATATTTTTTGTAAAAATATCTCTCTAAATAATGAAACAAAATTGTAAAAATCATTATTAATGTAACAATTTTTATTTTTTTTTTTTGATAATAATGAATAACGACAAGACGTCGCTAGACAAATAAATGACTACAGTTATTTTGTTTTTGTATTGCATGTATTTTATTATTGTATTTTCGTTCCGTCTGAAGAAAAATGGCATCTAGAAAAATCACCTAATATTTTAAAATATCGATCGTCCTGTAAACTCCTTATGTTAACTTTTATCACTGTTTCATGTATTGTATAGACAAATTTCTCTATTGTCTGCGTTTAATTGTTTTCAACAACCCCTCAACCAATTCCTGTCATTTTTAAATCCCATTTTGTAATAAAATAAAAATGTTTACTAAAGCCCTTAATAACCACTTGGTGGTTTCCTGTCATTGAAAATTGCGTAAAATTTCTATTGTTTTTCTCAAAACCGAAAAACAACAATCATAAAATTGTGTTGCATAAAAAAAGGAAAATTATTGGGTGTTTTTGTTTTTCTTTTCTATTGAATAACATTTTTCCAATGTTCCAATTCGTTGATTTTCCGCTTAAGTAACGCATAATTTTAGACTATATGCTTTTTTTTTTTGTTAATACTACAATCGCCATGTTTTGTATTATTGTTTGGTTTTTTTTTTTTCGTATAACAATAAAATGCATGAATTTTCTTTTATAATCATTTTCAATGATTACTGCTGCTGTTTTTGTGTTTTTATAAATGGTTAATGATGATGAATGAAAAATACTTATTTTTATTTATGTGGTAAAAACGCACAAAACTAACTAACCAGTTAATGTAAAAACTACAGACCACCTTTTTTGCTCCTGCTACCGCTATTAATGCCGCTGGTATGCACATTAAAGTGCGTGCATTGGTAGTGGAAATTTGTAGTTTAAATTCAAACGCATTTATTTATGTTGTGCCTTATTTACCTTTTATGGGGTGTTGGTGGTTGTTGTTGGTGTTTTAACCATATTTGTTATTAATGATATTATGGTAATTGCCATGGCCAATTTTTCTTTTGAGCTTTTTGTTGTATTTGTTCGTTTTGAATATATTTAATATCTATGTATCTGCTTGTTTATATTTTATAAACTGCCACTATTATGTTGGTAATTCATCATGGTCAAGTAAATTTAAGTGTTAAATTTTATTTGAAATATGACATGTGTATTTTTACAGGTAAGGTTTTAATGGTAATTTATTAAAAGTTTTATTAAAAATTACATTAATTTAAATGTATTGTGAAATAGAAAAAAATTCCATAAAATATGTACTATAAATAAATATTTTTCTTTATATTACCACGAAATTTGTCAACAACATTTAGTCCTCTATATTTAAGAATTTTTCGGTAGGAAAAAGTTATAAAAAACTTATAGATTTTCTGTAATAAAAAAAAAAAATACTTGGAATCAGTGAATTTTTCTATAGGAAAATATCAAGAATTGAGAATATTTCCTTAGGAAATATTCCTCCAGACGACTTTTCTATAAAAAATAGTTATCAGATTCTCAGAATTTTTCCATATGACAAAGTTTTTTCTAAAGAAAAAAAATTAGATTCGGAGAATTTTTCCATTAAAAAAAGTCCTTAAAATTAATAGATTTTTCTATAGAAAAAAGTTGTCAGAATCTGAGAATTTTTCTATAAGTATACATAGAGAAAACAGAGTCATCATGGCAAGCGAATTTCTTCACTTAAAAAAGTTTTTAAATTAAAATAACAGAAAATGTCATTTACAATAAATGATATTTCATTTAAAAACCGGTCTACTTAATTATACCCTCCACCATATATGGTGAGGGTATATATCAGTTTGTCATTCCGTTTGTAATATGTCGAAATATAGGTCTAAGACCCCATAATATATATAATATTCGTGATCCTTATGCAATTTTAAGTGTCCGTCTGTCCGTCTGTCCGTCTGTCTGTTGAAATAGCGATCACGACGCAAAAACGCTAGCGGGGATGCCTATTTTTACTCAGATTATTGTACATCCTCCCGAGCAGTTTGGTATTGAAAATGAGCAAAATCGGTCCAGCGGTTAAAAAGTTATGGGTGAAAATGTGAAGATACCTCTAAATTTTCCATACAAATTGGTGTATTTTAGTACAATTTTATAGTAGCGACTGGTATATAATATATTTTCTCATATTTAATTCACCAATCGCTTAGAAATTAATAATATTTTGTACACCTCAAATATTTTTCACGTCGAAAAATTTTTTTCACCACTAAAATTTTTTTTCACCACAAAAAATTTTTTTCACCTAAAAAAATTTTTCACCTCAAAATTTTTTTCCCGTAAAAAAATTCGTTTCTGCATCCAAAAAAGTTTTTTACCTCAAAAAATTTGTTCACCTCCATAATTTTACTTCAAAAGTTTTTTACATTGTTTGCATCAAAAACAAAAGAGAACATTGGTGAAGGGTATTCAAAGATTCGGCACAGCCGAATTTTAGCCTTTTTTACTTGTTTTCATTTAAATTAAATGCCTTTTGTTATTTATTTTTAAATGTTGATTAAACAACTGACACATCCGTAAGAAACAAATGATATAATCAGTTAAAATGTCAAAATTTTTACCCCTACCAATTCCCTAAAATATAAATGATTTTATCATTTATTTGAAATGATTTCCCATTTTGAATTTTTTGTATTTTTTTTTTTTTAATATACAAAATGTATGCACAGCTATAGACACTTTTTGTGTGAATGTGTTTGTTAATGTATATGTGTTTATAAAGGTCTTGCAATTTCAATTGAAATAATTTTGTATACATATATACAACTAATTTAAATAAAATAAAAAACAAATATAAATTTTTTGAATATATTTTTTTTTTTTTTTTTGGAACAGACAGCAAACAAAATTTAAATTTTTAATAAATGTTACGGACACAAATAAACCACAAATTTCCGTTTTGTGGAAAAATTTTTATTAAATTTCAAACAAATGAAAAAAATAAATGAAACTGAAAAAATCGGTAAATGATAGTAAATCATTTCGAATAAATGTATAAAAAAGTTAATATAGATATTTCTTTGAATGGAACGGAAAACTTAATTATTAAACTACATAATATTCTGCGTGTTGCCAACTGAATATATTGGTTGCAGCAACCGAATTATGTAGTTGTCCCTACTAAATGTTTCCTGTTACAATTGAAATATTTGGTTTCAGCCGAAATTCTGTTGCATCACCCGAATTTCGGTTGCGACAAACAAACATATCGGTGGCTTCAACCAAACCATTTGGTTAGCAAGAAATTCGGTCGTTACAATGCCTTCGGAGTCTACGAATCTTTCTCTGGGAAAAAGTTCTAGTTATCTGATAACTATTCTCTAGAAAAGGCCTTTGAATCAGATAATAGAGAAAAACTTTATAAAACAGAAATGATATTTTAAAGAAAAAAGTTCTTAGAAACCGAAATTTGAATAAAAAAAAATTGTTTCTATGAAAAAAATATTCAGATTTTTATAGTATTTTTAAAGTAAAAAATATTTTAAAATATATAAAAAATTTCTAAAGCAATAGGAATATCTTCCCAGTGGTTTATAAAAAAGGTTTCTAGAGGTTTTCCTTTATAAGTATATTTTCATAAAAATTTTGAGTTTTAAAAATCGGTAGATTTTAATTGTATTGGTATAGATATTGGTATTGATTTTTTGTTTGTTTAGGCATTGGTGTCAGTAACGGTATTTTATTCGTAACATCAATTCCGGTATTATTAAATTTGACGTTTTTACAATAAATTATGTGTTGTTGTACACTGAGAAAGTTCATAATTTTTTGCATTAAATCAATGAAGTTTTGCTAAAATTCTTGCATTAAAACTTTTCATTCAAACAATGCAGTGTGTACCTAAATTTTATAAAAAATTTAATTTTCTTTACTAAAAATTGCATAAACTTAATGAATAATTACAAAGCTTTTTCATTAAATTTAAGAAATTTTTTACTCATTAGTGACAAAAGCTTCATTAGTTTAATATAAAATTTCATAAAAACTCATCCAATAAAATTTTCTCTGTGTAAAAAAAAATTTTATTGGTAAATATCCTCAGAATATGTAGGTTTTTCTAAAGGAGAAAGTTTTCTATAGGAAAACGTCTTCACATTCTGAAGGATTTTCCATAGGAAAATGTCTTCAGAATGTGGAAAGTTGTTAAAATTCCAATGGTCTTCTTTAAAAAAAAGTCTTCTAAATTTCTATAGGCAAATCTTCGGAATCTGAATGATATTATATAGGAAAAAGTGTTTAGAAGTGAAAGTTTTTCTTTCGGAAAAAATCTGCAGAAAATAAAAATTTTCTACAGGAAAAAAAGATTTTAGTATCTGAAATATTCTTTATAAAAGGATCTTCAGGTTTTTCTATAGAAAAGCAGTTTTCAGAATTCGAAGTTTTCCCATATTAAGCATTTTCTATAGCAAAAAACTCTTCAGATTCTGGAGCAAAAAGTTTTAAAAATCTCAAAGATTTTCTATGGAAAAAACTCTTTAAAGTGTAAAGATTTTTCTGTAGACAAAAGTTTTCATATTCTGAAGGTTATTCTGTAGGAATAACTTTTCATAGTCTGAAATATTTTCTATAGGAAAAATGTCATTAAAATCAGAAAGTTTTTCTATGTATAGAAAAATGTCTTTAAGTTGAAGTTTTTCATATAGAAAAGTCTGTTAAACCTGACATATTTTTATGAAAATTCTTTAGAATTTGAAGGACACTTTATAGCAAATATACTTCAGAATCTGAATTTTTTTTGTATAGCAAAAAATTTTCATAATCTAAAGGGTTTTTTCTATAAGAAAAAGTATTCATAGTTTAAAGGTGTTTCTGTACGAAAAAGTCTTTAGAATTTGAAGATTTTACAGAACCTGATGGAGTTTCTAGGAAAAAGTAAATTCAATATGGTACAATGAGCAATAATTTATTTTTAAATTTTATTTTCAATATTGTTAATTTTATGATTAACTTTCTCGCTTCTGGATGTTGTAAGTAATGATTCCTGACGAAATATTTCAACTTTTTTAATTAAAAGTTGTACATTATAAAAATATAGCCTAGAAGGTTAGCAGTTTTAAGAATCATAGGGGTTTTTTTGGCGCCCAAGCAATTTGATACAAGTGGTGTCCACGAGTAGGAGAATATGGACTAACTGTAATGCCACTAAAAAATCATTATTAAAGGTAGTGCCCTCATAGAATGCAATGAGAGTAAAACTATTAATGGGTCTGTTTGTTTACAATTCTACTAAAAAATAATACGCCAAAAAAATATTATTTTTTTCAAGTGATATTAAAGAAAATGATATTAAAAGTAGGAAATTTTACTTAAAAACGAATTTAGGAGAAAAAGCTAGTAAAAATTGTAAAAGCAAGCAAGTAAAGAAACAGGTATTATACGCATCGCTTGAGTAGGAGGATGTATAAGGAAACTTCTAATATATCCGGAAAAAAACAATTCATTACAAATGGCACCCATCCAGGGAGATTTTAAAATTTGTGGCGCTTAAGCAGGGTCTGTTAGAAAATTTGTAAAATTGAAATTATTTTAAGCTTAACAAATTTAGTTTAAGCTTAACAAATTTGTTATTTGCCAATTTTCAACTAAACATGCTGCATATAATTTTCCTTGGCATATTCACGGTTATCTTGAACGTATATTTACATTTTATTTTTGTATTTTTAACAAAAGCAAATAGTTAAAATTTTTTGTTAACTATTGTTGTTTTTATAAAACCATACAAGTAAACAAAATAATTCCTATTATTAAGTTTTCATTCATTTTAAATGATAGTTTTGTGCAATGGCATTTTTTACTCCTCATGACGCCCACTGTAATACGCCTTTTAACGGTTAAAATGTATCATTTAATATTTTTTAGTTTGGTTTGGTAAAAAAATTAAAAAAAATAATAAACTAATTTTTCCAATAAAAAATATTACAATATGAAGAAAAATATTAAAAAAGATATTGAACATGAAGTGGTTGTTAGTTAACGCCTGGCATTTAAAAAATACCGCATAGAAAAATTTTTAAAATTTTAAGCTTTATAAATGATTTAGTTTTTAATAAAATACTCTAAGCTTTTGGGTTAAATAAAAGCCAGCCATATAAAAAAAACAAATGTATGTAAATAAAGCGGAAGTTTTAGGTATGTAAATGCAAAAGAAAACAACGATAATGTTGTAAAGGAAGTTTATTAAATTATCAAAAAAAAAAATAATTATTAAATAAAATTTTAATTGAAAATAAAAGGTTTACTGTCATTTGCATAGACATTCTGTTGAATTTTATAAAACACTTAAAAATCAAATTAACATGTAAAACAACAACAAATTTTCCTTATAAGACTGTTATAAGAATCAACTAAATGTCTATGCATATGGGGGTTAATGATTAAAAAAATCTTTAAACAATATTTTGTCGATAACAATAACATAATTCCCAAGTCCCTGCTCAGGCGCCAAATTTTCTTTGTCTGCGTACTATAGATCAATTTTTCAATTCAATTAAAAAGTGCCTGCCCTGACGGGCAGTCACATGTAGAGATTTTAATCATCAACTGTTTTATTTTACTGCCAATAAAAATATGCCTGAAGAGAAATACCAAAACACGCCATTGCGTTAATTTGATTGATATATATTTACAAGCTCCTACCTGTCGTAAACTTTAAACCCGACATAAGTAAAAGTTTTTATTTTTTTTTTGTATAATTTTCCTTAAAAAACACATGTAGTAACTTATTTTATATTATTTTCTCCTGATTCAAACAACTTCACTTTCAAAAAAAAAAAAATTAATAAATAATTTTCATTTCATTATTTTCCTTGTTTGTTTATTTGGCTTCTGTTGATCTTTAATGTTTTCTGGTCTTTCTTTCCTATAGTGAAGATGATTCCAAATATAATCATAAATAAAAGTGTACAAGAAACAAACCCGTATGCAATTTTATGGACATTTTTAACAAATTGTTTACTCTGTCAGGGTCAATAATGTTACAGGCATTACAAAATAGGTATAAAATAAAATATATGTATATATATATAAATAAAAACTACAATAGTTGGATCTACAAAAAATATTTTAGTCATTAAACAAGTAAAAATGTAAGGTCAAATTATAGTAAAAAAGATACAATATGTTATGGATTAAACTCTTAGTAAATTTACAAATATAGCAATATGATATCTTCCATATCAAATGATAGAAAATAAATTAATAATTTATAAGAAAAAAAAATTTTGTCTGCAAAAAAATTGTAAAATATTATTTAAATATGTAAAGGGTGACGAAAACACTTGGATGCTCTAACGAGTTTTAAAAGTATTATCCGTAAGTTATTTTGTTTTCGATACATTTGGTATTAGCTTTAAAAAGATTTTTAATTTTAACTACAATCTGAATACGCTGAAACTGAAACAAAACCCCTATTCACATACTTGGCGCCCAGGCAGGGACAAACAATTGAAATTGCTTAAAACATAATCAAAAATACTCTGCTAAAGAATATTTGTAACTTTAAAATAGACTGGCAGAAAGCAACAAAAACTAAATACCCAAAGAAATTTCTTAGCAACCGGCGCCTGGGACATGTACTGCGTCCCTTGGACTTATGGGATAAACAAAAAATAACCTGTCTATGAAAATTTACTGAAATATATTGTAACATAACGCCGTAAAAACCCGAGCCCACTTTTTTTCTATAAATTTTGCAAAAAAAAAAAAACTTGCAAAAATTTACCAAGTTTTTAGCTGAAAAAAATAAAAACTTGGTAAATTTTTTACAAAATTTATAGAACGTAAAGCTATTCTAACAATCTCTTTATCAACATTTTTATTCCGTGAAAAATCTAAATAAAAATACATACTAATAAAGTTTTCTTAACTAGGTGAATGAAAAGTTTCTTAATCTAAAATCTGGTGAAAAAGCGTAAAAATTTTAATAAAACTTAATTATTACAGCGGGTTTTACATTATATGATTTTCCATCTGATTTAAACTAATGAAATGATGCGGTTGTCAAAAAAATTTTTTTGGTTAACCGTTTTAGGTTTACACCTTCAGATGCAAATCTTATGCAATCAGATGAAAACAGCTGTTTTTGCTGGTTGCTCAATTGTTTTTTATAGCCAACTGTTTTGTTTGTATTTTGTTTTTTTTTTTGTAAGTAAATGTAACACTGATACCATTTCAATATCATAATTTTATAAAATATTTAAAAAAAACGAAAAAATAAATCTGACTGTCATAATTTGTAATCCGATTTTCTGTACGTATCAGACAAAATGAGTATACACCATAAGATTTTTGCTATCTGACTCGATTTTTTCTTACAGATCCTATGACTTGTGGTATAATTGCAAGCCCCGCTTAAGTGTATGAAATTTTTAAGAAATAAAATGAATTTTATAAAAAACTGCAATAATTAAATGAAAAATTTCAATTGACAAGTTTCAGCGAAACTCCATTGCCTTGCTGCCAAACTTCATTGATTTAATGCAAATTATCGCACAGATAATCACGTTAAAAATTAAAAAAAACACTCTGGACAAATTCATTAAAAAGGCGGAAAGACAAAACGGTAAAAGTTGAAATTTTTTAAAAGGTAGAATTTGTAACGCAAATAAAAAATTGTTATGGCATAATTAGCTGATTGAGTTAGAAAACAGGTGGTACAAATGCTTGCAAAAAAAAACTTCTAATCCCAAAACGAAGTGAAAAAAAACAAAAAATATGTAAATAAAATATATTACTTTTTTGTTTTTTAGATTTTATATACGAGTACTTCGAGGTTTTTCGTTTATTATTTCTAGTTTATAGCGACCTTCCCACCTCCGTATATTTACAAAAATAAAGCAAATTAACGATTTTTAGCCAGGTTAATACATGTATTTTGATCCGGCAAAAGATCTCTTCACAACCCAAAGTTTAGGATAAGCTAGAGCCTCTAAAAGAAGGCAGAGCCTGAACAAAAAACCTATTAAAAACGAATATGTTGCTACATTTCTGTGGTTAAGTTGTTTTCCTAATGAGCACAATGTTGAGACTAAAATTAAAAAAGAACAAAAATTTTTTAATTATAACAAAAAAAAATAAAAATATGGTTATACTCGGGCTCAAAGTGTCTCGGCTGTAAACCTTTTTTAGGAAAACGACAGAATTTTTTCATTCTTGTACCGGCGGTAAATTCAGACTAGTTAGTATTATCACGCAAAGAAAAAACATGGTTGGGAGAATCATATTCGAAGAGCATCATATATTTTTGGATTTATGATTGTCGTATTATATTATGGTTATCATATTATGATAATAAAATATCCATAATTTTACCATAATATGGTCCCTACAGTTATATTATGATTCAAATATTACAATATTTTGATTCTGTATAAATAAAGTATGATGTTGAATTTATCATAATATGATTGCATGTAATCATAGTATGCTCAAAATATTATTACATTATGGTCCCCATAACTATATTATGATTTCTGGATTATCATAATATGATCCATATAAAATCTTTATATAGAATCTTTTTGACAATGAATTGATTATTGTAAATTATATTACATGTATAGGGAATTTTCGAAAAAACCCTCAAAAAAAATCTTCTAAAGTTAAAAAAAAATAAACTGGATCTTAATAGGACAATTGATGAAATGTTTTAATGCCACATGCAAGGTATTTTCTGTCCAGTTTTAGTAAACAATATATGATTGTTTTTTAAGACATTTTGGTTTTTATGAAAACAAGACAATACTCGTATTAGGACTGTAAATGCCAAAGTCATGTTTTATTTGATGTATAATTATTCATTGATTGTTGACAGCATTTTATGGTTACATAATTATCATATTTTTTTCATAGTCAAAATGTTTGTTACCACAGTATGGTTATAGCCAATCATGTTATAAAATACAAGGTGTCAATCATAAAATAGTGAAATATTTACTATAATAATGATGGTAGCGACCATGTTGATGGTTAGACAACCAATAATATGGTTGTGACAACCATACCCGATTGCAGCAAGCACAATATAGTAGCAGTGATCATGTTGCAACCATGTTTTTTCTCTGCGTGTAGACAAATACATTTAGCAAGCGCATAGCGGTCTAAGCCAAATCTTAGAAACCATTGAAATTTTTGTAAAATTAATGCTGACAAAACTTTTTTGAAAATGCTGGTAAAGCGCCCAAATAAGTATTCTGCCAGTAACAAATTTTTAATTCCAAGGGATCCCACCGGTAGTTTACACATTTTTAGCGGCCCTATCTCAAATCTAGGAGTAAAAAATTGAAAACACAAACTCTTAAACTTTTTTGTTACTGTATTTTTTTTCAACAGGATTGGGAATTTTGAAAAACAAAAAAAAACCCAAAAAAATACCAAAAAAACAAGGCATTTACATTTTACCCCCTTAATGTGACTTTTAGCCACTAATAAGTGACATCGTTAATTTTCTCTTCTCTATCCCATATCTAAACTTCAGCTCAATTGGTGTGTGACCCTGAGAATGCATTCCTTGCCAGAATATGATTTTTCACAATTTGTTACGCAACTGTATAGAGCGAGTTTAAAAACCTGCCTTGAAGTGAAGGTAAAAGTGTTTTTGTCACAATTAATATCAAAGCCAGCGACTCATCGTTTTATATACTTTTATGACTATCAGCAAATTAAGGGTTAAGATATTTACGCTGGCGGATGTAGGATTTCATACATTTGTTAACAAGCAAATGATGCATAAATTATGCATTCAAAGGCAAAAGTTTTATTCAAAAACTTTTTGCCGTTTTATGAAATTTCTTTCATAATTAATGCGTTTTTTTATTGTTTGTTCCCCATAATTATACCCTTTTCTTAACAACAACTGGAAGGAAAATACAAACACCATGTTAAAAGAGGAGTGTTCCATTCAACAACAACAACAAAAAATCGTCTGTCAAATACAAAACAACTTGATGAGGCACCAAAAAAAAACACAATTTTAAATTGTATTATAGTGTAAAAAATAACAACAGATAAAAAAATTTACATACCATTTGCAACAAGTGATGATAACAAGCCTATTTCCTTATATGTGGCAAGCCAACTCTATAGTTTCTTTTTTTTTTATTTTGTTACTTTTCCACAATTTGTCTTTCTAACTGCTTCCACATTTCGAAAAAAAAAGAAAAAAAATATTTATAACAACAACAAAAATGTAACAAAATTTTCAGTTTTCTTCACTGTTTTGTATTCACTTAACAATTTTTATTGTAATTCAATTTTTATAGCAGTTTGTAACTTTTCAATCTTGATCAAAAAAAGTGTTGAATTTATTTTACAATACAACAAGCGTTGAAATGACTGAATGAAGGCAGCCAAAAAACATTTGTAATAATTTTGCAGTTGATTTTTTTTTTTATTTTTTTTTTTGTACATCAACCACGGAACTCTGCTCCAAAGCTGTAGGGGGTCAATTTTCTTAAATATATTCCGTCATTTCTTATTATACTGTTGATGTTTTATGTAGAAAAAAAAAAAACTCCATGCAGAAAAACATAAACTACTGTAATAAAATATTTTATAAGAAGAGTGATGGAATTTGTTGCAAAACAAAAAAAAAAAAAACTTAAAAAACACCAGATCTGTCAAAATGACACATTGACAAATCGTGTTAAATTGGTTATGTTCACTAACCAACCATTAGAAAAAAAAATGCTATAAATTTTACAAATGTAAATTGTAGGTGAACATTTTACAGTTACAACTTGATTTATTTATTTTAACTTTTAGATACAACACAACAAAAATTTAACAATAATTTGTTAACTCATAAAAATTTAGTTCAAATTTTGTTGTGTTAATTTAAATGAAATTGTTTACAAATTGTAACAAGTTGCGCCCGAGCAGGGACTTAAAAAATTAGGTTGTTGAATATCAAGAATTGTTCATTCAAAGTTCAACTAAATTGTCTCAAATAGAAAATTAGCTTTTTAGATCTAGCAATTGAACAATATAATACAAAATGGACTTTTTGTAAATCAGTCAAACTCACAATTAAAAACTATATATTTTGTAAGAAAATACTTAAAAAGCTTTCTTTAGAAAATCCTAGAAAAATAAGATTTCTATAAAAAAAAATAGATTTAAGGGTATTTTCATATAGAACACAATCTCAAAATGTGGAGAAATACCTTCAGACTCTAAAGAATTTTTTCTTTAGCATAGTCTTAAGATTTTTATCACTTTTTTCTAATAAGAAACATCAGATTTGGAGAACTTTTTCTTATAGAAGACCCCTCAGCGTCTAAGGACATTTTTCAAGGAACAAAATTCTTCAAAGGACTATTTGGACTATTTTTTTTTTTTGTCTAGGAAAGTTTATTTTTTTTTTTTGTCTATTAAAGTCTATTAAAAATTTCACATTGTCTTAAAAATTTTCAATAGAAAACCGTCGGGTTGGGTAACTTTTTCCTATAGAACAGTGTACCCAGATTTAAGAAAAATTTGGAAATGCTGTAAAGAAGAGAAAATCACGCACTCGTATTTTTCTTATACTCTACACAACTCTGCATTTACCAGAAAACTGGACCTTAAAGTGTACCAATTGACTCTACACAACTCTGCATTTACCAGAAAACTGGACCTTAAAGTGTACCAATTGACTCATTTTCTGAGTTGATTTATCGAATCCCGTAAGACCATGTAAACCAGTTCGCAAATATAATTATAGTGAGATGAATCGCTGTTAGCCCAAGGACGACCCCTATTGAAACGGGTTAGAATCGGTCCTAATTAAGGCCTACCTCCCACTTTAAGGTTCTATCTGAATTAAGGTTAAATTTTGTTTGGACCTTATTCCCATAAAAACATCTTCCCCGTTTTTGTCATAATGGACTTTTTTAAAATTTTCATTAAAAATTTTTTAATATATTGATTGCACCGCTAACTTTTCCGCCAATGTAAAAGAGAGGTACCTTACCGGAATATGGCGGTTGGGCTTGACCATCTATAATTGTTTGATAATTTAAAGTTTGTTAAACGTATGACTGTTTATTCCGAATGCTTACTAAAAAAACTATTAGATTCTAAGGAATTTGTTTAAAAAAAATTATTGACACTTAGCTGCGCAATACCCTCTACCAGCCAAAAATAAAATTAAATTTTTACCTGCAATACCCTCTATCAACCATAGCGCAGCGAATAGCTTAAAATATATTATTTTTATGTATAGGATTCAGTAGACATATTTAATACATAAATACTGTAGAATATAGATTGATTCATACTTTAGAATTTGTGCATAAATCAATTTTTGCCTCTCCTGAAAAAAATGTATTGAGTATTAGCTCTCATATTATGGGGAAAATTATCATAATATGGTAACTTTTTATTGTAAAACTAGATCTGAAATTATGAAGAATTTTTCCTATAGAACACTCTAAGATTTTGAATATTTTGTCTTATAGGAAATCTCTAAGATTTTGATAACTTTTTCCCATAATGGATTGTTATGGCAACTTTTTGCTACAAAAATTTTGCTATAGAAAAAAAACTGGCGATTCTTAAATGCCCTGGAATTTTTCTTATCAGAAAAATCATCAGATTTTTGAGACGTTTTCCAAAAAAAAATTTGTATACAAAAATTTATTTGTATGAATTCTCGCAATTTCTCCTATACAAAAACACCAACAAAAAAGATATTCCAAGCAAAACACTACAGGCTCCATTAGTTTTTACGTTCCGTAACAAATCTGTAACGTGCCGTTCTATCTGTTCCCTAATAAAGTATCTGCTGCGTTGTCTTAAAGATTCTTGCCACTGTTTAATTAGTTGTAGATAAGGTAAACGAAAATTATTTAGTTATCGTCATCCGTCATTTGAAATTAATTTTATTCATTTTTTTAAATTGTTATAAATTATCTATAAAATATACGAAAATTTTATTGTCCGATTATAATTTTTTGTTAGTGTTGTTCGTGAACGAATAAGTTGAATTAAACGATAAACCTAGTTCACTTCTGGTCCCTCTTTTAGTTCAATCGTTAATTTAGTAATTTTGTACAAGGACAATAAATAAAATCCTTAATTTTTTTTTTCACAAAACATTATGCTTTATAATTTATTTATTCAAATTCCTTGTTTTCTGTTATTTTATATTTTTATTAAACAAAAGCAATGAAAAAGGCAAACAATGTGATATGAATGATTTAGCGAACGATTAAAAAAAATTGTTATATGAACGAAATTGTCAAAAGCGTTTAAACTAAGAACGCACTTAGTCTTTAAAACAAATGGAACTGGAAAAATCTCTCCTAGCTTTAAACGTAGTACCGAAAATTGCATTTTGAACGTAATATTACATTACAGAAATACTACGATACACACACTTTTTCATAAACTAAAAACAAATCAGCTGATCAGTTAAGGAACGCTACAAAATACATACAAACTAATTCTACCTTACAATTTTGATGAAACTTAGACATGTTGCAGAAATGAAGTTTCTAAAATAAAGTGGTTTCGGCTTTTGGGCCATCTCGAGAATAAAAATTGTTAAAAATGGAGTTAAAAAAATCAGCCCATTTTCAATAACTGTGGTATAATTGAAAGAGGATTTTAAAGTATAATTTTTGTACATTTTTTGTTATCTCTTATATGGAGAACTTATTTTATTCTCTATTTTAAGCAGACATGTTTTTTTGGCTATTTGCGCTAATTTGGATTTGAAAACAAATTTCAACCATTTTTGAAATAATTTGGCAACTCTGTGCTCAAAAATACGCATTATGTGTACCAAACTTTATCTTTTGAAGAATATATTAATTTGTATTTCAAAATTGGTAAGTTTTTGACAAGCTTCCAAGCAAAAAAAAGTACCACTTTCCCATTTGGTCCATTTTCCTCCCCCTATTTTTCTGCTTAATACAGGTTGGTTGAAAAGTGTCTGCGCTCGAAATGAAAGAATACTGTTTTTGTTACGAAATATATTTTTTTATTCAATATAATCTCCTAGAAGCTCAATACACTTGTTCCAATGATCTTCCAAAATTTTAACCCATCCTTATAATGGTTTTCCGGAAGCTCTGCAAAATAACCGTCTACGGCTGCTATGGCCTCTTCATTCGACGAAAAATGCTTTCCACGAAGGAATTGTTTGATTTTCTGAAGAGATAGTAGTCACTGGGAGCCAAATCTGGTGAATACGGTGGATGTTCAAGCAATTCGTACTTTAATTCTTTGAATTTAGCCATCGTCCAAACACTTTTGTGAGCAGGTGCATTGTCTTGATGAAAAATGATTTTTTTCTTCCAAAAGGTTGCAATAATATTCAGAGTTGATTGTTTTACCTCTCTGAAGATAATCAATCAACAAAATTCCTTTTGCATCCCAAAAAACTGATGCCATAACCTTCTTTGCTGATCGTTGTGACTTCACCTGCTTTGGAGCTGAACAACCAGCTTCAGTCCACTGTAAACGTTCTTGTTTCAATTTAGGATCATGGTGGTAGATCCAAGTCTCATCCATAGTTATAAAACGACGAAAGAAGTCGGTTTTATTCGGCTTAAAACGCTCCAAATTACGCTGAGAAATTTGTTTTCGATCCAGTTTTTGTTGAATTGTTAATGTGTGCGGCACTAACTTTTCAAAGAGTTTTTCATACGTAATTCTTGATGTAAAATATGGAGTACTCGTTTGTCTGAGATGCCTATGGCATCAGCAATTTCACGCTTAGTCAAACTTGGATCTTCACTAACCATATTATGTACCTGCTCAATGATTTCTGCTGTGGTTGCAGTTTTCGGTCGTCCTTCGCGTGGATCGTCTTTGAGGCTGGTACGACCACGTTTAAATTCACCAGCCCAAAAAAAAGAATCTAATGACTGCACGATATTCAATTTTTTCCATATTAAAAAATCAATGACACGTCAACTTCAAATGGCTTGTAAACAAAGAAAGAATTGACAGAATGACTTGCAACTTTGCATGTGTTCTCAGGACAGTTATAAAAACTTGAGAAAAAAAAGTTTGGAGCTAGCAGTGCCATCTCTTGGTGAGCGCAGGAACTTTTCAACCAACCTGTACTAAAGATGGCCGAAAAAATGTCACAGGTTGTTCTTTGATTTTTTATTCCTCTATCACATATACAAATTTCATACAAATCGGAAGGTTTTTTTTTGAAATTTCCTTGTTAGCCGGACTTGGAAAACTAAAAAAAGATGTCAAACTTTTACTACAAAATAAACTTGAGAACACACCCAAATGTGTTAATAAAGAAATACTGTTCGATTTATAGAGATTTTTATAAACGAAAAATAAAAAATTATTTAGTACCGCTTGATAAATTTTTTACAACACTTAGATATCACTAAAGTAAACACAAAAATCCAAAAATATTTATTACAACTCTTCTAAATGAACGCGTCATTTTGTTAATAATACAACAACACCTGTTTAATATTTTTAGAAATACTAAAAATAAATATTCTAATATTTGATATAAAATGCATTCAAATAGAAAAATTATTAATAATATCAGTTATACCAGTAAGGTTTTGGGACAAAAATGTAATTATTGTTAAACAAGATAATCTATTTAGGGTACAATGACTTTTTCCCTTTTCTTATGTTTGTGGTCTACCGCCAAATGTTACAAAGTACACGTTACAAGAGGGTTAATTATATAGGTAAACAATAACGATGACAGATACAATGACTGACAGCAAAAGACCGACTGACAGATAGACATACCAAAATACTAGCTGACAGTTAGCAAACGTTTGAATATATACACAAACTTTTTAAAATAAGTGAGCGGTAATTTGTAAGTGTTATTTTTAACCAAAAAAAAAAAAAAACCAACTCCAACAATATGTTTTTAAATTATATACAGAAAAATAAAAATGCAATCAAGATTAATAAGTATAGATAACAATTGAAAATTAAGCTCTAAACACGAACATATTTAAACAAAAATGTTAGAAATAAAGTTTAAAAACTAAATATTTTAAAAAGTTTTCAAGTTTTGAAACACGTGTTTCTTGATTCCGCTCCCTAATAAATCATTATAACTATGTTCACACACAACAAAAAAAAATGAAAATATCAATAATTATAATAATAGTTCTCAAGTAGTTGTCATTATTTGTAAAAATATGTCATACAAACAATTGTTACTTAGTACCGCTAAACATACAATAATAAAGTTTGTGCATTTTGACAGCTTTTCAATACTGGTTTTTGTTTATTTTTTTTTTTTTGCTGTTGTCTGGTTTTTCTATTTGATTTCTCCCTTTTATTTTTAATAATGTTTATTTTTTTTTTCCTTTTAAATTACTTCAGTAAAATGTTGTCTATTAAAAATTGAAATGAAAAGGTTTTTTTTTATAAATAAAATAAAAAAATAGGGCGTTTACAAAATGTTACAACATGACAATTTATTAACTACTGTGTCACAGTTTGTGGTTAAATTGTAAAAATAAACAACACACAAAAAAAAAACAATTGACAACATTCGCGTGCAGTTTAATGTTTTTAAATATTAATTACAAAGAAAAGATTTATTTTTGACAAAAATAAAAAAAAAAAAACAGCACACAAAATTTTTAAATTATTTGAGATAGAAGTCGACAAAGGATAAAATCAATCTCCATCCATGCTTTCCAACCTGTATATGCATTATCATATTCAATTTTTGATCTCGTTTTTTATGAATAGGTTTTCGAAAATGTATCGAGAGAACCGTGAGCAGCATAATTTCTCTCTAAAATACCTACTCTTTGATTAAACTTATATTTTAGTAAAAAAAATTTCTATAGGAAAAGTTTTCAGAATCTTAAGTGTTTTCTATAGTAAAAATTCTTCACAATCTGAAGGTTTTTCTATATGGAAAATCTTCAAAGTCTAAAAGTGTTTCTCCATAGTCGGAGAATATTACTCAAGTAAAAAGTTGTCAGAATCTAACTATTATCGTATTGGAAAATAATCTAAAGTCTTCAAAATCTAAGGATTTCCTATAGGAAGGTCTTTAAAGATATTCCTATACACTCAGAAAAAAAAGTTAGTAGAAAAATTTGTAAACGGTTTTCAATCCCACTCTACTATTTTTGTACTTATTTTTAGGAAAAAATTATTATTTAGCAAATCTTTTTGCTATTTATATTTTACAAATTACAGAATTTTTACAGAATATTTACAAATTTTTGTTGCTAATTTCAGAAATCATTTTACAAATTTTTGAAAACCGATTTGCTAAAATTAGCAAAAAATATATTTTTAATTTTAAAAAAGTGGATATTGATGGAAATCTTACACCTACAAACTTAAATTTCCTTAAAATGTTACATATATTAAAAAAGGGATCGGAAGTGAAGATACCGACTGATGTCTAAAAAGATGACATTCACTTAAAATAGCACTTAAAAGTTTTTTTAGTTCAAAAAATCCGCCCTAAAAACAATTAAAATTTAACCTTTAAAGTAAAAAAAAAATTTTCCAAAATATTTTTCAGAAATTATCAAATTAAAACAAAATGATTTATTCGTTTTTTAAAAAATATATTCAAAATTGTTGATGCTCGATATGAAAAATAAATTCAAAGCTTTTTACTAATATTAAAAAAATTTACTAATTTTTTTTGCTGATTTTAGCAAACAGATTTTAAATTCTACTTTACAAAAAGTCTACTAAAATTTAGTAGCGGCTACTAATTTTTCTACTAATTTCATTGTACTACACGTCAGCAGACATGTGTTGCTAAGATTAGCAAAAAATACCGCTGGGCTCAAATTAGCAGAATTTCCCGTAACAACAGCAAAATTTTCAGTTGCCATTACAGACTTTTTTTGGTGAGTGTAGCAACAACTCTTCAGAATCTAAACATTGTTTCTATAGGAAAAGGTCTTTTAAGTCGGAGGATTTTTTATAGGACAAGGTTTTCAGAAACTAAATTTGTTTTTTATAGAAAAGGTCATTAAAATTTGAAGGTTTTTCGGCGTGAAATTCTAAATTTCTTAGAATCTATAGATTTTTTTTAAAGGAAGAGTCTTAAAGATCTAAAGATTTTTCTATAGTCTTTTTTTGTGGCAAAAAGCCCTTAGATTTTGAAGATTTTTCTATAGAAAAAAGTTTTTAGAACCATTTTACAAGAAAAATACCTCAGACTTTTCTATAGCAAAAATTCGAATCCGAAAGTTTTTTTTACAGGAAAAAGTCATCACATGCTAAAGATTTTTCGGCAGAAAAAAATCTGTAGAATCTGAAGATTTTTTAAAAGGAAAAAGTCTTTAACATTAAAAGATTTTTATATAGGAAAATGTTCTTCAGAATATAAAGATTTTTCTGTGAAATAAAAAGACTTAAAATTTTTAGAGTTTTTCTATAGTAAAAGTCTTTATATTTATAATCTCAATATAAGTATTTTCATATGAAAAAGTCTTTAAAGTCCGAATATTATTCTACAAGAATAAGACCTCCGATTCTGAAGATTTTTCTAAAGGAAAAACTCTTCAGAATCTAAAAATTGTTCTATATCAAAAACCTTTAGACGGTGTTTCAATGGAAAGTGTTCAAACTTGAAAATTTTTTTTAAGATTTTTTTGTAGGAAAATCATTAGAATCTGATGATATTTCTATAGACAAAAGCCCTAACAGTCTTACTATTTTTCCATTAGAAAAAGTCTTGAAAACCTCATGATTTTTCTAAAGAAAAAGGCTTTAGAATCAGATTTTTTTTTTAAGGAAAAATTTTTCAAAATCCGGATATTTTTCTAGGGAAAACATTTCACAATCTAAAAATGTTGGTACGGGAAAGTCAGAATCTGAAGGAAAGTCTTCAATATCCAAAATTTTTTGAGGGGATTTTGGGATCTGAGAAATTTAACATAAGAAAAAGTATTGAGAATCTTCGGATTTTTCTATAGGAAAAACTCTTTCAAGAACAGGTCTTCAGAATGGGGATTTTGGAATCTGAGAAATTTAACATAAGAAAAAGTATTGAGAATCTTCGGATTTTTCTATAGGAAAACTCTTTCAAGAAAAGGTCTTCAGAATCTGAATATTTTTCAATAGGAAAAGTCTTAAAAATCTAAAAATTTGTTGATATGAAAACTTTTGCAAAATTTGATGTGTTTTCTAGAAAATTCTTTAGAATCTAAAGGTTTATCTATCAGAATCTAAAGATTTTTCTATAGAAGAATTTTTCAAATTCTAAAGATTTTTTTTAAAGAAAAACTTTTCAGAATTTATAGATTTTTCTTTATGAAGAAGCCTTCTGAATCTAAAATTTTTACTATAAGATAAAGTCTTTAGAATCTGAGAGATTTTCTTTAGAAAAAGTCTTGTAAACTAAAGTGTCTTTTTAGAATCCTTCTTTTATTTAACCCAAAATTTCACAGAGATATTTTTCCAATTCTATAAATAATGATTAATATTGACTATTTACAAAAGGTGGTGGTGACAGATAATTTTTCAACATATTTATAACTTTTAAATCACGATTTTTATGCAATTTAATGGAAATTATGGAAAAAATTCAAATAAACCGCCTTTTTCTTTGTCATAATTAAATGCCATAAATTTAAAGATTTGTTTTTTTGTTTTTGTGGGGATTTTTTTTCTGGCAAACTTAGAAAAATAATAGATATAATGGGTCAAAAAGTCAAACATATGGTAAATGAATGTATGGAATGGACCACAAAAACAAAAGAAAAATAACAACTGAAACAAAATATTATTATAGTCATAAAATTACAAGAAAAATTAAACAAAAAAAAAAAAGCATGCAAAATATTATTGCAACATTTAAAATAGCAAATAAATATTTGTTTTTAATAGACAAATGAATGTCTAATAACTTAACATGGTTATGTGAAAAATTTACAAAGATAAATCCCCTAAAGGCATTTTTTGTTCGAAAGCAAAAAAAAATTATTAAAATGAAATAAAATCGCACAATTTCATAGCTAAAAATAATATATAATAATATGTATATATAAAAAATGCATTAAACTCAAAAAAAAAAATGAGAGAAACAATTGTATGTAATATAAAACCAACGCCTTTTATAGACAGTTGGAAGGACGGACACTGAAATTTTTTTGTTAACTGACTGACTTCACTTGACCATAATATTAAATTGCACTTTAACGAAACGACTACATACAAAAAAGTAGGTGATTTTAATAAACCTTTTTATTTTCCAAATGAATTGAAAAACTGCCAATCATATTTAAATAATAATAATAAATATGAAGATAAAAAAAAAAATATACTTAAATATTAACCCGTTAAATTTAAAGGAGGCTTTAAAAAGATTTTAGTCTATAGAAGATGCATAGTTTTTGACTACTTCAAATTTACATAAGTATTTTTCTATAGGAATTTATAGAAAAGTCTTCAGAATCTAAAGGAAAAATTATTCAAAATGTCACGGGGTTTTCTATAACGGGGGTTTTCTCAATATATGAGAATACTACTATAAGAAAAAATCCTTGAAATCAGAGAATTTTTTAAAAGAAAAAGTCCTCAGAATTACAGAAGTTTCAAGTATTTTTCCTTTATAAAAGAGGCCACGGCATCTGGGAATTTTTCTATAAGAAAAAGTCTTCAGAATCTAAAAATTTTAAAAGAAAAATTCCTCAGAATCTTTCTACAGAAAAAAGTTTTTGGAATATGTGAATTTTTTTATAAGAAAAGATTCTCGAAATCTGAAATTTTTTACTCCTCCTTATCTGAAAATTTTTCTATAAGAAAAAATCCTCTGAATCTAAGAATTTTTTTGTGCGAAAAAATCTATAAAATCTGTGAAATTTTATATACGAAAAAGTCTTTACAATCTGAAAATTTTTCTATGGGAAAAAAACTCATAATCTGATAATTTTTCTATAAGAAAAAGCCCTTGAAATCTGAGAATTTTTTATAAGAAAAATTCCTTAGTATCTTAGAATATTTCTGTAATAAGGAGTCCCCAGAATCTGATAATTTTTCTATAACAACAATATAAAAACTTTTCCATAAGAAAAAATCTTTAGAATCTGAGAATTTTTCTATAAGAAGAAGTCCTCAAAATCTAAGAACTTTTCGTTAAGAAATAGTCCCCAAAATCTGAGAATTTTTCTGTGAGAAAAAGCCCTCGCAAACTTAGAATTTTTCTTTAAGTACTTTAGATCCTCGCAATCTGACAATATTTCTATAAGAAGAAGTCCTCATAATCTGAAAATTTTTCTATAAAGGTCCTCGCAATCTGGGATTTTTTCTATAAGAAAAATTCTCCAGAATCAGAAAAATTTTTTTATAAGAGAATTTTATTTTAAGAAAAAATCTTTAGAATCTGAGAATTTCGCTATAAGAAAAATTTCTTAGAATCTGATTTTGAATTTTTCTATAAAAAAAAGTTCTTAGAATTTGAGGATTATTTGTTCTACGAATTCGCTAGAAACTGAAAATTTTTTCTATTAGAAAAATTTTCCAGAATCATAAAATTTGTCTATAAAAGAAAGTCCTCAGAATCTAAACTTTTCCATAGGCAAAAGTATTTCGTATCTGGGAAGTTTTCTATAAAAAAGTGCTCAGAATCTGAAGAGTTTTCTATAAAAAGTGCTCAGAATCTGACATGTTTTCTACAAAAAAAAAAGTCACATGCATCTGATAATTTTTTATGAAAAAATGCACTAGTATCTGACAGTTTTTCCCTAAGTAAACAGAATCTTTCAATTTTTCTATAAGAAAAAGTCCTCAGAATCTTACAATTTTTCTATAAGAAAAAGTCCTCCCTCAGAATCAGAATTTTTTCCCATAGAAAGATTCTCGGAATTTAGAATTTCTCTATAAGAAGGAGTATTTATTATTCTATAAGAAAAAGTCCTCATAAAAGGAGAACTTTTTAATTAGAAATAGTTCCGAAAATCTGAAAATTTTTCAAAATCTAAGGTTATTTCCAGAAAAAAAAAATTCCTCTAACAGGTCAATTTAAAAGTCCCCGGCCTACCATACTGAAACACATTTTCTCGGCAAAATTCGTTTTTTTTTTGTTATTCAACAGAGTTCCCTTCCAGGGTGATACACTGATTATAGCGACCCCCCAAATCAGTTTCGGCGATCATCACCTCATTCGACAAAAATTTCTTCCCAGCGAGCATTCTTTTCAGATCTGAGAAAAGGAAATAGTCGGGGGGGGGGGGGGGGCAGATCTGGAGAATACGGTGGATGCAGAAGCAATACTAAGCCCGATTCTTGGATTTTCGCCTTCGTTTTCACTGACTTGTTTTTAGTCAAAAGTGATCTCGCGCGGCACCCACTTTGCATAGAGCTTTCTCATTCATACCAAAATATTCGTGAATGATATGATGTACACGTTCAGTTGATATCTTTAGAGTACCTGCTATTTTATTCAATTTCAATTTACGGTCATTTGAAATCATTTTGTGGATTTTTTTGATTTTTTCGTTCGTAACAACCTCTTTTGGGCGTGCACCTCGTTCACCGTCTTCGGTGCTCATTTTACCACAGTGTCCGGAAACTCGTCATCAAGCCAAGTTTTTGCTTCAACTGTATTTTTTTCCTTCAAAAAGCTATATTTTATCAACCTTTTTATCCATTTTTTTCACAACAACAAAAGTTGCTTCACTCAAAATGCTATAATTCACAAACTAATGATCCGACAGCTGTCAAATTTATACACGTGCCTTTTGAAGGTTAGGCCTAACTTAAAATCATATCGATTTAAGTCTAGTAGCGCCATCTATGTATTAGGCCGAGGACTTCTTAATTGACTTCTCAATTAGAATATGAGAATTTCGAAATGTGAAAAAGTGTTCTTTATTTTGGGGAACAAATTATTAAATTTCTTTAAAGTGTCTAAAGTGGAAAACATTTTGTCAAAACTACTTTAAAGGGTTAATGTAACAATTTTAAATTTGTTTCAAATTAAAGTGAAATGAAATGAAAAGTTTAACATTTCATAAGTGCTTTTATGGCTTTTTATGTTTGAGAAATGGTTCAAATGTATCTTTTATAGTATTGTATATATTCAACCACATACATTTTATTTAAAATTAACATTAAAAAAATGCTGTTTATATATAAATTACGGTTATTACTTACAAGCAACACTCATATAAGAAGACAACTTGTAGTAAATTGTATAGTAAATCAAAGAAAAATTTAAGAGTATAAAAACAAAATACCGCCGCCACTATGCATTTAGCAGCAACTGTAGTAACAACAGCAGCAGCATCAACAATTGTAAGTAGTCGTAGTAGTATTTTGGTTTTACAAAAGTAATGTTGGTAATTTTAGTATGTTGATGTGATAAAATTTGATATTGTTTTGTGTATTTTTTTTTTAAGGTATAGCGGTATTATTTTTTGTAGAAATAGTAAAAAAAATTGCTTAAATTACTTACAGTTACGAATATGGTTAAGATTATTGCTGTACACATATGTAGTTTGTATAACAAATTTTGTTTTTTGTTTTTATTTTTTGTGTAAGACACTTACCTGGAAAGAGATGAAAAAAAAAAAATAATATTAGAAAAATGTATAGAAATTACATTAAATTTGAATTGTCATTATACCATTCAATATATTTAAGACAAATTACAGTGATTAACAAATTCTGTAATTGACAGAATTGGAACACTAATGATATTTGACAGTAATGTCGATAAAGACTAAACAATATTATAGCCTTAGAGTTTACGGTTACAAGAAACTTAAACATAATTAGTTGTATAACTTAATCAAATTCAGATTTGATCAACAACAAAAAATAATATATTTTAATTTTACTTTAAAACTCATACAGTACCTTTTGCGTATACGTAATATAAAACCAAACCAAAATATTAATCATACGCACCGTAATATTTTTGGTGATTCCTCAATACTTGTGAGCAAAAGTATTTTAAATTAAAGGTTTTTGTCAAGGATTTTTTTTATATTTTAGGCGCCAGTTTTATAGTTATTTAAAAATAGTTTTTCAGTTAATGATTTTCAGGACTCACATGATAAATACTTTAAAGCGAGCCCTCATATTTTAGTGAAATTTGAAAGATAGGAGAATGGTATTCAAGGCTGGATTAGATCATTTCATACCGAATTTAACTACATATGAACAAAATGATAGAAAATCGAAACGACAAATAAAACAAGTAAAAAAGGGCTAAATTCGGCTGTGCCGAATCTTTAAATACCCTCCACCATAGGGGCTGAAAATGATATACGTATATACAAAATTTTGCATGAACTGTAATATGAATATGTTTTGTCAATTTATGTAACGAACTTTTGTTATTTAGTTTCAGTAATGTTATTTATTTAGTTTTAGCAATGTTATTTACAGAGGTCTGCTCTGTTAGCGACTTTAACATTGTTGATTTTAACGTTAACTTAGTTATTAGAGTAACACACATATAGCTCTAAGAATGTTATTATTCTCATAGTATGTAAGATAATAAATGTAATCGAACAATAAGAAGAGTTAATAACATTTTTACTTACTTAACAGAAAAAAAAATAGATACAGAAAAATTGTACAAATTTGTATGGAAAATTTAGAGGTACCTTCACATTTTCACTTATAACTTTTGAACCGCTGAACCGATTTTGCTTATTTTAAATACCAAACTGCTCGGGAGGATGTTCAATAATCTGGGTAAAAAGAGCCACCCCCGCTTGCGTCTTCGCGTCATGATCGCCATTTCAATAGACAGACAGACAGACGGACAGACAGACGGACATCGCTAAATCGACTTAAAATTGCATAAGGATCACGAATATATATACTTTATGGGGTCTTAAACCTATATTTCGACATATTACAAACGGAATGACAAACTGATATATACCCTCACCATATATGGTGGAGGGTATAATAAATTTGATCTGATGTAGCGTTAAAAATAACGTTTCGTTAATTATCTCTTTTTAAGCATATTTTCCATACGTTTGGTAATAATTTTTGATTATATTATAAGTTAATTTTTGATTAATAATTAATAGTGATTTTTTTTCTATAGAAATGTCAGCAGACTTTTTTTCTGTAGAAAAAAAGTCATCAGAATCTGTAAACTTGTTCTATATTAGAAAGTCATCACATAAAAGAAGTTTTCTATAGGAAACTTTAAAATTTTAAATGTTTGTAGGAAAAAGCCTTAAGAATATAATTACGACACGAGGTTTCTAAACAAAAAAAAAAAAAATAATATATAGGAGAATTTTTTCTATAGAAAAAGTCACCATAATCTAATAACCTTTTCTTTAAAACAAACACATTGTAGTTTAACCTAAGTACCTAAGTAATGTTCTATTGAAAAAAGTCACCTTAATTTGTTCTATAGAAAAAGTCATCAAAACCTGTGAATTTTTTCTAGAGAAAAAAGTCCCTTCCCTATAGAAAAAAGTCATTAGAACCTGTGAATTTTTTCGTAGAAAAAGTCATTAAAATCTGTAATTTTTTTCTATAGAAAAAGTCATCAGGATCTCTAATTTTTTTCAAAGAAAAAAAAATCTACAGAATCTGAATTTTTTCTATAGAAAAATTCTAGGAAAATAAATCAGATTTTGGAATTTTTTCTACGGGAAAAAACATCAGAAACGAAGAATTTTTTCTATAGCAAAGTCATCAGAATGTGTGATTTTTTTTTTTTTTGTCTACAGAAAATTTCCAGAGTTTCACAAATTTTTCTATAAACCAGAGTCTGAATTATAGTAATTTTTTTAAGAAAATTTTTTTTAGAAACTTAAGTTTTTATAAGAAAAGTCCTCAGAAGCTAGAAGGACATAAGAATCAAAAGAATTTGGAATCATCAAAATCGATGAATTTTTTCTATAAAAAGTTACGAAGTTATAAATTTTTTCTGTAGAAAAGTTTTATGAATCTTGAGGTATTTTTTTAAGAAAATTTTCTTAGCATCATGTATAATGTTTTAAATAAGAAAAATTCAAAGAATCTTAGAAATGTTTTCAGGAAAAAAAAAACTAGAAATTTAAAAATTTTTGTTCTAGAAAAAATTCATCAGAATCTTAGGAAAATCTTAAAATTCTTCGATAGAATAACGTTTTTAGAGGCAGAGGGTTCCTTAAAAAACTGAAGGGAACTCGGAATCAAAGGTTTTTTTTTTTCTATAGGAAAAAAGTAACCAGAATCCCAGATTATTCTATAAAAATGTGTCTGATAATTTGAGAATTTTACTGTAGAAAAAAGTTCTTAGAATCTGTGGGTTTTATAAGAAAAGTCCTGAAAATATGAAGTGATTTTTAAAGAAAAGATTTTAAGCATATAAATGGTTTTCAACATGAATAAATCTTAAAATTCTGAGGGTTTTAAATAAATAAAAGCCCTAAAAATTTATAAAAAAAAACAAGTAAAAAAGGGCTAAATTCGGCTGTGCCGAATCTTTGAATACCCTCCACCATAGGGGCTGAAGATGATATACGTATATACTAAATTTTGCATGAACTGTAATATGTTTTGTCAATTTATGTAACGAACTTTTGTTATTTAGTGTTAGTAATGTTATTTATTTAGTTTTAGCAATGTTATTTACAGATGTCTGCTCTGTTAGCGACTTAAACATTGTTGATTTTTACTTAGTTATCAGAGTAACACACATATAGCTCTAAGAATGTTATTATTCTCTATGTAAGACAATAAATGTAATCGAACAATAAGAAGACTTAATAACATTCTTACTTACTTAACAGAAAAAAAAATAGATACAGAAAAATTGTACAAATTTGTATGGACAATTTAGAGGTACCTTCACATTTTCACTCATAACTTTTGAACCGCTTAACCGATTTTGCTCATTTTAAATACCAAACTGGATGTTTAATAATCTGGGTAAAAATAGGCACCCCCGCTTGCGTCTTTGCGTCGTGATCGCCATCAACAGACAGACAGACGGACATCGCTAAATCGACTTAAAATTGCATAAGGATCACGAATATATATACTTTATGGGGTCATAAACCTATATTTCGACATGTTACAAACGGAATGACAAACTGATATATACCCTCACCATATATGGTGGAGGGTATAACTAGGGACACAGATCTCATATACTAACAAAAAAAAAGTACCTCGACGTAAACACTAAGATTTTGATAGAATTTGGATATCGGCTTGTCTCGACTTTTGGGCCACTCCACAATTTTAGTAAGGGGTTCAAAAAGCTGATTTTTGTTTTTGAGCTTATAAAGTTATTTATTTAAACTAAAGGACACATATGCAAGTGGTTTTTAGTGGTACTTTCTTGGGTACTGTTTTGCTGTTGTAAAAATTTCAAAAACTTTGGGAACTTTTTATAAAAAAAATAAACTGTCAAGGTTATCAAAATCACAAATTTTTAAATACTTATTAAATTTAAGCGGAGAATTTACGTTGGCGTACTTTCCTTATAAGAAACTTTTGCTTTTCAATATATTATCCAACAACATTTTAAAATCAATTACTTAATGACTAGAAATAACAGTTAACTTGGTTAATTATATGATTAATTTTCTAGTGAAATCATGATAAAACAAATCATTTATAAAATCTTACATCATTTTGACATGCTAAATACCGACAGACAGACAGACAGACAGACAGACAGACAGACAGACAGACAGACAGACAGACAGACAGACAGACAGACAGACAGACAGACAGATGTATAGATGAATGGTCGAACTTAGTCTATACATAATTTTACAGTTTATAATGTCAATAAAAATTAGTTAAACAAATTAAATGTAAATAAACAACTCAACAAGAAAGCAAGACAAGAAAACAAAAAAAAAAAAAAAAAAACAAATAATACATTGCCAACAACACTAGAGGAGTTACAACAAGAAGAAACTTACACAGCATTTATTACAGTCAGCCGACAAACACACAACACATTTAAAATGCATAATTGTCTGTCTTTTAGTAAAAATGTGCAAAGAAAAAAATTTAAATAACTTAATTGCCAAGAAACAATGCAATATCTGTACACAAACAAAAAGATTGAACATTATTAACTTTGCTAATGTTATAATGTTAAAAGTCACATTTATAAAAACAATGACAAAAGAATTTAAAGACAAAACTTACATTCATATGAACGACCGACCAAGTTAAAACAGCTCATTAACAAAATATTTTCTCAAAAACTAATGATAACATGACTTTAAACAAAAAAATATACTGTATATGAACATTAATTTGTGGTTTACAAAATTTTATATATAGTTTTCATTTTAACAATTTAAAATTTTTAATTTCATAAAAGTTTAATAAACTTTCTTTAGGGTATTATGGGGTAAAATCTTATGGGGCAAATCTTATTTCTAAACTGTAGCAAAAATATTTCTTTCACTTGTTTAGAGAGATCTATTTCGAAAGAGTTGTTAGTGATATAACTCAACTTTTCAAGGAAATTTTCCAAATAACAATATTTTCCTCATTACCCATTGCTCCCCTAAGTTTTTCCAAGCGTTTCATTTGAATTAAAAAGTTTTTTATTACATGTTTTGTTTTAATTTTACATGCGGTTTTTTAAAAGTATTTTAAGCAAATGAAAAAAAAATTAATTATTATTTTAAACAAATATTCGGATTTAAAATATAAGTTGTGTTTGCTTACACAAAAATAGTAAGAAATAGTAATTTTACTGCTTTTTACTCGGTATATATCTTTCAGCTAAAACTACACATTTTTTTTATTCAACATCAACAATCGTTTTAAAATTAATAAACTTTTTTGATTCAATTTATAATTTGCATTCCACGCATGTTTCTTCACAATTTTAATTTTTTTACTATTTTTTACAATTTTTTCGTTGGAGTACTTTTTTTATATTTTAACTTTTTCTTTTTTTTTTTATTTACTATGTAGTTTTACAAAACAAAAATATGTATTCGTACACACCTATTGTTTATATGTCAGAAAAAAGTCTTTGAGTTAAGCTTTAATTATATATAAATTTATGTATTGATTGTACATGAAAGAAAAAAAGTTTAATGACTTTAAATAATGTGAACATCACAATGTGATCATAAATATTGAAGTGATAGTAATTATTTGAACTCCAATAAATGTAGATTAATTGTAATTTTAAAGTGGCTAAAATGTCTCACTTAACTTAAGCTTTCAAGCTTAGTTTCAGAAAAGCTCAATTTATACTATAGTCCAAAGCGCTATTGCCACTAAATCACAATATGTGCATATATTTGCTAAAAATAAAAGCAAAATTTTTGTTTTAAAAAAAAGCTTTGTTCTTACTATCGATAGGATTTGATTTGCAATAAATGTTGCATTAAATATCATGGTTGGCATTCAATACCATTTCATAATAACGGTAGTTGACTACCACAGCTACTTTAAGACTGATGTGAAAATTTTAAAATGGCGATTCCATTAAAGGCAAGTGTTTTTTTTTGTAGAACCGGGTTTATTTCGCTATTTTACCGTTTCAATTTTGACATATCTTAAACTAACGCTATAATAACGCTCAAATTTCGAAACACCGATTTATAAAGGTATTATGCAGATATAACAAAATTTATGTTATTATTATTATGAAATAAACCCCGTAATATTAAAAAACACATATCACTATTGCAATCGCAGTTTTAAAATTTTCCTAGCGGTATTAATCAGAGCGTAATAGTCAACTACTGTTATAATGAAACGTTATTGCTTGCCAACCATGTTAAATATGCATTAAGTACGATTTTTACTATTAAAGTCCACATTTTAATATTATTAAAAAGCTAGCTTTTAGTTATTATAAAAAAATTTCTTTTCACTAAAATAAAAAGTTTACTTTTTACTAACGAAGAACGCCTAGTTTTTATTTTAAGAAGGAATCTATCAAAATAATATTTTTTACTTAAGTATAAAGCCAATTATATTGAAAAAAATTCTAAATTTTAAAAATGATAGAAAGTTTAAAATTTTTCAGTAACCTATAATTTAAAATTTTTTAATATACAACCCAATTCGTGATTTTGTTAAAAGCTTTTCTATCTGAAAAGCTTTCAGAACGTGAAAGCCTTTACATGTATACGAGTGTTTATTTATAGAACAAAGCAAACTCAAGAAATTTTTTAAAAGGAAAAATTCTTAATGATATTTGTTTGCAGTTCGCAGAATCCTTTAGTAATTGAGTTTGTTTTTTTTATAGAAACATTTCTTCTAATATGTTAGGGAAAGCAACCACAAGTTTATTTATTTTTTTTTTTTTAAATTGAAAAAAAATCTGTTTGACTTTAAAAGATTATACACGGAAAGCTTCACTAACGGACAGCTCCCATAGACGGACAAATTTCTTTGTCCCGTGTTGGAAGTCAATAAAAAAAAACTACCCTGTAGTCGGACATCTCCCGTAACCGAACAACATCGGGGCGATCGGGAGCTTTTATATTAAAAAAACACCACTTTTATGATACAAAGAGCCAAAATAAGCTATATTTCGAATTTCTAAAGAAAATTCTGCCAATATAAGTAAAAATAAGCAAAAACAAGCTAAATTAAATGACTGATGCAATGGAAAATGTTTTTGTTAAGGCTGAGCGTCATAGACTTGGCTCAGTGCTTGTCCAACCCACCCCACACCAACTCAACTCCAACAAAATAAGCAAAAAAAAAAAACTCTAATATAGCTTAAGCTTCTTATATTTTTAAGAACCGAATTTGTACACAGTGAAATAAATCATGGTTTAATGAAATATGATATCATATCATAACTATGGAACTTATTAAAAGTAAATAGGATTCTAGTTAAAATAATCTTTTTCGTATTTAAATTAACATTTCAACATATTACAATTTGTTTTCGCATTTTAAAAAATAAGTAGAGACATATTTAAATAAAAAACGAAAACAAATTTAGTTTGATTTCAGAGCTGTTTGTATTTAATTTAATATACTTTTTGCAAGATTTCAAAATATTTTTTTTTCTGCGTGTATTCAATCTAAATTTTTTCCTTTTTAAATTAAAAAAAGAATCTTTGACTTCAGTTTGTTTGACCTATTCTCCTATACTGAAGATTGAAAAAGAAATATAAAAATTTTTATAAGTAAATTATAGAGAATAAAAATTGAAAAAATTCGACTGAGTCAGCAGGATAAAATACTTAGTAATTTCGATTGACGCTACACAACCCTCTTCAGTATCCATGCCCTTTTTGGATGTTCAGAAACAAATTATCAAACCGGAAAACAACATCTATTAGACTTACATCAACGAAATTTAACAATATTATCTAATCATTAACTATCAACATAGATTATGTTATAGATTTCATATTGTTTAGGACAAACACTTGAAATTAGCGGCTTCATAAGCTTTGTTATTTATTGGATACTTTAAAAATTAAAGTTCATAACAAAAAAACTGTAAAAAATAGAGGATATGTATAAATTGTGAAATTTCGTTAATGTTGTTGATGAGGTGTTTTCGAGTTAGTTAACTTGTTCCCAAACACTCAAATATAAAATAGACAATCATCAAATCATTAGCCCAACAAGGGCGTGGATGCTGAAGAGGGTTGTGTAGCGACAACCGAAAATACTAAGTATTCTATCCTGCTGGCTCTGTCGCATTTTTTCAATTTTTATTCTTTATAATTTATTAATAAACATTTTTATGTTCCTTTGCAATAAAAAAAAAACAATTTATAAGAAAGAATATGATTATATGATCTACAATCCTATAAATACCATTCATTTAATTAAATTTTGTCAAATAAAATTATCTCTGTGTAACTAAATTATTCGATTGTGAATTTTCAAAATATAGTCTTAGTTTGCAATAGAATTTTAAAGTATATATTAATATAAAAAAATAATAAAAACAGTTTTTATTGTTTGTTAAGTTTAAGATTTAAATAAATACTAACTGTTTTATTTAATTGATATTCCATGTAATATATAGAGTCTTTAGTTTTTTCCTATAAACATTTTAAGTTTATGAGTTTAATTGAAATTAAATGTATTAAAAAATTAAGCCGCAGAAAAAATAAAAAGCAGGTTACTACTGTTGTAATAATGTCAACATTAAATATTACTTGAACCGCTGTTTTTGTTTTATTTTTAGATTATAGCAGTGCTCATTGCTTAGGTAGTTATGTCTATGCTAAATTAACCAATTAACTGTGCAATTTATGTATGCATAGATTTTGTTAAAAACTAACTTTATTTGGAGTTTTCTTTACTTTGCTTTAGTTGTACATACGAGGGCGGCTCAATAAGTCCGTGACTTTTCGAACTTCCCTCGTAGTTATATGTTCCCATCAAGTACCACCTGTTAATAGACTACTGTCAAGTTCCGTCATTTACTTTGCGTTTAACAGCTGTTCAAAACATACAACCTCGTAGATTTTTTTAAAAAATGGAAAAATGTGAATTTCGAGTGCTCATTAAACATAATTTTTTGCGAATAAAAACGTCAATCAAACCAAGGAATAGCTTGATATATACTATGGGGACTCTGCACCATCGATTTCAATGGTAAAAAAGTGGTTTACTGACTTTCGTTGTAGTCGCACAAGAAAAAATGACGCTAAACGTTCTGGAAGGCCAAATGAGGTCAATACACCCGATATGGTGTTGAAAAAATCCAAGATATGGTGTTGGCCGATCGAAGAGTTAAAGTGCGTGAGATTGTTGATGCCATAGGCAGTTCAAATGGCAGTGTGGTTACGATTTTAAATGATCAGTTGGTTTTAAGAAAGCTGTCTGCAAGTTGGGTGCCGCGTTTGCTCTCAGTTGACCATAAACGTAATCGTGTGACGTGTGTGGTCTGTCTCAATGGCAAAATTTCATGAATTGGGCTACGAATTGGTACCTCATCCACCATATTCTCCGGATTTAGCCCCGAGTGACTATTTTCTATTTCCAAACCTAAAGAAATGGCTCGGTGGAAAGAGATTTAGCTCCAACGATGAAATTATTGATCAAATTTCTATTTTATGGACCTCGAAAAATCCGATTTTTTGGAAGGGATACAAAAATTGGAGAAACATTGGACCAAGTGTATTGAGCTTGTAGAAAAATATATTTTTTTTGCAAAAAGAACTTTGTTTAATTCAAAAAATCACGATCTTATTGATAAGCCCTCATATATGGCTTTGAAATACATGCATTTTATTTTTTTTTTTTGTGTTCAGTTAATTGGTTAATTTAGTATAGACATTTACCTTGGTAAATATTTCTAAAGGTTTAATTTAAAGAATTTTTTTTTTATATAAAACATTATAATTTTATTAAAGTTATAGCAAAATAGATCAAATCGTATTAAAAATCTCATGATTACACTTGTCCTGGTTGTTGTCTTGGCTAATGCAATTATTTTTCCCTCCTACAGCTTACTTTACTTGGTTTTATTTAGCAAAGACATTCACTTTGCCTGGTATTATGATATTCAATGCAACCTTTTGTGTAATAAATTTTTCATATTAAATATAAAAAAAAAAACTTGTTAAATATTGCGTGTTAAAAATGATTTTCAATTTTCAATATCTTTAATTGTAACGCATGACTTAACATAAGTTTTTCAGCTTTTGCGGTTTTTTTTTGAGTATTCAACTCAATATAAAGTAGTTTTTTGGTATAGCGGGTTTTAAAAAATCTTCCAACCATAAAGTTCTTGAACAACAACAAGAAATAGTTGGTAAAATCAAAAAAAAAAAAAGTTACATGATTCCCAGACATTTCAACAGTTGCTAAAATATACATACTTCTTCTGTAAGACTAAAGTGTTTTTACAAATGAGTTGGTGGGTTCGAGAAGGCAACTAAACTACATGCAACCTACCTACTGTGGCATAATAGTTGCCTTAAAGCCTTCGCCCACCCTCCCTCCATCCCTCCCCCCACCAGATATATATTTAAAGTTAGTTTTATTATTTGTTTTGCTCTTAAGCGTTAAAGCGTGTTACCTCGACAACAACTGCAACGTCAACGACGACACCAAAAATATATTACTTTACCTTGTTGTTCTATAGACGACGACAATGGTGTTTAGGAAGTTTACAAAAAAAATCCATATTGCTTTTTTTTTTAATAAGTAAGTATTCTTTAAAATTTTATGTTTTCTTCATTTACTACACTACCCATTTTGCGTGGGTCATTGGCTTTTAAAACAAAACTTCTTTTTTTTTTTTAGATATATATTGGCGTGCTTGCAACATTTAATTTAATAAAAAGCATTTTTGGTCGCACCTTCAGTGTTTTTTTTTTCTTAATGTTGCTTAAATGTTCTTACATCATATTTTGTTGTTGCTGGTGTTTTACTTGCAACAATTTCCGTTAGTTTTTTTAATTTTATTTTTTTATTAGAAAAACACACACAAAATTTGTTTAACATGCAATTTAGCATTAAATGTTGCATTTAACTAAACGCCTCTATATATTTTTTAGTTGGTTCTTTCTTCATTTTATGTTTTCTTAGAATTTAAAATTACTGACCTTTCCCAAAGCATTTTGAGTTATTCCAAGAAAAGTTGTTATTCTCAAATATATTCAAGAAATCAAATAGCAAATGCCAAAAATTCCAATTAACAATTTTTCTTTAAGAGACTTGATTTTTATAGAAAATTTGGTGGGAAAATACTTAAGAAACTCCCTGTATTAAATAAGAAATTTAAATTCTGGTAAAAAAGCTCATTTACTAACACTAAGTCTTTCATTTTTGATTTACTAGAGTAAATAGCTTAGTCATTAATACATTTTTTAATGTAGTAATAGTTACTAAGACTTCCCAGCAAAACCACACATTACCAAATAATGGGTGAAGTAATGTATAGCCATAGGGGCCGATGGATTACTTCACACCTTACTTCATTGATGAATTTTATAGGCGATGAGCCTTAAAGTAATGTATATACCCACTACTTTAGAGGTGATAGTGTAAGGGGTTACTTATATGGTTACGAGAATGGAAAAAGTAATGTGTCTAAAAATAGATTTTTAAAAAAGAGGAATTTAAAAAAAAAAATTATTACAAATATTTTATTTAAAATTTTTGTAATTAAAAATAATGTGGTCAAGATGGGAATCGAACCAAGGAAATCTGGTTGCCAGCCAAGAACTCTTCCCACTGAGCTATCGACGCATATAGTATTTTATTGCTTTAAACCTAAATGAATTGTTGCGCTTCTTTTTTTCGCTAGTGTTATCAAAACAAACATACATTACCCTTTTGCTTACAAAAAATACAAAGTAATGTATCTAAAAATAGATTTTCAAAAATATTTCGATTATTACTTTACATTTATAAATAATATATTACGTAATCAATAATGAGTAACTTATTACTTTATGCTTGCTAATAATGAAAAAGGTAACGAGCTAATATTACAAGAATATCGCACCCATTACAAAAGTTTTTCTAGGTTCTTTAATTTATAAAAAAAAAACTGAGTTTTTTAAAAATTGTTATAATAAAGTACAAAACTCAGTTATTAATACTTTTTTCTGATGTAGGAAAAAGCTGTCACTGAAACATTTTCACTATAGTTAAAAGCTAAGTGGCTGAGAAAAGTTTTACTGTGGTAAAAAGCTTTTTTACTGTAAAAAAAGCTTAAATTCTTCGATAAAAAATAAGCTTAGCTGGGCTCGGATGGGTCGGACAAGCACAGGTAAGCCAGTACACGGCGCTCAGACGTAAAATTGTCTATTGTATCATATAAAAAATTAAGTTGCTATCTGTAGAAAACTATAGTAAAAAGCTTAGTTATTGGGACACTTTCAACTAAAGTAAAAAGCTATGTTACCAGGACGCTCTTTTTTACCTAGATATTTTTTAATTGCAGTAAAAAAACATTTTTTACTAAAGCAATAACTCAGTTACTGAGAAATTTTTTTATTATAGAAAAAAGATCAGACACATTTTTAGATAAGTAAAAATCTTGGTTTCTGAGATAATTTTACTATAGTAAAAAGCTCAGTTTCTGAAAAATCTGTGCTACAGTAAAAAAAGTAAAAATATCAGATACTAAGAAATATTTTACTATAGTAAAAAGATCAGTTAATGAGACAGGAAATCCCCTAAAAACTGAAACATTTTTACTACAGTTCAGGTACTGTAACAAAAAAAAAATAATTTTATTCGTTTTTCAGAACACCCCCGATAAAATATCAGCAATTTTAAGCTTTTAACAACAATATAAAAAAATAAGGTACCGATCCTTTAAAAAAAAACAAAACTCTTTCCAAATTTGAATTTTTATTTATCGGGATAAACACCAATTGCATTAAAGTAAAGAAATGTGCTAAAATCCCACAAAACTTATAACAAATGGTGAAAATAATTTGTTTTAGGCTGTTATCTATACGGATTTCATTCTTGCCTAACGAAATCATCAGGAGACGTCGTTATTAGAATTTATAGATATTTGTTAAATTAAATTACAAACTCAACGAGAATTTTTTGTTCTCGTCTAGGAGCGTTATTCAAATCCACACTCAAAAAAAGAATTTAGAAAAATTATCTTATTTGAAGGAAATATTCGAATCAAAGCGGGGCCAAAGACACTTTTTACCAAAATTTAATAAAATTTTTCTTGAAATTAAGAAAAAAAAATTTTGCTTAAAATTTGGTAAAAATTCCTAAATTATAGAAAAATTTTACTACTGAGAAATAAATTTTTATTAGAAAACAGAAAAATTTTCTCCTAATTAGTTCATACATCATCTAAAATGTTACTGTTAGGAAATGTTTCCTTGGTTTTAAGAAAAATATTATTTTATTTAAGTTCATTAGATAATTTTCTTAACTAAAAACTAGGACTTAACTCCCTAAATAGCACTTATTTTAAGTGCAAATTGTTCTTAAATTTAATAAAAATTTTCTAATAAATATGAAACTATTTCTATGGTAAATGTAATATATTTTACCATATATTTTAAATTACTTTACACTCGTTGTGCAAGTATTTTCCCACTTTCAGAGGACTTCCGCTTCGTGAGGACACTGCTCTTAACAAGCTTTTAACTATACATTTTTGTCTTTAAATTAAATTTAATTATACTAAATTCATGTATTTAAACCATAAATTAAATCTCATTAGCAAAAAGGTAAACAAATTAAAAAAATGTACTGCAATATATCCTGAACCGTAATAAATTGCGACAAAGTCAGATCCTTTTCGTAGTTAATTAACGGTTCTGCTTGAGAGAACTACAAAAAGGGACGCCCAACGTGACACACTGCATCTATGGCTAAGGAACACTGGGGGTCCATTGCCTTCTTAAATTAACTATTTTAAGGAAATTGTTGCAAAAATACAAAATATCACAGTTACATTTCTTGGAAAATGGAAAAATGACATAAGTTTATTTTATGACATTTTTAGCATAATTTTTAATTGACATATACAAATTTTAACTTTTTTTTATTATTAAGTGACTCACTCACTACAATCATGCAAGATAATTTTTTTAAATGGTTACTTTAATTTGTGTCCTTTAATATTTTTTTTTTTTTTGGAGAATTAGAAATTGTTTTTAATTGATTGTTTTTTTTTTTTTTGGAAAAAAATATAGAAAATAATTTAAACGTTTTCCAACAAAAAAATCCTGTACCTAAGTTTATTATTTTTCAAAAATTAGAAAACTTTTACTAGGAAAAAAAAATATTACATTGAAATTTTCCTTAGAAATAGTTCATCAGTGTCTAAAAACCAAATAAATTTTTATTATTACATAGGAAAAAATTATTACTTTTTATTTTTAATTGTCTAAACCAATTTTTAGAAAACAATTCTGAAAAATTAGAAAGCGGTAGACTTAAAAACTGTTTTTAGAAATGGCTTTCTAAAATTTAGTTAATTTTACTACTCGAGAAAAAAAATGAATACAGATTAAGTTTAAGTACTTTCTCACTTTAAGTTAGACACATTTTTTGAACTAAATGGGAGTAAATTATGTTTCAATTTTTTTTTGTTTGAACTAAATTCAGTTTTATTATATTTTAGTATGCAATTTTCTTAAAACTTAAGATATTTTCATTAAAAATTGATAAATTTTTATTTTATATACGGTTTTTTTTTCCTAAAATTAAGAAATATTACTTAAGAAAATTATGAACTATTTCTGATTATATAAACTATTTCGTTTTTACCAAAACATAGGAATTTTTATTAATTTTAAGAAAATTTTTCCAAGTTTTAATAAAATTTTACTTTAATTAAGAAAAATTCTTAAACTATTTTAAAGGGAATTTTGGATTAATTTTCAGTTCATGCCTTTTTTTTGTGTGTAAATATCAAATTAAAAACAACAACGAAAATATCACAATTTGCTTATTTTCACAATGTTTTACAAGTTTTGTGGGATTTTAGCACATTTCTTTACTTTAACCCTAGAACATACACCCGGGTACAAATGTATCCAGTTGCAACTTTTTAGTGCTGTAACTCAGGAGCGGCTTAACTTAGGGCAAAGAGATTTCGGATCTAGGAAATATAAGTAATTTCTAATATTTTAAAGTGGTTCAGGAGCTACAAGCTTCCAAAGTCGACACCTACGTAAACACACACCCTGGATACGTGTGTATCACACCAGTTTATATTATATTTTTGTCCCGTTCAGTGCAGGAGTGGGGGCAAATGAAAGGGCTAATTACGGCGATTATTCCGTCCATAGCACCTAAGGACATACCTCCCATAGGGGACCCGGAAATCGATTTCCGAGATAAGGCGCAGTCAAAGGGTTTTCATTGGACCTAGACGGAAGTTATAGGGGTCAATCGACAGGTCTACCGAAGCCGAAACCTTCCCTAGAACATTCCAAGGAGACACCTCCAGGGGGTGCCACGTATCCCGGGTGTGTGTTCTCGTAGAAAAAGTTGGGTATGCAAAACTCTTTCCATTAGTATAACTTTTTATACAGTTTCAGTAAAATCAAAGTTGGTACCATATTTTACCCCCTTAGCATCGTAAATGCTTACAACAGTAAAAAGCTCAGTAACTGAAAAAATTTCCTTTTATATAGTAAAAAACTCAACTGAGAATTGTTTTCCTATAGTAAAAAGCTTAGTTTTTGAAGCATTTTTATTATAGCAAAAAGCTTTGTTTTTGTGGCATTTTTAAAAAGCACAGTTACTGGCAGTTATGCTATAATATAAAAAGCTCAGATAGTAAGAAAATTTGACTAAAGTAAAAAGGCCAGTTACCGATACATTTTGAATTAATATAAAAAAAGCTACTTAGATTTTTTTGCGAGAAAGCTCGATGGTAAAAAGCTCCATAGCTAAAATATTTTAACAGTAGCAAAAAGATTAGTAACAAAAACTACATAACTAATAAAAAAAACTTAGTTTTTAAGTAAAATAATCAACACAAATTCTAATGAATATTACTATTTTAGTGAAAGGCTAATTAAATTATAATAAACCATAAAGTCAGTTAAGTTGTTTAATTATAAAATTTGCGTTGAGACACAAAACAAATCCACAAATTAAAAAAAAACCAACACGGAAGTTTTATGTGAAAATTAAAACCAAATCAAAACAACTTGGATTTCTCTAATAGTATTAACATTTATATTTATGTTATTGTGGTTTAAAATGCAAAAAGTAATATCATTTTCATATGAACCACAAATTTATGAAATTTTGTAAAAAAAAAAAACATATTTAACAAAGAATAGTAGTTTTCATATAAACTTTTATAATAAACCATAAAGTCAGTGAACTTTTAAAAAACAACATCATCATAGTAAAATTGAGTTTAAAGAAATTTTATTATGTTCATTTAACACTAGAGCTTTAACTAAAATTTATGTAAACAAAACAACCTAACACACAATTACATTAATTGTGGCAATTGTATATTGTACGAACTCTTTATAATGAATGAAGCAGAATGACCAAACCCCAAAGAGTTTGGCTGGAGTCATATAAAACTAGCTGACGCGTCATTTTATTATTTTTAATTTTTTCTATGTATAAATCCACTTTTTATTATACACTACAAAAGGTTTTTGTTTGTGTTGTGTATATGTTTTATATGTGTTGATTACTTTGTTTTAGAGTCAGTAATTTACGAGCTATTTCAAGCTTTAGAAGCTCTTAATTTATTTTTATACAAACCGACCCCATTGAGCATTTCGTAATCATTTAATTATAGTATTAGTCTTGTGCAAAATACAAATAAAGAAGAAAAGAATCAAGAATAGTTTCATTGAGTTAAATAAATTACAGTTTTTATAATAGCTCAGCTACTGAGACACTTTTACTGAAAGCTCAGTTGTTAAATAGATCGTATTGAAGAACAAAAGCATCAGGGCAGCAGCTAAAAGCTTAGCGCATAAGCAAACATCTCAGATTCTTAAATTTTTTTTAGTAATATAGTAAAAAGCTTTAAAACACAAATATTTACAATATAACTAAAATGGTAAGCACATTTTTATAATACTACCTTTAAAGCTCATTTGGTAAGCTGAGAAAGTAAATTAACGTAATAAAGCCCAGTTTGTTTATGAATCAACGATAGTAAAAAGCTCGGTAATTGGAATAGTAATGAAGTAAAAAGCTCAGTTATTGGTGCATTTTTCTAGTAAATATATATTTTACTCACACATTTTTATAATAAAAAAATCTTTGTTAGACTGACATTTTAACTTTTACAAAGATGTCAGTTACTGAGATATTTGAGTTATCCTCAAAGCTTAATTAAAACTTTTATAATATTTACCTTAGTTTTTGAAAATTTAAATTATTAGTTAACTATGAACATTACTAAGCTGGCATTAAAATATTTATAAAAAATATATCTTAGAAAATCTTTATTATACTTTTTTTTAAAAAAAATCAGAAAAATTAGAAATCTCTTAACAGTTAAAAAAAAAAAACAAAAAATAAAAGACATCTCATTCTAAACTATAAGATTATTATCTACTCATCAAATGAAGCATTATAAGTTCAAAGTCATGCAAAAAACAACTTAAGATGAAAATCAAGAAGTTGTTGCATATAAAAAAGCACAACAACAACAACAACAAATAAAAATGTGGCAAGACGCTTTAGAGATACATTTATTCTTTCAAATCACAAATGAAGCGTAAATGACATGAAGCAGTAATACAAAACTTAAAGAAGATACAGAACAAGATGATGACGAAGAAGAAAAAATAAAAATATTATGACCAAACCAAGGCAAACAAGTACCACTTCATGGAATGATGGTCAGCCAGACTTAAAAGACAAACAAACATTAATCCTAAGTTACATTGGAAATAAAACATAAAATGAATCAACCAAGCCAAGCAACTCAAATGGCATGTTGAAATGGGAAAGAAGCAGAGCTTTACAAAAAAAAAAGGAATTATCCAACAAGTCAAAACTCTTGTGGTTTTAACACCATTTCAAATGGCTTAAATTGTGGTTAAGATAAAAAAGCTCAGTTTTGTGTTATTTATAAGCTCAGTATCTGTAAAAGTTTTATTACTACAGCATGCTCAGTTAAAGAGACTTTTCTTTAAAATTTAAATAAAATCTGAAATTATAAAAAATAAAGCTCATCTTAGAACTTTTTACTTCAGCAAAAAGCTCAGCTCAATAGTAAAAAGGTTAGCTAATTATTATTTTGAAAAGCTCAACTAACAAATACATTTTTTTAATAGTAAAAAGCTCAACAAAAACAAAGTAATGACATATCACTACTTTATACATTACATTGTAATGAGTACTCCTTATATTCAGCATTATTTTCAAATTCAAAATAATGCATTACCTATAATATGTTACATATTTTATTATTTTTAATTAAATAATAATAAGTTACCTATAATGGCTTACCTTTTCTATTATTTTAATATAAATAATAATGAGTCATTGCTAATTGTTTAAATAATTTTATTTATTAATGTTTATAAAACAAATTATCATGTAAGTACACAGGAAAAAGCCTACAAATTATTGTAGAGTAGTGTCGAATTAATTTATTTTAACTTATTTGTGTATGACAGATCTTATATGGATAATTAATTTTTGTATTCAAATAACGAATATGACAAAAATTTTAAAACATCTCGGGGAAAGTCAAATTTTAATTGTAACCGAAATATCCTTTTTTTTAAATTTTTCAAATTTGTAGAGATTGAAAATTTTGGAGACAAAATTTGAAATCAGGAGAAAAAATCTATAAAAATCGAATTAATTAAAAATTACTTGAATTTCAATACGAATAAAAAATGTTTGAAACTGAGCAAAAACTTCCATGGGATACATATGTATGTCCCAAATTGTATCAATATCCTGTAATAAATAAAGTGAACCAATTCCAAATATCTCGATGTTTTTAAAAATTAAAGGAATGTACAATGTCCTATCAAAATATTGATCCCCTGTGTTGTCCAATAGGTTTAGAGAAAATGTGTTTTAAAAATTATGCAAAAATATATATTTATTTATTAACTCTGAGACCTTATTGATCCAAATAGTTAGTATTGTGTGAAAGCAACAACTATCATCTGTCGATATACATTTAAGAAAATCGGTAAAAAAAAAATGGGCCAAATACGACAAATACGAAAAAATAGAACATTTATCAACCACTGGCCATCAAAGGGTTAATTTATATACTTCCTTTTGGAAGAAAAGCGGATTAGAAATTGAGATTCACAACACTGTATCGCATTACCTTGTCGCTTCTCAAAGTTAATTTATATTTGGTCACCAGGAGTTAAAAAATAATGCATTACTCAATTTCTTACAGAAAAATAAATAATAATTGGTTATTAGTAACCAATTATTAATATGCATACGCATAACCCATTATTATTTATTTTTTCGTAAGCTTGTTCGTAAGCAGAACACCTTACCTTTTGGGACATCCCATATAAAAAAAGTTTGAATTATAATATAAAAGTTAATACGTGAAAACCTTGGAGTTTAGATTACTAGACTCATTATTTGGTAAGGTGTGTTTTACTGGGTAACAAATACATTTTTACAAATGTAAAGTAAAAAGTTTAACTGAGACATTTTTACAATAGCAGAAACTTGAGCTAACTGACAAAGAAAGTACCCCAACCTAAACCCTCCGATTTTGAAAAAATTTGGATATAAGATGGAAAAATATCCAATATAGAAATTCGAACATAACCGGCATACAGCCGAACAGAAAAACAAAATACCCAAAATGACGAATTATAGTAAACAGCTCAAATGATTAAAACATTTTTGCTTTAGTAAAATGCTCAGCTAACTGACCAAATTTAGTTAATAATTTATGCTTAGTTACGGGAACAATAGTCAATAGCTTAGTTACTATAAAGCTTACTGCTGATACACTGAACTATAATAAAAAGTTCAGCTAACTCAGATATTTTTAGTACAGAAAAAAGCTCAGAAGACTATTATAGTTAAAAGCTCAGTTATGGCTACATATTTTACAATATTTTCAGTTAAAAGCTCAATTAAAAAAACCTTAATTAATAGCTTAGTTACTGAGACATTTCAAGTAATATCAAAAACTTAATTCGCAAGATACTTTTTGTTAAAAAAAAAAAATAATTCTATGGAAATGGTGTTAGTAAGTTAATAAAAATATAAGAAAAATCTCTAATTTTTGTTCCTACAACAAAAAACCGTTCAAAAGGAAACGTTAACAGCTACATAAAGCAGCAGGAAAAATGATAAATTTACAGGTTAAACATCATTAAAGTGACAAGAGCAAAAAACACACAGCATTTTTTTTAACTCCTATAACGGAGTTGAAGTAATAAGGGTGTCTGAAAGTGATTGAAATAATTGTGTAAAAAGAATCTTGAAATTTGCTAATAAATCATTGGGTTTTTTTCTTGCATTAATAAAGTTTATTAAACTCTTTATGTAAGAACTTGTTTTGATAAAAAATACGAAATTCTGTCTTTGTTTTGGCAAAAAAAAAATAAAAAAAAAAAATTGTCAGAAACAAGTTTGTTTAAATTTTTTTTTTTTTTTTGAGCAATATTCCAGAATTTTTAGCACGGATTTTATTTACAAAAACAAAATAAAAAAAACCCAAAAAAATAAATCGAAAAGAAAATTTAGTTTGGGAAAGACAACACATGGTCTTGCATGGCATGGCGTAGCAGTTACTGAAAAACCAGTCAACCATGAGGTGAAGACCTTCTTAACCAAATACACACATTAAAACAACACTACGAAAGTAGAAAAAAAGAACAAAACTTCTCCTTATTAAGGCTGGCAATAAACGAGATAAAGTTCTGGTGATAAACAGCCAGCAATAACAAACAAACAAACCAAAAAAAAAAAAAAAACGAAACCTCTAAAAGAACAATATTGAACATACAACAAACAACAAGTTTAAAAACCAAAAAATGTGCAATAAACTTGAAAAAAATGTGGGTATGATGATGATGATAATATGTGGAGTCGAAAGAATAAATGTTTAGAATGGTGGTCTGGAAGCAAAAACTACAATAATACAAAATGAAGAGGCGGCCAAGGAAACTTACAGAAAGTAATAAACCAGAATTTTATACATTAGTAAAAGAAAAGAGAAGTATTTAAACTTTTATAGATGTTTGTTTATAAACAATAAAAATGTATTTTTTTATGCAAGAAAATAGACAGCTTGTTGGAAAAATAAACGAAAGGGCATGTGCCACTAGAGATCAAAGTGTTCCACAGCTAGAGTAACATATTTGAGCTCTACATATGTTGTTGAGTTGAATTGGACAAGCACTGAGGCTAGTCCATGGTGCTAATAGAAATTGGAGAAGAAGAGAGGAGTCCCCTCCAACAATTTCCCAGTCTTTTTTATAAACCTTAGAAAATAAGGCAGGGGTAGTTTATAAACATCAAGTATGTACCACCTGTTAATAGACTACTGTCAAATTTCAAGCAAGTTTCGTCATTTGTTTTGCGTTTAACAGCTATTCAAAACATACAACAACCTCATGGATTTTTTTAAAAATGGAAAAAAGTGAATTTCGAGTTCTCATTAAATATTATTTTTTGCGAAAAAAAACCGTCAATCAAACCAAGGAAAAGCTTGATAAATACTATGGGGACTATGCACCATCGATTTCAATGGTAAAAAAGTGGTTTACTGACTTTCGTTGTGATCGCACAAGTACAAATGACGCTGAACGTTCTGGACGGCCAATTGAGGTTAATACACCCGAAACTGTCGAAAAAATACACTATATGGTGTTGGTCGATCGAAGAATAAAAGTGCGTGAGATTGTTGATGCCATAGGCAGTTCATATGGCATTGTGGTTTCGATTTTAAATGATCAGATGGATTGAAGAAAGCTGTCTGCAAGATGGGTGCCGCGTTTGCTCTCAATTGACTATAATGCACGGGTGCACACGTGTGTAGTCTCAATGGCAAAATTCCATGAATTGGGCTACGAATTGGTACCTCATCCGAGATATTCTCCGGATTTAGCCCCCCAGTGACTATTTCCTATTTCCAAACCTAAAGAAATGGCTCGGTGAAAAGAGATTTAGCTCCAACGATGAAATTATTGAAATTATTGGAAGGGATACAAAAATTGGAGAAACGTTGGACTAACTGTGTTTCATTCAAAAAGTCACGGACTTATTGATCCGTCCTCGTCAAAATTCTCTATCTGGTTCTGGAGAAAGCTGGACAGTATTAGACAAAATTTTCTGGAGTCTCCTCCCCTTCCAGACATGACACATACAATGAATCAATGCCCAACTTGGCCATATGACGAACACAGGCGTTGTGTCATGTAATGAGGCAAGTAAGTTTACGGCAGTCAGCTCCACTTAAATTGAGTAGGTATCTTGTCACATTCCCATCCGATTTGCCTAAAAAAGACTTCCACTTGCATACCCAGCTGTTTTCCTGTTTTCCACAAAAACCCACAAAAACCCTGTTTTCCACAAAAACCTCGTTCAGTCTGCGTCTGAACCGCTGAACCATCGTAGATGAAGTGATCGGATATTCAAGCAACCTGCGACTACAGATACTGATACTCTCTCATCCACCATCGATTATACGGTTTGCCATTATCAAATATAACCAAAATGTCAGTCTGAAAGCCTGTTGCCATTCTACCCCTGACATAAGAGTACTTGTTGACATTGGCCAGATACCAAGCGGATACGGTACCGTTAGAGGTACTAGATTCATCAGTATCAAAAAATACCAGAATAATCCCCAAGAAGTTCGGGTGGGTTAACCCAGTCATCTCTGCACGGAATAATTACTCTATGGAATTCGATGCAAGACATCAAGTTATCCAAAGGCATTAGAAACGTAGGACAAAGTTGCGAAAGCCTTTCAAGTTGAAGACCATGCCATGTGTTGCAATCCATATGCCTTGTCGACAACAGTTTACTATTTAAAGTCCCCCTATACTCAGAAAAAAAAGTTAGTAAAAAAATTTGTAAATGGTTTTCAATCCCACATTAATATTTTTGTACTGATTTTTATTAAAAAAATTATTATTTAGCAAATCTTTTGCTATTGCTAAAATTAGCAAAAAAAAATTACTAATTTTAAAAAAGTGGATTGAAGGAAACATTATTTATTAAAACTTACACCTACAAACTAAAATTGCATTAAAATATTACATAGATGAAAAGGGATCGGAAGTGAATATACCGACTCATGTCGGTATATATATATTTTTAGTTCTAAAAATCAGCCCTAAAAACAATTAAAATTTGACCTTAAAAGTGAAAAAAAATTGACTAAAATATTTTTCAAAACAGCAAAATTTTCAGTTGCCATTACAGACTTTTTTGGTGAGTGTAAATATTGAATCTCGATAGAGGGTTGGAAATTAGCCCCTTTTAACACCGAAAGTCTAAAACAAAATAAAAACGATTTTGTCAATTTTGTATGTATGAGAAAGCTTTCCGAAAGATGGGTGCAGCGTTTGCTCACAATCGACGACAAACGCCAACGTGTCACAACTTCATTTCCAAATTGCCTGAATTAGGCTACGATATATTCCCTCAACCGCCCTATCCTCCGGATTTAGCCCCGAGTGACCATTTCTTGTTTCCAAACCTCAAGAAATAGCTCGGCGAAAAGAGATTTGATTCTAACGATAAAATCATCTGACAAATTGCTATTTGATGACCTCGAAAAATCTTATTTTTTGAAAGGGATAAAAAAAATGGAGAAACGCTGGACAAAGTGTTTAGATCTCAAAGGAGACAATGTTAAAAAATAAAATTATTTTTTATTAAAAACCTGTGTTTCATTCAAAAGTCACTAACTTATTGGCCCGCCATCGTACTACCACGAAACTTTCTCAGTTAGCCGAAATTTTAATTTAGCAGAACTTGCTCAGTTAACCAATGACTATGTTAGGATGTGCAAAGTTAAAAATCAAAAGTCAATCAAAAAGCTAAAAAGCCACCGAGCCAACTTACGTTATATGATATGAACTTGGCTCGGTGGCTTGGTGGATTTATGATTGGCTTTTGGTTTTTAACTTTGCACGTCCTATTATTACATAGTCTTTGGGTTAACTAAACTATAGTAAAACCCAGCACCCTATAAACCATGATAAGCAAACTACCAAATTTTTATCCACCCATAATGCCATGATGCCATATGGTGCGACTACAAAAAAAATCTTAATCGAGACCTCGAAGGGTTGTACCAATTGAAACATGTATACATTCACATCACAATCACTGTACTTGCGCTACAACCCTTGCTAGCGGCTAAATGTTTCTGTAAATCGGCTAAGAATTTCGTGGTCTCGACTAAGATTTTTTTTGTAGTCGCACCATTTGGCATCATGGGTGGCTAAAAATTTGGTAGTTTGTTCATCCTGGTTTATAGGGTCCTGGTAAAACTATCTAAGTTATGGTATATTATATAAAAACCGTCTTAGTTCTGATCTTTGACTATCTTAGTTACCTGAGGTTTTAAATATAAATAGTAGAACAGTTTCAGTTAACTCAACTTTTAACCTAAGTAAAACTGTAATTTTATTTATATTTTAACAGAATAAAACTACCCTAAGTTTATACCTATAAAAAAATGTTACATTTTTCTAGTAAAAAATATTACAATTGGCTCACATGACTGAACTATCTTACAAAGCTAAGTTTTCTACAATACTTAAAACTTTTAAGCAACAACAGCGTTTTATTATAAATAAATGTCTTAAGTAACTTTTTCTTATTTCTAAAACTTTAATTCATTAAACAAAGCTTCTTCATGAGCATTTCTCGATTACTGATCTAATAACTATAGCAAAACTAATCTAATTAGCAGAACTTTTAATGAAATATTTATTTTAAAAAATTTCAGTCTTTTTAAACTGGTGGTAAATTATTTTTATAAATTAAAGCATATCTTCTTAATAACTGTTTATAACTACTCATAAGAGATGATCTGTTTTTCTAGGCGCCTCTTAATATTATCGAAATTAAAAATAATTTTCCACCAGACTGACTTTTAGGTTCAACTAATCATTTAATCTGTCATTCTTGTTAATTAGTATTTAAGTGTAACTAATTTGAATGTTATTAATGTTGTATTTTAAAAAAAAATAAATATCTTTTTGTTTAAAAATTGTGTTAATTTATTAATATATTCAGGCATCTGCTTTTGTGTCAACTTAAAAAAATAAAGTTTTTATAAAAAAGAAAACTATTACAACATCCTGTTGACTGGTCAGTCAGTGAGCAGCAGTAGTCTTAAAATTTCTTAATACTTGAGCAAATAAATTTTTGTGTCGTTTTGTTGTTATTTTTAATTTTGTTTGTTGGTTTGAAATTTATTTTTAGTTTCTTCTTTATTATTCTTCTTATTTTGTATTTTTTTCGCATTTTATTTCAATGGGGCTCGTGCAGACCCTTAAAAAGAGATTTTTTCAAACATCGTTTTTAAACAGGCAGATGTTTTTTTTTTTATTCCCAAACCTTGAGGGTTAAAATCATGGTTGGCAAACACTAACCCTAAATTACCATTACTGATTTAAAACCCTTTCAAATAACTATCGTTAACGTTAAAATGCCACTAACGAAATAATTTAAAATATCGCAAAGCCTAAAATTAATAGTTAAATATATCATCAAGAAAACTAATTTTACTTTTTTGTCTTTAGTTTCCCATTTTCCTAAACAATTTTTTTTTTACAAAAACAACGCATTTTTCGTCAATTGTATTTGGATATTCTACGGCATTGGTGTTCATCTTGTTACCATTGGTTTAATCAATGCTAATTAAAAAAATTGCAATGTAATTTGTTGACATTGGTATTATTTAAAAATAATGCCAAATAAATTTCAATGCCAATGAAAAATTTCCAAGTGGAACTTTTTCAAAGTTCCGATACAATATATAAAGGGTGAAAATTTGAAGAAAAAAAGAAATTGAAAAAAACAGAAAATCTGCAAAAGTGAATGAATAATTATTTGCCTGCCATTTATTTTGTAAAGATTATTTCATGTAAATTTTTCCCGCGACTAAGCCGTAGGTGGTCTATTCGTGAGCTCCAATTTTGACAAACTTTTTCCAGCATTTCGGCCAGATTCTCACCAATGGCAGCTGTAATGTTTTCTTTGTTGGATTCTCCCTGTACACGAGATACTTCAGGTATCCCCACAAAAAGTAGTCTAATGGGGTCAAGTCCCATGATCATGGCGGCCAATGGACTGCTCCAAAACGGGACAACAGGTTCATGGTATCGCGTGCCGTGTAGCATATGGCGCCGTCTTGTTGAAACCCCATGTCAACCAAGTCCAATTCTTTCATTACGGTCTATGGATGGCGCCGCTCCACAAACAGTGCACACAGCATGGATTTTGATATTAAAATGCAATGATTCACGGTGAAATGGCAAACCTTAATGAGCATTTTTAGCATTGTCACATGTCACGAATCTTTTTTTTACACTGATTAAATTTACACTGAGAAACCAAATACACTCGGAAAAAAAGTTAGAAGAAAAATTTGTAAACGAATTTCAATCAAACTTTACTATTTTTGTACTGATTTTTGGTAAAAAAAAAATAATTATTTAGCAAATCATTTTACAAATTACAGAATTTTTAAAGAATATTTACAAATTTTTGTTGCTAATATCAGAAATCATTTTACAAATTTTTGAAAAAAAAGGGGATCGGAGGTGAATATACCGACTCATGTCTAAAAATAGGACATTCCCTTAATATAGCACTAAAAAGTTTTTTAGTTCTAAAAATCTACAATTAAAATTTGAACTTAAAAATAAAAAAAAACTTACTAAAATATTTTTTAAAACAGAAATTAACAAAATAATTCAAAATGATTAATCCTTTGATTTTTAATTTTGTATAAAATATTTTTTGAAAAAAATAAATAAAATAAAAAATTTTGATGCTCGATAAAAAAAATTTTAAATTTTGTACTAATAATAATATTTAGTAAATTTTTTTTTTGCTAATTTTAGCAAAAAGATTTTAAATTCCATTTTACAAAAAGGTTACTAAAATTTAGTAGCGCCTACTAATTTTATTACTAATTCCATTGTACTACACGTCAGCAGACATGTGTTGGTATTACAAACTTTGCAATTACAATTAATATCTAAATATATAACTACATCAAATTATATCTGACTACCTTTTTTGTCGATTGTTTAAAAGTCTCTCTCTCTCTCTAAACTGTAATTTTAAGTATGTGTCGCCTGAGATTTATGGACTAATAATATTATGGACTGATCAGATACTTTTTGGAATATCCAATAAGAACATTGAAAAATGGAGTAATAAAGGGCATAATCTTCCACCCAAAACGTTGGAGCTAGGAACTTGAAATTTGGCAAGAAGGTTCGTGCTCCAGTGTAGTCATCAACAGAGATGTTTTTTTTTTTTTTAATTTTAAAAAAGGCAAAAAGCGCGAAGGTCTCCAGCCCAAGTATTAATCGATTAATATATGTATATCCCCTCCGGAATGGGCTAATAATAATTTTACTAAAGAAAAACCGTGTTGAATTTCCAATAAAACCAGGGTTCAAAAGGGAAATATGGTCGCTATTAATCACCCCGCACAAACCGCTTAAGTTAAGAACTTAAAATTTGGGACAAGATTTATTCATATTTTTACAGAGAGGGGAAAATGGGGGTAATCTTTCCAATAACATCCTGCCCAAAAAATATCGACTAGAATTCTGATATTTGACATATTTATTACTAAAACTTGGTTTAAAAACCTTTAATCGCCTGGTTGAAACCTGAGGGAGCGATGAAGTTGATATTTGACATGTAGGTTCCTCCTGCAGCGTAGACAATTGAACAATTTTATATGGGATAATTCACTTAAGATTTACTTTGAATTTTTGATAAAAAAAAAAGTTAAAAGAAAAAAGTGTTCTATTTAAAGACTTGTGCAAATATTTTAAGCTAGAAATCTGAAACTTTAAATTGAAACATCTACTAAAAAAACTTTTTTTTTTAAAGAGGAAAATCCTTTTAAAAAAAGAAATAAATTTCTTCTAAATATATTTCAATATCTAAAACTGCGGGTAATGAAATTTCGAGCTTTTAAACTCGTTTTTCATGATGGAATGTGGAAAGTTGGCTTATTCACATTATTAATTTTGTTTTAGGAATCTGACAAGAATTTTTATTGTTTCTACAAATACAGCAAAGTTCCATTTTAAATATCAAACAACCTATCCACACACACAGAAAAAAATTACAAAATTATGTTTGTAATATTAAACATTTTTCATAGAACATTTTTGTAAATGCAAATAAAAAAAATTTTTTAAAAAGGCACCACCAATATTGTAGAATTTGTAAACACAAAAAACTTTTTATTATCTATTTTTTTTTATAACTTAAATTTTTATTTTTAAAGAATTTTTATATCAAAAATAATAATTTACAAAGAAAAAATTGTTAGAAATCGAATTTGAATTTTAACAAATACTTTTAATTACTTAAAATTTTATGATAAATTTTTTCTGTGCAGATTTTTTGTAAATACAGCAATGGAATTTGTAAATACAAACAACCTTTTTGTATCTATTTATTTTCTTTTATTTTTGGTTTAAAAAAACTGCATACAAACACTTTTAACAAAAAACATTTTTAGAAATCAAATTTGAATTAAAAAAACTCTTCTTATTTAAGCGCCGCACAAATTGTCTTAATTCTCAAAAACAATAGGGTTTTAATTTGAATTAAATATTTCATTGATACACAGAAAAGTTTTACAAAATTTTGTTATTTATAAACAAATTTCACAGACAGTAAATACAAAAAAAAAACTTTTTAAAAAGGCGCTAACAATGGAATTTGTAAATACTTCTTTTTGTTGTTTTAATTTTTAAAGAAATTTAGTTTTTTTTTTACAATAACAATTTACAAACATTTTAAGTAAAACATTGTAAGTAATTGAGTTTGAAATAAGGCAAATATTTATAATTACTTAAAATTTTGTTAAGACTTTTTCTCAGTATGACTAAATCTTTTATTAAAATTTTTGGAGATATTTAATTAAATTTTTGATTATATTAATTAAAAATTTTATTGCTCCAACTTTATTAAAATTTTTAATTGTAATTACAAAAATATTTTAATTCAAACATGATTTAAACTTTTTCGGGCTATAAAAGGAATTTTTTAAGATAAACATATTTTTTTTTCAAAATTTTAATTTAAACATTTTAGCTTAAAATCGACAATTCTTTAAACACTTTTACTTACAAAAAACACTGTACATTAGTTATGGCATAATTCATATAGAAAGCTTACCTTAGAAAAAGTGTATTATTTAATCCTTTAAAGTGGAATTTGCAATGGTAGTAGTAAGAAAATGCCGTTATAATGACATAAAGTTGAGATTTTTTTAGGTTTATTATAATTAATCCATTAAAAACGTTTTAAACAAAAGTACAAAATTAAACGACGAATGTCAATTAAATGAATTATAAAAACAACAGCAAATAAAAATAGTTTTTGTTGTTGTAAAGATGTATGTTAAAATTTATATTTTGCGCTTTACTACTCGTTTTTATGTTGTTTTTTTTTCTTTTATTCATTGGAAATCATAAATCCTGCAATAGCGGATGCCATATAGTTGGAGAAATAAATACAATAAAAATATTTATACTCTACGAGACATATGTGTATTTTTTTATATAGTTGTTGTTGTTGATATTATATATACGTTTCGACTATAGGTCGGTTCTTCTAAATGATCATACGATTTTATGTTTTTTAGAGTTGTTGTTGTTAAAAGATGAAAATGGTGGTGGTGTTGCTGTTGTTTTTGAACACAACAGGGAACAGAGTACCAAAACGGAGTATTGAGAGAAAATAACGAAGAGGTAGAAGAAGAATATCGCACAAACAAATTAACCGATAAAAAATTCTCATACACTTAATACAAATACAATAAAACGCATAGTTAAAAAGGGAAAAACTGATGAATAAGAAGAACAAGCCAGAAACAAATATATTGGAATAAATGATTCTTCTGTTTCTGGATTTATGTTGTTTTATGTTTATATTTTTTTTTTCTTTCAAAAAATGTTTTTATTACGATTGAAGTATGTTTTCCTGCATTTTTTGTTGTATGATATTTTTTTGCACAAATATATTGACAAAAAAAAAAATATAAGCAAATCTTTAATATTTTTTAGTAGTGGTGGTCGGTTTTTTTAAACTTTTTTTTTTTTTAATTTGTAAAAAAAACTTCTTTTAAATTCTTTTAATATTTATAAAAAGGCACTTTTTTATTGACGGTTTTTTGATAAATATTTATAATTTTTTTAATTTTCAGTAAATATATTTCTTTTAAAATTTAAATTTTTTCTATAAGAATTTTTATTGTAGATAGTTCGTTTCAGAATTGATGGAAATCAATAATTTTTTTTGTGTAAACTTTATATTTTATTTATAAAATGCACCATTAAATTATTGTTGTATAAACATTTAATTAAAATTTATTTAAAAATTTTGTAAAAAATTGATTAATTTGTAACGTACGCGCGTTCATTTGCCCGCATTTATATCCCAACAAAGTTTTATAAACGTTCCATGTGAAGAGTTCGCGTGTTACTAAAGTATCTACACAATGAGCATATACATTTTTGTTGTATTTTTTATGTAGTGTTGCATCAGGTTTGCCAGACTTGCTTGTTTTTCCCCAAATTGTTGGAATTTGTGTGTTGGTCTTGAATACAAAAAATTTCAGTTGGAGTCAGGGGATTTTTTTCGGGATTTACAGAAATTGTAATATTTTTAAAAGCGATCCCAAAATTCACCGAGGTAACAAAGAAAACACAACAAATTTGGGCCATTTTTTTATTTCTCAATTTCTCAACATAATCATCTTTTTTTAGCTCGATACACTTTTCCCAGCGATAGCTTCGATATCCTGTTTATAGTAAGAACTGGATAAATCATTAAAGTAGCCATCAGCCATTTTTCCAAAGTTTGGAAAGAAAAAATAATCCTAGGGAGCTAAGTCTGAAGCAGTTCGAAATTTAATTCATTGATTTTGACCAATCTTTGCGATATTTAGCGAAATTGTCACTAAACATTAATACATTTTAACACAATATGTTTTACTTACTACAAAGGCTGAGTATATTAGCTGTGCTTAATTACAAAAAAATCTATCAGCTGGTTTTTGAGTAAGAGGGATATTCCAGACGGTGTCCTGTGAGGCCTGGAGCAAAAAATAAGTTTATTTTACAAGTCTAGACTCTGAACTACCTTTGTTATAATCAAAAATATATGTATGTCCGAGCGTAAATATATTTTTGAGGATTTTTTTTAATATTTTTTCTGTTTTAAAAAGTTAATTTTTTTAAATTTACTAAATTTGGTTTTACACTCATCTTGCTTAAAAATCGTTCGTTGCACAAAAAAAAAAAAATTAAAGACAAAAAAGGAGTAACTTATGTTTTCTAAAGTTTTAATAAAAAAAAAACTACTTAATACCTGAAGACCTCTTTTTGGCGGGCTTGGCTATTACATGGTTAACTTTTAATCTAATATGATTCACTAATAATAATGTAAAGGTAATGTCATATAATAATGTGAATTGTTGGAAATGGAAAAAATTCAACACTGTTTTCATTTAAACTTTTACGGCCACAAATCGCAATTTAAATTTTAAAAATCAATAATTATTTTTATTTAAATTTTATAAGACACAATCACAATAAACCAAAGATTTTCATGTGAATTTCGTGGTGTAAAATTGATGACATTAAATCTCCTCAGATGATGCGTATTTGTGCCCCAAATAAAAAAGTATAGCGCGTTCAAAAGACATAAAATCTAAGATCGACCTGTGTCATATTTTAGGGGTTAAAATTAGGGCAAGAAATTCAAAGATTTTTTGCATTAAATTAATTCTATTGCCAAATCTAGAAGTTTGATGCCGGTAATGCCTATGTTTTATCATAGGAGTGACAAGTTGTTTAAAAAAGCATCAAGAATAAAAAAGGTACTAGTAGAAAGCTCAAAAAACCCACTTTTAACGATAACTGTATAAAATATGAACCTAAGATACCTTTAGAAAAAAATTTGAAATATCTTTAAAATATGGAAATTTTAAAGCAAAAAATTCTTCAAATTCCACAGAGTTTTGATTGATTAACCTAAATTGTAGGGTTTATTTTTTAACTTGTTAAAAATCTAAAAAATGTCCGAAAAATACATGTATGGTCCATTTCATAATTATAATGTCACTTTTCTTTTTAATATAACTCTTATTGAATATATTGATTCCCTCTCTTCGGATGAATTGCTCTTCTTTGAATATACTCTTGATTGATAACTGTATATTTGTAGTTGTAGTTGTTGTAATATGAGCAATTTCGCGCTGCGACAATTTTTTTCGCCCTGAACGTTTTGATTTTCCATAATTTGTGGGATTCTTTAAAAAAAAAATTGGACTACCCTTAGACTGCGATCCAGTCTTCGAGCAATTTCTCGAAAACTCACATTTTCGGCTTTGAAAGCCAAAATTTGACCTTTTATTTTTCCACGAGGTATATGATAACAGATAAAGAAATATTTTTAAATCGATCAAATTTCACCGAAGTCTTATCACTTATTGATCTCATTTTCCTATTTTTTGCAAAGTGACGCTATAATTATGAAACACGAAATTACAAAAAAAAAATACAACATTTACAAATATAAAACAGTTATCAATTAAGAGCATATTCAAAGAAGAGTAATTCATCCGAAGAGACCTAAGGGAATCAATATATATATATATACTAGCTGACCCGGCAAACGTTGTTCTGCCTAGGAATAGGATTACATTATTATCTAGGTAGCTCGCACAAAGTTTGAATATTCTCACAATAATAGTACCCCAGATATGCAATAATAAATTTGTACTTCGTATGGGAGGTGCCACGCCCATTGCTTGGATCCCCCATATTTTTTGGAAGATTATGAATATTATTATCAAAGAAGCTCACACAAAGTTTGAAGACTCCCACTTTAATAGTACCCCAGATATGCAATAATGAATGTTTTCTTCGTATGGGAGGTGCCACGCCCATTGCTTGGATGGCACTCATTTTTTTGGGAGATTATGAGTATTATTATAAAAAAAGCTCACACAAAGTTTGAAGACTCCCACTGTAACAGTACTCCAGATATACAAAAATACATTTTTACTTCGTATGGGAGGTGCCACGCCCATTGTACCCATATAGGTCAATTGTGAATCTAAACCATTCAGGGATCAAATAAAACAGACACAACAAATTTCATCGAAATCGGCCCAGCCGTTAAGGAGGAGTGCAGTCACTAACACACGTACAGGAGAATTATATATATAAAGATATATATATATATATATATATTTAAAGAGTTATATTAAAAAGAAAAGTGACATTATAATTATGAAAAGGACCTTACATATACTTAAGGTAATTTCGAATTATACAGTTTTTAAAAATTCGTTTACTTAAAGAGAAAAAAAAATCAGTTTTTATAAATTTCGCGTTTTTTGGGCATATTTTTTATTTGTTTGGGGATATAAAAAAAAAGGTATCTGACAAGCCTATGTTGTGTTGCCATTCATTATCATCTACCTTCCTACCGCTTTAATATTTATTGTACTGCATTCTTTTTTTGTGTTAGTATTAAGTTTAGTGGCCTGCTGTTTACATCAAGTTAAGCAACATAGAGCAAAGATAAACAAAGAGTAATGAGTGTTTGTAAACATTGTTTAGCAACATTTTTTCCTTTGAGATAAATTTTTTATGAACAAAGATACTGGTAGCAATTTTCTGCTTTTATGAATGGGAAAATTTGTTAAAATATTTTTCAGGTAAATTTTAAAAATTTTACGACCGTTTTTACTTTAATCAACCGTTATATAACTGCTTCGTACGGCTGTCGGTCATTGATATAGAAAGGTTTACATTTTTAGATTAACTTTCATTCATGAATATATCGTACATACTATAATATATGATGTATAGTTGAGTTGATCCTTGTTGGTAAACGATGTAGAAAAATGATTTATACAAACATTTAAAATTAAAAATTGTACTTCCTAACAAACACCTTTGGATTATAAACACTTTTAAAATTAAAGTTTCAAACAAAAATATTTAACCTATTATTGTTGAATTTCGTTGATGTTAGCTTAATTATGTGTTATTTTGTGTTTACTAATTTGTTTCCTCCCTTAATTTAAGTATCGATCAATAATCAAAATTTTTCAAATTTGGGTGAGGGAATTCGATAGTGAGTGTATCATCAAACATAATTAATATATTTTCATACGATACATAATTAGTGATCAAATTCAAATACTTCTGTTTGATGAAAAAGTGTTTAATATTAATAATAATAAATAATTAAAGATTTAAAATTAAGAAAAAATATTTTTTTTCTTTCCAGCAGACAATTTATCAGCATTTTAGGTTAAAAATATTTCAATGTTGCACTTAATAGTTCAACAGAAGCTGCTTTTTGTATTTTTTTTAGACAAAAGTATATTTGTTTACATATTTTTTTAATTGTATACGTTCTGTGAAGTTAATTTGTAGAAATTTCGATACGATTGTGATTCGGATTTTCTCGTTCGATATCTAAGCAGCGATTAGAGCCTAGTAGAATTACTTCGGAAACAACATAGTTTCCTACATTTTCAGTCAACAAAATTTTAGTGCAAAGGGTACAGCTTAACATAGAATCAAAAAAAAAATCACAGTCAAAGTAGAAATTTCGTAAAATTAAGAAAACTAGATTTCAAAAAATTAAACTCTAAATAAGAATGCTCTCCACTTTAAAAATTAATCATGGATTTTGTTCAAAAACTCACATGATTTCTGCAGGATACGCCTTAACTTAAAAACGGGTAAGCGGATTACATTAAAAAGTTTGCAATGTTGTTTCCTTGTGTAAACTTGTTTTATAAATAGAGATAATATTTCATGTCTTCATACCTACATATTTTTGTCCAAATTGCCAAACATTATATTAAACAAAACAACATGTTGATAAGTCTAACATAAGCAACAAGTTGCCTAAACAATTTTCTGTAAATTGCAACATAAAGATCACACTGTTAATAACATTGTTTGAGTAGTATATTAAATAATATTTACAATTGCATGAAAAATATACAACAACTTCATAAAAAAATTATATTTATGACTTGTTAGGTAGTTGTTAGTTAAGACTACTGATCATCTTTAAAGTGCTAAACATTTGGAATAATTTCACACATGGAAAATACACTCAAATTGGAAGAGGTAAAAGTTCAGCGACTTACAGACATATACACAAAAACTACCTACACAAACAACAATCAAGTGTAAATTAAGTAAATTAGAATAAGAATATTTGTATGAGGAGAGGGGGGTTATAAGAAAAAATTAGCACAAAACCAAAACAAAGGGATTCATTGATTCTAGGAAGCAAAATTTTAGATTATGAAATATATTTATATTAATTAAAATTTGAAAAATAATGGGTGCAATAAGAAAAAGACAAACTTGCTGATATTAGCTATGAATTAAAATTGAGATGGCATGAAAATAAAAAAAAAAAAATTTCTGTTAATATCTGAGTAATAAGATTTGCAGGTACTGGTATTAATTTATCCCAAAAACCGTTTAACTTGTAATGATAATACTTATGTTGAGCGTAAAAATAAACACTCACTTTCTAATTCTATTTCATTTGTGTGTAGTTTGTAGCCTAATGTCGCAATTATAATACATCTATAAATTATACAAAGTTTACCGAAATTTATTAATAAGGAAATTTTAGATTAAAGATGAAATTTATTAAATAAAACTTAAATTTGTATGATGGAGTTAATATATTGTTTATTTCTGTTGATCAGCAAGTGGTGGAAACCTCACCCAGAAAATCTATCTTTGAATTGTAATTTTATGCAAAATTATGTAAATTTACAGTTAATAAAAAAAATATTGTTATTATTATATTGGTAATTTTTTTTTACTGTATAAAGCTGTTTAAAGCATATCAAAACATATTTTTTAATGGTTTAAATCTTCTTTTAACAAGATAAATATTGTAGCATGTACAAAATAATGAATGTAACACACCTTTGGGCTTTCAAAGAAAGAAGAAAAAAAAACCCTAATTTGTTTTTTTGAAAAGAAAGTTTTACATAAGTTTGACCAAAATCCGTCAAAATGTCAAAATACATTTAAAATAAAATAAATAGTTATAATCAGCCATGATAAAAGAGGCAGCCACTACAAGATTATATGCCTGTCTGACGATGAAGAATACATTCATATCAACAACATTGTGAAGAATGAATTTTGAACAATTCTCTGATGTTTATTTAAATCATCATCACACAGGTTATGATTTTCAATAAGGTGCTTATAATTGATTAAAATTTGTGATATGCAACTACAAGAGCCTCAAAATTTTTTTATTTTAATCTGAGAATATTTCTATAGAAAAAGAACTTTCTGAAGCTGGGAATTTTTCTAAAGAAAAACCCTCAAAATGTAGAAAAAGTTATTCTTAAGACTTTTTCTATAAGAAAAAGTAAACAGCATAGGATAATTTTTTACCCAAGAAGGGTGCGGCTAATAACCCTGAAAATTACCGTCCAATATAAGGTCATGAAAAGAATGTTAAATTACCATCTTGTGAATTATCTGGAAGCAAATTCACTTTTGAGCGATCGACAGTATGGCAATCGTAGAAGCCGTTCTACGGGAGACCTGTTAGCGTTTCTCTCGGAGCGTTGGAGTATTCCATTCACCGGTTCGGTGAAAAAAAGGTGATTGCTCCAGATATTTCCAAAGCGTTCGACAGTGTATGGCACGGCGTACTTTTATCGAAACTCATTACTTCTGGTGTCGTAATGATTTCTCTCGATTTATTTTGAGCTTTCTCAGAATCGCTCTATACGTATTGTAATAGATGGGATCTCATCCGACGAGTTTCAGTTAAATTCAGGTTTCGTTCTTTCTCCTTATCTATTTCTGTCTTTCTAAAATTACCTTCTCGGTTTAACTTTCAATTCTATCTACTCTTTTGCTGATGACAGCAACATTTGTCATTCATTTTCCTTCGATCGCAGGCCAAGCCTCTTAGCGGTCGTGGTCAGGAGACAAATCATGAATGATACACTTAATCGGGATCTCTCGTTAATTTCATAGTGGGGTCGTACAAATAGGGTAGATTTTAATGCACATAATACCCAATGTTGTATGATAACTAATAGGGTTGTGAAGTCTCCAGCGTCATCTTGGAGGGTATCGATATTGAGGAATTGGAAACACTTCGATGTTCTGGGCATGAGAATTCATTGTCATATCCGTTGGAATAAACACATTTTTGAAGTGTCGAAAGAAGCATTCAAGTGTTTAGGTTTTAAAACGGTGCAAGAAGTGCTTCACCCCATCTGATCTCCTTACTATCTATACCATCTATATCCGGTCAAAATTGGAGCATAACTCCCATATATGGGCAGGTGCTTCAAGGTCTATTTTGTCAATGAGAGTAGGATATCCAGTTTTATTGATTCATTGCAGCATCGACGCAATGTGGGCTGTGTGGCACTGTTCTATCGATACTGCCATGGGGTATGCTCTGCTGAGATAAGTGAACTTATCCCTCGGGCCGGTTTTTTGTCCGAAATACTCGCTTGTCCAGTAGAGCCAATCCCTTTGTGGTCGATTGTCCAGTGAACCGCACAACACATTACAGGGAAAATTCGTACATAAGTCGGAGTAGTCGTATGTGGCATAAACTCCACGCAGAGGTCTTCCCTGACAACTATACAGGGAAATTCAAGTCTAATATTCAAAAACCCTCTTTCCCTCTTCGTTCCTTCTCATAACCCATTTTCGTGACATCAGCACAATGCACAGCATTCATAGGGGACAACCCTTGATACATAAAAAAATAGTTTTCTTATAACAAGAAGTCCTTCAAATGTAAGAATTTTCTTATACCAAATAATCCTTAGAAAATTGCTTTCAGAACAAATCCTAAGGACCTGGGAATTTTTCTATAACAAATCTGAGATTTTATATATAAGAAAAAGTCCCCAAAATCTGAATTTTACTTTAAGAATATGTCATCAAAATCTGAGAATTTCTCTATAAGAAATCTGATAATTTTTCTAAAAGAAATATTTCCAAGAATCTAAGAATTTTTCTATAATAAAAAGTTTTCTCAATCTAAAAATTTTTTTTACAAGGAAAAGTCCCCAAAATGGGACTATTTTTCTAATGAGAATTTTTCAAAAAGAAAAAACACATAATCTGAGAATTTTTCTGTAACAAAAATTTCTCAAAATTATCAAATTTTTTATAAAAAGTCTTCAGTCTGAAAATATTTTAATAGAAGAAAGTCCACGAATTTTAAGAATTTTTCTATAAGCAAAATCTGATAATTTTTCTATAAGAAAAGTTCTCTAATTCTGAAAAGTTGTTTATAAGAAAAGGGTTTGAGAACCTGAGAATTTATCTAAAAAAAAATTTCTATAGTCTTCAGAATCTAAAAATTTTTTTATATGAATATCTTCAGAATCTGATAATTTTTTAATTAAAAAATGTCCTCAGATTCGGCAAATTTTTTTATAAGAAAAAGTCCACAGAATCTAAGAACTTTTCTATAAGAATAATTCTTTTGAATCTGAGAATTTTCTATAGAAAAAATTTGTCCGAATCTAAGAGTTTTTATAAAAGAACAAGTCTCGGAGTCGGAGAATTTTCTATAACAAAAAGTAGACAGAATCTGAGAATTTTTCTTCACCCTTTAGATTTTTTTCACAACAAAAAGTCCTCCGAAATTTAGGCCTTTTCTAAAGGAAAAATTTCTCATGTTCTGAAAAGTTTCTAGACAAACTCCGCCAGGTCCTAAGAACCAAAGAAAAAGTCCTCAGAATCCGAAGTCTTTTTTTATTTCTCTTTGGCAAGAAGTTTTCAAAATCTGTTTGGTTTTGCTAAAGGAAATTTCCTTAAAAGGGTTTTCTTATAAAAAACATCTATTTTTTTAGAGGGATTTTTCTATAGAAAAATTCTCTAATTTTCCTATAAAAACCCCAAATTTTTCACAACTTTTTCCTATAAAGATTTTTTATATTGAAGAACAAATTCTTCAGATGTCAGGTATTTTTATTGGATTTGTTTAATGTTTCCTGTCTTATTTAAAATTTATAAAAACCAACATTAAAAACATTTTGAAACAACAGAGTTGCAGTTTATTTAATTTTCCTTTCCAATTATTTTCATTTTTAACAATTAATGTTGTCAACTATTGTGTTTAAAACAACTTCACGTTTTAGTTGTGAATTTTATTTTATAGACTGAAAAGTAATGAGTTTTTCTGTTTTTTTTTTTTGCCTAATAAAAACTAATCAAATTGAATCACAGAAAATAAAATGAAAATCATTAATTAATATATGAGTTTCATGTCAATAAAAAGACGTTGAAATTATGTACTTCAACACATCAAAATCATTTTCGAAAACTACTTCATAGGAAAATAATAATCATACTTGATCAGTATTGAGACAACACTGAACAACAACTGTCTTGTCAAAACTTTCACCACCCACCACAAGATTTTATTTTGATATGTATTTGACAAATAATTATTGATTGTATCGAATGTAATAAAGACAACAAAAACAATAATAGAAATAAAGAGAACACAATTTCCTTTACTGTGATAGATTGTGAAAACACAATTGAAGCCACAGGCTGCATAAAGCAATATTTTTTAACTTTGTCATAAAAACTACAATGTTTAATGTTGCAGCACTTTTGTGTTGTATTTATAAATAAAAAGTTTAAAATTCCGAGTTTTCCTTTCAATAAAAGAACTTAGTTTTTAGTCTAAAAATTAATATTTACAATTTCTACATGTTAGATTTTAAAAACATTTTGTCACAATCGGCCATTTTCTGTATTTAAGGCTTTAATTCTAGACCATGCACGACTTTATGAAGATTCTGTACCGAAAAATTAGCTTTAAATAAGGATTTTGAAATATTTTGTAGCCTATCGCTTGACGTTATCATTTAAATTAATCTTAAACTTTTAGTAGCAACAATAAGATATATATTGTTTATTCGCCGTTTGACGGACATCATTTAAAGAATAATTTAATATTTTGTTATGGAAGAGTGGAAATTTATAAAATATCATTATTTTTCTTTGTTATACATCAATATTCTCGACCCGTTTTTGTTGTCTTATTTATTTTTGTTAGTGTTTAGAGTAAAAGTTGTTGCTTTAACAACTTTCAGATTCTAAATCAAAATAGTGGCTTTTGTTGTTGTCTTTGTATGTAGTAAACCATTTCTGATGATATTTTCTTGTGTAGTGGAGGTTGGTTGGTTCGTTGGTTGGAGTTGGTAGTAAATATACATTTTCCTTGCTTAGTTTTCCATTTCATAAATTATAAACAATGAATTTTTACGAGGAGGCATTTTTAGCAACAACATCAACATTTACAACAACTTTAGCGGCAACAGCAATAATAATATCTAACTCCCAAAGCATAAAATAGCAACAACAACTAAACAACCAACCACATACATTGATCATCGTTTAAAAATACAATATTATACAAAAAAAAAGATTCATTATTTGTTGCCGTTTTTGTTGGCTTTTAAAAGGAATCAATGAATCTATCTTGGAAAAAAAATTATAAAAAATATAAGAAAATTTTATAAGGTAAACCTGGAATGCGAAATACCCCTTCTTCTTTATTAAAAAAAAAAAACAACAACAAATTCTGAAAAATATTACTCCGATTAATAATTCATTGAATCTCTTTAAAATAACTCTGATTTAAAAAAAAAAATCTTTTCAAAGAACCATCCAATTTTTCTCAGATATCGTTTGCAGAAACCCTGTAAGAATTTTTCTTTAAACTGTATTATCTTATTTCTTTAAGATGTCCAAGTATTTTTCTATAGATTTTAAAGACCAAACAATTAGATTCTGAGAAGTTTAATAGCCTGTTCCTCTATTTCGAAAGAACACGTTCGTTCGCTTTCTAGTCGAAAGAAAACTGATTTGGGTTTCACTAACTCTATTTCTATGCGAACGATGACTCGAACGACAAGTCGATTGAAAACGTAACTGTTTTCATACAAAATTTGGTTTCTCTATTTCGAACAGCTCGAACGCAAATGTCAAAATCAATCACTTGCTATTTTTTTGTCGAGTAAATATATATTTGATATTTTTAATAGCAAAATGAAGTAAAAAAAGCAATGGATAAAAAAAGGTAAGTACAAAATAATATAATTATTTATAGTTTATTAAGAATTTTAAATTTTAGTTAAAAAAAATCAACAATGGACCAGCCGAAGACGCATGTATTTTATATGGAAGAAAGGCCTGATTTTGCCAGAGGGACTCTGGTGTTCGGAGCAAACAAATTTTCTGCAGAGGAGGAAAATTTAACCAGAAAACTAAACTCCGTTTCACTTCCTTTTACGCTGTTGCTGAGTGGTAAAAGATAAGTGTATTGTTTGTGACTTACGTCTGCCCCAAGCAGCTCATATTTACATTTTTTTATTTTACAAGAGCAGTGACCGCACTGAACAGACAACAGCAACAGGCAACAGAAAAGCTTTCCGATCAATCTTACTCACAACCGATCGATAACAAACATTTTCAAAAATAAACACATTCTCAAATAAAAATTGATTTGTTTATTGTTACTTTTTTAATTCATTTGTCATATACAGCTGATCAATGTTAAACAGGGTTGTTTTTGTCTTTAAGCAGTTTTGTAGTATTTTTGCTACTTTTAAAGAAAATTGTAACAAATACTCAAAATATATGATCTGGCATCTCTGTGATTTGTAAATGCGTAAGAAACAAAAATTGGCACACGTAAGTCAAGTCGATCGAAGGCTTTCGAAATAGAGAAACCCAAATTGATTCGAATTCAAGTGACTTGCTTTCGTTTGACTAGTTTTTCGTTCGAGATCAAGGAACAGGCTATAACTTTCTTATGACATTTTTCTATAGCAAACTTTACAGATGATAAAAACATTTTGAAGGATTTTCTTTATAAAATCTTTCAAAATTGTACTACAATTTCGCACTAGAAACCTGTCAGATTTTGAGGAGTTATTAGTATTTACTAAACTTTCAGGCAAGAAAAAACTTCAATCATATTGATGAAACAATTTCATAAATCGTTGGTTATCAATTCTTCATCATATCTAAGAAGTTTCCATGAAAATTATGAATTATTTCATAAATTCTATGACAATTGTTTCATAAATCTTCATTTCATAAAAAAATTAATAAAAAAAATTTTTACAAGTTACTTATTTCAGTTGTAAAACACCGCTTTTTGTAATTCTCATTAAGTTTGCATTTTTGTTTAATTTCAATAAAAATAAACAAATTGTAACTAAAATACGTCTTCACATTGACGAAACTTCTTCGTAAATATGAAGAAACTGCTTTTTTTTATTCTTTATATTTAAGGAACTTTTTATTAATATCAAAAAAAAAAAACATGTGATCAATTTGCATTTTTATGAAACAGCTTTATCATATTTATGACGTGTGACATTGGACGAAGATATATGAATTTTTCCATCATATTAGGTCTTGTTTGTGAGACCTTAGGGTGGGTCTCACAAACAAGACATTCTGAAAATTTTTTCTGTAGAATATTTATAAAATGTTTTTTCAAGAAAATTATTATATATTATTGATATTCTGCTATAGGAAAAGATGCAGATTTTTAATAACTTTTTCTATATAGAAATTTTTTACTTTCCCTTACATAAATTTTTAAATTCAGGCTATTTAGCATTTTCTTTTTATGTCTTCTTTTCTATTTTTAATCTTTAGGTTTTTATTTCATTTATTTCCTTTAAAGTAAAAGCACGCATACCGAATTCTGATATAGAAAATGTTTCTACATTTCAAGTGTTTTCTACAGAAAAAAATCGTAGATGATAGGAACTTCTTCTATAAAAAAAAATTAAACAAAACAAAACAAACACTGCACCACTTTCTTTAAAAAATGATCATATTCTAAAACTTTTTTCCTGTAAAAACGATCTTAAAACTACGAGACAAAAAAAATCTTCTTAAGGATGTCACCTAAAAAATAGCATTCAGATTTATAGGGCGGTTTCGTATAAAAAAAACTAAAATTTTTTGTAAATAAAAATTATATTGTGAAGACTTTTTCGAATGAAAAATTCACAGGTTACGATGACCCTCCCTGTAACTTTTTCTTTCAGAAAAACTCTCCTTTACTTCAAATCGTACTCTGGGGATTTTTTCCAAAGCATAATATATTAGATTTTATTTTTTTTTTTTGGCTACAAAAAAATTTACAGGTTCGAAAATAAATTATTAAAACAAGGGTATTTATTGAAATTTTTGTAAAGAATAATAGTTTCGTTTCTGAGAACATTTTTTAAAAGAAACATAGTCGGATTCTAAGGATGTTATAGCATAGAAAAATTGTCGATTTTTTTCTCAGAATTTGGTGAATTTTTATAGAGAAAAATCAATTTAACCACGTGTTTGATTGCTAAGAAAACAAGAATAAAGCAACACATAATTTATAATGGGGTTTTTGTTTAAGCTTTGCCTTTTCCTAGGAAGACAAACAACCAAAATAAGATTAAAAAAATCTTGGTGCATACAAAACTGTGAGCAATTTTTATGTTTCGAACATTTTGCTTAATTCAATGAATTATTCCCCCCACCCAAAAAAAAAAAAACCATTGGATTTTATACTTTTTAGATTTTTGAAACAATTTCTTAACCAAAAACCCATTCATTTAAAATTTTGTGGATTATGACCGAAATTTTTGGGACACTATTTCTAAAAAGGTATTGATGGCTAAGACCGAATTTATATTAACTGGTTTTGCCAGCCGAAGGCTGCTAAGCAAAGTATCTGACTTTGAACATTTTACAGATGAGAAAATCCTTAAACCTTAATGAAGATCGCTACACAAAAAACCTCGATGTAGGATGTAATGCTGGATTTTGGGGGTTATGACCAAAATTTTACAGACATAATCCGGAAGCAGAAAGGGGGTTTATTTTATTTTATTTTATTTATGTTATATTAATAATATAATTACAAATTATATCCTAATACCCTAACCGAGCACAAGCAACAAAGGCCGTCGACTCGTTGTAGCGAAAACAGACCAGAGCCTCTGGTGGGAATCGAACTCACGACCCCCGGCACTGATAAGCTAGCACGCTACCAATTAGCCTACAGGGGCCCTCAGAAAGGGGGTTAATACTGATTTTATGGGGGATTATGTCCGGCTTCGCGGAAAAAGTCTATTGGAATTGTGACTATACCAACAATAAAAATCGGTATTAGTGTTCATGAGAAATATGTATATTTTTAACTGGGACTTATGACCAATTTAATTTTAGTGAGTGACCCTATATTTCGACCACAATGCTCAAATCGAAAATAGGGATAATGACATTTCAATGAAAAATTGTTCATGTACTTATTACAAACATAACTTTAAAACTTAAAATACTTCCACTCATTGAACAGGGTGTAGTATATTAAAAATATAGTGGCTGATTTAGTCTTTTAGAATTTATTGAAAAAGAAAGCGTAAGCTTAACATTCGTTTAAATAATGACGGTGATACTGATGATGATGATGATGACGGCGACTACGATGCTTATGACTTCCTCCTTCTGCATAGGCATAGACACTTGAATACAGGATTGCCAAACTTTGGGATTTATACTTAAACTTGGCGGGGAATATTTGTATAAAAATGGATACAAATTATTATCGATTTTATAAAAAAAATATATATATATAAAGTTATATGACGTCAAAAATCTCCCATTTGACTTTAAAATGTTAATATTTAATTTAAAATTTATTATGGATCTTATAATTTTTCGATAGAAAAACAGCTGTTCGATATTTTCTTATAAATTCTATGATTTTTATGCATTTTTTTAAATTATTCATTATAATGAAGGCCCTAAATCTAATAATTAAAAAATATTAATTTTTTGTTTTGTCAAAGGCTTTTTGGGTTATAACTTAAGAGTCATACAATATTTTCCAACCGCTTTAGAAACTTAAATACATATGAATTTTTAATTTTTTTCTTTCCAAAATCAAAATTTTTAAGAATTAAAAATATACAAAAATTTAAATGGCAAATACTAATAGTTCTTTTTTATTTATTTATTTACTAAGATCATCTTAAAAAAGCAGTCGATACATATTTCAGGGAAATCCTTGGATAAATAAGTTATAATTATGTGCAACAAAGGTTTTAAAACGAAAAAAGAAGAAATCGCTCATATAAATTAGTATTTATAATGTACTTCTTAACAAATAAATCGAGATATATGTATGTAGTTTTTACAAAAAAAAAAATCATGGAAAAGTTCCAAATTTATAGCAAATTATGTGCAAAAAAATTATTTTTTAGATCTTTTAGCTAAAAATGTCAAAAGTCTTAAAAACGGCGAAAATAGAATTCATGCAAATACAAATTCCTCTTAATTTATTATGTGAATCTTAACAAAAAAAATCCAGATATATTTTAAGAAAATTCATGGATAAATTTTATTTTATTATGGTTATCTTTGAGAAGAAATTGAGATATATTTCAAACAAACATCCATGAAAAAGTTTTAAAGTTATAGCCAATTATGTGCAACACAATTATTTTTGATGTTCAAGCTAACAATCTCAAAAATCTTAAAAACTGGGAAAATATAAGTCGTGGATATACAAATAGATTTATTATGTGCATCTTAACAAAGAAATGCAGATATATTTGGAAAAAATCCATGGATAAATTCTAAAGTTGAGGAAAATTATGTTTAGTCTTCGAACTATTTCAAATATCGGAATAATTTGGGAATATTTTCGAATTTTTTTCCGCAACAGAAAAAAATGTATGGCAAGCCTGTTGCAGCAATAGCACACAACAATGTTTACATTCAAAATAAATAAAAATACACATTATTATTTAGATCTTTGCTATTTAAAAAGAATGCAAAAAAAACCGTTGCCTCTTTTTTTCAATACTATTCTTCCTTTTTGCGAAAATAATAATAAAAAAAAAGATGTTTAAAATCAGCAACGTTGGCCATAGGAAAAATCTAGGTTGTGTGTTATTGTTATATATTAAATACATGCTTCTGCATGCAAAAACCTGCCTGTCTTTATTTGAGCCTGCTTGGCTGCCTTTGGCTGTTTATATTTTTTGAAGTTAAAATAAAAATTATTTTTAACTTTATCGCCGTCCAGCCTAAAGTTTTAAGTTATGTTAACCATTTAAATTGCTGTTTTTTTTTTGTATTATCAATGAATTCTTCTTGACATACTGAATGAAGATTGCAAGGCTTTTTAACTAACCAGAATTAACCTAAATATTTGTAAGTTTCCTGGAAGGAAGTTAAATTTAATCTCTGTTGGGAAAAAAAGCCAATATAAGATAATGATCATAAAATTTTTCGAAATGCAGATGAATATCAGATTTTAATATATTATATCTTTGTTGTTTAAGATTACTCTCAGGAAATTCTACCTGCTCTCAGGAGATAAAGATGAAAGGCTTCAAATATGTCAACACTGTATTTGCGAGAGTTGATAGATTTCAGAACAGTTGTTGCCCGCCATCTGATGGAGAGTTTGCGGAATTGTTAAAATTTTTTTAGTTGATATCACTGTTGTTATTTTACTGCGGTGGTATTAAGTGCTATGGAACACTGAAGGAGGACGTTCGAGCTCAAAATCACCACTTTTAAAGTGAACAATCCACCTCCGACACGATTGTTCTGATAGAGCATGCTCGCTGTAAACTTCCACTAAGAATCGATGACCCTCGGCCGAACTTTTCTTCATATTAAAGTAATAAAGAACTCGCCGCTAAAACACATTATATGGTACGAAATTCGACATGTTCGAGGCAATAATAAGTGTTGTTGTTTACGTTTCAACCAAAGTGTTCCTATTCGAAACTGGAATATTGGTTCATATACTAGTGGCGGCCTCTTGTGTAAAACGCTCATTATAAATTCAAGATCCCAATATTTATTGAAAAAAGCATGGATCTATCTAAATGATGTATAAGATGTCATATATCGTCTTTTCACGATTTTTTAAATAATTTTATATTTTTACACAATTTTTTAAATTGTAATATGGCAACACTGGTTGCTAGGTGAGATTAAAAAAGAGGAATCGTAAGAGTAGAAACTCTTCACAACCAACTCATGTCCAAAAAAAAAATAGGACATACACTTAAGCTCGAAAGTTGGCTTGTTTTGTGCGCTCTCATGCCGCGATGGTTTCTGTCCCTATCTCTTCCAACAACTCCGTCTTGTTGGCATAATTCCTGAGTCTCCTCCAGCCGATTCCATCATCTAAATTTGAAATATTGTTGCCAAAAATATTGTCCTAAGGTCTCGCCATCACCCCACACAGGCGATACAAATCACCGAGTCCCCACGGCCAATTCGGAATGCCCGCTGAGAATACTTACTATCTTGCCAAGTTCCCTTTATTCATGTAGATCAGTCCTAAAAGCCTAAAATAGTTTTGCGTTATATACACAATTCGTCTGTCATATCGTTTCCTGCAATGTTACTATGCCTAGTAACCCACATAATCTCCCCTGGTTCAAAAGTTATTGATTTCCTTACAGAGTTCGAGGAGATTGCCTGGATAGCCGCTTGGCTAACCGTAAACATCCTTATATTTCCGGTGATCCCTTTATATTATTAAATTTAAAGCATTCCGTGATTGCCCTGATCTCCGAACGGCGGTAGTAAGATTGCTATACCTTCTAACCAAGATTCTCTACTATAGATTAAGATCTTGACCTCTCGCAAGTCCTATTACAATTTAATTCTGTGATGTTGTATTCTGGTAACTCATCTAAAATCATCTGGTGGTTGATCTTTCGATGACCACAGATCCGTTAAACAGTGACATTTAGTCGAAGTATATCCCTCTATTTTATGAAAATATCAATAGGTTCTAACGACAAATTTGTCTCCAATGCCCCTATAGATGTGGCTCTGCGGCGTATTGTCTGAAGTGGTTTAATAATGAACTTTCTTTACATTGATGTCCACCATAGTACTGCCGCATAAGTCAGGATAATTCTCACTATGATTGTTTAGAACCAGTGTGTCATTCTCGGGTTTAAGTCCCATTTGGGGCCTACAGCTTTTCTACATGAGACCAACGCTCAGTGGGCCTCAGTGATCCTGCTCTCGATGTATTGTTATTTCTTGGCAAGCATTACTCCGAGATACTTTACCGTTTCAGTGATGTTAATGGTTGTGCCTAGGAAAAAGGCTCATCATAATTAATGTTACTTATCGTTCGAGTGAAAAGACATATTTCCGCGCCGGTTGTAGTATGACATTTCGAGAGCTTTTAAAGCCCTTATACTTAAATGCTACCCTTAGGGGTATCGCCACATCGTTCTTCTAGCAAAACCGAACATTACTAAATAATATTCATTACTTTACACCTTATTTCACTGATAGATTTTCTTAAAAAAAAAAAACAAATATTTTTTTATTAAATATAATAAGGTTATCACGCTGCGAATCTAACCTTGAATGTCTAGTTGCAAGCCTTAAAACGTAAATGAAATCTTGGACTTCGTTGTTTTGTTATTGATGTCAATACATATGCAAACACACACAAAGTAATGTGTCAAAAATTAGCTTTACAAAAATATTTAAATTATTACTTTACGTTTATAATGCAATACGTAATCAATGACCGGTAATTCATTATTTTGTGTTTTGAAATAATGCAAATAGTAAGGAGTTATTATCACAAGGTAATGCGTGAGTACATAGCACTCATGAAAGAAAGCAGCTCAATATTTACATTAAAAAATTAAATGGAATAATTTACATAATAAAGTTGGAAATTTCTTGATACATCCTGTAAAATTAGTACAAAAATTAAATATTGCATAATAAATTTTTCTCGTTGAAAATGTGTCTTTAGCCAAATCAGGATCACCTTTATAACACCACCACTTTAAAAAAAAAAAATTTAAAATCAATTTTTTTTAAATCATTACATGGCACCCCCCTGGAACAATAATATTTACAATTTTAGTTTTTTTAGTCCGGACTGTCACATGCTCTTTATTGCATTATAATATCGCTATGCTACTAGGGCGGATCAATAAGTCCGTGAATTTTCGAACTTCCCTCGTAGTTATATGAAATGCAACACTGTTAGTACCCCCTGTTAATGAACTACTGTCAAATTTTGAGCAAGTTCCGTCATTTACTTTGCGTTTAATAGCTGTTCAAAACATGCAACCTCTTGAAATGGAAAAATTTCATAAATTGGGCTACGAATGAAATTATTGATCAAACAAATGCCTATTTTATGGACCTCGAAAAATTCAATTTTTTTGAAAGGAATACAAAATTTGGTGAAACGTTGGACTAAGTGTATTAAGCTAAAAGGATTGTGTTTCATTCAAAAAGTCCCGGACTTATTGATCCGCCATAGTATCTAAAATTATTGAGCCTTAATGTAGGTGTTGTTTTAAAGCAATGACAGTGATGATGAGTGATGATTTTTTTTTTAAATTTATGAAAAAGTTTCACTATAAAAATTAAGTTTTAAGCAAATTACCAAAAATTTGATAAAAAAAAAAATTGTGGTTAATTTTGTTAAAAAAAAAATCATTAATTTAATGCAAATATTCATTGAAACACTCCTGACTTTTTTTAAAGGAAAACTATTTTGCAAACATTCTCAGCTTTTGTTTATACACAAAAATGCTGAAGAAATTTTCATAAAGAAAATTTCTTTTACTTGTAAAACTTTTGACAATAAAAATTACTTTGATGTTCGTTAGTTAACAAATAGTCTACCAATTTTTTCATATTAAAAAAAAAGTATTACATAACTTCTATTAAACATTTTCATTTGATTTGAAAACTATTTTAGTTTTATCACCTGAAATGGTCATAACATTTTTTTGTTTTAATTTAAATAGCACAACTTAAGTGCATGTAACAACTGTTTTACCACACTAAATAACAATTGAGCCTTTAACAACTCTCAAAGTATTAAATTTGGAAAAAAAAGTAGTAACGCATAAACACTTTTAGCCAAAAATGGTTTGGTTTTGTGGCCATTGTAATGGAGGCGTTGTTAATGCCCATCGTCAGGCCAGCCTTCATTTTTTTGGCCAAGCGCTTAACAAAATGCCAAACTATATTTGAGGATACATTTTATATTACTTAAGTAGTACGTACATACGTACGTAGTATGTGTTATGTTATGTTTAGCCAGCTGTTTTAATGTCTTACTATTAAATATGTATGTACTTTGAAATCTTCCGTTTTTGGTGTTACACATAAAGTAATACTTATGTACGAGAAGAAGTATGACTGAATAAATGAATAGATTTGTTATAGAAATAAATAAAAGCTAAGACTTCCTTTATAACGCATTTTTTCGAGGCATTCAATTTCTTTTTTATTTGTTGTAATTTAAGGTGTATAATATGTGTGTTTTATCACACGTGGGGAAGGATTAAATTGAATTGTTACTTCCTAGACACAAATACCCAGCAAAACTTTTGTAATGGGTGCGATTATTGCGAGTATAAAGTAATGAATTACTGATCATTGATTACGTATTGCATGATTTATAAACGTAAAGTAATAATTTAAATATTTTTAAAAATCTATTTTTAAACTAATCACTGTGTTTTTTTTTTTGGAAGCAAAAGGGTAATGTACAATATGTAAGTTTCGACAGCACGAACGGAAACACAAACGCAACTATTCATTCATGTTCAAAGCAATCAATCATTATATGCGTCGATATTTTAGTGGGTAGAGATCTCGGCTGACAACCAGAGTTCCTAGGTTTGATTCCTATCATAACCACGTTATATTTAATAACGATTGATATATTTGTTATAATTTTTTTTAAATAATATTATTATTTATGAAAATCCATTTTTAGACACATTACTTTTCCATACATCATCTTAAGGATCATCACCTATAAAATTCATCAATAAAGTATGTTAACTTGAAATAAAGCCTTCGTCCCGTCCCTATGGCTTAATATGTACTAATTTACTCATTATTTGGTAATGTGTGGTTTTGTTGGGTAACAAACAAAAAATATTAATGGAAAGAAATGTTGTAAAGAAAAAGTATTTATTTTAAGTGATTTTAGATAAAAAATCTTTTTATTCAAGGAAAACCAATATATAATTGTTAAACAAGTTTAATTTAGTTTCACCTGTTAAAGATCTAATATGGAAAAAGGTTGCTTTTCGGCGATGTTCCCTGTTAACTTTGAAAGTATTAGGTCATTCCATGTCAAACCGCACAGAAAACTATCATTTTCGGATTTGTCAACTCCGATTTTAATGAAATTCGCCACAAATATTGTAAATGGGTAGTGTTTATTAAATCATTAATCTTTTGGTCCCAAACCCTTTCGGTTTTTGAAATAAGACGTCATGAAAATTGGCAAAAACGTCAAAATATCGAAAAAGTGTCCATACAAAGTTGCCCATAACTTCTAAACCATACAACCAAAAATTTTTCTGTTGGTATCATTTTAAAGGTGAAAACCATGCCTTAAAAATGGTCAAAAGTTTTTTTCTATTAAAAAGTTTAATGTCATTTTTATAAGTTTAATCTTCAAAGACTAATATCTCGAAATCCATTTTTTTTTAATTCTAAAAAAATATGGGTATTTCCACAGAAAGGTCAACCGCTACCAAAATATTAAAGTTGAAGAAAAAAGACTTTTCTGAGAAAATTTAGTTGGTTAATGCATTGGATTTTAAGAATATACCTAATTAAATACATATTACCATTTGTAATTTAAGAAAAGTGGTCTGCAAAGAGCAGCTTTGCTTTTTTTGGATTTAGCGTTTTTAATTGACATTTTTCCTTGAGTTATTTCTAAGTGTTACATATCATGTCGATTGCACTCTTCTTATAGACTAAATATACCAACAATAAATATTTAAAAACACCACAGTAGAGATCAAGCAAACTCCGAATAACGGTATAATTCAAAGATTCTTTGTATTACATTCTTCTATCCCGTTCGCGACCGAAAATAAGCATTTGTGTTTAGTTCTCCGTGAACGTTGATCGGAATAGTTTGATATTTACAATTCAAAACAAAATAACCGAGATCATTTAAAAAAACCAAACCTAAAACATTTTGATCCATAAATAAACCTAAAAAATGCCTTTGGAATCATTGTCCCGTTCGCGATGTCCCGTTCGCGATTCTAAAAAAATATTTAAAAAAAATAATAATAAGGATAATAAAAAAAAAACAAAATGCTAAATAAAATCTTTATATCTCTGCTTTAGTTAAAAAATAATCTCCATTTAATAAACTGACGAAATTCGCAGAGTTTTAAACAAAACCACACACCGAAAAAAATGACTTACATTTTTTGTCCCGTTCGCGAACGCAAGTTTATCCAAAATATTTGGAGAACGTTCATATTTTATAATTTTCTTTTTGTTCTCAAAAATTGTTCTACTAAAATGCTATTAAATATTTATAAAAAGTTAAAAAAAAATTTGAGTTTTCATTTTTTTTTTTTCAAGTTGAGTGCGTACGAATGTCCCGTTCGCGATCCTGGAAATGCCCATATATGTTAAAAAATAAGGCCTCTCTACATTTGAAACGTGGTCGTAAGCAAATTTTCGTCGACGAGTTCATATGCAAAAGCTTACACACAACAACAATATGTATACTAAACATTCTATGTACACACAAACACACTCATATCACGTAAAAGATTTTTCGTATGAAACAGTCACAATAAATTTGCTTACGACCACGTTTTCCTTCATAACTCAGGAACCAAATGAGTCTCCACCTTAAAATTTTGCAACAAATGTAGAGAGGCCTTAAGCTTTAACATATATTTTTTTTAGAATTTAAAAAAAAATGGATTTTGAGATATGGGTCTTTGAAGATTAAACTTAAAAAAATTACTTTTAACCTTTTAATACAAAAAAACTTTTGGGTAATCTTTTCACCTTTAAAACGGTACCAACAGAAAAATTTTAGGTTATATACTTTAGAAGTTATAGGCGATTTTGTATGGACACTTTTTCGATATTTTGACGACATTTTTCGAAAACCGAAAGGGTTTGTGGTCGAAAGGTTAATGATTTGATAAACTTTACTATCCATTTATAATATTTGTGGCGAATTTCATTAAAATCGGAGATGATAAATCCAAATGCTGTGCGGTTTGACATGGAATGACCCTATTATGATTTGTGGATATTTATTTCCATGATGTGGTCATATTTGCTCCACACTGTAGGAAAATTCAAAAAAGTATTAAAAAAAAGAATTTTTAAATTTTAGATTTCTTTGCCTCTCCCCTTCAGAAAACTATAAACCTAATTTCAAGATTCTAGCTCCAGCGGTTAAGGTTGGATGTTTAAAGGGGGCACATTTTCCCTTTTCAATCACATCTTTTCAACCTTATTGTTGGGTATTTCTCAGAAAATACTGGGTGGTGCAAAAACCATCGTCTGCATTTTTTTCGCTACAACATTTTTTCGAAGCTTGAAAACTCATTTGGTTTTTAACTGATTATGTTTATTCGCGCTTATACATTTTATTTCAATTAATTGTGAAAAATTATGTTCGACAAATGGCCGCTGTCCGCGTTGATGCAAATTTGGGCTCTTCTGATTACATTTTACATAACAGTGCGCAGCATTAATGGCATCACGTTGTCAATTTCGGATCGGATGTTGTTCTCTAAGTGCTCCAAGGAGGGGGTTTGCTTGTGTATATCAACGACTTCAAATATACTCAGAGGAAAAAGTCCAGGACAGACAAATCGGAGATCTGGTTGGGAAAGCCAAAATACTGAAACGCAAGATTGTTATACGCGCTGGGATGCCTTCAAAATACGCATTGTGTCGCATGGAGTATGACATGTGAAGCCAAATCCATATTGTCAACTTTTGGAAAAAAAAATTTTCGGCATGGCTCTATAGATGTCGCTGTTCGCCGTTGTTGCGGTACCATGGGCTCCTTCAAAAAAATTAGGTCCAATCACTTTTTCAGACGCAAATACACACCGCGCGGTAGCTTGAGATGATAACTGCGAGTATTTTTCATCCCCAAGAACAGAGAATTCTGCTTATTGACGTAGCCGCTGAGATAAATATGAACCTAGTCGCTCATGATCAGTTTTGAATAAAAATTATACATTTCGTAGAGATCTAAATCTAAAAAAGTGATCCATTGTTAGTTACTATAAATTTCACACGTGGCTAGCTTTACAAATGTCAAAACCAGACGTCGACGTAAAACCTGTAAAAATCTCCACCAATGCCGGAAAAGTAGTCCACATTAGTAATTACTGGAAAATCCAAAAAAGCTTTTTATCATTGAACTAGCCCAAACTCCAGAGAACACATTATTTAAATTTCAGGTTTCTAGCCACCTTACCTTTTTGCCTCTCGCCACGTGTTATTTGATGTTTACGCCTGAGCAGGAAATTATGTGTCAAATTTCAAGTTCCTAAAACGAGTAGTTTCGGCTAGATGACTAAGGAGTAATTTTCCTCTATTAACACATTCTCATTTCACAATATTAACACGTATAAATTTCAGATTTTTCGCAAAAGGTGTTTCGGCAAAGAATATTTGTGGTTTTGAAGGCCGACTTTTATTACGTTCCTGACGAAAATTTTAAAAACTTCATATCAGAAAACACATATTTAAAGTTTCAGGCTTCCAGCCAAAGCAAGCCGTTAAAAAAGGAAATTTCTCTATTTGAACCCCACATCTGCATCACACTTCTGGCGAAAATTTCAAAAAGTATCTTATCATCGAATTAATCCATAATCCAGGAAACACATATTTTAGGCTTCAGGTTTCTACACTCAGAATATTATGTAGTTAACTGTTTGTAGTTTAATAAAAAAGTTTTCCGTTCCGATAAGGCCGATAAGGGGTAGAATTTCCCCCTTTCAAACTTCACATCACGTTCCTGACCAAAAGTATCTTATCTGAACTCATGACCAAAAATAGAACATACACTTAAGCCCTAAATTCGGTTTGTAGTACGTCGGGAAAGTGTTGGCAAGGCACTTCAGCAGGTGGTTCAAGTTCTGGCAAAAAAAAAAATGTTTTTCCAAAATGATAACATCATCAGAAAAAACGTCGGAAAAGCACTGAACAAACAAAACTTCTAACGTTGGTAAAACATTAACAAAACCAAATAAGGTGGTCTAAAAATAGATTTTTCCATAATAAAATTTAAAAAATTTCATTTGTAATTTTTGTCATAGCGAAAATCAAACCCTGGCCGTTAAATGAATGATAGCTGCTGGCTAATAGGCTTTTTACACTGAATAACATCTTTGTGAAATGCATGGAAGATGTTGAAAACGTGAAACATGAATTTACATTGGCAACATCTTTCATCTGTCATTTATTCAGCTGTCAAAAAAAATAAAAGAAAAAGACGCATAATTTTTGATAAAAATAAAAAATATTACAAAAATGGATTTAGAGAAAGCATTAATACTTGCAGTACATTCAAATATTGAAGGCCATTTGTTTTGTTTATTTTTTGCAATGTCAGTTTGCTCACTATAAAAAATCGATTTTTTTGCCATTTTTTTAGTGACGACACTTAAAATAACGAAAGATGTAAAGATGGAACTTAATGAGAAAGGATCATCATGATCAGATACAAAAATATGTAGAATTTTTGGCCTGTATAATTCTTATGGGAAGATGTTAACATCTTTGATGTAAGATGTAGGTTAATGGAAAAAGCTACTATGACGGCACTGGCAAAATGTTTTTTGAAAACGATGTAGTAACGTTGGAAAAATTAAAATAATATTAAAAAAAAGTACAAAAAACATTTTTAATAAACTATTTTAAATAAAAAAAAAATATGCCTGAACCGGCCTCGAACTTGGAACCTTCTGACTACAAACTTTTTTTTTTAAAAAAATTTAAAATCAATGCTCTATAAGTGCGACTACTGTGCCGTTGGCAATTTCTGAATAGTACTGGAAAAACTCATTTTGCAAAGACTGGCATAGCTGTTAAAGCCAATTAATGTTTTTTATAAAGCTCTGAAAATTACGTAAAATAAATAGTAGCAAAACGCTATTGCCATTGCTTTGAAAGCGTCCCAAATAAGAGGTTATGCTAGTAAATAAAATTTAATTCCACGGACGCCCAGTGGTTTGCCAGTACACGCAGAGAAAAAACATGGTTGTAATATGATCACTGCTACTATATTGTGCTTGCTGCAATCGGGTATGGTTGTCACAACCAAGTTATTGGTTTTCTAACCATCAACATGATCGCTATCATCATTATTTAGTAAATGTTTTACTATTTTATGATTGGCACCTTCTATTTTATATCATGATTGGCTGTAACCATACTGTGGTAACAAAAATTTAAACTATGAAAAAAATATGATAATTATGCAACGATAAAATGTTGGCAACAATCAATAAATATTTATACAATCAAAGAAAGAAAAGTTCTTAAAGTCTTTAATTTTTTCCCTAACAATTTTTCCTCAAAAGTCCTTAATATTGATTTTTTTATAGAAAAAATATTTCTAAAGGAAATATTCTTAAATTTAAAAAAACTTCTTTCATAGTTTCTAAGAACCTTTTCTTTAAGAGTATCCAGGAATCATAATATAGTTATGAGGGGCCATAATATGATAACATTGTGAGCATACTATATATTACGTGCGATCATATTATGATAGATTCAATATAACATGTTTATTTAAGACCATAATATGGTAATTTTTGAATCATAATATAACTGTAGGGAAGATATTATGTTAAAAATATGGTTATTTTATTATCATATGATAACCATTATATAGTACGATTATGGTTGGTACAATCATAAACCCCAAAATATATGATGCTCTTCGAATATGATTGACCCAACTATGTTTTTTCTTTGCGTGTACTGGCTGAATATCGGAATTTCGATTAAAGAATAATTGTGTACAAACATTAAAAAAAATTTATATTTGCAATCGTTAAAAAACCAAAAATATTTTAATATAAAAATTATTTGGATTTAATTACATAACCCACATTTTGGGAATATCCTAATAAATCAATATTAACTTCTTAGATAATAATTTTGTGTTTCTACTAAGTAAAATAGTGCACAATATAGAATAGTTGTTATCCCCTGATATACTCCAAACTCACATACACAATTATAATTTGACCTAGAAAACTTTGTATATTTTATCTGATAAAAAGAAACAAAACTTTACATTTACTAAACCACTAAAAAGTGAATATTGTGACTAAAATTTAATTCTACCAACTACATGTTATTTTTTTATATAATGTTTCGCTCGTATTAGCAATTTATGTAGGTAATAGAAAATAATGATAAAGATGAAGATCTATACACATAATTCAACTTTTTTATTTTTTTTTTTTTGTTCTTCGTCTAAGTTGATCTCAATTTAAAGATTAAGTTTTAAAATATAAATTAGAAAAAAATACTAACAGAATTGTTAATTGAAAATACAAAGAATTGAAATAATCGACAAAAAGCAATCAATGTTAAATTGAAAATAAAATGTAATTGGAGTGATATTGCATACATTGTAATGAAAAAGTTGTAACAATTTCAATTTAAAATAAAATTCGTTTCAGAAATTAGTCGGGGCTTCATTTAATATAAAACTTAATAGTGTGACATTAATAGCCGGCTAATAGCAATATTTCTTACGTGCTGGGGTCAAGATTCTTTGTAGAAAAATATTGAAATCCGGAGTTAAAAAAGTTTATATATAATTTTATGTGAGCTTATGTTATCATACATAAATACTGCATGTCGGTATGTATTGCCATATATAATTATATACCATATTCTATTAATTTTATTTTTAAATTATCTTATATTGTGCCACATCTAGTTATATATTTATACAAATTACTTATGATTAATATGATGACATGGGATATCCAAATACATATATAAAAAATTGTTGCAAGTCTGTTGTGACTTTATAACTCAAGAACGGTCAAACATAATTCAATTAAATTTTTAGGGTTTGTTGGTATGGTTTGTGTAGATGGTTCATCAAAAGTTTGCACGAAATCGGTCGACGCGTTCGTGAGTTATGACGTTTCATGTCAACATGTGATTTTGTCCATATAAAAAAAAACAACAACAAATACGTATTTATGCGTAGCAAAGCACGCCGAGATCCGCTAGTATCATATAAAATTATATATAACACTATATATATGTCGCTTATACATGACCATACCCGTGGTTGAATCTAATCAGATATAATGCCAGATGTGATCATATATAATTAGATATGGTACATGTGATACACTTTATAAACACATCTGATCAAATTTAGTGCCAGATTCGTACATATCTAAAGGGATCTGTAAAATTTGGTGATTTTGTTGCCAAATATGAAAAGAATCTGATCATATGAGAACATATCTGTTGCAAGATTGTAACCATTTCAGTAGCTTTCAAAATGAAAATTTATATAAAAACAAGTAAAAAAGGGCTAAATTCGGCCGTGCCGAATCTTTGAATACCCTCCACCATAGGGGCTGAAGATGATATACGTATATACTAAATTTTGCAAGAACTGTAATATGAATATGTTTTGTCAATTTATGTAACGAACTTTTGTTATTTAGTTTTAGTAATGTTATTTACAGAGGTCTGCTCTGTTAGCGACTTTAACATTGTTGCTTTTAACGTTAACTTAGTTATTAAGAGTAACACACATACACTCAGAATATTATGTAGTTAACTGTTTGTAGTTAAATAAAAAAGTTTTCCGTTCCATTTAAAAATAAAGGAAGATACATTTATTTTTCAAAGAAACATCTATATTAACTTTTTTATACATTTATTCGAAATAATTTACTATCATTTACCGATTTTTTTCAGTTTCATTTATTTTTTTCATTTGTTTGAAATTTAATAAAAATTTACCCACAAAACGGAAACTTGTGGTTTATTTGTGTCCGTAAAAGTTATTACAAATTTAAATTTTGTTTGCTGTCTGTTTCAAAAAAAAATATTCAAAAAGTTTGAATTTGTTTTTTATTTAAATTGGTTGTATATATACAAAATTTTTCAATACAATTTACAAGAACTTCATAAACACACATACATATACAAATACATTCACACAAAAAGTGTTTATAGCTTCATATGCATACATACATTTTGTATTGTACGAGTATATTAAAAAACAAGTAAAAAAGGGCTAAATTCGGCTGTGCCGAATCTTTGAATACCCTCCACCATAGGGGCTGAAGATGATATACTTATATACTAAATTTTGCATGAACTGTAATATGAATATGTTTTGTCAATTTATGTAACGAACTTTTGTTATTTAGTTTTAGCAATGTTATTTACAGAGGTCTGCTCTGTTAGCGACTTTAACATTGTTCATTTTTACGATAACTTAGTTATCATAGTATGTAAGACAATAAATGTAATCGAACAATAAGAAGACTTAATAACATTTTTACTTACTTAACAGAAAAAAAAAATAGATATACAGAAAAATTGTACAAATTTGTGTGGAAAATTTAGAGGTACCTTCACATTTTCACTCATAACTTTTGAACCGCTTAACCGATTTTGCTCATTTTAAATACCAAACTGCTCGGGAGGATGTTCAATAATCTGGGTAAAAATAGGCACCCCCGCTTGCGTCTTCGCGTCGTGATCGCCATTTCAACAGACAGACAGACAGACGGACATCGCTAAATCGACTTAAAATTGCATAAGGATCACGAATATATATACTTTATGGGGTCTTAAACCTATATTTCGACATATTACAAACGGAATGACAAACTGATATATACCCTCACCATATATGGTGGAGGGTATAAAAACAAAAAATACAAAAACGGAAATAATTTCAAATAAATGAAAAAAACATTTATTTTTTAAGGATTGGTGGGTAAAATTTTGACATTTATTTTAACTGATTATATCAGTTTTTTCTTACGGATGTGTCAGTTGATTAATTAACATTTAAAAATAAATAACAAATGGCATTTTATTTAAATGAAAATTAAGTAGACCGGTTTTTAAATGAAATATCATTTCTTTTAAATGATATTTTCAGTTATTTTAACTTACAAACTTTTTTAAGTGTATAGCTCTAAAACAGTGCTGTTCATTTGGTGGGACAATTGTCCCCCGCTCAACTCACATGTATTCTTACGCTAAGCGACGAGTGAACATGTGTAGCGGATGTATGCTGATTTTTTTTCAATGCACTGAAAAAAATTAATAGCAATGTACGAAAAATATTTGGTGATACTACAAGATCTATAAAAATCTTTAATAGACTTAATAAAGAAACCCATTTTTTAAAATAAAAGTTGAAAACTTCGAGTCCGATCGTTCATTCATTTATTCCGATCAAATGTATTTGTTTTTCCTTCCGAAAAATGCATTTTTTTACAGATATTTTATTAATATGTATATATAATGAAATCTTTAATATTGATTAAAACAACTTCAACTTTTTGTTTTCTTTAAAACAGTTTTACACAAAACATTAACAGTTTCATATTTTCAATAAAAAAAATAAATTCATTCAGATACTAGCACTGCTATTAACCCATTGAACATTTCTTACAGTGCAATTCTCATTATCTCACAAACACAACTACATTTTTATTTTTGAACAGCACTGCTCTAAAATGATATTATTCTCATAGTATGTAAGACAGTAAATGTAATCTAACAAGAAGAAGACTCAATAACATTTTTACTTACTTAACAGAAAACAAAATTAAAAACAGAAAAATTGTACAAATTTGTATGGAAAATTTAGAGGTACCTTCACATTTTCACTCATAACTTTTGAACCGCTTAACCGATTTTGCCAAACTGCTCGGGAGGATGTTCAATAATCTGGGTAAAAATAGGCAACCCGTCTTGCGTCTTCGCGTCGTGATCGCCATTTCAACAGACAGACAGACGGACATCGCTTAATCGACTTAAAGTTGCATAAGGATCACGAATATATGTACTTTATGGGGTCTTAAACCTATATTTCGACATGTTACAAACGGAATGACAAACTGATATATACCCTCACCATATATGGTGGAGGGTATAATAAAAGTGTTTTTCAATTTCTGATTTATTATTTTTTTAAAATTTAAATTTTTTATTTATTGGTAAACTAGATTCTGTATAATATATTGTTGTACCTAATTCGATCTGTCACTTTTCGTATAAGTTCCGATATTATTTAATCCCCAAACATATTGCTTGATCTAACTTATTCTGCCATTTTTTGGATCAATTAAGATCTTTCTTAATCCCCAAATATATTACTGGATTTATTTTGATCTGCCATTTATCAGATCAAATACGATCAGCTAGATATTACATCAAATATTTAAGAATATCAAATTGCATATAATTAAAAATTACGTCAGATCAATTTTTTAAGAGAGTAATTTACTAATTGCAGAGATTTATAACAAATTGTTTTTGGTATCTACTTTTTTTTTTAATTTTTGATAACTTTCATATTTAAAGCCTAACTGTTGGTGAACTAAAGGGTGGTTAAATTTTAAAGGCCGATGTTGAATGTGAACCACACCTAAACGTCAAGTTTTTTTTTGCATTTGATTTGACATTTCTTAATTTCAGACTAACTCAATTTGAACCATTGAAAGACACACAATTGAGCAACGCGTTAAAGTTATTCAGGCTTATTATGAAAATGGGCGTTCAAATCAAAACGCATTTCGTGCACTTCGTGATTTTTTTTGGTCAGCATAATCAACCAAATGTGTCCACAATAGGGAGATTTGTTGGCAAATTTCAGCAAACCGGGTCTGTAAAAACACCTGTGCATGGTCGCCCAGTTCGTTTTGCGGAAAACATTGCTCTTGTTCGCGATAGTGTGTCATGAGGTCGGCCAAGCATTTATCGTGAATGGTGTTCGCTATCGCGAGATGATAACGAACTTATTATGGCCAGGAATTGAGGATATGACCCTGGACGATATGTGGTCTCAACAGCACGGTGCCACTAGCTAACGGAACAATGGCTCTTTTGCGCGAAAAATTCAATGGCCGTGTTATCTCACGTGGTGGCGATGTCAATTGGCCGCCAAGATCATGTAATTTGACACCGTTGGACTTCTTTCTTTGGGGTTATTTAAAAGAAAAGGTGTACGTCGATAAGCCAGCAACAATTCAAGAGCTAAAGGATGAGACAATTCGGCACATTAATGGCATAGAGCCTCAACTATGCCTCAGCGTCATCGAAAAATTTGGACCATCGGATGGAGGTGTACCGCCAAAGTCGCGGCGGCCATTTGGCTGATATTTTGCTCCATACATAATTGAACCATACCATATTATCATAATAAAAAGAAATGACAATAATTTCCCAAATAATTTGTGTTTTATTCAAAATCAACATCGGCACTAAAAATTTAACCACCCTTTATTAACAATATCGTTACTTAAATATCATCGTAACTTTGGTAATGAGCATTACCAAAACAAAAAATACTCATAATTTTTCTTAATTTAATACAACTTCTTTAAATGAAGATCATTATCGAAAGTGAAATTTCTTTAATAAATTTAGAAAAAAAAAACACAAAACTATAAAGTTATTTTGTTTGTAATGCATCAACATATTTTGTAATCTTAAAAAAAAACATATGTAATGAGAGCGCTATTTATAACTATAGTAACATAACTTTTTTTTGTTGTAAAATTTAACGGATTAACCAGAAAATTTTCACTTCACTTTTATAATGTAAAAAGAAACCACCCATAAATGGAGAAACATTTTCATAAATAAATAAAATAAAACGTATTCATCTTTTTCATAATGATCAGACATCTATGGTCAGTATTAGGGTAGAACTTTTTCGAAATTATGTTTGCCCAAGAATTTTTGGAACTTTTGGTCCACCCCATCAAAATAGTTCCGACATAATTATATATAGTCATATTATCAGGGTACACCATATCTTTTGTCGGTATGGCAACATTAAGTAACTTTGAAATTTGTCAACCGATCGACTTAAGAACCCAAGAACACGTGTCAATGAAACGTCAAAACGCTGTATGTACATCGAAAATATTTGTTCGATTGTGTTAACTAACGTGTATATCGAAGAAGCACGATCTGACAACACTATTCGTCGTTTAGTAACGAATTTTGTTGAGCACGGGACAGTGGCTGATCCTCCACATGCCATTTATAAACTTACACGACGTTTCAATGAACTGTATGAAGCGGTAAGTGTTGCCGAGAACCCAAATCAGTCGATTGTCAAAAGATGATTTGCATTTGTTTCCGTATAAAGCCACGTCGCTTACAATACGCCCAAACAACAGTCAACACTCAACTTGATTTTTGGAAATAAATTTTGATGACCGACGAGAGCCATTTCACACTCTGCGACGGCTTTGATAAGCAAAATTGCCGCATTTGGGGAATGGAGAAACCACACGAGATCCAGGATATATCATTGCATGACCAAAAAAGTAACTGTTTAAGCAAATCAATGGGTAATTTTTCTTCAAAGAAGGCGAAACTATCGATGGCAAATAATATCGGTGGATGAAGGACGATTACTAGTTTCAACAAATGGTTCACCATGTCACAATGCAAATCAAATAATAAATAAAAATTCTCTGACCAGTCCTCCAGATCTGAACCCTCATGTCTTATTTTTGTGGTGATATTTTAAAATCAAAAGGTACGCCAACAAGCCTAAAATCATTGATGAGTTCACGGCGAACATTCGTGCCAAAACTATCACTTTACCGCCCGAAATGCTTGAAAAAGTTATAGAAAATTAAGCGAAAAAGGCACATTTTTTCGTGGCCAATAGAGGCGGTCATTTGCTTTATGTTGTATTCAAAAGTAGTGATTTGAAATGGATCAAATTGAATAAAAAATATGACACATAAAAATCGGTTTTTATGAGTTATTCAATATTCACATACCGACATAAAAGATGGCGCACCCTATCACAATATACAGCGGTCAAAAAATGTATTCGACAAACTGCTTGTTTTTCATAATCATGAAAAATATGTTAAAAAAATTCTACAAAATGAAACATATAAAAATGCAGATTATTAGCTTAAAGTATTATCTTTTTATTTATGAAACAAAAAATACAACAAAAACAATATTCTGGAAAAAAAATACAAAAACAAAAACATGTAATATTTCAACGCAAAAAAAGTATTCGACAACGTTGCTCTGGTTGTGATTAACGGGAAAAGCACCGTTTCTTTGAAATTTATATTGATGTCTTTTATTATTACTAATATTTTTTAATGTCTTAATTTCATTTATTGAATTAATTGTTAACATGGGTCGAAAGGGTGCAGAGATTTCTTTAGATGTTAAAGAAATAATAATTACACATTTTAAAAAGGGAATAACTGAACAAGAAATAGCAGAAATTGTTGGAAGACCTAGAACAACTATTCACTACATCATAAATAAATACAAAAAAACAAAAAGTATTGAAAATGTACAAAGAAGTGGGCGTCCAAAAAAACTTAATGAAGTAAACGAAAGGTGGATCTTGCGTGAAATAAAAAAAAATCCTAAGATCAACGCTACAGTTTTAACAAAACTGCTAGAACATGATCTTAATATCAATGTTACACCTCAGACCGTGCGTAATGTTAATGTTATACACAGTAACGATTATCACGCAAGATCAGCTAGGAAAAAGCCGCATATCTCAAAAAAGAACAGAAAAGCTCGAGTTGACTTCGCAAAAGCGCATGTGAATAAGCCTATGGAGTTTTGGATGAAGACTATTTTTGCTGATGAGTCTAAATTCAACCTATTTGGATGTGATGGTAAGGTTCTGGTGTATAGAAAGCCTAATTCCGAGTTGGAGGAGCGAAATATGGTGCCTACTGTAAAGCACGGTGGTGGCGGTGTTATGGTCTGGGGATGTATGGGGGCTTCAGGCGTGGGTAATTTAGTTTTCATTGATGGAATAATGGACCATCAGTACTACATAAACCTACTCAAGGAAAATCTTAAGCCAAGTGCCGAAATTTTGGGTGTTTCAAGTGATTTTCATTATTATCAGGATAATGATCCAAAACATATGGCCCTAAAAAAAGGGTGTCCCAAGAAGAAGGCAATTTTTAAATTTTAAATAAAACACAGATATTTAAAAAAAAAATCGTGAAACTTTATTATATCGTAAAGTAGACATAATGAGGTTATGTATGGAACAATATATAGTGCAGATGGCCGCCGCGGCTTTGCTGGCATGCACGCGATCTTTTAATGAAATTTTCAATGAGCGTTTTGCATGAATGCTGCGGTATTTCATTAATGCAGCGTCCAATTTCCTCTTTTAAGGCTTGAGTCGTCGTCGGCTTATTCGCGTAAAACATCGACTTCAAAAAACCCCAAAGAAAAAATCTAATGGTGTTAAATCGCACGATCTAGGCGGCCAATTCTGATCTCCAAAACGCGAAATAACACGACCGGGAAATGACTGATGCAGCAATTGAATTGTTTATCTGGCTGTATGACATGTGGCGCCGTCTTGTTGGAACCACATGCCCTCCACATTCATTTCTTCAATTCTAGGCAAGAAAAAACTGGTTATCATTTCACGATACCGAACACCATTGACTGTTTGCGCTTGACCTGCCTCATTTTCATAAAAAAAGGTCCAATGATTCCTCCAGCCCAAAAACCACACCACACAGTGACACGTTGAGGATGCTTTTGCTTCTCGTGAATCACTTGAGGATTTTCCTCCCCCCAAATGCGACAAAACTGCCTATTGACGAAGCCATCAAGATGAAAATGGGCCTCGTCACTGAAGATGATTTTATCGGCAAAATCAGCATTTTCATGTTGTCTCTCCAATACCCAATTAACGAACTCCCTTCGCTGTCCATGGTCAGCTGGCTTCAGTTCCTGAGTCAATTGAACTTTGTATGCATGAAGATGCAAATCTTTCGTCAAAATTCGCTGCAAAGTGGATTTGGAGACACCAATTTGCTGAGCTCGGTGTCGAATTGAGGTGGATGGAGTTTGAGCGACATCATCACGTACAGCTGCGACATTTTCGGTCGATCGACCTGGTCGATGGCGCGTTGTTGTCTTTACATCACTAACAGACCCAGTTTCGTCAAATTTATCCATTAATCTCTTTACAGTTGACTCTTTTGGAGCATTATTGTGATCCCAAATTGATCGCAATTTGCGAACTGTAGCCGCAAAACTTTCACCATTTTGGTAAAACAATTTCACAATGAGAATGCGTTGTTCATTCGTGTAGCGCTCCATTTTTACTAACCTCGTACCTTCTACTTGCAAACAATAACAATTGTTCAAATGTCAAACAATGACACTTCGAATGTTGCCAGATTTAAAAATTGCGTTCTTCTTGGGACACCCTTTACAAGGTTGTGGATGTTGTATAACTGTCCAAACGTGATTAAACCACCTGCACAGTCCCCAGACTTAAACCCCATCGAACACCTATGGGCCTGCTTAGAGCAAAATATAAGGAAAAGAAATTTTAGGAACAAAAACCAGCTTAAAGCAATCCTTCTAGAAGAGTGGCATAAAATTGACCAAAATTGCATTTTAGATCTTGTTAAATCAATGCCAAAGCGTTTAAAAGCCGTTATAAAACAAAAAGGAAGAGCAACTAAATATTAATTATTTATTTTTAATCAATATTTTCCCGTTAATTACAACCAGAGCAACGTTGTCGAATACTTTTTTTGCGTTGAAATATTACATGTTTTGTTTTTGTATTTTTTTTTCCAGAATATTGTTTTTTGTTGTATTTTTTGTTTCATAAATAAAGAGATAATACTTTAAGCTAATAATCTGCATTTTTATATTTTTCATTTTGTAGAATTTTTTTAACATATTTTTCATGATTATGAAAAACAAGCAGTTTGTCGAATACTTTTTTTGACCGCTGTATATTATTTGATCTAAAAAATATTTTTCAAATTTTTTTTTTTTTGTTGTTAATTTTGAACACAAATTTTAATAATTGTCAGATCACAACAATAATAATATTTCGTTGGAAAGGTACTTAAAATACATTTTTAACGATATACAAAATGTGTGATGTTTTTTTTTTAAATTCTATGTTATTTATCGTTTAAGAAAGATAAACAATTAGATCTGTTTAAATCTGATATTTTTTGCAAGGGTACACAAAGAAAACAGAGTCATTGTCACAACAGAATTTCTTGCCAACTGAATAGTTTGGTTGCAGCAACCGAATTATTCGGTTAGCGCAATCAAATGTATATGCATGTCCAAAAAAAAAACGTGGCAATATAAAAATATGGTTTCTGAGCAAGGGATGACGATCCTACTTCAGAAGAACCCCTAATACAGAATTCAATACAAAATTCACAACAAAAACTATTCAACATAGTGGTTATTGCATTCATACAGAGAAAAAACATGGTTGCAACATGATCACTGCTACTATATTATGTATGCTGCCTTTGGGTATAGTTGCCACAATCAAATAATTGGTTTATTAATAGCTTCTAACCATCAATATGGTCGCTACCATTATTATTATTGTAAATGTTTTATTATTTCATGATTGCCACTTTCTTTTTTATAACATGATTGGCTGTAACCATACTGTGGTAACAAAAATCCTGACTATGAAAAAACTATGAAATTATCAAATGCTGTCAACAATTAATGAATAATTATAAATCAAATAAAACATGAATTTGACATTTATAGTCATAATACTGTCTGAATTTTTATAAAAAATTATATCAGTTACCCATATAAAAATGATAATTTATGATCATTTTTCCTGGGGAGTTTTATTTTATACATTTAACATAATTTTAAACTAATCAATTCATTGCCGAAAAATGTCAATGTCAAAAAGAGTCTATATAAAGATTTTTTATTTTTGATTTTTTTCAACTGAAACGATACATTAAAAAGCAAATATATACTTATTAATTAATTTTTTGTAAAATAAGAACTTTCTTGTGGAAAAAGTACTTAATAAAATATTTTTTTATAAGAAAAATTCTGTAGAACCCAAGAGCTGTTTTTTACAAAAAGTATTTTTATACTAAGGGTGTGTGTGTGAAATGGTAACAAAGTATGCTTCTCAATAAATTTTTGACAAATTTGAGGTAAATAAAAGAATAGAAATTTTTGAAGTTTTAAAATTTGAAAGCTTCTAAAAGCAAAATGAAAGCAAATTCGGCTGTGCCGAATCTTTGAATACCCTCCACCAAAGGGGATGAAGATGATATACGTATATACTAAATTTTGCATGAACTGTAATATGAATATGTTTTGTCAATTTATGTAACGAACTTTTGTTATTTAGTTTTAGCAATGTTATTTACAGAGGTCTGCTCTGTTAGCGACTTTAACATTGTTCATTTTTACGATAACTTAGTTATCATAGTATGTAAGACAATAAATGTAATCGAACAATAAGAAGACTTAATAACATTTTTACTTACTTAACAGAAAAAAAAAAAATAGATATACAGAAAAATTGTACAAATTTGTATGGAAAATTTAGAGGTACCTTCACATTTTCACTCATAACTTTTGAACCGCTTGACCGATTTTTCTCATTTTAAATACCAAACTGCTCGGGAGGATGTTCAATAATCTGGCTAAAAATAGGCACCCCCGCTTGCGTCTTCGCGTCGTGATCGTGATTTCAACAGACAGACAGACGGACATCGCTAAATCGACTTAAAATTGCATAAGGATCACGAATATATATACTTTATGGGGTCTTAAACCTATATTTCGACATATTACAAACGGAATGACAAACTGATATATACCCTCACCATATATGGTGGAGGGTATAAAAACACATAAAAATTTAAAACTTTTTTACCATAGAAAAAATATTTTTTACTATACCACTTTGCTACCGTTTCACACGCACCCTAAATATCAGATTTTTACAAAGTTTTCTGATAGAAACATTTTTAGATTCTTTGGAGTTTTCCTTAAAGTAAAATTCTCAGATTCCGCAAACTATTTCTTATCCCGCAAACTATTTCTTATGTATTCTGTAGAAAAACTTAGATTCTAAAAAATTTTAAGATTCTGAGGACTTTTTATCATGAAAAATACTTAAATTCTAAGAACTTTTTCTGTTACTAAAAGAAAAATTCTAAAACTTTAAGGATTATCTAAAAAAAATCCTAAAAATGTCCTTAGAATCCAAGAATTTTTCTAATAGAAAAATTCCAAAGTCCAATCATAATATAACTGTAGGGACTATATTATGGTAAAATTATGGTTATTTAATTATCATAATATGATAATTATTGTACGACTATGGTTGGCACAATCATAATCCCAAAAATATATGATTGCCCCAACCATGTTTTTTTTCTGCGTGTTATGATATGGAGATGCTGTTCTTATCATGTAGTAGAACTTATAACAACAACGTATAAAACAATTTACGTTAATATACGTAATGTTATTTTTATTATTCGAAATGTTTTTAAAATAAAATTGAAAAAGATTTTCAAAATCTAACAGCTTTTCAGTCATTGTCTTAGAATTTCAGCACTCTCAAAGACTTAAATCTTAACATTTCAGATATCGCTTTGTGATGTTTAGCTTTTCAATGAAATGTGATAAAAAAAAAACATAAACAAAATGCCCCCCTAATGGTCAGTTAACACTCAGTCAATCAGTCAAAGAGTTATTGGTTGCAAGTGGTTGGTGAGGGAGATGTAATGTTGTGTAATAGTCAATCGTATAATTTCTTCTATTATTCACTTTATACACACTGCAACATTCATGCACACTCGTGTACTACCGTAGTGTCTAATAGTGTCTACAAGTATCCAATAATAACGATATTAATGTTTATAGGCATGACTGTGCATTTGCGTTCCGACAGCAGTTAGATTTTATGATGATTTTTGTTTAACCGCATTTTCAAAAAAAGCAGAAAAACAGAAAAATTAAAAACAAAATATATTTATGCATTCGATTGCTATAGATTTTGGTCTGTGTCTGTCCACAATTGTCCGTTTGTAACTTACTGTTGTTGTTCAAAATGTTATCGAGATCCATGTTTCTTTATATTTTGTTTTACTTTATTGGTAAGAAATATGGACAAAAAATAAAAGCTAATATTTATATGATTTGAAAGTGAAAACGCATCATATTGAATCTGACAACATACACAAAACAATAAGACAGTCAAAGTAGGCAACAGAAGATATAAAATACAGGAAACCTCAGTTTTGTGCTGGTGGTAATAAAACACAAAATATACACCTCGATTATACTCGGCCACATAACAACATCTCATAAACATTAATAAAAAAAAAAAAAATATTGGTTGGTCAATTGGTTATCCCCTGTCCCCCCCCCCTCCACCCTCCTATGTTCACCATCTTGTGTTACAACTAAAATAGAGATCGATTATAGTTAGCAGTTGTAATAATGGTTAATTGTTACATACAATGCAACAATATACATACGACAACATACTACTCTCTTGTATACGTATACTTTGTCATAAGTAACAAACAAATTTTGATCGAGATATTGATGCATATAAACAACAGTAAAAGCTGACGTAAGTGGATATTTATAAATGATAATTTAAAATGTTATTTAAATAAATAATAAGGCGCCCAAAATAGAGGTCTTATAAAAAATATATCCCACCAGGCGACCCACATATTCAGCTAAATGGGTGATGCTAATAACCCATTTGTAATATTAATAATGGACAGCATGATAAATCACGATCTTATTGGTTATCTGAGGTGCAAATGCTTTTTTAGCTAGCGACAGTATGTAAAAAAGAAAAGTTGTTACTCTGTCATTCTAGCTTCATTTAATTTTTTTCTTTCTTCCTCATACCTCTATTTCTTGAAAAGCTTCTTAATCGAACTTTTACTTTTCTGATGACATCTAAATATATTTGCCTTTCAATTTTCTTCTATCGCAGGCGAAACGATCGCAAGCTTCCGAAAAACCTTTGATGTATAATTCGGAGTGGAGGCGGGGACAGAGCTAGGAGTTTATTCACTCGAACTGGACATTCCGGTCTTTTGGCGACTTCCAGACGATTATAGCAATTTCCAGGCAGATCTCTATGCAATTAGTAATGGAACAGAATATGAATCCTTGTTTAGTGTATTCGTGGGCAGTCTTGTTGCTTTTGAAGCCTTGTTAACCAATAGAATTAGATCTAGGTGTCGTCGGCATACGGCCAAGCTGGACCCATGTCAGCCTGCACATGTTGGTCTCACGTGTTGGTCTCATGGCTAACGAGTTGGCTGATGAATGTGTGTGTTGGGGCCCGATACAGGGGGATGTCCTAGCTCATCTGAAGTTTTCTGTGTGTGTGTAGATCTGAAAGGTATGGCTCGTTTGAAGGATATCTTGGACCTTATGGACGTTGTCCAATCCAGGGAGAACGATTTTGATAAGCGGACAATCATACGTGGGATCGGGATCTTCGATGACCCGGACAGTCTGCAGGATGTGACTGTCTCATTTCGCTGACTTTTACAATCAGGTTCTTCGCGTTTATCACGTGATTGTAGCGGAGACTAGTGGGCAATGGACCTTATGACCTTTAAATAATCTCGCAGTTTGCTGGGCACCGATTCATCCTTACCTTGGTCAATATTTGTGGAGTTTGCGTGTAAAGGGCAGATTAAGACATTTTAACAATCTTTGAGAAAATTCTTGCAAATAAAAAAAAAAAAAATATATAAAAACAATTTTGTGGCTGAGAAATTGACAATGCCATATGTGGTTGTAGGAGTAGTGTCCAGGAAGTAACTCCGAGCAAAACTGAACTTATACCATTTACTAAGAAGTCCAAAAATCTGGACTTTCTGATAAAGGGTTTTCCCTGACGACTTTGAATGCAATTTGTGAACTCACTATTTCACTGATCATCTAACTGTTACATTCCTTTTTTTTTTCAGTAAACTCAACTTTTTCATCATGGTAAAGTACACGAACGAACAACGTATGCAAATTATAAAAATGTACTACCAAAATTCGGAGTCAGTCACCGCAATTTTAAGAGCAAAATAATCTTCAGGGACGAAGCTGATTTTTAGCTCAATGGGTTTGTCAATAAGGTTTGGTGAAAATCCACATGTGCTTCATGAATCACCACTGTTTGGTGCGGTTTGCATGCCGGCGGCGTCATTGGGCCATATTTTTTCGTCGACAATAACAATCGTCATGATTACCGAATTGGAAAACATGGACTTGACAGACATGTGGTTTCAACAGAAAGGTGCTACAAACAATACAGCACACGCTACAATCGGTTTATTGAAGAGTAAGTTTGGTGAGCGTGTTATCTCAAGAAATGGACCAGTCAATTGGCCGCCTCGTTCGTGCGACTTAAAGCCTCTAAACTTTTTTCTTTGAAACTACGTCAAATAATTGGTCTATTTCAACAAGCCGACGACGTCGGATGAACTCAAAGCCAAAAATGAAACCGAATAGCGGCCGTTACGGCCGAAATGTGTGACCGAGTCATCGAAAATTGGGTCCAACGAATCGACCGCTGACGAGTTCCATTCATAAATGTTTTGATTGTATTTAAAGTCGATCATACAGTTTTGGAAATATCTTAAATGGTTTGCGTTTTATTTTAAAAAAAGTTGTGAAAACCTTATTGGAAAACCCTTACTTATAGTTCGATTGTGTGAAGTCCAACCACTAATATGGGCTATTTTAGCGCTCAAATCTAAAGCGTGCACTATGTAAGTGTCCCTCAGAGGCTTTTAACACCGTAATTCACACTTTTCTCATTGTTTAACATATTGGGACAATCGCTGCTAGCAATGCAGTTTGCCTATCTGCTACGGTATCTTGAGGCTCTTTACTTAAGATCCTAAGAATGTGTGAGAATTTTGGAGGCTCTTTACTTAAGATCCTAAAAATATATGAGAATTTTAGATGGACAAGCTATTTGGTTATCTTTGAGTCTCTCATCTCCATTTTAATTTTTACCATTTTGCCAAAGTTGACATCTTAAATGGATGCTTTTTGGAAATACAAGTATTGCAAATACTTCGATATACTGCTACAACTCAGAAGAAACTTAAAAGGTTTCCTAGTTTCTGTGAAAGGTGAGTTTTCAACCCTTATAATGAAATAAAAATAAGGCTTCCAAATAACAGCTGTCATTTTGTTATTGATATGCAGCACTGCAGAGATTGTAGACAGACGAACCTATGGTTGAAACTTTATTAGATGTTATTTATCAGACAAGAAAAGTAGTTATGGTTCTTAACACAGATGGCTTTCAGTTGTAGCGAGCGATCTAATGAATTTAAATTGCAATAAATAAATCTTAATTGTCTCAAGACATTAGACTCCATGTTATTCGGTCCGTGTAGCATCTTTTATTATTACGCAAAGACAGCATCTCTGATATGCTACAAAAGAATTTTCTAGACAATTTCTTGGGTACCCTTGTTACAACGATCACCGTGTTTTCCTAATGTATAATTTCGAGAAGCCTCGCCAGACCATCAATCATGGCTCGAATTGAGTATATTGAATAAACAAGTTGAGAATAGATTGAAAAACATATTTTTTAAAACAATCATACATATTTTGTTTGATTGAAATTTTGAAGAACAGCAACGAAGTATGGCAAAATTTTCAGTAAATTGTTAGTGTATCTCCTCGATTGCTTTAATAGACTCAGAATAGAATTCAGAATATCAAATATCTTTGAATAATTTTCTTCTGTCTTAGTTTCCACTGTCTTATGTATGACTAAATGGTATTTCAAATTTGTGTACTTGTTAATTTTCATTAAATTTTTTTATGGATTTTAATATTTTTATTACATTAACTTTTCTCTTTCAAGAGGCGTTTCCTATTGATACATCACTTTGCATTTTATAAATGTGTTGAATTGAAATATTTTTTTTTTCGAGATTAAAAACAAATTATGGTGAAAATTATAGTTGTGGCATAAAAGTGTTGAAACATTTTTGTTAAGATTAAGATTACATACTTGTTAACCGAATGTTTTATTAATAATTATAATATTTTTTATTGTTATTAATAAAATTTTCTGATAAATTACATGAGAAAGTAACCTGAAACAATATAAAAAATCAAGCAGATAATTAGGAATTAAATATTTGTTAAGAGATATTAATGATTGAAAAAACGCCAAAAGGAAAATAGCAAAAGATATTAATCTATTTGAAGTAAATCCATTTCCAAATCATCGATTTAATGATATACAATTTTCAAATATTTATTATTCTGATTCTTGATTAACCGAAGATACATTTTAAAACTGCTTAACATATTTTAGATTTCCATCTTTTCTTTCAAAAACAAAAAAAAAAAAGGAATAAAACCTACTTTTGTATTTTCCACACAAAAGTGTGTTTAAAAAATGTAAATAACGGTAAAATTTTATTGAAGTCCTACAAAAAAAAAAAAAAAAAAAGAGAAACGTTAACAAACAGTAAACACCTTTTTATGATCATAATTTTTTTCTTAAATACAAAAATTAAGTTTGATTTTAACATATGTTTAAACTTTGGTTTGTTTTTGTTTCTTATGTGGTAGTATGAACCTTCTTATTTCTTGGCTTAAAAAGAAGAAAAGCTATGGTTATCACCACATCTGTGGAGGAGGACACTTTTCATAATGTATGGTAGTTTAAATGCTTACTAAACTTTTATAATTGTTCTTTTGATATGATAACGTGTACACAGAAATAATGTGGCGTTTAGATTACATTTAAAGACTTCTAAATAAAGAATCAAAGACGAAATTCCCCATTCATTTAAGAAGCAAACGTAGCAGAAAAACTTTTAAAAACTAAGGATTTTCTCCAATAAAAAACTGTTACTTTACAAGTACTTTTTCGAATAAAATCTGTTTTGTTTTCCACTTAGATTCTAGGGACTTGTTCCTATAGAAATACCTTTAAGATTCTGAGGATTTTTTTTTTTTCCATAGTAAATCCTCAGATTCTGAGCACTTTTTCACATAGAAAACCCTCAAATTAAGAGGACTTTTTCCTATAGAAAAACCTTCAGCTTCTAAGGACTTTTTCCCATAGTATTGCCCTCACACTAAAAAAAAAAAAAAAACATGAACTAAAATGTAATCAAAAATTTCGTTCAAAATAGTTTATAAATTTTCCTCAATTTAAGTAAAATTTTATTAAAACTTAGAAAAATTTTCTTAAAAAGAATAAAAATTCGTAAGTTTTAGGAAAAACGAAATTATTTATACACTCAGAAATAGTTCATATTTTTCCTAAGTAATATTTCTTGATTTTAGGAAAAAAAAAAAAACAAGTCAAAACTGATTAATTTTAAGAAAAAACATCTTAGTTTTAAGAAAATTTCATACTCAAATGTAATAAAATTAAGTTTAGTTAAAAAAAAATTAGGACATAATTTACTCCCATTTAGTAAAAAAAATTTGTCTAACTTAAATTGAGAAAGTACTTGAACTTAATGTGTGCTCATTTTTTGTTTGCGAGTAGTAAAATTAACTAAATTTTAAAAAGCCATTTCAAAATTCAGTTCACAAGTATATCACTTTCTAATTTTGAAGAATTGTTTTCTAAAAATTAGTTCCGACAATTAATAACAAAAAGTAATAAATTTTTTCGTATGTAATAATAAAAATTTACTTGATTTTAGAAACTGATGAACTATTTCTAAGGAAAATTTTCATGTAACTTAGTTCAGATAAATTTTAAAAATTTTAATAAAATTTTCTTATTTTTAAGTAAAAGTTTTCTAATTTTTAAAAAATAATAAAATTTGGTATAGGATTTTTTTTTTGTCGAAAAAAGTTTAAATTATTTTTAATATTCTATTCCAAAAAAACAATAAATTGAAAACAAACCAAGTAGGTTTCCTAATTTTCAAGAAAAACTATTTTTAAATAAAAGAAATTAAAGTAACCATTTAAAAAATAAACTATTGTGCATGATTGTAGTTTCTCGTTCCTGAATCAAAAATCTCTCACGTGCCCATCTCTAATCTTAACAGTCTTAAATATTGAACTTAAAGTAGCTTAAAATATATTTTAACATTTTGCTAGCAAAGGGTAAAAAATTTTGAATTTGCACTTTAATGTAATAAATTTGTTTGTTGACTACAATACAAAATATCGCAGGCACATTTTATACATTACGGCATAATGGCTTTCCTATAATTGACGTAGCGCTTATTAAACTTTATATTTATCGAACGATTTTTTTCACTTAATAATAAAAAAGTTTAAAGTTGTATATGTCAAATAAAGTTTAAACTAAAAATCCCATGCAATAAACTTATGAATTTTCCATTTTCCAATAATAAAAAGAAATGTAACTGTGATATTTTGTATTTTTGCAACAATTTCCTTAAATTAGTTAATTTAAGAAGACAAAGGACCCCCAGTGTTCCTAAGCTATAGATGCCGTGTGTCACTTAGGACGTCCCTTTTTGTAGTTCTCTCAAGCAGAACCGTTAATTAACTACGAAAAGGATCTGACTTTGTCACAATTTATTACATATCAGGATATTCTGCAGTACATTTTTTTAATTTGTTTACCTTTTTGCTAATGAAATTTAATTTACTTAATATTATAAATACATGAATACATGAATTTAGTTTTAAGACGAAATTGTATAGCAAAAAGCTTGTTAAGAGCAGTGTGCACCAGAGAACTGCAAAATCCACTTTTTTCTTGATTTAACCATACACAAAAATTCTTGTTCACTTTTAATAATTCAACAAAATTCACTGTAGAATAAAATAAGCATCATGTTACTGAACGCGTAATTGGAATCAGTGTGAATCATCTGTCGTTTATGTTTTATGCAAATGTAATCAATTAACAAAAAGTCAGCGTTGAATATATCAGAAAAAACAACAAACAACGCGTATGTGTTTATTCATAATTAAAACAAAATAGAAACACATTTTATAAAGGGGTGGTTTTGTAGAAAAACATTTTATAAATGTTATATGTATATTAGGGTGGGTCTAAAATCTGCTTTTTTAGAATTTTTATTAGTAATAAAAATATTCTTATTTGTGAAATATAAATATTTTTTTGGAAAAAAAAATAGGTCGATATTTTAGGCTTGCCTAATCCGGGAAAATTTAAATATTGTCTAATTTTTATTTTCATCTATTTTGATTGGAAATTAGGCAATATTTAACTTTAACCGGATTGGGCGAGCCTGAGATGTCGACCTAAATTAAAAAAAAAAAAATTCACAAAGAACAATATTTTTGGTATTCCTAATGAAAATTATAAAAAAACATATTTTAGACCCACCCTAATATACATATAACGTTTTTTTACAAAACCACCCCCTTTTTATAGATAAGAAAGTATTTTGTTTTAATTATGATTACACTCATACACGTTGTTTGTTGTTTTTTCTAATTTATTCTACATCAAAATAATTATTATTGGCTCGAATGAACAGAATAAAATCAATGGTTTAACAACGACCGATGATTATAAACCAGTGACAAAACAATTTGCACATCGTTTGATTGATTTAAAATCATCAACAAATATGTGTGTTGGAGTATATTCAGCGTTTGAACGCAAACACAATTTATTCTTGTGTTGATTGCGTATGAACGTTTTGCAATCAGCAAATGCAGTTCTCTGGTGTGCACACAAAGCGGAAGTCCTCTGAAAGTGGGAAAATACTCAGAGTGTAAAGTACTTTAAAATATATGGTAAAATATATTACATTTACCATAGAAGCAGGATAAGGATACATTTCACTTGAAATAAGTGCTATTTAACTTGTTGGTAGAAAATATTTTCTTATTTTTAGGGAGTTAAGTCCTAGTTTTTAGTAAAAGAAAATTATCTAATGAACTTAAAAAAATAAATTTTTTTATTTTAAAACCAAGGAAACATTTCCTAACTAACAGTACAATTTTAGGTGATGTTTGAACTAATTATAAGGAAATCTTACTGTTTTCTAATAAAAGTTTACTTCTCAGTAGTAAAATTTTTTCTATAATTTAGAAAATTTTGACCAAATTTTAAGTAAAATTTGTTTCTTAATTTCAAGTAAAATTTTATTAAATATTGGTAAAAAGTGTCTTTGGTGCCGTTTTCATTTCAATTTTTCCTCTAAATAAGTTAATTTTTCTAAATTTTAGTTCATTTTTTTTTTTTGAGTGCAGAATCTGAGTACTTTCTTTGACAAAAAATGTCCTCAGATTCAGATTTAGATTCAAGGTTTTCTGTAGGAAAAATTCCACCCTAAGATTCTGAGGACTTGCTCCGATAGAAAAGCTATCAGATTTTTGAGGACACAAAAGCCCTCAAATTCTGAGAACTTTTACCCATAGAAAAATCCTCAGATTCCGAGGACTTTTTGCCATAGAAAAATCATCCGTTTCTAAGGACTTTTTTCTATAGAAACCCCCTCAGATTCTAAAGAATTTTTCCTACAGAAAGACCCACGGAATCAAAGGACTTTTTCCGATAGAAAAACTATCACATTATGCTTCCTCAAAATCGAAAAAGGTCCTTAGAGTGTGAAGGTTTTTCTATGGGAAAAAGTCCACCCTAATATTCTGAGGACTTGTTCCGATAGAAAGACTATAGGATTCTTGAGGACACAAAAGTCCCCAGGTTCTGAGGACATTTTCCCATAGAAAACCCTCAGATTTTAAGGACTTTTTCCCATAGAAAACCCTTCAGATTTTAAGAATTATTGTACCAATGGAGGAGTTCCTCAAACTCTTAGGACTTCTCGCAAAGAAAAACTCTCATTGACTCTATAAAAAAAACAATAAGATTCTGAGTTCTTTTGCCTTAATAAACCCCAAGTTAAAAAAAAAATATAATATGATCCTCCTGTCTAAACGTGTTATTAAAAGCATTTTAACTACATACATTAATTTAACCATTCAACCAACGAGTAATTTCTTAATGTGTAGGTGTATTATAGAGTAGTAGTGTTAATGCCTTCTGATTTTCATATAATAAATCTTAAGATTTTATTCATAGAGATTTAGCACAATGCAACCAAAAGAAAAGAATATGATTATTATAAAGAAAAGTTTCAACAATAATATACGTTTTGTGTGCTGACTTATGAAAGTTTAATATTTCATTTTAAACGTTTTCACTCACCTACAGTTTTCTTATTTGTTGTCATTGTAGTTAAATTTGTAGAATTACATTAAAATGTCAGTGATTTTAGAAATCCTTCAATGTTCCATAAAGAGGCGTATTTTTTTTTTCTATTATGCGTAGAAATTTTGAGTTACTAAGCACATATTAACAGATTGCTAAAATGTCATATTTCTATAACGACGAAATATTTTATTAGTTGCACAAATTAAATGGATAATAAATTTATTTTTTTAAATGCTTAATTTAAACTCTGTGGATATGAATTACAATTGAACTTAGTTTGAAGTATCATAAAATTTCTAAGCAGATAATTAATTACCCGGTTTTTATATGAGTGCAATTACTTAAATACGACTTTAAAACAAATGATTTGATGAGTAATTGCTAGCTGTTGGGCGCCATTTGTGCCATAGATAAATCTTTTGTTAGTCTTATTACAATCGTTCCTTTTAGACGAACCTAATTTTGTTATGAATCTCAAAAAGACACGCAGCGGTTCAATTAAGTTGACAACTATTTGTGGTTTAGTTTAAATCAAGTTTCACTTTATTTTTAAGTTGATATGACCACATATATTTATTGGGTCACTAGGTAATCTTTCAGCATTAAATAAATACACATAAGAGTGAATTAAAAGTGAATTATTCATAATTTTCTTCATTTAGATTATCATATTTGTTAATAGCCCAACAAAAGCACTATTGAAAGAAGAATTAAATGATGAGATTTGTGGGAATTGCCATTATGCACAGCTTGAATATAATGAAATGTTTTTGAAATGCAAATTTAAATTCAGCGATAGCTAAAATAAATGTCATAAAAGGTATTCTCGTTTTCATTCATATAAAAAGTCCTCAGACTGGGCAATTTTTTTTAAAAGTAAAATTTTTTTATAGAATTTTCCTATAGAAAAACTGTCAAATTCTGAGGAGTTTTTCCTATAAACAAACCCTTTGACTCTGAAAACTTTTTTTCTATCACAAATCCTGAGGCTATGAGGATTATTTCTTAAAAAAAAAAACCAAGAAACTGAGGACTTTTTTTGTAGACTCTGAGGACTTTTTCTTATAGAAAAACAAAAAACTCTCGAGTTCTTTTCCCATAGGAAAACCTTCACACTATAAGGACTTTTTTGACTTTCAGGACGTTTTCCTACAGAAAACAATAAGACTATGAGGATTTTTTCCTAAAGAAAACCCCCAAAAATCTGAGAAATTTTTTGTTAAAGCAAATACTCAGATCCTGAGGGAAGAGTTCATCAGACTCTGAGGACCTTTTCTTAGAAAACCTTCAGTCTGAGGTTTTTGCCATAGAAAAACCTTCACACTCTAAAGACTTTTTCTGACTTTGAGATTATTTTTCTATAAAAAAACCCTAAGACTATGAGGATTTTTTCATAAAGAAAAACCCTAAAATTCTGAGGATTTTTTTTTTCCATAGAATAACTACCAGAATCTCTTAGGACTTTTCCTATTAAAAAACTCTCAGACTCTATAAAAGACTTTTGGGATTCTGAAAACTTTCTCCTTAATAAAAACCAGAGTTAAAAAAAAAATTAATTAAATTTTGACAGAAAAACCTTGAGAATCTAAGGACTTTTTCTTAAGAAAGACTTTTTCCTATAGAAAAACCCTCAGACTCTGAGGAATTTTTCCCTTTGAAAAATTCTCTGACTCTGAGTATTTTTTCTACGGAAAAACCTTTAGATTCTCAGATTTTTCCTACAGAAAACCCTGAAACTGATGACTTTTTCCTGTAGTAAAACCCTTGGGCAGTAAAAAAACTCCTCTGATTCTAAAGAATTTTTCAGACTTTAAGCACTTTTTCTAATAGAAACCTCCTCAGTCTCTGACGTTTATATTTATTATATAAAAAAAATGTCATTGGCCAAATTGGCAGAAATTAACGTCAAAAAAATTACTTTATGGATTAGTTAATGCCATGAACAATTTTTAAAGCTATACAAAATTTATGATAGTTGCATAAATTTTTGTTTTTGGGCAATTTGAATAAAAAATCTAGCCAAAATATTATTAGGATAATTATGTATGCTTGAGTGCCTTTAACAAGTGTTGTCTTGTCTCAAATTCAATTGTTTTTTTAAATATATTTTATTTTTTTGTTAAAAAAAAAAATCATAAACAATTTTATGTTAAACAAAAAGTTCAAAATAAAGATATGCTATAAAAAAATATGGTTTTCAAATATGAATAAGAGAAAACAAACGAAGGAGAATTGAGAATTATTCAACAAATAATAAGATCGCACTTAGAAAATAGTGATTTCAGGTTAGCTAAAATTAGTAAAAATTAAAAAGAATTGTCGGAAATTATCAAAGCGTTAACACATTTTAAATATAAGCTTAGGTTAAGTTAAAATTTGACAATTTTCAAAAATTTGTGATAACTTTAAGTTAAATAATTTTCTAGTCAACTTATCAGCCTACCCTCTTTTATGTGTATGTTTTTATTTTATTTTATTTTTTGTTATTTTGGGAGTAAAAATTTTGTAAAAATAACCATAACGACAATAAGATCATTTTTTGTTTTCTATGAAAAGCTCTTATTCAACATAAACTACATTTAAAACGATCTAAGCCAACTAACAAAAATCGAGCAGAAAAAAACTTAAACATCATGTAATAATAGTTTAATGGTGCTTACTAAAATGCAAAAAAAAATCAAGTGGCTATAATATTTTGGCTCGTGCTTAACTTTAACCAGCAAAAGAAAGAAATAAAAAAAAGCAACCAATATAACAATAAAAACTGCTCGACTACAATTTTCAATAAGTTTATAATGTTATAGATTTTTTTTATGTCATTTCTTTTGTTGCTGTTGTTATAAAGTAACGGTTTTTATAGTTATAGTTTTTTTTTGTGGTTTTGTTTAAAAATGATCACTAAATTGTAACTGCCAAAAATTGTATAAACAAAAAAAAATTATAAAAAAAAGGCCAAGAAATACTGTTCAAATCCACCTTCACTTTTTAATTCTGTTTTAACGGTTTTTTTTTCTAATAATTTTTTTATAAATAGAAAAAACCACTTGCTGTGTTTTTTTGTTTTAGTTTTCAGACTTACATCCTTGTTTTAAACCAAAAATGGTCACAAAATAGATAAATATATTTTGTAATGTTTAAATATGACACTGCACAATTTTTAAATTGTTAAAAAAAACTACAACTGATAATATTTAAAAAACCTTTCACTTGGTAAAAAGAAATCAAGTGGAAATTGACAATATCTAGATTAAAAGAACTCTTTTTAAAGACAATAGAGATTCATATCAAGACGAGGTAATTTAGTCATGTTCAAACATAATCTTTATAATAGTGAATTTTTTAAATTTTATCAAAACAAATGTTTAAAATCATTTTTGATTTTAGGAATGCTGTAATTTTAATGTTATTCGGCTAACAAAAACTTAATTCAGCTGACAAACAAACCTTATTTAGGCTAACAAAAACTTAATTCGGATAACATAAGTGTAATTCAGCTCACAAAAACTTAATTCAGCTAATAAAAGTTTATTTCAGTTAGCAAAACTTAATTCAGCTAACAAAAACTAAATTCAGCTAACAAAAACTTAACTCATTTAATAAAAACTTAACTCGGCTAACAAAAACTTAATTCAGCTAACAAAAACTTAAATCAGCTAACAAAAACTTTATTCGTATAACAAAAACCTTTTTCAACGCACAAAAATCTAATTCAGCTAAAGATATTCGCAAATGAAAATGTATTAGGTATTAAGTAGTTTAAAACAAATAAAACAACATTTTTAACGAGAAAAAATGTTAATTTAGCTGAATAAAAGTTGAATCATAACTGAATAACATTGTTTCCACAATAAGCTGATTCAAAAGTAATTTCGATGAAAGCGAACTTAATTCAGCTAGCTGAAAATGCATTAAGTTTACTTGGTTTAAAACAAATAAAAATGTTTTTAACAAGAATTTTTTTTGCTGTATTATAGTTGAATAACAATAACAATAAAACTGTTACATTTATTTATTCATTCAGCTGATTATATAGTAATTGCCCCAACGAAAAGTTAATTCAGCAAACTTTTTATGAGATTTATAACAAAATTTTTATTTAAAACAAATATAGGAACAATTAAATAAATATTGAAATTCATTACGAAGTTAACGATTTGCTTAAGGCGAATACATGATTAACAATACGAATTTATAAAGCAATATAGATTTTTAGCTAAATAAATAACATTTTCATTGAAGAACTAATCCGAAACTTATGTTATTTTGTAAACCTTTAACGTATTTCAATAAATACATAAATTGTAAATTTAGCTAAACCTGTTTAAATAAAAATAAGAAAATATATCTAAACTTTCTAACTGATTTTACAAATAGAAACAGAATTTGAACAAATTAAAAATCAGCTGACTTGCAATTTTTTCCTACTTGCGATGTAAATTTTACGAAATATATGTTTTGTAGCTAGTAATTCAGATAATGAATAATTAATTCAGCTAGCATTTATTTAGAATAGTTACTAAAATTTCAAATGTATTTTTTTATTAAACATAAAAAATCATGTTTTAGGTAAAGCGAATTATTACATTAATTTAAGTAATGCTATTTATAAGCTAAATGACATTTTATCACTCAAATATTCGGAAATATATGGTATTCAGCTTACTTTAAAATTTTAGTTTTAAAGAAATTGATCTCACAAATTTTATTTTAATATTGTATCATACATCACATTAAAATTAAATTAACTCTAGCTGAATAATATTTTGAACTCAATGACGAGGTTTCTGTTTAGATATGTATGTAATTTAGGTACTTTTTCGATTTTAACATTTAGCTGAATAACATTTTTAACTTCATGACGAAGTAGTTAACAATTATTAAGGTAGTTTTTAAGAAATTCAGCTGTCAAGAAAAGTAAATTTAGCTAATTTATTTACAAAAGTATACATTTCAATTAGCTGAATGATATTTTGTACATAGGGGTGAGGTTTCTGTTTAGAGGTTTTTGTAATTTAGCTACTTATAATATACTTCAGCTTTCAAATAGTAAGTTTGGTAACCAATTTCGATTTGAACATTTAGCTGAATAACATTTTTAACTTCATGACGAAGTAGTTAACAATTATTAAGGTAGTTTGTAAGAAATTCAGCTGTCAAGAAAAGTAAATTTAGCTACTTTATTTACAAAAGTATACATTTCATTTAGCTTAATGACATTTTGTACAGAGGGGTGAGGTTTCTGTTTAGAGAATTATGTAATTTAGGTACTTACAATATAATTCAGCTTTAAAATAATAAGTTTAGTAAACATTTTCAATTTTAACATTTAGCTGAATAACATTTTTAACTTCATCACGAAGTAGTTAACATTTATTAAGGTAGTTTTTTAGAAATTCAGCTGGCAAGAAATGTAAATTAAGCTAATTTATTTACAAAAATATACATTTCATTTAGCTGAATGGCATTTTGAACACAGTAGTCAGATTTCTGATTAGAAATTAATACTATTTAGACGTTTTTAAAAGAATTAACAGTACAAATATGAAGATTGGTAAACATTTGCTGTTAAAATATTTAGCTGAATAACATTTTTTATATTCATAAAGAAATAGTTTACATTTATTAAACCAAATTTTAAGAAATTCTGCTGGTAAAAAAAGTAAATTTTACTAACATTGATTAATAATAATAAACATTCCATATTACATCTATTTCGTACAGTTTATAAGGCTAAATAATATTTTTACACAATATCAATGCAAAATCTATGAAATATATGAGTTTAAGCCATTTTCAAAGAAATTTAAATTAAATTCAGCAAACATTTTTTTTTTTAGCCAAGGTTTTGAAAAGTGATGTGATGACACATTTAATAAGCTATTAAGCAATTTAAAAACCATCATCAAAATAAAATAGATTAAATTATTTTTAAGGATGTAGGAAATATTTAATGTTAGCTGAATAACATTTTTAGCCAGCTAAATTTATTTTAAAATATTAAGGGATTATTAGAAATTTATAAATTAAAAATTTTTATTATAAAAAGAGTAATTCAGCAAGCTTTGATAAACTGAATACAATTTTTTAATATTAGTTTAAGCAAACAAGCAAATTATATATATATATTTCATTAAAAACTAAAACTATCACTAACATTAAGTTAAATGCCATTCATCCAGCTGAATACATTCACCACGTTTTATATGAAATCAAACAAATTGTTAGCTAAATTTCTACAATTTATATGATAAATCAATTAACCCCCTTTATACTGTTGCTAAATTGGAATTTATCAGATTTGGGATTTTTGCATTTTATGTAATTAATTAATTATAAAAGTAATAATAAATATTTTCTATTAAAAAATGTTAATAATTTACAAATTCAAAAATTTACATTTTATGGTAGATGATCAAGCAATTAAAAAACAATCAATTCACACATTAACACTATAAAAAAAACATGCACAACTAATTTTATTGACATTTTGAAGGTTATAACATCAATTCAGCAAAGATATTTTGTGTGTTTAAAAAGTATGCAAAATAATGTCAAAAGAAAGCCAGCCAACCAAAAGTCAATTATACAAAAATCTTGACTTGAGAAATGTGAATAAATCAAATTATAAGATAAAACTTAAATGGCTGGCTGCTGTATGGTATTTAGATTATAAAGTTTACTTTTACTGAATTATGTGTTAGAAGCGCGGTAAAACAAAAAGAACACAAAAGATGCATTAAAATTTTTTTGTGTGTGAAAACTAAGAAAATAAAGATAGATTGGTGTTAAAGCAGAAAAGAAGTTATATTATTTCTTTTTTTTTTGGATTCTATATGTCTTTTGACAGGTATGGAAAATGTATATTTATGGGAGGTAAAAGTTTATCAAAATCTTTTGCATGTTCTACATAACATGCAACATTTTAATAAAAAAAAAAGAAAATTAAATTGGAGCAAAATAAAAGTGAAACACGAAGCAGATCAAATTAAATTAAAAAAAAAAGTATTTAGATTAATATTCATAAAGTGAAATACATTTTTTTAGAACAAATGTAGGGCACTTTTTATGCAAAATACCTATTTAATGTGTACTTTAACACGGTAATAACCTTCGTAGATTATAAGTTGATAGCTCGTAACTGATAGTTAAATTCAATTTTGAGTTAAGCATGAAAAATGACTTATCCATCTTATTATCGTCAGCTACATCAATTTATCCCAGCGTTATGTATCTTTTTATATCTCCGAATGCAATAAAAACAATGAAGTATTTCTGGGGTAAGCTTAAATTCAGCTGCAATAAAACTATAACCTAATTGAACCCGTCATTTCGAAAAGGGAATGAGTCCACACATTAAAACTTTTCAGAAGTAACAAAAAAGGTATTTGTTCTGAAAAAGTCTACGGTGGTTAAGAAACTGAATATAGAAGTGAATAAATAAAAACATATACAATTTTTGTGCCATTTATTTATTTTAAAAAAAGCATGTATCATATAGATTTTGGTGGTTGAAATTTTTGGACTTATGCCCTTTTCGAAATGACCTTTAGAAATAAAAGCAAATCAAAAGATTTTCGGAAGAAGTGACATTTAATCATCATTATTTCGTTGGCCTTGCAAAAATCTCTGTATAGAAATTTTTGTACATTTCTGGAATGTATTTTTCTAGTTTTTTCAAATTTGGTATTTTCTTTTTATTGATTGGCACTTTGCCAGCATACGCAGGAGTATCATTTGATGGTAAACGCGGGCTGGTGCCCATTCTCTTTAAGATCTGGAATTCATAGCTGATTAAAAAATCTGTAGATTTACGTGTTGTAACAAGACCTGGTGGAGACTTGAAAAATGTGAAATTTGACACTTGGAAAATAGAAAAAATTTTTATTGGTTTGATCATTTTCATAAGTCCAGGACTCATGCCCTTTTCAAACAAACTTTCGATTTCGAGGATCATATAAGGTGGTTTGTTGCACTTACAGCTCTACCACAAATAATACGTAAAACTCTTTAAATTAATTAAATGACATCAAAAAGTGATCTTTGAAAAAATTGTGACTCATGCTCTTTTCCAAATGACAGGGGTTCAGGTTATTTAGAAGTTTTATGAAATCAGCAAATTTATATTGTAATTCTAATTGCTTGCTACAAATTTTATAGGCACAACATTTAATGGAAATTAATACTAAATCCATATTTATCTATAAATTATATGCGCATATTTAATATTTAAAGTAGCTGAATAAGGTTATTCATCTTACTCTAAAGTAACTCAGCTAACAAAGTAACTCAGCTAAACAACTGGTAACTGAAAATTTTGCTGTTATTACAACAAATTTTACTAATTTGAGCCGAGCGGTATTTTTTGGTAATCTTAGCAATACATGTCTGCTGACGTCTAGTACAATGAAATTTGTAGAAAAACTTATCTGCCGCTACTAAGTTTTAATAATCGGTTTGCTAAAATCAGCAAAAACAAATTTACTAAATATTATTAATATTAGTACAAAATTTAAAATTTATTTTTTTTTATCGAGCATCAAAATTTTATATTTTGTTTATTTTTTCCAAAAAAAATATTTTAGACAAAAATATGTTGTCAATTTTTTTTACTTTTAATGTCAAATTTTAATTGTTTTTAGGGCTGATTTTTAAAACTAAAAAATACATTTTCACTTCCGATCCCTTTTTTTTTAGTCTAAGTAACACTTTGAGGCAATTTAAGTTTGTAGGTATAAGTTTTAATTAGAAATAACATTTAATTCAACATTCACTTTTTTAAAACTAGCATTTTTTTTTTTTTTTTGCTAAATAATAATTTTTTTACTAAAAATTACTACAAAAATAGTAAAGTGGGATTGAAAACAGTTTACAAATTTTTCTACTAACTATTTTTTTCTGATTTTATGTTTTTATCAAATTCAACCGATTTTGCAGAACAAAAAAAAAACATATCCATTAAAAGGCAGGTGATTACAATCAATTTAGCAAATATTACATATTAGCTGAATAACATTTCATAGCTCAAATACTCCTAAATTTAAGTAATTAAACAAACAAATGTTAAATTCAACTAGCAATTTACTAATAAAACTGTGGAAAAATCTAATTTATTACATTTTAACGGACTACACAATAATAAACTCATTTGAACTTAATTAAAGTTAACTGAATAACTCAATACCATGAGAGATTTTACGAAATGTATGTAACTTGGCTAATTTTTAAATAATTAAGCTAAGAAATAATTAATTAAGTTAATAAATAATTAATTTAGCTGAGAAATAATTAATTCAGCAAAGAAATAATTAAGTTAAGAAATAATTAATTCAGCTAAGAAATAATTAATTCAGCTGAGAAATAATTAATTCAGCTAAGAATTAATTAATTCAGCTAAGAAATAATTAATTTAGCTAAGAAATAATTAATTCAGCTGAGAAATAATTAATTCAGTTAAGAAATAAATTATTCAGCTGAGAAATAATTAATTCAGCTAAGAAATAATTAATTCGGATAAGAAATAATTAATTCAGCTAAAAATAATTAATTCAGCTAAAAATAATTAATTCAGCTAAAAATAATTAATTCAGCTAAGAAATAATTAATTCAGCTAAGAAATAATTAATTCGGCTAACATTTATGTGTAAAAGTCATTTAAAACCACAAATTAATTATTACAACACTTAACAATTTGTTGAAGAAAAAATATAATTAATATAATGCAAGTTAAAAAAAATGTAAGCAATGTTGATTGTTAGTTAAATATCATTTCAAAATAAAAAATTTATGCTATTTAGCAAACTTTAATGAAACTCAATAAACATGTTCAAAATTTACCTACATCTGTTAAAATATACAAAATTAAATACTTTAAAAAACATATAAACTTACTTATTCAGCTATGGAATAGATGCAAAAAGTGCATACTTAAGGTAGCTGAATTAGGTAAAATAATCTAAGTAAAAAATTAAGCATTTCATCAGTAATTCAGCTCACAGAAACCTTATTCAGCTAAACTGTTATCTAATAAATTCAATAAAAAAGAAAAAATTCATATATTTATACAAAATTCAATATTTTTAATAGCTGGATAAAGTTTAAATATTACAAAAATAAAATTAAACATTTTAATGGCATCACAGGAAACCAAAAATCTAATTCAGCTAAGCTATAAGCAAAAACACAACAAATTACAAAAATTTTAAACGCGAAAAGGAAAGAAAAATGATAAATTATCCAAACATTATCCATCTTTAAGTAATTCAGCTAATTAAAATACAAAATTAGCTACTATTGTGACTTCTATTTCATATAATTAGACTGTATAATGTTTTTGGTTGGCTGAATAACACTTTTACTAATCGGAATAATAATTTCAATGGCTGAGTAATATTTTTATCAGCTCAAATAATAAAATAATTTTTTAAAAGTCTATTTGAATTTTTTTTTAATTGTATAAATGATCCTCAATAATGGTTTAGAAATTCTGAAACTTTTAATAATGCCCACATTTAGGAGTCATTTTAGAGGTCTTAGAAGAATGCACAGAAAAGAGTCTTAATCGACAATGAAAAACACCCTCATATAGCTATAATTTCAGAAGTTTTGAGTGCTCTTCTGTGAGTCTTTTCATAGTTATTAAATTATGTAAAATAAAAAAATACCCAAATTATTAGGTTTAAAATAATATATGCATTTAATTTTTTCTCAAAAAAAACAAAAGAAACAGAAAAAAAACTTACCGAATGTTCATTTAGATGCGATTGTAATTCAGCACATGTTAAGTTGGTGGCTGCAGATACGGTGGGAGCATTTTCTAATTTATGTTCCATATCACGTAACCATTTCCGTAATTCTTTGGGATCTTCATAACACCCAACATTACGATTATTTTCATCTAGCATCTAAAAGTAGGCAATAAAAAACCAATATTACAAAATCGCTTTTAAAAACCACATCACAATCCACAACTAAATTCAACTCGTTAAGCGAATACATAAACCCTGTACCCCATATTAATTTCTCCACGAGTTAATACATAAACCGTATAAAAAAATAAATTCACCCATTGTCAACTCCCCACAAACTCACCTTAAAAGATTTATCCAAAGTGTTATCCATAACACAAGCAGAGCCTTCTATTTCACATCTAGCCTCTTTGCATGTATCCAACAGGTTGGTGTCCATAATGTAATTGTAATTGGTTTGAATGGCAGCCCACAAATCATCCTTACCAGAACCAATACCCAATGTGGCAGCACTACTATGCAGTGACGATGAACTGTGGCCACTACCCCACGAATAACGGTTGGGTTTGTTACTATTGGGATGACTTTTGGTAGTAGCATGCATATTACACAATTGATTGGTCAAATTACGATCCGCATTTTTCTAAAAAAAATTTATGCAAAAATTAAGAAAACAAGTTAATAACAATTTAAACTTTAAGAACCGATTACTGAATGTCAAGTTAAAATTTAATAAATATTGTAGCAAAATTATAAGTTGATTTAACGTAGTTTTGACGATTTTTTAAGTGAAATTTTGCGAAATAAGGATTCATGAAATATCAGATTTTTTAAAAAAATTTTTTAGTAAAATGTTTAAAAAAATCCAAACTTTTTCTTTAAAAATCTATTGATATAATATTTTCGCTATAACGGCAAAAATCGAGATATTTCGCTATATTTTTATTTCCCGTTAAGGCAAATTCAAGAGATTCTATGAATTTGCCTTAACGGGAAATAAAAATATAGCGAAATATCTCGATCTCGAAGGAAGATATATCAGAGAACAATAAAGATTTTTAAACAAAAAAATAAAAATAATAGGATTTTAAGATTAGAAAATGATTGACGCAATCATCGCTCTGTAGGGAAAATAAAAGATGCCACTTGGGCAGCTTATTATCGCTACACGACAAAAAAAAAAAAATATGAACTAAAAATTAATCCAAAATTTCCTTTACAAGTTTTCCTCAATTTAAGCTAAATTTTATGAAAACTTAAAAAAATTTCCTTTAAATTAAAAAAGAAATAATTTATATGCTCAGATATATTTCTTGGTTTTAGGAAAAAAATAAAAATTCATAAATTTTAAAGAAAAACATCTAAGTTTTAAGAAATATTCATACTAAAATATAATAAAACTAAGTTTGGTAAAAAAAAAAGGAGAGCATAATTTACTCTTATTTAGTTCCAAAAATGTGTCTAACTTAAAATGAGAGAAAGGTCTTGAACTTTACGTTGCTAATGCTAAAATTCCAACGGTTTGTGGGCAAAACAGTTTTTGGATTTAGATGCTGCTGGCCATGGAATCACTAAATGGAACAAAGTAAGTTCTGAATTAGCCAAATTTCGATTTTCTAGGTATGATTAAACTATACATAAAAACCACATAAAAGTGAAATGACGGGAAAACAAATATAATATTTCAGGGACCCGACGAGGTGGCCCCCAAATAAGTTTTGTTCCCTAACACAACTTGTAAATAAAAAGTTTCAAATTGCTTTCTATAGATAGGCTTGAGGCGAACTTCTCATTTTGAAGCCAATGCAAATGAAAATACTACCCCAACTTGAATCAACAAGATGATGATCCCAAGTCATATTTCACATCGACGTAGTAAGAAATAAAATTCTCAAAATAGTCTTCTTAAAATGCAAGTGGAAAATCACGAAAGTTATGTCTGCAGTCGATCAGAAATTTTAACAAAATTCACAACCTTGTTGGATTTAACAAATATTTAAAGAGAAATTGTGACTAGAAGAAACGGAAATACAATCTTGCGAAAGAAAGTTTGAGTTAAAAAAAATTAGTTTTGAAAAAAATCAAAACGCATAATTGGAGCTAAAGAAGCAAATATTTAAATTAGAGTACCAAAAATATGGGCAGGTGAAGTAAAAGTTATTTTGTTTTTAATGTAGTTGTACTTTTTAAATGAATTTTTGAATAAAGTTTTTAAATATTTTGTTTTTATTTTGTAATCGTTTAGTTTTCTTCGATCTTCTTGATTTATATTTTGTTGAAAATGAGCTTAAAATAAAAATTTTATAAAAATAAATTAAATTTCCCTGAAGAAGTTAACCAATGTGGTTTCGTCACCATATATTGGAATAAATAAATTATTCGGTATACAAGTTAATAATGTCGAGTTGAACAACAGATGTTATAATTACCACATATGGTTTGTGTCAATAATAACAAATAGGGTATTTGAAGGGTAAACATCTGTCATTATAATTCAGTATTCGATGGACGCCAAAGTTTAAACACACATTTTTTTCAATCGCTAAAATAATGTCGAATTTTGTGCCTAAAAAAATGTTTTGCGGGACAGTCTGATAACCTTCTTTCATTTGGAAAAAAACCGCTGCTGAAAGTTATCGATTGTTGGCAGAAGCTTACGGTCAACATGCACCAACTCTGTATTTGGTGGGATCAGAAGGGTTTTTGTATATGAGCTGCTGAAATCGAGTCAGACCATCACAGAGGACCTGTACCAAACACAATTGATTCGTTTGAAGAAAGCAATCAACGAAAAACGACCAGAATATTCGACTAGACACGAGGCCATAATAGATCTCTTAAAATTTTTTTTCAAAATAAGTGAAATTAATTTCAATCCAAACTTATTTTTGAATGTATATTTTCTTTAAATAAAATTTCAACGATTTTCCTTTTTTCTTTATAATAGTGATCCGTCATCTGGCAGCTCTCTAGTCTCATTAAATACAACTCTGTATAAATGAGAATGAACATATGCATTTTAGGATATATATACGTATTAATAACTTTCATAAAATAAAGTAAATACTGATAAGCAGGAATACAAGGTGGCGCAAAAGTAATCCTCCTATCAGAAAATGCTATAAATTTTGCGATTGGCCCCTACTGTCAGTTCTGTTTTGACATTTGTGTAGTAAACACATGCGAAATACACGTTAATAAACAATGTTACGCTACACTGCTCCAGAACGCGGAATATTGGTGACTATTTATTTGAGCAATAATGAAGATGATTTTTCATCAAAAATAATCATGAGTGATGAGGCCCATTTCCATCTTAGCATATACGTAAATAAGCAAAATTTACCCTTCTGGGGCACTGAAAATCCGCGTGTAACCCACGAAGAGCCATTACACCCGCTCAAAGTCACTGTATGGTGTGCTTTTTTCGCTGGAGGAGTCATCGGACCTTTTTTCTTCGAAGACGTCGCGGGCCAAACGGTTACTGTGAATGGTGAGCGCTACAGAGCAATGATCAACGAGTTCTTTTTGCCGCAACTTGATGATTGGGATTGGATAACATGTGGTTCCAACAGGACGGTGCAACGCCACACACTGCACGTGCCACAACCGATATGCTGAAGGATGCATTTCCCGGGCGCTAATCTCCCGATTTGCACTGGCCAGCAAGATCGCCTGATTTGACCGCTCCAGACTTCTTTTTGTGGGGCTTTTTGAAGTCGCGGGTTTATGTCTACAAGCCTCAGACTCTTGCAGCTCTTAAAGACAATATCCGTCAAGAATGTGAGGACCTATCGCCGGAAGTTTTGGCCAAAGTGATGGAAAATGCCATAAAAAGGGCTCAAATGACAATCAACTGTGGCGGCGGCCATTTACATGACATCATATTCTCGACTTGATGTAAAAAAAATTAAAAGACCAAATAAAAATAATGCACAAGAAGAATCAAAGTTTTTAATTTTTTTTTTAAATTACAGCCAAAAAACATCGGAAGGTTATTTTTGCGCCACTCTGTATTAATAAATTGTTTTCAATTTTTACAATTATAGCCTTTTTCCACTGAGCTACATCTTTCATCTTTCATCAATTTGAAAAGATGTTTACATCTTCCCGTAAGAATTATACAGGCCAAAAACTCTACATCTTTCTACATCTACAAAAGATGATCCTTTCTCATTTTGTTCCATCTTACATCTTTCGTTATGTTAAGTGTCATCACTAAAAAAATTACAAAAAAAAATCGATTATCTTTGTGCCATCACCGTTCTTTGTGCAAAACGACATTGCAGAAAATAAACAAAAAAAAATTATTCAACAAAGGAAAATGAGCGGCACATGTAAGAATTTCATTCTTATGTCTACCAAAAATTCATCTTCATCATCATCTTCTTTCAGAATGACCTTTAATAATTCAATGTACTGCATTAAAATTCGGGTTGTTCTTGCAAAGCAACAACTACTCCGATGATTAATGCTTTCTCTAAATCCATTTTCTATTTCTTTTATTTCTTTTTACAGCTGAAAAAATAACAGATGAAAGATGTTGCCAATGTAAACACATGTTTCACATTTTCAACATCTTCCATGCGTTTTACAAAGATATTGTTCAGTGGAAAAAGCCTATTAAGCACAAATGTTTAACAATAAAGTTCAAATGCTGCCAAATTTAAAAATTATGAAAAAAAATTGGCATCACTTATTTTTACCCTCTTATGCACAAATGCAACTCTGTGAGACATTTAAACGAATTGGATAATACGATTTTACTTTAGAAAAGAAAATTATTTTATAAAGCTATAAGTTGTCAAATCGAATTACCTCCATGTGAGTTTTAAAAAAATATAGAATTTTATTTTGGATTTTTAATCTTTAAAACTTAAAAACGTTTTTCTGAAATTTTTAATTTTTTACCTTAAAATCTAATGCAATGATTCTTTTGAAGTTTTGTACACTTTTGCTACAAATAAATCTGCAGTTAACACTGTCTAGTTTTTTCTATCATTACTATTTATTTTACCATAATAAATTAACTATTTTTTTTTTGTAGCAAAGAACGCGATTTTGATTCCAAAATGAAACCGAAAATTAAAATATTTATAAAAACAAAATCAGCAGCGTTACTTCAATCAGATGATCCAGTGAAGAATTTTAGCGTACGCCGCAAAAAAAGTTTTGAGATGCCTGCGGAAATTTGCTGCTAACGGCATATGTATCAATATTTTGTGATGAAAATTTAGGGAAACATCATTCAGTTATTGTATTATTATATGCCCTTAAAATTCTATAGATAAAAATCTAATTAATTTGAAAAAGCAATATAGAAATTTATTTTCTCTGGCCAAATTTAAGAATCTGTTTAAAAAAATCATTTATGACAAAATAATTTAGTTAATACATAGTAAACTATTTGCAGAATTATATTACACTTCTATACCCAACTGGGATTATAAAAAATCCCATAAAAAATTCTCAAACATAGCGGTAAATTTTTATGATCCAACAACAACTTATAAGAAAAAAAACCAACGAAACATTATCGATTACAAATCTAAAACATTACCGACTGAATTTCTTCTCTACACTTGATATTTCTTCCTCAGTTTTGCTAACACTCACTTGCAACGTTGCATAACACAATGGGAAAGAGGTTAACATGTTTAAACACAATAATTTCAAGTAATGAATTCCCAAAAATACTCAAAGAAATTTTGACTTAGCCAGTTTTTGTAAAGCACAAAATTCGGAACAGAGTCATAGTCCCATCTATATTCCCTCCCATATATTTTTCGGAACTTTAATGTAAAACATAAAATAATAATAGTAATCCTGTATGGAATTTAGCGAAAATAAAACAAATATGCAGCACGTAAGTACAGCCAGAAAAAAAATTTGTAAACAGATTTCAATACCATTTTTCTATTTTTTGTACTGAATTTACATGTACACTACACGAATGTCAACAGAACTCAGCTAAGAGCACGCTAACTTTCAACAGAGCAAGTATATGCCGCTTTGTTGAATAAATAAAGTACACTCTAAAAATTTGTTTTTTTTTTTATTATAGGTATTTTTTATTGTAGGTATTTATTTTGTTTTTCGTTTACATTTTAAATTAAAAATGTGGAACGTTGAGTGGGAAGAGTTTTTTAGTATCTAGAATTATATTAAATGAGGCAGAGTACCTTGAATGCAATCAATAAATTATTATTATCATTATTATGAATTATTTTTATTTTTCATAATAGAGAAAACAAAAGCATGAACTATTTTAATTCAACGAATACGGATATTCTCTTAAAGATTAATTCATATGCTTATATTTTACAATTCATTGAGTTTAGTTCACTAATATTTATCAAAAATTTTTCTTTAGTCGAGAGAATTTATTTTGATAAACTTTGTACCTAATTTTAGTATCGGTTTCCATTTCACTAAAAAAATGTGTAAAATGTGTTGCTGATTTTAGCACATCTATTTTAAATTGCAGTTTACAGCAATTGACTAAAATTAAGTAGCGGCTACTAATTTCATTGTAACAAAAAATACCGCTGGGCTCAAATTAGTAAAATTTCCCCTAATAACAACAAAATTTTCAGTTGCCATTACAGACTTTTTTGGGTGAGTGTACTTTGTTTTTTTTTTCTGGTGAATTCAATTAGTAAAAAAATTAGTGAAGGTGAATTCAAGAACACCAAAATTTTTGATTTCATTTTATTTTTAGCGTAATGGGATTCCAGAACATACACGATTATTTCTAAAAATGTTTGGAATTTTTTTTTTAGTCTACTAATGTCGACAATGCAGAAGAAGTCATGATATTTTTATATTTTACAAAGTTTTGTAATTTTTTAGAGAACCACAAAAAATTTTTAAATTTTCAATTAAATTAACTAAAATATAAAAATATAATATAATCGGGAATGTTCTGGAATTAGTGACTAATTGCAAAGAAGGTGTTCTTGAATTCATACGATTTTTGTTGTTAAAATCAAAAAACATTATTATTATTTTTACGAAATTGCATTTCGTTTAATGGGAACAATAAATTCCAGTTTTATTTTTAAGCAAAAAATTAACTTTTCCCTTTTTTTATTATCTTAAATTTTTTTAAATGGACCTAACGCGAATTTTATTTTTCGGATCTTAAAACAAAATGCAAATTTCACAACATATGTTTAATAACAAAAAAAAAACACATACTAATTGATTTCGCCTGCTAATCATCTGGCGAATTCAATTGGTAAAAAAAACTAGTGAAAGTAAATTCAAGAACACCAAAATTTTTGAATTCATTTTATTTTTAGCGTAATGGGATTTCAGAACATACTCGATTATTTCTACAAATTTTTGGAATTTTTTTCAGTCTAAAAATGTTCAGCGAAAACATGCATTAGTTTTGGCAGGGATTTTCTTTTTTACAATCGACTAAGTGTTAGCACAACTTTTGCTGAATTTACCAATTTTTTGTTCAAACTTGCCAATGACGGCAACTGTTAGTTTTGTTTTAATATTTCAGAAGTAAACAGGTGCAGACAACACGCCATCAAGCCTTAAGAAGGGGAATACTCGTTGCTATTTTGCATTGCACGATTTATTAAAATTTATAGGGTCCGCCAAATAACTTTTTTTTTGAAAATGCTATAAAAAAAAACTACTGAATATTTTCTCAAATTCCTTTTTTTATTTGAAAGTACAATCCTTCCGGTTATTAATGGAAAATAATTTCATTCAAATGGCTGCCTCGGCTGGCCGTTACAGTCAATGGCGATCGTTATCGTTATCGAATTTTTGTTCACAAAAATGGAAGAGGAGGATATTGGCAACATTTGGTTTCAACAGGACGGCGCTACGTGCCACACAGCCGAAGCTACACGCGATGTTTTGCGCCTGTTTTTGAAGATCGCATTATCAGCCGCAGAGCTGATGTCGTTTGGCCACCTCGGAGCTGCGATTTGACACCGTTGGACTATTATTTGTGGGGTGCCGTCAAAGATAAGTGTTACGCCGACAAGCCAGAGACAATTGACGCTTTAAAGCACAATATTCGCGAAGCCATTGGTGAAATACAGCTGCACACAATCGATAATGTGCTTAAAAATTGGACCGATCGTGTAGGCTACTGCATGGCCAGCCGATGCAGCCATTTGAATGAAATTATTTTCCATTAATAACCGGAAGGATTGTACTTTCAAATAAAAAAAAAGAAAATTGAGAAAATACTCAGTTTTTTTATAGCATTTTCAAAAAAAAAAAGTTATTTGGCGGACCCTATATAATGAGCCACGAGGCCCCTTTCCATCGTAATAAACAAAACTTGCTTTTCTGGGGCACTGAAAATCCAAGTATCATTTACGAAGTGCACCATTTATGCCGGAGGCATGGGTAACACAGTGAGTGATACAAAACCATGAACAACGATTTTTTATTGCCTCAAATTGATGAATTGGGACTGAAGGACATGTGGTTACAACAGGACAACGCATGTGACAATGGACATTTGGAAGTATGTGTTTTTTGGTCGCCTATTGCATACTTGGGAACTTTTTCTCCATCTCTTCTCTATTCTCTCGCCTATCTCCTTTCAAAAGAAAGCATCACATTTATTAATAGGAAGAATTTTCCAAGTGTTTGTTGCTCCTCTTACAACAAAAAAAATAATTTTCTTTGCAATGTTATGTTCACCTCTCCCATTGTGCATTTTGGCAAAGTATGCATGCATTGCAGCAACACCAGCCAACAGCATGTAACGTTGTCAGACAAGGAAGATCTGTGGTGGGATTCACTTCAATTTAAATGAAATTTGGATATGTTAAGCGGAGACAAAATTAATGCACACGAATTTTTTCTTAGCGGCCAATCTCATGTTAAGTGGATAATAAGGATGAAAAATTTGGTTAAGATTTTTTATATTTCATCCTGATTCGGTATCAAATGAAAGTATATGGAAGATTTAATTCTGGGTGTACAAAATATGAATCACGATGTTTGATTTTTTGCGCTACAATTAAAAAGACATTAAAAAAAACTTCGGAGCTTTGTATGTGGATGTATGTATATAAGTCAAGCTATGAAATTTATATATTTTATTTGTCGGTTTTTTTTTAATATTCGTAGTTTTTCGAACTTTAGGCAACTTTCCTTATGCCTGGTTTTCATTATGTCATATGAACTGACAACAAAAACTGACTCAATGAATTCTCGTCATTTTGTGTCAAATGCGTTTTCATTACATTTTAAAAACTGACAATAAATCGATAAAGCAGAGCGTGCCAAAGACTTATGTCAAATTTTCGCGTCAGTTGACTGACACGCCATTTTCATTACAAAGGTCAAATGTAATGCATAAACTTTTGGCGAACGAACAGCTGATTAGAAAATATTTATTTGAGTTAAATAAAAAGGGGAAAAAATAATAAAAAAGAAACAAATGGCTGTAGCTAGTGCGGCGCTTTGAGTTATTAAAACACTACAGGGCTTGGGAAAATAAAAGGAAGCATTGAAATTTATTTTCCCAGCAAAAAAAAAATAACACCTTTGCGATCGCCAAACAAAAAAAAATTGACAACTTGTTGTCAATTTTATTTTAGATAAAAATGCTGCCATATCTGCTGACAAACTGAAATTTGACGTTTTCACTTGTATGTCATTTTAGAAGGCAGTTTGTCTGCATAACTCACTGCAAATTCATGACACCATATGACAACCCGTTTTCATACAAATGCCAACAATTTGGACAAATTGACATTAAAAATGACATAGTGAAAACCATGCATTAAAACACTTCTTACAGCTGTATATTTAATATTTCAAAATGTTGGCAACTCTACGTCCGCATCATGTTCAATACAAAGAATATTTTCTAAATTTCAGTCAAGCTCCCGTCATACAAAGCTCTTTCCATTTTCTACCCCCTTCATGTTGCCCTCTTAATATAAAATTGGGCCGATTAAAATATTGCGTGTTCATTAATTTTATCTCCTCTACAACAAAATCAATTTGTACCGCAATACAGAGCTTCCTTGTGAGTGTTTGGAAAATCAAGCATGTGTAAAAATAAAATAGACAAGATTTTATTGACAAGTTTCTTGTTGCTACTGCTGTTGTTTTTGTTGTTGCACTGGTACCACACATCAATGAATGATTCTAGTTTTAAGTTGTTGGTGATGTTGTTGTAAATAGTCCTTCAGAATCACGATTTAATGTCACTTTAATGTTTTTGATGTTGTTGTGGTGATCAAAAATTTAAAATGAGTTGTTTATTTTTATGAAACTGGTTTGTGTTTATGTTGTTTTAATAAAATATTTTTTATTACATTAAAGCAATTACAATTTATGATGAGCACCATTAGGTGCTCCATACTGTGGTTGTTGTAATTAAAATGATAAACGTTAAATGTACATTACTGATGGGTCGGTCGGTCAGACGGTGGGCTAATGAGTGGTGACGATGTGGTGCAACTAAGTATGTAATATGAGGCGTTAAATAGAAACGTGTTTATCTTATTTTGCAACATAACATAACAAATAATTGTGATTGTAAATAAGAGCTTTTTAATTGTTTGACCACAAGAAAAACTAATGATCGTTAAATATTTATGAAAAATATTGTTAAAAATGAAATTAAATTTGTTTCAAGTAGGCGAGTGTAGGGTGAAGTGGTTAGTCATTTGAAGTGGATAATTGCAATTTTATAATTATGAATTTTTATATATTTTAACTACCGTGTCTTGTTGCTTAAAAAAGAAATCTCGAAGTCATATATTTTTAATTATTTTTTTTTCGTGTCCCATTCGTGTTATTATCGAAAAATTTTTTTTTCCAAAAATATTTTCTTCAAAAGTTTTTATACATAAATATATGAATTCATGTTTCCCTCAAAACTATCCTCTGTGGAATTTCAATGTGACTATTTGTTTAATTAATGGCCAAACTCACTTCCCAACCAACCATCAAAAACAGTGGTTTCTGCTGCTGGTCATCCAGTCAATGACATCCAGATTTTACGTCGAGCGATGTTGCAGATATCGTTAAAACCACTAAATCCTAATAAGCGTTTGTACTAGACGGAAATTTGATGCTAATGATCACACATCTGGATATACCTGGAGTCGAGTACATGACGAAGGTCCACAACTTGTCGTCTTCCTTTCTGGCTATATCCTAAATGGTTTCACAATAGGGGCTATACTGAAACCAGAAGACTTAAATAGACCGTTTTTCGTTCTGTCACCGTTCGTGAAAATACTTGGAAATACTGATGAAACAAGTACCACCAGCAGAACATCAGCATGGATTCCGAAAACACCACAGCCCTATAACAGCTCTAACTGCCATCACCGCACACATTTGACATGGTCTAAACTAGAGAAAAACATGTGAGCGACGAATAGACCTCATTCGCGCCACCTGCCAAAAGCGTTTGACACGGTTAACCACGCCATCTTCTTCAAATATATCAACAGCTTTAATCTCCTCCAACAACTTGAATATTTATATCGTAAATTATGTGTATGGCCGTCAGTTATAAGTAGAGTTTAGAAACAAGAATTCGTATCCCCTAGAATTAAATAATGAGTCCCACAAGGTAAAATTCTCTCCCCAATCTTTTTTAATTTACACCTTCCTAAAGATTCAGCACCACCAAACAGGGTAGATCGTATACTGATTGTCAACAACAACACATATCTCCATGATCTTACCAGCTTCTTTAGTGCAAGGAACATCCATCGGTCTCCCCTCAAATCATGAGTAACGCTTTTGACCACATGGACGTAGGAAACTGGATGTAAGAATTCCTACTGTTAAACACCCCAAAATACTTGTATTTGAAAAGAGCCAGATTGACGCATTTTTTCGACCAGCAATTGGGAATGCGAGAAATTCCACGAAAATTGGATCGTTGACTTTATGTAGTGCAAAATTATTTAAAAGATCGCAATAACTATGAAAAAAATAAAAGCTCTGGTCGACCAAAAGCCATTTCTGTTCGTGAAATTCGGCACGTTTCCAGAATGGCTTCAAATACAATACGGTGGTGAAAGCCATTAAAGCACAGCCCCACATTGTCCAAACTAGATTCAAAAACCTCCAGGTTTAAAAAAGACACATAAATTAAAACGCTTGGAATTAAAATAAAAAAAATCACATGTCAACTAAATGGCCTGATGTATTATTTTTTAACTAACGTGCATTAGGTACCAATTTCACAATTTTTTATTTTGAACATTACTTTTTTTAGAGAAGAAAAATAAAAAAAATTGTTCTCGATGATCCAGATGGTTTAAGAGACTATTGGCGATATTTGAAAAAGCTATTTTTCAAAGGAAAATTTCGGTAGAGGTTCGCTAACGGTTTGGGGTGCGTTTAGCTCTAGTGGAACTCCGTCATTAGCGTTTCCATCAACTGGAATAAATAGTCTGGAGTTCCAGCGAGTACTCTCATATCATTTGTTGTCTTGCTGGAGACAATGCTGCAATCCATGTTAGCAGATCAACTAAGACTTGGATTGAGGAACATGAAGTTTCTGTTTTTGAACGTGCCACCAAATCTGAATGTTATGAATAACATGTGGGGACTACTTGTGCAGGAAGTTTATGCTAAAAATCGTTTACAGGTTGGTTGAAAAGTTCCTGCGCTCACCAAGAGATGGCACTGCTAGCTCCAAACTTTTTTTTCTCAAGTTGGTATAACTGTCCTGAGAACACATGCAAAGTTGCAAGTCATTCTGTCAATTCTTTCTTTGTTTACAAGCCATTTGAAGTTGACGTGTCATTGATTTTTTTTTAATATGGAAAAAATTGAATATCGTGCAGTCATTAAATTCTTTGTTTTGAAGGGTTTAAAAGCAAAGGAAATTTATGAACAATTGTTAGAAGTGTATAAGGAGTCCTCACCTTCAAAACGCACCGTTGAATTTTGGGCTGGTGAATTTAAACGTGGTCGTACCAGCCTTGAAGACGATCCACGCGAAGGACGACCAAAAACTGCAACCACAGCAGAAATCATTGAGCAGGTACATAATATGGTTAGTGAAGATCCAAGTTTGACTAAGCTTGAAATTGCTAATGCCATAGGCATCTCAGACGAACGAGTACTCCATATTTTACATGAAGAATTACGTATGAAAAAACTGTTTGGAAAGTTAGTGCCGCACACATTAACAATTCAACAAAAACTGGATCGAAAACAAATTTTTCAGCGTAATTTGGAGCGTTTAAAGCCCAATAAAACCGACTTCTTGCGCCGTTTTATAACTATGGATCAGACTTGGATCTACCACCATGATCCTAAATTGAAACAAGAACGTTTACAGTGGACTGAAGCTGGTTGTTCAGCTCCAAAGCAGGTGAAGTCACAACGATCAGCAAAGAAGGTTATGGCATCAGTTTTTTGGGATGCAAAACGAGCCTTTTGGATCAGCTGGATGAAAAAATTCGTGAGAAAAGATCTGGTTTAAAGAAGAAAAAATCATTTTTCATCAAGACAATGCACCTGCTCACAAAAGTGTTTTGACGATGGCTAAATTCAAAGAATTAAAGTACGAATTGCTTGAACATCCACCGTATTCACCAGATTTGACTCCCAGTGACTACCACCTCTTCAGAAATCTCAAACAATTCCTTCGTGGAAAACATTTTTCGTCGATGGAAGAGGCCATAGCAGCCGTAGACGGTTATTTTTCAGAGCTTCCATTAAAAGGATGGGATAAAATTATTGGAAGATCATTGGAACAAGTGTATTGAGTTTCTAGGAGATTATATTGAATACAAAAATATATTTCGTAACAAAAACAGTATTCTTTCATATCGAGCGCAGAAACTTTTCAACCAACCTGTATATAATTCGGTGGGAGACCTGAAAGTGAAAATTTTTAATGATTGGCGGAATATAAGAAACACCAGAAAATTTGATAAATTCTATGCCTAATCGCATTTAAAAAACAATAAATAAAAATCGTCAATGTATAAACCAAAAAATTAATTGTGCAGCTTTCTTGGAATAATGTGCACAGACCTCTTGATTTTGACGCATTGTAAAATGTACAAAATTTTGGTTTCAAAATGAGAGCAAATGATTATGAAAAATATTTGAGTGAAAATTATTTAAGTAAACGATAGTTTTTAATTTTTTTTTTTTTATAAACAGAACAAAAATTAAGTGACCTTATTATTTTGACGCGCATCTTCTTTGATATTGTCAGATAGTTAGGGTTGCCGTAGCTAAAGATCCACCATAAATGCGGTGTTCTGGATTTATTTTTTCGCCAAACCCGGTTTAAGCGAGTTTTCGGCATTGGTGTAAATTCAGTAGATTGTATATTTAAATAAAAAAATAATATGTTATATCATCGAGAGAATTTGAGGTATAGAAAGGGTAATGGAAAATTCGTTGCAGCATATTGTATAATCTTTTCTTATTTTGTTTCGCCTTATTTACCTTCAAATTCCCCCCGAGATGATCCTTGCATATAATATTTTCTGTAATCACATAAGTTTTACAAAAACCTAACACTTTCATTACACCCAGAAAAAAAAATAAACTAAAAATTACGAAATTGAACTAAAACTGAGGAAAATTGATCATGATTTAGTGCTAAAGACACTTTTACTCTTTACAAGTTCATGATTTTACTTACTTCCAGTAAAACTAATGAACTCGATGCTGAATTATTTTAGTTATCCTAAATAAAAATTTAGTATATTGGAATAACATTGAACTAATCGTAAAAAAAAAAATTAATTTAGTTTAATCAGTTTTAAAAATAGTTTATAATATAAGAAATATTACTTTGCATTTAATATACAGGTACTAAAATAAATATAATTCTTCTAAACTTTGTGTTTTAAGCACTTATTTTTAGTAAACATTTTTATACTTTTTACCGGATTCAGGTAAAATTTACTTGTATTCTGTTCATATTTTACTGCAATAAAGTAAATATGTACAAACACTAACAAAATAAAAACTATCAAAATGTACATTGGCAAAAAAAAAATGACTCTTGTTAAGTTCAAATTAAACTTTAATGTAAACAAATTTTATTAAATTCAGTTTATTTGAATTAAATTTGTAGGTATGTCTTTCTTTTTTGAGTTTAAAATCGAATGTATATGAAGCTCATTCAAGTTAAATGTTCTACCATTAGTATGTAATAACTAAATAGAATTATATTTCTACCAAACTTTGAGTTAAATTTTTAGTTTACAGTTTTATACTTTTAACCAGATTCAGGTAAAAATTACATGCATTCTGTTCGTAGACTACTGCCATTTAGTAAATATATACTAACACTAACAAAAAAAATATCAGTATTCACATTGGGGGAAAAAATTACGTTTGTTTAGTTCAAATTTAAAAAAAATAACTAAAATTAAGTAAATTTGATTTAAATTTTAATGAAATCCCTCATTTTTAGTTTAAAATCTGATCTATATGAACCACATTCTAGGTAAATGTATTATCATTAAGTACATAAATGCTCAGTTTTGGTTTAAAATTTTGAACTTTTTAACTGTAATAAGGTAAAAACTTCCAGCATTTGGGTAATATTTTCGTTCGATTAAGTAAATATTCATTTACAATTTGAAAATAAAAACTTACTGAAACTTACATGAGGAAGTGACATACTGTTATTAAGTTACAATTTTCCTTCTAAGTAGTTCAAAAGTACTTATGTTCAATCTTTTTTCTGAGTGTAGGCGCACATTCCCTACGAGTTTGCCTTACTAAACTCATTATTATCTATTTTAGATCATCAAAGTGATATTCAAATTAATAAACAGTTAATATTTAATTAAAATAACATTAGAAAATTATAAAATAGCTTTAATATTTTTCCCAGACTATTTCTCACACTAAACAAAATTGGCGACAATAGAAAATTGATTAAATACTGAAAGTTAATACACACAGAAGCGTACACACAGAAAGTGTTATTTATACAAAATAACAGTTAACTACTGTAATTAACAGTCGTTTGGAAGTGCAATGGTTAATAGAAGCAGTTGTAACACCAAAATGAAAATATGGCAACATATCGTAGATGGAGATTAATTAAAAACAAAAGGCCTAAATATAAAAGAAAAACAACAACACAAAAAATAACAATAAAAACAACAGCATTCATAACAATAGCAATTATAGGTATTATTACAGCTACTGCTGCTGATGTTGCAGCAACAACAAAATGTATGATAGTCGACATGGTGGTTATTGTTGTTGCTGCAGCAATAGTCTCAAACGCTATAAATAACTAAATTAATATAATAAGACATGATGATGATGGTTGGTGGTGGTGTGTTGCAGGCGTTATAACCAAAAAAAAATAAAAATAAAATGGGGAAAAAAATTAAATTAATGCTGCGTAGCAATGATTTATTAGCTAAAACAGTGGATCGTATCACAAAACAAAGAGGAGTTGATTATGAAGACCTACAGTGAGCGTGATTTGTTTGGCCGCATATGATATTGTTTTGAAAAAAAATAAAATATTTGTTGAAGTTTTTTTCGTATTTTTTTATTTATTGTAAAATTACAAAAACTTAATTTTGCTTAGCTGCACAGTAATAATTTATGGAAAATCATAATTTAAACTTAATAAACTTAAAAAATCTATATGTTTAGTAGTTTGTAGTCTCCATTTTTATTAATTGTTTAAAAAATCCGGGTAGGAAGCGAATTAATTAGTCTTCGAAGCATGTCTAAGTCTAAATCAAGCCAGGCTTGCAAAATTGATATTTTTAGCCCTTGGATCGTTGAATACTGTTTTCCATTTGCATACACAAACCTTGCAATGATGCCCTAAATATTTTCAATTGGGTTTAAATCTGGACCATTCAAGCAGGGGTATAGAACGAGGTGAAAAGAACTCCTTCGACTTACTTGATACGTGAATACTTGCATTGTCTTGTTAAAATATAAATTCTATTTCATTATTACTTTCCAAGAATTCAATTAAAACATTGTCCAACATTGCAATGTACATTCCGGAGTCCATTTTTGGTGGAACGAAGCATAATTTCAGCTTTCCGTGGTATGAGAATGCACCCCATATCATGACTGACCCCCTCCAAAGTTGCGGCTCATTCGCGGAGGGTTATTTGCGCGCAGATCGTGCCAATAGTAACTGAAACCATCTGGTCCATCCAGATTAAGTTTTAGTCCACGACATGTGTGCCTTTGCAAATGTCAATCGTGCCACTTTATGGTTAGCCGTCAACTGAGGTTTTTTTTTGTAGGTTTCTTCCATTTTATTGTTTTATCTACGCTTAATATCTGTTGTGCCCGACGTTTACAAACTGGAAGCTGCAATTTAGCCACAACTTGTGACGAATATAATTAGTGGCCTCTTCTATTGCATTTATTTGACGTAGGTTTAATTTTGTGTTCCGTTTGCATTTTGAAGGTCCAGCGCCGTATTTATCGCCTAATTTTTAAAAATTTCTTACAACAACCTTCTCTGATCTTTGTATTTGTCTTAAAACTGCTCTATTTGAAAGGCCATTTTTCTTTAAAATCTTTATTTGACCTTTTTCCACCATTTTAACAGATCTTCATAAAAAAAAACAACAAAAATCACTGAGCATTTAAAATAATGTAATCTTGATAAATAATATCAAAAAAAAATTAGAACTTTTAACACAACTTACCAGTATGACTCATTAAACGCAACTTCGGTTTAACAAATTTCGCATAAAAAACTACATTATTTTCTTTTAGATTCCTTCTTTTTATATCTAAGTACCGTTATGATCAAATATTTGTTGTTAAGCATACCACGTGGTTTAAAAATTAAAAAGCATAATGTTAAACAACCAAATTTTAAGCATATTTGAAAAAAACAGTTATTAAAAAAATTTTAATATGCGTCCAAATAAATTTCGCTCACTGTATCTAGTAACTGACAAAATATATTTGCTGCATTTAAATACTTCTTTGGCACAACATTTAATGAAAAATTTGCATTTAATTTCTCGCAATTCTATAAAAAAAATTTCGATATTTATAGACTGAAACTCGAAACAGTTCAGATTTAGGCAGACTCCTTCTATTTTATTTTTGTATGAATAGATTTTCTTATGGGTTTTTTTCTTCGGGGATACTTCGCAAATATAGCGAGAACCGTGAGAAGCAAAATCCCAATTGAAAATACAACCTCTTTGAGTTCGGAACCTTCAACAGAAATCCATAATTTCTTATCAACTTTTAAACAGGGTTGGAGGGCGGTTAACATCTACATGAAATCCTCTAGTTTTAGTTTAAATACGCACTATAAACTAAAACAGTTGCATGTAAAAATCGTAGGCGCCAAATGTATGAAGTGTAGAATTGTAGTTATAGCTATTATATGATAATTCTTTTTATTAGAACTTATCGTATAGAAATATTTTTCCAACTAACATACAGTTGTTATTATCAACTGTGTTTTCTTAAGTTGTGGTTGGTTTTAGGTAAAAATTAAAAGTAAAATATACCAGAAAATGTGAATTAACAAAATAAGAATGATCTACCATTTAAACAAGGATAAAATTTGAACCCTAAACACCTTCTATGTCAACAACAATACTGTTTCGCAATACTTCCCCCTTTTGGCAATAAAAAAAAATTATTATAACATAAATCCTGTTTGAATGTTGTCAACAATTTTCAGGTTTATAAAATATATTTCACATATTCGTTGTCGTTGTAGTTGATCGTATGTTATGTGGGAAATTTTTTTGCTGCAGCATCAAACATTAAGAGGCTTGGGTGACAATTGATTGCATAATCATTCGCAGTTAGGATTTATTACTGAATTGTTACAATGTAAAACAACATTTCATGCCTAAAGCTTATTAGTTACAATTTTTCAATTGAAAGTGTTTATTAAGTGTTAAGTAAGTTTTTGAGCAAAGTATTAATGCTGGATAATTTTGGTAATCGGTAATCTTGAGTTCATAAACCCCCAATTTTGGTGAAATATTTTTAAAAAATTTTCGGCAGTTGTAGATATTTTTCTTAAATCAAGGAAAACTCCTTACACAGAGAAAATAGATTCATCGTGACAACGGAATTTATTGCCAATTAAATGTTTTAGTTGCAGCAACGAATTATTTGGTTGTCGCAACCGAATATATTCCTTATACAATTGAATTATATGGTTTCAACCTAAATTCTGTTTTATAAACTGAATTTCGGTAGCCACAAACAAATATATCGGTAGCTAGAATTAAACCATTCGGTTAGCAAGAAATTCGGTTGTCACAATGAATCCGTTTTCTCTGCTTACGGAAGCATACTGGGCAAATGTTGTTATTGCAGGTTCTTGATAATTTGTTGTACAAAAATTCTCGACCACCAATTCAATATTTTATAGAATGAGATACATAACTCTCCTAATGAACCTGTCCTGTGCTCTGATTCTTTCTACACTTTCACCACCAGACTAAAATATGTCCCTCTTGCCCCATCTCTCTCAGTTTTCGAGATATGGGCCATTTTCATAAATATGATGAAGAATTGATAACAAACGATTTATGAAACTGTTTCATTAATATGTACAAACTTTTTCCCCTTAGTACACTGGATTGGACTATGGTTACACGGTTTGATTTTTCCGTGATAAAATTAAAATTTTTACAATTTGTTTTTGTATTTTTATTAATTGAAAATTTACGACTAAAATGAACAAATATTCTTCAAAATTACCACCACGACCGAAGACCGACCGGCTAATCGTCTATGGCACCACATCCATAGGAAAATATATAAACATCATGGTTGGCATTCAATATTTTTTCATAATAACGGTAGTTGGCTACCACAGCAACTTCAAGACCGATATGAAAATTTTAAAATGGCGATTCCATTAAAGGCATTTGTCTTTTTGTATATTCGGATTTATTGCGCTATTTTACCGGCTCGATTTTGAAATATCTTAAACTACCTTTAAAATAACGCTAAACTACCGAAACACCGATTTATAACGGTATTTTGCAGATATAACAAAATTTAACAGATCATATTATGAAATAAATCGCGTAATATTAGAAGAGACATGTCACTATTGGAATCGTAGTTTTAAAATTTTTGTATCGGTACTGATCAGAGCGTGGTAGACAACTACCGTTATAATGAAAAGGTAGTGCTTACCAACCATGATAAACATACATAAAAAATTCACGGACAAAAAATTCACGTCTGGGCCACCAGAGGGTGAAAAATTCCTCAAAATAAAGTTTGGTAAATTGTTTTCAACCATGGTTAAGTCGTTGTTAGCTTATGATCTGGGAGAGATACTTCTTTAAAACGTCGTTTTGCCAAAGTTTTGAGACATTTTGTAACTTGCAGCTCAATTACGGAAATCACTTCTGATGTTTGCCGAGTTGACTGAGCATAGACTCGATGTTTATGGAACGACTCCCCCTCCGCAGTGAAAATTAGTAAACAGAATTCGTTTGTGTGCATTATTCGCAAACTGGCGAAACTGTGCTTTAGATTTCTGCTTTAAAGCCACCGTAAGTATATGCCCGGTATCTTTTAAAAGCCATAAGTCCAAAGTCAATGATTCGAAAAAATTAATACCAAAGATATAATTATTTCTTTCGAGAGTAGATAAATGAATAATTTGATTATTTACAGTTTGGACAGCTCTAGGAGTTCACACACTTTGGGGGCGGACAGATCACGGTGGTGGGTTTAATACACTCTTAAAAATGTTTGTAAATTTACTACAATAAAATAGGTCAAGTTTTATGTAATATTACACAAAATAAATATAAACACAAAATGCGTAAAAATATTTTGTAGTCACTTTCATAGACATAATGCGTTTAAAATTAAACACTGTGCCTAAAATTAGTATTCATTTGTTAAATTAAAATTTTACGCACAAATTTTGTAAATATACTATCTAAGAATGGTAATAAATATTTTGACATTTTAAAATTGGAAAATATTACAAAAAAAAAAAAGATAAAAACGAATAATAATTTTTCAAAATTATAAAAAAGTGTATAAATATAATGTTTGTGACAATTTATATTAAAAGATTTGGTCAAATTCCAAAAACACTTAAACGTCTATATAAAAAAAAAGTGAAATGCAATTTAAAATAAAAATCTTTATAACCGGAAAGGTTGCTTTTTAAAACGGAGAAGAGGATACCATAAAGTTGCATACTATAATTCAATTTAAAGATGACCCTCACTGCATATGCCCATTCAGAATATATTATGCATTATATTTATCTTTCATTATTATTAAAACATATGTATGCAAAAAATAAATAAATTTATTCTTTTTAAAAAAATTGTTTATGTACAGTTTAATTAAAACCATTGCGTTTGTAAACATATGCATTTTTTATACACTTTAAAAAATGTTTGTAAATGTACTACAATAAAATGGGTAAAGTTTTATGTAATATTACAAAAATTTGGTAAATATAAACAAAAAATGCCTAAAAATGTGTTGTACACACTTTCATATACAATAATACACACAATAAGTATTTTTAGACATAATGTGCTTAAAATTAAACACTTTGATCCTAAAATTAGTATTATTTTGTTAAATTAAAATTTTACGCACAATTTTAGTAAATGTGCGAATTACTTTTAAAATTTCATTTAATTTTTACGCGCTTTCAATGTAAAATTACCCATTATGTGTCTACCAACTTACGCATAATGTGTGTACTTTTTTTCGTTTACACACACAGAGTTAATTTACCCAATTTATAGTAGGAGTACAGTTTCCTACTATAAGTTGGGTAAATCTCAACAGAAATTAATTAGAGTGTACTTTTACGCATATATAAATGCAGTTTTAGGCATTTTATGCGTATATTTACCCTTCAAATTTGCGAATTACTTTTAAAACTTCATTTAATTTTTACGCGCTTTCAATGTAAAATTACCCATTATGTGTGTACCACCTTACGCATAATGTGTGTACTTTTTTTCGTTTACACACACAGAGTAAATTTACCCAACTTATAGTAGGAGTACAGTTTTCTTCTATAAGTTGGGTAAATTTCAACAGAAATTTATTAGCGTGTACACAGTACACTACAACAATTTCACAGTACTACACACAAAAATACGTATAAACCCAAGCCGAAGGAACATGGAAACAGCAACAAATTTTTCAGCCACATCAAACCACCTTATACATCTTTATTGATGCTTTTTGGATGGCGAATCCGGAGATTCGCTGTCACGAAGTTATTTATTCATGTTTTTAATTGAAAATTTTTCTAAAATTATTTCAGATATTCAGCAAATATGATGATACTATAATAAAAGCGTCATCTAGTGCGACTCCTAATAGCGATTGTATTGACCAACAAAGATACCAGCCCAGCCCAAAAACAAAATATCTGAACCCATTTGTTAAGATGGAATTGATAAGAATATATTTTTAGACCTCCGACAAAAATAAATTACCAAAAATTTAAAGTTTTTAAAAGAATTCTTTAACTAATTAATAAAGAAACAACTAGACTTACCTTCAAACTATTATAAGGCCTTTCCACCTTCAATTTAGCCTTAATACCATCACAACTTTCCTGTTTTTCATCCGGTGGCAATGAAGTCATCGATAACGAAGTTTTTATATTAGATGCAATTGCATGCGATAATGATGATGATGATGAATCACGATGATAATGAACACCACCATCACCAATGATGCCGCCAATGTTGCTGTTACTACTGCCATCATGCATAATATTGCCAACACATTTTGAAAATTTATTACGTTTCTTCTTTAAAGATGTAGATGATGTATGTAATTGTACTGATTTATTTTCTGGTTTTTTATAAGTTACAAATTGATTAGATGTTGTTTCTGTTGCAGATGTTGCACAAATACAATTAGAAGTTGAGGCCGCGGCTGAAGACGACGCCAAACACAACGAGGAGGAAGAAGGTACTGTTGCACAGTACGAATTATTATTAGAAGCAGAAGATGATATTGAAGAAGTCGTTGCAGTATTTGTAGTATTTATCAATACATCTTCAGACATGGCCGCTAAATCAGTCTCTTGGTTACTGGTAGTTGTGTTGGTTACAGGAGTAGGAGTTAAATTAATTAATTCTTCACTTCCCTTGCAAGGAATTGAAGTATTTTCGTTGGTATTTGACATAGAGGAATCCATTATGGTATTTTTATTGCAGTTCTTGTTTCATTTATAAAATTGCCATTATTATAAAATTCTGAAAAGAAAAAGGAAATGCATTATTAAAACGGATATAACATAATAAAGTATGTGTATGTAGCAAAACAGTAGTTGTTGGTTGAATTTTAATTGGACATTTAATAAAGGGTGTCCCAAGAAGAACGCAATTTTTAAATTTTAAATAAAACACAGATATTTAAAAAAAAATCGTGAAACTTTATTATATCGTAAAGTAGACAGAATGAGGTTATGTATGGAACAATATATTGTGCAGATGGCCGCCGCGGCTTTGCTGGCATGCACGCGATCTTTTAATGAAATTTTCAATGACCGTTTTGCATGAATGCTGCGGTATTTCATTAATGCAGCGTCCAATTTCCTCTTTTAAGGCTTGAGTCGTCGTCGGCTTATTCGCGTAAACCATCGACTTCAAAAAATCCCAAAGAAAAAAATCGAATGGTGTTAAATCGCACGATCTAGGCGGCCGATTCTGATTTCCAAAACGCGAAATAACACGACCGGGAAATGACTGATGCAGCAATTGAATTGTTTCTCTGGCTGTATGACATGTGGCGCCGTCTTGTTGGAACCACATGCCCTCCACATTCATTTCTTCAATTCTAGGCAAGAAAAAACTGGTTATCATTTCACGATACCGAACACCATTGACTGTTTGCGCTTGACCTGCCTCATTTTCATAAAAAAAGGTCCAATGATTCCTCCAGCCCAAAAATCACACCACACAGTGACACGTTGAGGATGCATTTGCATCTCGTGAATCACTCGAGGATTTTCCTCACCCCAAATGCGACAATTCTGCCTATTGACGAAGCCATCAAGATGAAAATGGGCCTCGTCACTGAAGATGATTTTATCGGCAAAATCAGCATTTTCATGTTGTCTCTCCAATACCCAATTAACGAACTCCCTTCGCTGTCCATGGTCAGCTGGCTTCAGTTCCTGAGTCAATTGAACTTTGTATGCATGAAGATGCAAATCTTTCGTCAAAATTCGCTGCAAAGTGGATTTGGAGACACCAATTTGCTGAGCTCGGTGTCGAATTGAGGTGGATGGAGTTTGAGCGACATCATCACGTACAGCTGCGACATTTTCGGTCGATCGACCTGGTTTATGGCGCGTTGTCGTCTTTACATCACTAACAGACCCAGTTTCGGCAAATTTATCCATTAATCTCTTTACAGTTGACTCTTTTGGAGCATTATTGTGACCCCAAATTGATCGCAATTTGCGAACTGTAGCCGCAAAACTTTCACCATTTTGGTAAAACAATTTCACAATGAGAATGCGTTGTTTATTCGTGTAGCGCTCCATTTTTACTAACCTCGTACCTTCTACTAGCAAACAATAACAATTGTTCAAATGTCAAACAATGACACTTCGAATGTTGCCAGATTTAAAAATAGCGTTCTTCTTGGGACACCCTTTATTAACAAGAAAGAGGCAAATTTGTGTTTTATAAGAACCCATAAACAAACACTTTTCAAAAGACTTGCTTAAAAGTCCGATACTTCGTTACCGGTAGTTTAAGGTGTCGGAATATATTTAACATAGAAGAAAATTAAACTGTTTTTTTTTTTTTTCAAATTGTCCTCTTTAAAAAAAATTGGTTTTTGAAGTGGATGTCTCAGTTTTAACTAAGTTCACTTTTCTTTCTTGAATCCCATTTATACTATTTTTTCATCCAAAAGTGTATATTTAGTGAATAAGTGGCAAAATAGAGATTCTCGCTAATTTGAAGTTCCTAACTCAGTCAAAGCTGGATGGTTAATGAAGCCATTTTGTCCGTTTTAATTCATTGTTATACCACGTTTTTATTAGATATTTGTGGACGTTGTGGTGTAATGCTTAGCGCGTTGGACTGTTACACAGAAAATTGCGGTTTCGATGCCCAGCGACGGTAACATCAATTTAGAAAATAATATTAATAAGTAGTTTTATATTTCTCATATATCACAAAGCCCTCCTTCAATGTTCCCATATCGCTTAACCAATATAACAGGGCTATGAACTAAAAGCTTTAATTATTTCGCCAAATCTCCTTTAGATGGCCGGGCAAGAAATATTCTAATATTTATCATCTCGCGCAATTACACTGTTGCCATATTCGGAGCCCGTCATCTTTCACCACCTTTCCTATCTCCTCTATCCTTTTTCCAAAAAGAAAGCAACACATTAATTAGTAAGAAGAATTTCCTTAGTGTTGCTTCTCTAAAAAAAATATTGCGAAAAGTATCTTTACAATTAATTAGCAAATATTTTAAATTTGAGATTTTTAGGAAAAGTAGTTTTGGTAGAACGTTAAATATTAAATATTTAGAGGCAACATCCTACGTGCCAAATTTCAATTTCGATTTAGGCTGGGTGGTGAAGATGAAACTTTTTCGCTTTTTGATCCACTTTGACCATCAATCTATTAGAAATTTGGGAATGTATTTCTTCACAGAATTAGGCAATACTCTATAAAACGCATATTTTAAATTTTCAGCCAGAGGGGTTTGGGATAATTTTGTTCCTCTCCAAATAAATTTTCAAAACTCCTGTCTTGGTGGATGTCCACGCTGGAGGAGAATCATACGTGACAATTTATAAGTTCTTTAGACAGGCCATTTTTTTAAACACCCTTTTTACCTGGCAAATATTTCAGGGAATACATATTTTAAGTTTTCTGTTTAAAGAAACAGTTCTGTGACATGTCCCAGTTAAGTTATGTACATAACATCCCTGCGGGAAAAGGATCTATCCCAGGATACGTCACGTGACCGGTTCATTGAGATAGGTACCGGTCACGGGAGCGGTCACTTTTAAACCGGTCACGTGGTAGGTACTTTAGGAACCGGACCTCTTTTCACCTATCTCGTGTTATGTATTTTTGGAACCGGTCCAGTTTTGACCAATCTGGGGATAGATCCCAATTAACAACTGACCCCTTTTTCCCGCAGGGATGTTACAATAAAGTCAGTTTTCCCCTCTTATGACCACACCATGTAAAATTTCAGGTATCTTTTATAAACAATATTTAAGTGGACCTGTCCAACACCTATCCGGTAAAATTTTAATACCCGGCGGGGAAAGGGGTAAGTTTGGAATTGGGAGCTGTTTCGTGATAGGTTGACCGGTTCCGAAAATACTTATCACGAGATACGTGAAAAGAGGACCGGTTCCTTAAGTCTTTCTACGTGACCGGTTTCAAAGTCACGACATGTTCTTTTGCATTGGTTCTGTGATATGTTCTTTGGGGTTAGTTGTGTGACATGTTCTTTTAGACCAGTCATGTGAAATGTCACAGAGAGCGACTGACCCCCTCCTAGGACAAGCCGATGGTTGCTTGATCGGTACCTATCACAATGAACCCATCACGTGACCTGCCCTGGAATAGGTTCTTTCCCGCAGGGTATATAACGGTTTTCAAATCGAAAATCTCGACTATGGATGATATTACACATTAAGCTGCCCTGTAGGAAAACAAGACAAATCTGGCCATTGTTTATTACAAAGAGTATTGCTATTATTAGGCCCTTTTAAACTCGACCAACAAACAACTAAAACTCTTTAGAAACATATCGCTATTGACACTTTTCATTTCCTCTTAGTTTTCCATTCAACAGACGTTTGTCTCTCTTTTGTATTTGATAGCCGCAAAAACACTTTCTGAAATGTTTATGGTTTTAGAAACTTAAACACGTTGAAGTTATTAAATTACCACCATCGAGCAAAAGTAATGTTTATTAAATACTTAAGACACTGTTTAAACACTTATGACAAGCATTAAAAGGTTTTAAATGGAAACAGCACCAATACCAATAACCAACCAAAAGACCCCTCCCAACCGTAGACGAAAGAATTCATACATTGATATGTGGTGCACTATTGCGAATTAAAAACCAAAAAAAAAATAACATTAAAGCACCCTAAACTTTAAAAACAGCCTACACAAAACTGATCAATATTACACAATATTAATGTTTAATTTGCTTAAACCCCTCCAACATGTAGTAAGGGAGGCGGAATACAAAGTTTATCGAGTCATTTGTTATAATATAAAATATTTTTAACAGAAGCTGTCGCTATGGACCAGCCGGTCTGTGTGAGGGGTCAATTTCAACTTCTCCACGCCTACCATAATTTTAATGGGATGAATCCGAAGAATCATACACAACAATATACGAAAGATATAATTAGGGACCATAAGTGATTCCATTAACGTCTAAAAGAGTCCTACAGGAAATTTGAACGAACTGATATAGAACTGGCTCATTTATGACAGGTCCTTTTCGACATGAAGTATTATTCCTAAAAAGCCAGAAATGGAATTTCAGAGTACATTTTTTTTTTCTTCTTCATCTGACTGATTAACAATGCAGAACGTTTACCTTGAGTTAAAGCAGTTTTCGTTGTGGTGTAAAAATATGTACCGCTGTATGAGTTCAATCTAATAGATATTCAATTTTCTTTTCCTTCTATCTGTTAAAACGATAAACAAAAACAAAAAGCGAAGAAAAAAAACTTAAATACTAAATGTAAATTTGCCTTGGCTGACTGGCGGCTACCGTGTCTTAAGAAAATTTAACAGACAACCAAACAGTCAACCATGCAACCAATATTCATTTACTTAAAGTTTTAAATACTCTATGGTTTTATTGCCCTACAACCGAGTGTGGCCATTTTGTATATGAATTTGTATGCGTATTTCGCTTTAAAATTATGATGACTTTTTCTTATAGAAAAGCACTCAGTTTCTGAAAACTTTTGCCCACAGAAACGCAATTATATTCAACTATTTGTTGGTATAGAAAACGCCTGATTCTGAGGACTTATTCGTATAGAAAATCCCTCAGATTATAAGGAAAACCCTCAGAAACTGAGAAATTATTCTTATTGAAAATGTCTGTTTGCTATAAAAAAAACTCAGATTGTGAGAATTTTTTATTATAGATAACCTCTATAAGTGCTATAAAAAAAAAAACTTCTCAGATTCTAAGTAAATTTTCTTGTAGAAAAATCCTCAGATTTTAAAGACCATTTCCTTTAGAAAAACATAGGATTGTCTCAGTTTTCCATTAGAAAAACCACAGGAGTCTGGGGAATTTTTCTCAAAGTAAAACACTCCGATTCTTAGGAGATATTCCTATAGAATAACCCCCACATGTTGAGGACATTTTCCTATAGAAAAAATCATCTGATTCTGAAAACATTTTCCTTTCGAAAAACCCTCAAAATTTAAAACGTTTATCTATAGAAAAGTTCTCCGATTCAAAGGAGTTTTTCCTGTTGAAAAACCATTTGACTTTTTAAAGTACAACCCTCAGATTCTGAGGGCTTTTTCCTATAGACATTTTCCTTGAAGTTTTTTGTCTTTTTTATGAAGAACCATCAGATTCTGAGGACTTTTATCTTAAGGATAAACTTTAGATTCTCTGGACTTTTTTCTATAAAAAAAACTTTTTCTTATAGAAAAATCCTCAGATTCTGAGGACAGTTTCTTATTGAAAAAGTTTTCTTTATTGTACTTTATCGCATTTAGTTTTTGCGTAGTTAGCAATGGAAGTGTTCCAGCGAATCTTCATTAATTTAATTCAAAAATGTATTAATATCATACACATAATTCTCACTCAATACCTTGTGATGTCAATATCATCATTGTGCCGCGTCACCTAAAGACTCTATAAAAGGCGCCAAGATTATAGCTTTTTATGCTACTAAGTTGAGCGCCATAATCTGTCGATTAAAATTTATATATTTTTATAATCGAAACAGCGAAAATTTACCGTAGATTCTAAGAAAGCGACTAAGAGATATATTTTGTGTAAAATACCAGTGGAGGGTATTAAAAAATTCGATTAAACTGAATCTAACACTCTTGTGGTTTATTTTTTAATACGTTTAGTTGGGTAAACAGTCAGTCATAATTTTACTTATTTTTTTCTATATGTCGTCTATTAACTATTTGAGTAAATAACAAAAAAAAAAACAAACTCTGCAACTACAAAAAAAAAATTAAAAGCAACTAACAAAAACCACATTGGTTTAATGGTTGTTAATAAACACATGTGTGTCCCCCAAATGAACAAAAATATATTAATACTAAGCTGAGCAATGACTCAAAATCAGTTGTTAATGTTTTATTTTTTTCACATTTTAACAATATAATGGATTTGAATTATTGTTGTTGTTTCTGAATTTTGCCACCAATGACATATGATGCATGTACGTATAACGTACACGTAAAGCAGTAGTGGCGAATTCATACGTAACTTCCCTGTAGAAAATGTCGATAGTGAAACTGTACAAAGTACACTATTGACTTTGTCACCAGTACTACTGACTAATTATGTACCAGCCAACGCTTTCTGCATTTAACATGTGCGTGTCATTGCGAATCTACACAACTATTGACGAGGTGTTGACATTGAACCCAAAGATTCACTAGTACATTTTAGTTATTCTAGTCTACATTTTTGGAACTTTTTACTTGAAGGAAATAAGATTTAACAGGTGCATTTATTTTGTTAAATTAGATATTTTATTAATAAAGTTTTTTTTATAAATTTCATTAAACCAAAATAATAAATGGAGCAAATTTAATTTTTGAGTAGACAAATCTTCAAAAGACTGTACAAAATCATCCACAGGCTCCGTAAAATCTTCATCAGGCTTAGAGTACTCAAAAACTGAAACCGAAAACCGGTCAACCGGTTTCTTTATTTTTAAAAACCGATCGGTTTCGAATATTTTGTAAACTCGAAGAAAACCGAAAACCGGTCATTTTTGTTCGGTTAATCGGTTTTTTAATTACATCACCAACTGGGTTACTTGTTCTCTTTTATTTTTTCCGAACACTTATAATAGTTTGTTTGGTTATGAAGATTTAGATGTAAGTCTGATAGATTCCGATAAAGACTTAACTTTGGATATTCCAAATTCAAATAGTTTAATTTCTGATCTAAATAACACAATAAATAGTATTCAAAATCCTAAAAAAGAGACTGTAAAAGAGTATTTTTCACTTCTATCTTTATCAAAAGCAAACAAAAAATCGTCTTAAAACGAAACATATAAATTGCATATTATTTCTAAAATATTATTTTAGAACTGAAAAATAGATTTTCCTTTTACATATTTAAAATGTAATATTAAAAAAACTTATTTTATCAGGCTCAAGATCATAATTTTTTAATGTTACTAACGAATAGTAAACACTAATTTATTTTATTAAATGGAAAAAATTGTAAGGATCAGCGCTAGAGGGAGTGCACACTTTCGACCCGAGTTCGGTTCGTTAGTAACATTAAAAAATTATGATCTTGAGCCTGATAAAATTAGAAATATATAATTAAAACAGATGGATCAAATAATATACAAAATTTACACTTAAAAAACTTATTTATAGCCAAACGTTCAAATTACTAACGTACATAATTTTACCCAATTTACAAACTTAATGATCTGTATTCATTTGATATGAATATAGTTTTATTATATTAATTTTTAAGAAACATTAAAAAACATTAAAACCAATAAATAAAATGTTGAAATGAAATACAATTAAAATATATTATATATTATATTTTTTTTTTTAAAGAATGTATTTTTTTTATTACTTTATATATTAAATTTCTTTTTTTATACCCTCTACCATATATGGTGAGGGTATATATCAGTTTGTCATTCCGTTTGTAATATGTCGAAATATAGGTCTAAGACCCCATAGAGTATATATATATTTGTGATCCTCATGCAATTTTAAATCGATTTAGCGATGTCCGTCTGTCTGTCCGTCTGTCTGTCTGTCTGTTGAAATGGCGATCACGACGCGAAGACGCTAGCGGGGATGCCTATTTTTACTCAGATTATTGTACATCCTCCCGAGCAGTTTGGTATTGAAAATGAGCAAAATCGGTCTAGCGGTTAAAAAGTTATGGGTGAAAATGTGAAGATACCTCTAAATTTTCCATACAAATTGGTGTATTTTAGTACAATTTTATAGTAGCGACTGGTATATAATATATTTTCTCATATTTATTTCACCAATCACTTAGAAATTAATAATATTTTGTACACCTCAAATATTTTTCACCTCGAAAAATTTTTTTCACCACTAAAATTTTTTTTCACCACAAAAATTTTTTTCACCTAAAAAAATTTTTCACCTCAAAATTTTTTTTCCGTAAAAAATTCGTTTCTGCATCCAAAAAAGTTTTTCACCTCAAAAAATTTTTTTACCTCCATAATTTTACTTCAAAAGTTTTTTACATTGTTTGCATCAAAAACAAAAGAGAACATTGGTGGAGGGTATTCAAAGATTCGGCACAGCCGAATTTAAGCCTTTTTTACTTGTTTTTGTTTGTAATTAAAAAAAACAAATTATATAAGCTTTTTATTCAAATTAAATAAAACCGAAAAAACCGGTCGAAAAATCCAGAACAAGCAGCTGCAAAAAAGGAATGTAAAAAGTATAGACGCTTTGTTGACATGTCACCAAATAGTCACCCAAAATAGTCGACAAAAAAGGTGACTTGTAAGACACTTGCCCCCAGGCTTCCTACAGGGAATATACACGTAAAGCAGTAGTGGCGAATTCATACGTAACTTACAACATTCACACACATGAATATCTCATCAATAGAACGTTTTATTAAATACATTTTTTTGCTTCAAAGGATTTGAGTTGAAAAATAAATAAAAAAAAAAGTTTTGGTAAATGACAAGCGACACACAAGTCATGTACGAGTTACACATACAATTTTCAGATGTTGAGTCATATGTGGCTTATCAGATGGTATTAATTCAGCTTTTAAACTTTTTTGTCTTTATAAAAGAATGGTTTTCAATTAATTCATAAATCAAAGATTGTATTTTTAGATTTTTGATTTTAAAGTTAAACATGAAATTTTTTCATATAAAAGACCTTCAATTGTTATTTAGATATTAACCCTTGATTACAAAATGCCCATATAAAATTTTTGTATTTACACTGGCTTTGCATATTTCATTACATATCAGTTACATATCAGATATGAAATCATACCCGTATAGTTTTTTTTTAATAACAAGACTTTATTGTTGATAAATAGAGAACAACACTAAAGGCTATCAGGTTCCAAGACATGTTTTTAATTTTGATTTACTCCAATTTTCAAAAGCTGATGCCGTGCATTTTTCCTGACTCGCAAATTTGACTTTTAATGCGCAAATAAAACCACGCGGATTTATACTATGTAACCAAAAATATATTTTTTTTAAAGAACTTGTATTTCTTTAACGTTCTATGAAAACAATTTTGAATATAAAAAATCACCTGAAAAATAAAAACACCAACCTTTAGCATCCATACTTGCTTTTCTTGGAGGCCAAAGATGAGTTTTTATGAAAAACTTTCACTTAAATCATTGGACTAATTAAATAATATAACTGATTAGAAAATGTAAGAAAAGGCATGAACTAATATGAAATCAAAAATTTCCTTCAAAATAAAACTAAAAAAATTTTTCTTAAAAAAAATAAAAATTCCCAAGTTTGAGTAAAAACGAAATAGTTTATATCTGAGTATATAGTATAATAGTTCATATTTTTTCTAAGTAATATTTCTTGATTTAAGGAAAAAAATAAGTCAATTAAATAAAAATTTATTAATTTTAAGAAAAAACACCTTAGTTTTAAGAAATTTGCATACTTAAATTTAATAAAATTAAGTTTAGTTAAAAAAAAAAAAAATTTAGGACATAATTTACTCCCATTTAGTTCAAAAAATGTGTCTAACTTAAATCGAGAAAGTACTTGAACTTAATGTGTGTTCATTTTTTGTTCGCGAGTAGTAAAATTAACTAAATTTTAAGAAGCCATTTTTAAATTAAGTTTTTTAGTATATCACTTTCTAATTTTGAAGAATTGTTTTCTAAAAATTAGTTCTGACAATTAAAAACAAAAAGTTATAAATTTTTTCCTATGTAATAATAAAAATTTACTTGATTTTAGAAACTGATTAACTATTTCTAAGGAAAATTTGCATGCAACTTAGTTCAGATAAATTTTAATAAAATATTCGTTTTTTCAAGTAAGAGTTTTCTAATTTTTAAAAAATAATAAAATTTGGTATAGGATTATTTTTTGTCGGAAAACGTTTAAATTATTTTTAATATTCTATTCCAAAAAAAAACAATAAATTAAAAACAAACTAGTTAGTTTTCCTAATTTCCAAGAAAAAATTATCGTTCATGATTGTAATTTTTGGTGTGTGAACTTAAAGTAGTTTAACATATTTTTTAAAATTTCGTTAGCAAAAGGTTAAAAATTTCGAATTTGCGTTTTATGTAATAATTTTGTTTGCAGACTGCAATACAAAATATCCCAGACACATTTTATACATTATGGCATAATGGCTTTCCTATAATTGACGTAGCGCTTATTAAACTTTATATTTATGGAACTATTTTTTTCACTTAATAATAAAAAAGTTTAAATTTGTATATGTCAAATAAAGTTTAAGCTGAAAATCCCATAAAATAAACTTATGACTTTTCCATTTTCCAATAATAACAAGAAATGCAACTGTGATATTTTGTATTTTTGCAACAATTTCCTTAAATTAGTTAATTTAAGAAGACATGGAACCCCCAGTGTTCCTTAGCCATAGATGCCGTGTGTCACTCAGGGCGTCACTTTTTGTAGTTCTCTCAAGCAGAACCGTATAATTCAATTTAATTTTTTAGACAAATATGTAAAAGATTATTAAGAGCAGTGTCCTCACAAAGCGGAAGTCCTCCGAAAGTGGGCAAATACTTACTCAATGAGTGTAAAGTACCTTTATTATAGAAGCATATTAAGGATAATTTCCACTTAAAAGAAGTGCTATTAAACATGATGTTAGAAAATATTTTCTCATTTTTAGGGAGTGAAGTCCTTGTTTTTAGTAAAAAGAATTATTTTATGAACTTAAATAAAATAAAATTTTTCTTAAAACCAAGGAAACACTTCCTTGATTATATATGAACTAATTTGGAGAAAATTTTACTGTTTTCTAAAAACAATTTACTTCTCAGTAGTAAAATTTTTCTTTAATTAAGATATTTTGACCAAATTTTAAGTAAAATTTGTTTCATAATTTCAAGGAAAATTTAATTATATATAGGTTAAAAAGTATCTTTGGCACCGTTTTCATTTCAATTTTTCCTATAATACAATCATCATGTAATCATTTAATTAGTCAGTTGAACTAAATTCAAATTGTGCACGGGAAATCCACGCATTTTTCATGATGCACTATTATGAGGTCGTACGAAATATTATTGGCCTGACAAAGATATGGCGGCATAAACAGAAAAAACTTAAGTGTATTGGAAATTTTCATCTGTCAAATGAACACGTGTAAAATTTCATTTCGATCTGGAAACTAATTTGTATAGCTGTTCAAAAAAGACACTTCAGTAATTTTTTTTGTATAATGGAAAAATTCTAACTTCGTGGTAAGAAAGGTTTATCGGGACAATAAATTAATAATGATATGGTGAAAGAGCTTCTTCATATGCAACAGTAAAAAGCAATGAAGATGAATTGCGAAGTGAACGTCCAAAAATTGCGGTAAGAGCAGAAATCATAGCTAAAGTACAAGTTCCCATCGAGTACCACTGTCAAATTTTGAGCAAGTTCCGTGAAAAAGGAAAAAAGTGAATTTTGAGTGCTCATTAAACATTATTTTTTGCGAAAAAAAAACCGTCAATCAAACCAAGGAAAAGCTTGATAAATATTATGGGGACTCTGCACCATCGATTTCAATGGTAAAGAAGTGGTTTACTGACTTTCGTTGTGGTGGAGGTGCACCAAAGAAGGCAAAAACAATTCAATTCTCTGGGATTACAAAGGTATTTTATTGAACGACTATCTTAAAACAGGTAAAACAATTAATTTTGCATATTATTGTAACCTTTTGGATGAATTTAATGTGAAAATTCGAGGAAGACAACGCACCAGCACACAAGAATGTTTAAAAAATGGCAAAATTCAAAGAATTGAAGTATGAATTGCTTGACCACACAACTTATTCTGCTGATTAAGCTCCCCGATGACTTTTACCTTTTTCCAAATCTAAAAAAAATCCTTGCTGGCAAGCATTTTACCTTCAATGAGAACGATTATTTTGCAGAGCTTCAAGAAAATTATTTTAATCAAGGGATGGAATTGCAAGAAAAGCGTTGGACTAAGTGTTTTAAAGTTTCTGGAGATTATATTAAAAAAATAAACATAATTTTAAAGAATATAATCCTTGTTTTTCATTGTTAGTCTAAGAACTTTACGAATTACCCTCGTACAACTTTTTAAAGTCACCGTGTGGTGTGTGTGGTGTCGGAACGGGTGATTGGACCATATTTTGCAAAGGAGCCAGGCTGAGTGAATTTTTATTACAAGAAGTTGACAATCTGCATTTGTTGTTCCAAGAGGACGGGCACATTTTTATTACGGCACGCGACTAATGCGTATATTAAAGGACGCCTTCTCAGAGCGTGTAATCTCGCGTTTCGTTTATTTGGTTTAGCCAGATTTGACTGTCCCGGACTTCTTCCAATAGGGATATTTGAAGTCCTTGGTGTACGCAAACACAGGCCTCGTGCCTTCTATTAGTTAAAGAACACCATTCGAGCGGAAATTGACAACGTGACACCGCAAATTTGCATCAACGCCGATACAAAATTTATAAGCGCGAATAAGCAGAATCAGTTGAAAACCAAATGAGTTTTCACTTTAAACAAAAGTTATAGAGAAAGAAAATCAGATGATGGTTTTGCATTATGACCAAAAGTTTTTCGGATAAAATCCCAAGACCGAATATTGGGATAATGTCCGTTAGGGTAGTGTCCGAGCAGCTAAAAATTACTCAAAGCTCTACAATTCTTTAGATCAAATAATTTATATACGAAAATATGCCAGTTTCAAAGTGTTTTTGGGATGCCACAATGTTGCAGAATCTAATAAGGTTTTCTATAGATAAAGTGTTTGTGTATTATAAAAATGCAAATTTGCTTAATTATTTTTTTACACATCAAAAATTTGCGCCAAATAATTTATAATTGTTCATGTTGAAAAGAGACAGAAGTGTAGTATATGCCTCTATATGTTTGAATACTTTGTTTGCAAATTTGCTGTTTTACATGCTAAAAATTTATTTTGCTGTTACATTATTGGACTTGAAAGGGTTAACCTGACAGACAATTACCAATAAAATATGAAGTTTGTTTTGTTTCCTAATCATATATTTTCGAATTATAAAATTAAAACCAAAAAAACATTATAAATAGCTTTTTTTTTTGAGACTTGGCTTTTTAATGGCTAAAAATAGTTAAATATTTATGATACACCACGCAATAATTGAAAAAGGAAATAGAAGGAGTTTAATTTTTTTAGAATTAGTAAAAAATTAATTTACTGCATTATTAACATGAGATTTCAAACTCGTGTTTTAAATAAAAAGTCTTTAAATTTAAGATAGGTTTTTTGGTATGCCATAAAAATAAAATAAAAATGGTTTTAAAGATCGAAAATAAAAAATTAGAAGGATCTAAGATTTTTCGATTAGAAAAAAAAGTCATATGAATCTGAGCGTTTTATTATAAAAAAAAAACAGCCGTAAAAATCAACGTTTTGTTCCTAAAGTAAACACTTTTAAATATCAAAGAAATTTTCTTTAAAAAATTTCTTTCAAATTTTAAGAATTTTGTAATAGAAAGTTTTTCAATATCTTGGCATTTCTGAATATAATATTTTTTTTAAGTAACCCACAGACGATCAATATTAATGAAATTTTTCATATTACTTACAACTTCATGGCTCGTCGTCTGTATTTGTTAAAAGTCATGAATAGAAAATTCAAATTATTTTTAAATAGCATGTGAGATACAATATTGAAAATATTAAAAGTTTTAGCGCCAAGTAATCTTAATAAATAATTATTTATATTTTACCTTATTCAAATGAATATCTGGGTGTATACATTAATTTTATTACCCACATGTTTTTCGTCATCTAATGAATTGTTAAGTGTCTTACGACATGTTGCACTAACTTGTTGTATTTGTCGTCATTGTCGTTGGTAGTCAACGTATGTTGTATTTAAAAACAAAAATAACTGAAAAAAGTGTCATTAATGGCACACAAAACAAAATGGCAAACTATCAAAACAACAAAACATTAACCAGGTTTTTTTTTTTTGTCAAATTCATTCACTATCGACCAACAATCCAAACAGCCAGACGACGACATTCAATGTCTCTGCATTGTTTTGGAGCTATCAGCAGCGCCACCACCACCATCACCACCAACAACAGCAGCACAAGAAAAGTTAAAATAAAAAATTCAATTTCTTGCATATCTTTGAAAAGATTAGAAAAATTTTGAAGTTTAATTTCAAACTACGAAAAAAATCTTTAATTTGCACATTTTTGTTTACTACCCAGCAAAACTTTGGTAATTGGTGCTCGTTACCTTTTTCATTATTTGCAAGCATAAAGTATTAAGTTACTCATTATTGATTACGTAATATATGATTTATAAATGTAAAGTAATAAGTGAAATATTTTTGAAAATCTATTTTTAGACACATTACTTTGTGTTTTTTTGTAAGCAAAAGGGTAATGTATGTTTGTTTTGATAACACTAGAGAAAAAACGAAGCGCATTAATTCATTTAAGTTTAAAGCAATCAAATACTATATACGTCGATAGCTCAGTAGGTAGAGTTCTTGGCTGGCAACCAAAGTCCCCTGGTTCGATTCCCATCATGACCACATTATTTTTAATTACAAAAATTTTAAATAAAATATTTGTAATAATTTTTTTTTTTATAAAAATTGCTCTTTTTTAAAAATCTATTTTTAGACACATTACTTTTTCCATTCTCGTAACCATAAAAGTAACCGTTTACATTATCACCTCTAAAGTAATGGGTATATAGATTACTTTGAGGCTCATCGCCTATTAAATTCATCAATGAAGTAAGGTGTAAAGTAATCCATCGGCCACTATGGCTATACATTACATTACCCGTTATTTGGTAATGTGTGGTTTTGCTGGGTACTAAAAATGTAACAATAACACCACTATGTTGAAAAAAAAAACGAAAAGAAATTAAAATTATAAAGTTTATAAAAACAACAATGTTTTCGATATGAACTGGACAGTTTAAGAAGTTGAGAGTTAAATCAGAGTTGTAGTGGGGCAAGAATAAAAAAGGATACATGATTTAAAGACACCTCTACCAACGAAATATGTTGATTTGCATGGAGTTGGCTGAAAGAAAAATGTACCTAATTGGGATACATCATAGCTAGGGAAATCGCACTAAAAATATAGAAATATGCCCTTAAAATTAAAAAAATATGTTCTAAAAATAAAAAAATTTTAAATATTTTTTTAAACAAAAAAAATATTTTTTATTAAAAAATTAAAACAATTTAATATACACACAATATATTTTCTGTTACTGACTGTAGTATATTTAAAAATCAATACGTAGATATTGTTTTTAAATAAAGAATCAACTGAAATTCATAGATTATATATCTTTTAACTACGATCTTTGAATTAGTCATTCAAAAACCAAACTATAAAAAATAAAGACATTCAGTATAAGTTGATATTTTCTGGTAAAGGTATTTTTTTGTTTTCTTTTTCTTAAAATATAAATTCAAATAGTTCCTTTTTGTTTTTTTTTTTTTTTTTGTGAAAGGAGTATGTTTAAATTCAAAATTATTTCAATAAAAATTACAAGAAACTATTTAATTATACATCTGTGTGTGCTGTGCTTTGTAATTTCATAGAAATAAAAAACTTTCAAATTTGAAAAACAAACCACAAAAATCGTTTTTTCTACCGTTTTGTCAGTTAAAAATTGATGGTTATTTTAAACTACTTTCGATTGTTTTTACTGCTTTTGTCGATTATTAAATAATGATCAAACATAAACAACAAAATGGACTGAAAATAATGAAAAATCAGTAGTCCTCTTTTTGATTATATTTTCGATTAATACAATACGTATTTTAGATTGTTTTTAATGAAATAATGAAATAATTAAAAAAATAATTTAAAAAATAGGAACTAAAGTTTTAAAAGTTATTACGTAAAAGTATAAATTTTTCCATATTTTAGTCAATTCTACGTTTACCCTGCGGGAAAAAAAGGGGTCAGTTGGGAATCGAGACCTGTCCCGGGATAGGTGAAAACTGAAACGGTTCCGAAAAAACATATCACGAGATAGGTGAAAAAAGCGCCGGTTCTAAAGTACCTATCATGTGACCGGTTTAAAAGTCACGACATGTCCTTTGACAGTCCTGTGACATGTCACAGAGGGCAATTGACCCCCTCCTAGGACTAGCCCATGTTAAAGTGATCGGTCCCGTGACCTATCACAATGAACCGGTCATGTGACGTGTCCTGGGATAGGTCCTTTTCCCGCAGGGTAGTAAAAAAATATAAATATATTTTTTATTTGGTTAGATGTCTCTTCCGGACTCTTTCGTGTCTGATTTTCGCTACCAGCTTTTAAATTTCATACCAGCTTTTAAATTTTTGAGTGTTTTTTTTTATAAAAGAAACACGATTTTCAATAAAGGTTGTTTTTAAATAAAAAACGTTGTCTCTTACATCCAAGCATATTTTTGTACATTGAAAAAGTTCTTTCAACATCAACTGATGTAATGGAGGCGAATTTAAAAGCTAGTACTTTTTTAACACAATATGCCAAAACCGATTTTATTTAAGATCCAGTCAGATGTTTGCTTATTCTTTTTATTACTTGCAGACCATCGTTTTTGTTACGATCTGTTCAAGTTTATTCGTAATATATTTTTTGGTATAGCATTCTGGTGCCTTGTCAATATTTTTGATTTTTTTTTGGTACTAACCCATATTACTCAACAAATGGCGGCTTGGGATGGGGAGAGGGAGCGCTAAAAAATATTTCTTTATTGTATATTGAAATACAAAAAGTTTGCATAAAAGAAGCCAAAATATGCCCCGAAAGACTCAAATATGCTTTAAAATATAGAAATATGCACTAAAAATATGTTCTTAATGCTGAAATATGCAAAAATATGCTCTTAAGGATAAAATATGCTAAAATGAGCTCTAACAAATCCAGAATTCTTAAATTGTTCTGAATCGGATAAATAGTTTATCCATGGGTCCATACGACGCACAGGAAAAAAACATGATATTGCATATTTGCGGTTTCTCTGGTCATAACAAATATCCTTTAACAAGAAGTTTATTATAAGAATCGTTATAGTAAGTTTTAAGAGGTTCAAAGTGTAAAATTTGGAATCTTAATTATGTAACTTTAATGGTACACGATAGTGAAACGAAGCCAAAGTAATTGTCGTTTTGATAATGGAACTCATTTTATTTGTAAATTTCATGAGTTATAAATTGTATATGACACCAAAACAAATACAAATTATATCATTTATATTGCAGAAACGATAATTTTTCTATCGTGTATCGTCAATAAGTTATCTATTTTACCTCTAGATCCTTTTAAATGTACAAATTCAGAAGTATTAATTAAATAATTTCCCTCTGTATTTTGTTTCACAGTTTGAATGCATTCTTAAGGGGAGCTCTTACATTAAAAAAGGAATCGTGGCCGAAGCTTTGTAGAAAATTGAGGTCCTGTCGAAAATTGAGGACCTCAGTTCGCCCAGTTCGTAGTCCTCAATATTGCTTGTAGATATTTGATGTTTCGTATGTTAGTATTTTAGAAAACATAATTTCTATAATAATAACCACATACACTGCTAGGGACTACAGACATATTAGTGTTCACTAAATATGCTCAAAAGACTGGAAGATGTCTATGTTACAAGTACCCTTGGATGGTTGATAGGTATAAATGGCATGAACATATCTTGCAGCGTGGATTAACCGCAAGGGAGATTACATACCATCTCTCTCTGGGTGTACTACAGCTACGGCACAGTATGTCGGACACCCCGCTTCAGTGTGTTACCGTGCAGTCAGTATCCCGAAACGTACCTCCTATTAATACGAAAAAGAGACTTGTACACTTAAAATAGTTTGTAAATTAAAATAACAGAAAATGCCATTTACAAGAAATGATATTTTATTTAAAAACCGGTCTACTTAATTTTCATTTAAACCAAATGGCTTTTGTTATTTATTTTTAAATATTGTTTAAACAACTGACACATCCATAAGAAACAAATGATTAATCATATAAATGTTAAAATTTTACCTACCAATCCCTTAAAAATAAATGATTCTATCGTTTATTTGAAATTGTTTCTGTTTTTGTATGCATGGCTATATATATACTTTTTGTGTGAATGTGTTTCTGTATGTATGAGTGTTTATAAAGTTCTTGTAATTTTAAAATAATTTTGCATATAAGCAACAAATTTATATAAAAAAATCGGAATTTTTCAAAACAGACAGCAAAAAAATTGAAATCTGAAACAACTGTATCGGACACGAATAAACCACAAATTTCCGTTCTGTGGGTAAATTTTTATTAAATTTCAAACAAATGAAAAAAATAAATGAAACTGAAAATATCGGTAAATGATAGTAAATTATTTCAAACAAATGTATAAAAAAGTTAAAATAGATATTTCTTTGAAAAATAAATGTATGTACCTATATTTTTAAACGGAACGAAAAACTTTTTTATTAAACCACAAACAGTAAACTACATAATATTCTGTGTGTACGGCCGAAGTTGGTCCACGTTAATTTCGCGGGGTCCAATCCACTCTGTCTGGTCCTCCTCTTACCAAAGTAGTGTTAAAAAAATCCACCTATTATCGTTCCCAGCGGTGTTGCAACTTGAAGCACGGAAAAATACCAGGGACCGTAACTGTTATAAGTAATAACAAAAAGTATTTTTTTACAGTTATTTTGTGACTTTAAAATAAAAAACTTATTTAAAACAGCTACTTTTCAACGTAAAAATAAAAGGTCGGATGAAACTCTTAAAAAGGGAGTTTTTTATTTCGCCGTTATAAAATAAAACTCATTTAAGAAGTTTTATTTTTCCCGTCAGAAAATAGAACTCATTTTAAGTAAATTGACTCCCAAAGATAATTACAATTTGTAGAGCTTTCTATAAAATCGAAGGCAAAAAAAATACATTATCCGTACTTATATCAATTAACAAATCTGTACAGTATGCTCTGGTGTTGGTATTAAACGACCTTCGTTCAAATCTTTCCGCAGAAAATTTGAAAAAAATTATGTTCGTTAAATTAAACACATTATATCAGATACACTCAAAAAAAAAAGTTAGTAGAAAAATTTGTAAACGGTTTTCAATCCCACTTTACTATTTTTGTACTGATTTTTAGTAAATTAAAATTTTAGTATTTAGCAATTTTTTTTGCTATTTACATTTTACAAATTACAGGATTTTTACAGAATATCTACAAATTTTTAGTTGCTAATTTTAGAAATCATTTTACAAATTTTTGAAAACCGATTTGCTAAAATTAGCAAAAAAAATTAATAATTTTAAAAAGTCGATATTGAAGGAAATGTTATTTCTAATAATTTAAACTTATACATACAAACTTAAATTGCCCTAAAATGTTACATAGGATTAAAAAAGGGATCGGAAGTGAAGATACCGACTCATGTCTAAAAAGAGGACATCCACTTAAAATAGCACTTAAAAGGGTTTTTTAGTTCTAAAAATCAGCAAATTAAAACAAAATGATAAATTCGTTTATGTTTAACAATTTTTAAGATTTTTAAGCCTTTAATTTTTTTTTTCATTTTGTATAAAACATCTTTTAAAAAATATAATCAACATTTTTGATGCTCGATAAAAAAAATAAATATAAAACTTCGTACTAATATTAATAGTATTTAGTAATTTTTTTTGCTGATTTTAGCAAACAGATTTCAAATTCCACTTTACAAAAAGTCTACTAAAATTTGCATGGTTTTGACTCGGTGGGGGTTTCGATACAGACTTTCTGGTTTATCTTGAAAAAATTGAAAGACATGACTGGACATTACGCCGGATTGACGCCGAATTAGATTTCTGTTAAAGAGAATAGGCTACATCATATTGTATCTCTGTTATTAAATTCTTCACGCAAAGAAAAAACATGGTTGCGAGAATCATATTCGAAGAGCATCATATATTTTTGGGTTTATGATTGTGCCAACCATAGTCGTACTATATTATAGTTATCATATTTTGATAGTAAAATATCCATAATTTTACCATAATATTGACCCTACTGTTATATTATGATCCAAAAATAAATAAACATATTATGATGTTGAATTAATCATAATATAATTGCATGTAATCATAGTATGCTCAAAATGTTATTACATTATGGTCCCCATAACCATATTATGATTTCTGGATTATCATAATATGAGCCATATAAAATCTTTATATAGAATCTTTTTGACAATGAATTGATTATTGTAAATAATATTACATGTATAAGGAATTTTCGAAAATAAACCCTCATAAAAAACTGGATCTTAATAGGTTAATTGATGAAATGTTTTAATGCCACATGAAAGGTATTTTCTACCCATCTGATATTTCTCCAGGTTTATTAAACAATATATGGTTGTTGTTTTAAGACATTTTGGTTTTTATGAAAACAAGACAATACTCGTATTAGGGCTGTAAATGTCACAGTGATGTTTTATTTGATGTATAATTATTCATTGATTGTTGCCAGCATTTTATGGTTGCATAATTATCATATTTTTTTCATAGTCAAAATTTTTGTTACCACAGTATGGTTACAGCCAATCATGTTATAAAATAGAAGGTGGCAATCATAAAATATTGAAATATTTAATATAATACTGATGGTAGCGACCATGTTGATGGTTAGACAGCCAATAATATGGTTGTGACAACCATACTTGATTGCAGCAAGTACAATATAGTAGCAGTGATCATGTTGTAACCATGTTTTTTATCTGCGTGTTCCTACTAATTAATGAGTTGCTTTCTTTGGAAAGGAGATAGAGAAGAGATGAAAGATGGCAACACTGTAGTTGCGCGAAATGATCAATCTTAGAACAGTTTTTGCCCGCCATCTGATGTAGAGTTGGCGAAGTGTTGAAGCTTTTGACTGCGGGTCGCCAAGTAGACTCTGGGCACGACTGAATTATCTCAGCCGAAGTCAAACCTCTGTTATAATATTTATGAATCTGTAAAGAATTTATAAATTTATATCGCGTCTTATTTAAATGAAAATATCTATATGAGAACTAATCCACAGTGAATTATTGAGTTAAGATGAAGTTTACATATGTCCGGTCAGCTATAAGCTGATATTTAATGACATGCATTTTCTGTGTCCCTTTGTCGAACAGCTTATCAGTGCAGGGGTCGTGGGTTTGATTCCCACCAAAGGCTCTGGATCGTTTTCGCTACAACGAGCCGATAGCCTTTGTTGCTAGTGCTCGGTTAGGGTATTATGATAAATATAAATAAAATTAAAATAAAATTATATAAATTTTCCTTTGACTGTATATGTATAGAGAAAGTAGATTCATTTGGGACAACCAAATATGTAATATTTAAATAAATTTAACATTTGAAAATGAATAATGTTTTGTTCATGGTTAAATTTTTAGTAAATTCAGTTACGCCATCGTTTCCCTTTTTATATGCTCCTGTATTTGTTAGTCTTTGGTTAATATATTTTCCTTGATGACAATGTCACATTTGCTACAATTTAGAGCAAATTTATTTAACAATTTTTTTTTAAAGATTATTTCTTAAATAAAATTGAAAAAACAAGCGAAAGTTTCTAGTAACTATTGTCGCTGGATGGTTGGTATAAATTGTATTTCGTGTTCCAAGATTAATATTGAATAACCTCTGTCTAAGCGCTAATTACTCGTACTACAACCAATGCAGTGGAGTTGAAATGATGGTGGCTTAAAAAGAGACTCCATGTGTACCATGAATGTATCGTATCATGCACAGAGTAAGAGTATGTAGTGTTTAGGAGTAAAGGTATGAAATATATTCAAATATTTGTTAAAGTTTTAACAAAATTTGTTTAATCTTATCTGGCAAATATTTCATAGTTAAGACATATTTTTGTAGATTTATTTTGTTTTTTTTTTTTTAGATTTTGTTTAAACAAAATCTTAAGTGCAACATTAAATAAAACTATAAGTAAAACACAAACTAATTTGCATTACAAATTAGAAAGTGTTGGGTAAGTTTGATTAAAGGAGAAGCAGAGATATTGAAGTTTGTGGGCCTTTAGTGGGCACAAGTAGTTGTTGGTTGTCTTAAATTTATTATAAATACGTTGATAAATTTAAATGTATAGTAGATAAAATTGATTTAATGTTTATTTGCAATTTCAAATTAGTAAAAATAAAGCGTTAAAACTGTTGTCAGTTTTTTAAATGGCAAAATTATATCAGCCGTAACAAGAAAAAAATTATTTAATAATTTTAAAAAATTTTATATAAATATTAACTTAATTGTAAATTCCAAAACCTTTATGGCAACAGATATATAAGTCAAATATAAGTCGACTTTGGAGTGGAATTATTGTTTTTCTAGTTAAGGCCGATGGATTTTGCTTTCATGGCAAATTACTATTCTGGAGTTTTTCTAAAATTGCTAAACTTAAAAAATACTTTTTGTATAGAAGAAAAATGTAGCATTATTTTCTACCTGACATATACATTTTTTTATTTAATTTAAAGTCTTTTTGTGATGTTAAAAAAATACTCTGATAAGATTTAATAAGTCCCCATTTATCTTTTATTTTTTTTTATTTCTAAATTGAAACGTTGAAAGCTTTATATTATAAAAATAAAAAACTTACGTTAACAAGTTTGATTTTTTTTAGTTCATATCTTTAAACATTGATACTATTTTTTATATATTTTTAGTATTTCTTGTTAGATAAGTATTGTAGTTGTATTTTTTTATTAAACTTTTAATGTTTTTAGAGTAAAAATAATTTACTTTTTTAAAAGTTTAATTATTATTTTACTACGTTATCGAGAGTTAATATAAAATACAATGTTTTTTTTTAAAGGTTGTTTGTGTTTATTTCTAAGTATTTTTTTGGTCAAAACGAAATAAGTTTTGCAATAGTCGTTTATCGTTTCTATTAGGAAATCTTAAATCTTAACAATATCTGACAATAAGTAAAAACATAAAATTGCAATTGTTTGCAAAAAGTATAAAAACATATATTTAATCAAACAAGCTTTAAAAACACCCACTGGTTGACGTCAAAAGTAAATGTTAGATTAAATTTTCAATTTATAATTAAGTTTATCACAAATTAAATTATTATTTTGTATTACCTTGTGTAATTGTTATGCAGAAAATATTTTAAATATTAAAATCAAATTTTAATGGCGCCCAACGTAAGTTCATATGATCACTTTAAATTTTAAAGAAAATTACGAAATTTACGATCCAATTTCCTTGTGGCGATAAAAGATGGTAAATTAAAGTACGAGCACCTGTCCAGTTAGCGGTGCAAATAGAACCACCAGTCTGAAAGGACCTGCCTTGTGACCGCTGAAAACAACGCCGGTATGAAAGTAGCTACCTCGTGACTGGTGAAATAGAAACGATCGAAAATGCCTACCCTCAAAAAAATACCCCGAGACTGGTGAAAATAGGACAGATCCAGTGGTCATACAAATAACAGGTCAATTGAAAAGTCCCCGGCCTACCATAGTAAAACACATTTTTTTTTTTTTGTTTAACATAGTTTCCTTCAAGGGTGATACACTGATTATAGCGACCCTCCAACTTTTCGATACCATTTTTGTAGTACGATTTGTCCTTTGCTTCAAAATAGGCCTCAGTTTCGGTGATTTTTTTACCATCGAGCATTCTTTTGAGATCTGAGAACAGGAAATAGTCGCTGGGGCCAGATCTGGAGAATACGGTGGATGCGGAAGCAATTCGAAGGTCAATTCATAGATTTTCGCCTTCTTTTTCACTGACTTGTTTTTGGTCAAAAGTGAGCTCGCGAGTAACATATAGCCAAATGTACGGATTGTAGGGTTACATATACATAACCAGCCCAACATACCAAATGACTTGAGAAAAATATTATTATAAGCTTACAAACACAAGCCTTAAGCTTGAAAAAGACTTGAGAATATATTGAAAAAGGTTATCGTAACAATTGTAGAAAAATCAAAACGGAACCCTCGTGAAAATATTATGTGTGTATGATTACTATAAGCTTATTCTTGCAATTGTAGAATAAGCTTACAAAAATAATATATTATTAATAGTTGAAAAAGAGAAATAATAATTATTTTTTTTTAATTTAATTTATTTTTTATTTTAATTTTAAAAATAAATAATAATAACTCATTTTAAATATAAAAAATAATAATTCATTTTAAATATAAATAATAATAATTAATTTTAACCATAAATAAAAATAATTAAATTTTAATATGCAATTGCACGTTCATTATATAAAATTTACAACTAAATGTACACGCAAAACACGTTTGACAAAGAAAAAGTAATGGCACTTGTTGTATGCATTATAAGCGTAGAACAAAGACAACAAGACTAGAATGTATTGAAAAATATTTCTATTTCAATCGTCATATTGCGTTGTGGTTGTATGTTGTTCATAAGAATACTTGAGAAAAAGTAATGTATAATAATCTTTTCTCTAGCATTGTTAAATACTGCTTGTGAATTCACATTTTATAAATATTATAATAAGCGAAATTAAGAAAAGCTTAAAACACACTATTTATATAAGCTTATTCTCAAGTTGTATTGCAGTTTGATTGCTATATGATATATTTGGAGAACTTTGTCATTTGTTTGTATGTCAAAGCAACTTGATAGTATTGTTATTATGACTATTCATAATATCAAGACTGTGAGAATGCTTTTCTACATATATTACTTGTAGACATAAGTTTATGCTAAATAGCAAAATATCTGCAATTGATAGTTTTAAGTTTAATTTTAATTTTTATTTCAATAAAAGTCAGTTTTTAAAAACCCAACGAACAACCAAGTTATTTTAATATAATTCGCGCGGCACCCACTCTGCACAGAGTGGGTTTTATAGGCTTTTTACATAGGTGTTACCCCTTAAGTAGAATAAAAGGGTGCTTAATTAAGGTCAATGATTTTTGATGTAACAAATTGGTATCATTGCGACAAAAACACTGATATATAACCCTTTAAGATCCCACTGTAAATACAGAAGATATGGCAAAAAAATTAAAAATGCCCTACATTCGGCAACAAAAAAAAATAAAAAAAAATAAAATAATAGTTCCGCTGGAATTATTGGAATACTTTCCTAGCAAAAGTTTATTGCTTTTTTGCGAGCTTTCATTCTAAAATATTAGGCTAGTACATTAAGGTGGTAGCAACTGAGATCTGGTGGGTTAATTCTAGAACGGGTTGCTTGAGGTCAATGGCTCCTTCGAGGAAAACTTCGGTCTCTGCGAGACAAAAAACATTGATATACAACACTTTAAGATCCGACGGTAAATGGCGAAGATATAACGAAAAATATAAAATGGCGACCCCTACGTTCGGCCAAAAAAAAAATAAAAAACATGTTCGAAATTTTCTTGTTAAAATACTTTATATTTGAGGGTGTACGGTGAACTTTTTTTTTTGCCTATAAGGTGGTACGGTCTAATGTACACGTTCAGTTGATATCTTTAGAGTACCTGCTATTTCATTCAATTTCAATTTACGGTCATTCGAAATCATTTTGTGGATTTTTTTGATGTTTTCGTCCGTAACAACCTCTTTTGGGCGTCCAAAGCGTTCACCGTCTTCGGTGTTCATTTCACCACATCTAAACTTAGCATACCAATTCTTGATGGTTGATTTTCCAGGGGAAGTGTCCGGAAACTCGTCATCAAGCCAAGTTTTTGCTTCAACTGTATTTTTTCCCTTCAAAAAGCAATATTTTATCAACACGCGAAATTCCTTTTATACAGTTTTTTCACAATAACAAAAGTTGCTTCACTGAAAATGCTATAATTCACAAACTAATGATCCGACAGCTGTCAAATTTATACACGTGTCTTTTGAAGTTTTGGGCTAGCTAAAAATCATATCGATTTAAGTCCAGTAGCGCCATCTATATGTCAGGCCGGGGAATTCTCTTCTTGAGAAAATGCATTTGATCATCCTAAGGGATCTCATATATTTCCATATATTGTAATGACTGGTGGTCATTTAAACAAATAAAAATTGCGTTCCCTATTTTTAATTTTTGTTGGCCGGCGTTTGAAACGCCACTGGCACTACTATTTATGCCGGCACTAACAAGCGCCAAGGCAAAGCACTACTAGGAGTGCTGGTGGTTCTATTTAGAAGAAAACAAAGAGCCACTTGCTCGGCTAAGTTTCGTATTTAGAATGATCCTTTATTACAAAATTTGTCTCCTTATAAACTAAAATAACGGTACTTAAATCTAATCCTTATTCTATCTATTTACATGCAACTATATGCTTACACATACATACATAATATATTGTTTATTTACTAATAAAAAAATAAAATAACACAGCTGATTCTAAAAATATGTGAAACAGCTGATTCAACGATAAATTATTAGAGATGTGTAATCAACGATTAGAGATGTGTAATAAATACATTACAATATATTCGGATTTTAAATTTGATGGTATGTGGCGGTGTCATATATGCTCATATACTCTCATATATAATCATATATATATGACCATACGCCGCATATATATATTTATATTCCGATTTTCACATGGAATAAATTAATTTTTTAAATTGATGTTGTCATGTTAGGATCGAATCTGTAACCTTCTATTGGAAAAAATACGAATTTTAAATTAAGTGTGCCGAACTATTAAAAATAGCCTTAGGATTACATTTTTATAGTATTGTATTTTAAAATACTTTTTTTTAACGACAATGATACACAACCCACAGAACGGTAATCACAATCCACATACCGACGATGCTACAATGAGTCAATAGAGCTGGATACCCCAACTGCCAGTAATGAGTGCCGCCGCACTCCTATCCACATGGAAATTTTCCAAAACAAACTTTAAAGCTCCTGCCTATATATGGGAGTTGCATTCCATCTTTGGATATAGTGGGTATAAATACACTCAAAAAAATAAGTTAGTAGAAAATTTAGTAAATAGGGCTGTATATCAAGTATACTGGTTTCAGTATTTTTTTTTTTTGCTGAAATTGTGTTTTCAGCAAAAACTTTAGTTGTATTTTTTAGCAATTAATTTTAAACAAATTGTTTACTAATTTATTTTGCTTACAAAATTGTGCTGATCAACTAGTGAGTAATACAATCAGCTTGTCTAAATGTAGTGCAGACAAAAAATATCACTAAAAATTTTACACTTCCAAGACACAAAAAATACAATTGTTGAAGATTGTTGTATCTATCTATGTATCCTTCATACACACATAAAACAAAAGGAAGCCAAAAATCTATAAATCCAGAAAATATGAATATAGATTTGTTACAAGTGGTTTTTTATGATTTAAAAAGTCCATGATTAAGTTTTTACAAACAGATTTGTTTTATTTTCGTTAAATTCCACAAGGAAAATAAAACAAATATGCAGCATGTATGTAAGTAGTCGGGATAATTTTGTTTTTATTTTATTTATAATTATTTTTAGATTTTTATGTAGAAAGTTTTGTAAATTATTTTCAGAATCACTAAAAAAATTAATTCGAGATGTAAATTTTCAGCAAACAAATTAACTAAAATTTTGAAATTTTGCTACAAATAAGTCTTGTTTATTCAGTTTGCTTATATTCCAGCAAACAAATTTATTGGTTTTGGTAAGGGTATTTTTTTTTACAATCGGCTAAGTGTTAGCACAACTTTTACTGAATTTAATTTTTTTTGTTCGTTTTTGCTAAAAGTCAGCTCGCTGATTTTCACCAAAACTATTTTGTAATTTTTCTACTGACTTTACTAACTTTTTAAGTGGAGTTAGGAGATCGAATGGGGTGAAATATTTCTTACACCGTTTTAGGAAACCCAGACACTTGAATGCTTCTTTCGACCCTTTAAATATGTGCTTATTCCAACGGACATCACACTGAATTCTCATGCCCAGAACATCAAGAGTATCTGATTCCTCGACATTGACACCTCCCATATTTACTGATGACTTTGGCGACCCCATAACATACATTGGGTCTTACAGGCATTGAAATTGACCCTATTATGAAGACACCACTCGGAAATTTCCGAAAGGTCACGACTGCACGAAAAGAAAAAACATGGTTGCGAGAATCATATTCGAAGAGCATCATATATTTTTGGGTTTATGATTGTGCCAACCATAGTCGTACTATATTATAGTTATCATATTTTGATAGTAAAATATCCATAATTTTACCATAATATTGACCCTACTGTTATATTATGATCCAAAAATAAATAAACATATTATGATGTTGAATTAATCATAATATGATTGCATGTAATCATAGTATGCTCAAAATGTTATTACATTATGGTCCCCATAACCATATTATGATTTCTGGATTATCATAATATGAGCCATATAAAATCTTTATATAGAATCTTTTTGACAATGAATTGATTATTGTAAATAATATTACATGTATAAGGAATTTTCGAAAATAAACCTTCATAAAAAACTGGATCTTAATAGGTTAATTGATGAAATGTTTTAATGCCACATGAAAGGTATTTTCTACCCATCTGATATTTCTCCAGGTTTAGTAAACAATATATGGTTGTTGTTTTAAGACATTTTCGTTTTTATGAAAACAAGACAATACTCGTATTAGGGCTGAAAATGTCACAGTCATGTTTTATTTGATGTATAATTATTCATTGATTGTTGCCAGAATTTTATGGTTGCATAATTATCATATTTTTTTCATAGTCAGAATTTTTGTTACCAAAGTATGGTTACAGCCAATCATGTTATAAAATATAAGGTGGCAATCATAAAATATTGAAATATTTAACATAATACTGATGGTAGCGACCATGTTGATGGTTAGACAGCCAATAATATGGTTGTGACAACCATACTTGATTGCAGCAAGTACAATATAGTAGCAGTGATCATGTTGTAACCATGTTTTTTCTCTGCGTGTGAGTGTGTCATTCATAATCTGGCTTTTACCCTCAACCTCCAAGATATTTGGCCTACAACCAAAATAAAATGAAATGCTGCCGTCACCAGTGGAAGAGTTGAAAGTCTGATCAAGATCGTTAATAAAGATGAGAAAAGGAGAGGGAGAATATTAATATTTATGTCCCTATTAATATTTTACAATTTTACAAATTACAAAATAATCATTTGACATATTTGTGGTAAATTTTAATAACCCCCTTAAGAAGGAGTATTGACGATTACAAGATTACATACCTACAGTTCTAACAAATTGAGCAAAATTTGTAGCGATATTCAATCAGTGAAGTAAAAGCAATTGTAGATTACTTTTACTTTCTTTTACAGACAATACTATAAAATAAATTGCTTCATAAAGCATCTTTGTAAAAAAAAAATGTATTAAACTTAAAAATGATATTAAAATTGATGTAAATTTTAAAAATTTATACACATAAACAATTCGAAATCTATAAATACTTTTGTAGTTAACATAAGCAAAAAGTATCTAAAAAAAACCTTAACTTACCTTTGTAATTTTCCAAAAACAAACTTGCTGAATTATTGAAAACTTATGTAGACTTAAAAAAACAGCACGTGTTTACAAAAGACGACAACGACGACGATGATGATGACGATATTCACAATTTATCTTCTTTTTTTATTGATTTAAACACACAAATTTAATGATGATTTTTCAAAGAAGATCAATGTGGTAATTTTTATTTATTTTGTTGTGTTTTTTGTTGATTTTTAATTCGTTTTTTGTTTTTTTTTGACAATAATATTAAACACTGTGATGGGACCGAAAATATCAGTGACAAAAATACGGACAAATCCGAGACATGTATTAATTTTGTAGCTTATTGGTATTAAATATAATAACTACTATTTCAAATCGCCAAAGATTTGTTTTAACACACTCATGAAATTTTTTAAATTTGGGAAACAACACTGAACTGTTGGACAGACAGAGAGACATTAAGGATGTTGGAAATTTGTTCAACACAAATCTGTAAATAAATAAAAGGGTAACAAATTATGCATTAATATTATGAATAAAAATTATCAGTAAATAATAGTGATGATTATAAACTATTTAAATAGAAAGTTAAAGGTTTTTTTCACTAAAAAAAAAAATATATTTTTGGGTTTATGGTGGGAGCCATAAAATGATCACAATATGATTTCAAAATGGTCTGAATATTATTATTATTATACTAAAAGCCCTACACATTGTTCGGCCAGCATTCCGTGGATAAAAAAACTATGCATGTTTTTTTATTTTAAATAGCATGTATGTGGCCTTGCAGTGTACATTGGCGAAAATTAAGTGTACCAGTCACAGGAACGCCTAGACTGTTATGATACAAAATTTAACTCATTTTGGATCAGGACACACTTACTTACCCAAATATGGAAATAATGGATATCTTTATTAGCTTCGTCGATCATATTTCAATAATTCGGGAGAGTTTACAGGATAGTTAAATTGTGCTTGCTGGCGGTTTAAAATCCTCTTTCTGGCTTCATCAATTGAAAACTATATATCCTCACCGAAGTACATATGTCATTCTTACAAAAATCGTTTCCGGCTAAACTAAAGAAAAAAATGTTGCAAGAACGCAGTCAGATCCAGAGATGAAGAGTTTAGAACTTGACATGATAATAATGCCAATTCTGAACAGCTACGTAAACAGGCGAGAATCAAATGTCTCAAAGTACTTACGTCGTAAAGTTTCTTTACGAACACAGCGCCTTCGCGCCATTTTACTTTCTGCTTCTCGGGGCAGCAAAAGCTTTTGGTCGTTCATAAAAAGAGTAAGGGACAACAATGGTAGTTCAACTAACCCCAACTTTTCAAGGACTACCAAATATTCACTGAACCGGTTGGTAAGGCTAACATCTAAGCTCAAATATTTGCGAGAAATTAATTTTTGATGAAAGGCAATCAACCACTCGAAACAGTATCGTGTACAATGCCAGCGATATTCTTTCAAGGTTGTGCAATTAAAAGTGTTCTTGAGTATCTTAGCGTGAATAAGTCACCGGGGCCGGATGGTATACTAGCACTGGTGCTGAAACTCTGCTTTTCAATGCTAGGTTGTCTATTGGCTGATCTATTTAGCTTTTCTTACCATGCGGCAATCTTAACCTCATGCTGGAAGGTTACCAATGTTTAGCCAATCGAAAAGATGGGTACAGCCAATAACATTGGAAACTGCCAACCAATCGCAAAATGGTCTGGGCTATCAAAGGTTATTGAGGGCATGGTTAATTATCTACAGTTCAATTCACTTTTAAGCGATCGATATTATGGCTTCCATAGAGGTCATGTTAAGACAGACCTGTTAGCGTTCCTTTCGGAGCATGGCGAAAATAAAATGGTTGCTCTGTGTATATCGAAGACATTCGATAGTGTGTGGCACAGCGCACTCTTATTAAATTTTATTGCTTTTGGTGTCGATAATGACTTCACACGATTTACTATGAGCTTTCTCAGGAATCGCACTTTACGTGTTGTTATATGTTAGATGGAATTTCATCCAACTAGTTTCAGCTTAATGCAGGGGTACGGCCGGGTCGGTTCTTTCTCCCTCTCTTTTCCATTCTTTATTAATGATCTTCTTGATCAAACTTTTTTAGTCTATCTGCTCTTTCGTTGATGACAGCAACATCATTCGGTTGTAGGCACAGCTCTTTGGATGTTAGGGACAAAAGAAAGAATATGAATGACACACTCAATCCTGACCTTTCGTCAATATTCGAGTGGGGTCTTGCAATGCTCCATGTCATTAGTAAATATGAGTGGTGTCAATATTGAGGAATCGCATTCATTTGCTGTTTTGGGCATATGAATTTAGTTTGATGCCCGCTGGAATGATCACAAATTTAAAGTGACGAAAGAGGCATTTAAGCATTTAAAAATGGAATACAACCGCAACATATTGCCTAGTTTGGAGCTTTTGGACCGTAGGTAGTAGGATTTCCAGCTCTACTGACTCATTGCAGTATCGTAGGAATTTGGGTTGTTTTATCGATATAACCACGGAAAGTACTCTGCTAAGAAAAGTGAACTGATCCCTACATCCTGGCTTTACATTCGGAATACTCGTTTATCAATTTGAGCACATCTACTTGTAGTCGACTATCCAGGTGATTGCACAACACATTACAGGCAAAATTCCACAAACACCTTGCCATAACTTATTTTCCTAACTCCAACACAAGACACTGCATTCGTAGGGACATCTCCTGAGTGTTGGCATATGGAAATTTATGATTCTGCGAGTACATGGAAATTGATGAATAGAATTTCCTCAACAGTATTATCCTAAAGATTATAGTATTATCCTTATGATCATAATATATTACCAATAATCACACTAAGGACATGAAAAAAACTTTGTGATCATATTAAAAAGCTTGTAAATTTTTTACTCAATTTTACTTTGGTACCGAAATTAAAATTCGCCACAGTCCTGATTATGATGCTCTTCAACAATACTTTTTCTACATGAGTACAAGATATAAATCACATTTTATCACTGTTCAAACATAATCATTTTTTTTTTTATTTTAAGGTTGCTTTACAATCTACATTTTACGGAGACTTCCTGGATAGACCAGCAAACAATCTCATAATAGCGCTAAATGAACGCTAAATGAATGATTGCGCTCCTAAAAATACACCCATAAAACAGATTCGTGCTGACAACCAAATTTGTTGACAATCGAATGGTTCAGTTGCAGCAACCGAACGTTTTGATTGTGACTACCGAATTGTTATATAGGCAACCGAAATACTGTTGTCAAAATCAAATTATGCATGTCTCAATTGTTTTTCAATTGTCACAACCAAAACATTCGGTTGCCACAACCGAACCATTCGATTGGCTAGAAATTTGCTTGTCAGCACGAATCTGTTTTTTCTGCGTATACTGCTATAAATATAAAATAATTTCTATTATTATTAATATGATCTCTCTGAATTCAAATAATCATATGATTGTAATAATTATGATTATAGTTGTAGAGATAATTTATGATTATAGACGATATAATATGATAACCAAAAGAAAAAAAGAGATATTTTTGCCATAAAATGATTATAGACCAGGCCTGTCAAAATTGCTGCATGCGGCCCGCAACATCATTTTTAAATTATTATATAACTTGTAAATTTTTCAGCAATGTTCAAAAAAAACAGTACCTTAACGTATGGTAATTCTAAAAAAAATCTGTTCATTTAATAGAACAATTGTTGGTGCTTAACTCACATACATTCATATCTTTGGCAACTGACTGGGCTCCTTCTATGACGGCAGCTACGCGTGATGTCGTTGGCGGACTAAAATATTATGTTAAAAGCCAACATAATGGATATTTTCATCACTTCCATTGCATTATTCAAAAGTAATTAAAATTTATGATGTATTTAAAATAGTTGATAAGATTGTTATTTTTATTCGAGAGCACGCGGTTTAAACCATAGTAAACTTACGTCTAAAAGATATGGAAACTGAGTACGAAGATTTGCCATATTCGTTGGCTTTCGAGTCATAAAGTTTTAAGTAGATTTTTACAACTATTGGACGAAATCGTACTTTTTTTAGAAGTTAAAGACGTTAAGATTTGACTTTCTCAGTTGAAATTACTGGCCATCTCAGTCAACTCAATATTAACCTTCAGGGTAAAATATGATTATAACTTTACTGTATGACCAGATTGAATTCATTCAGGACTCTTTTGCTTAAACATCCAGAATTAAAATTTGACAAATAGGAGGAACAACTGAAAATGTTGAAAAAAGATTTTGAAAAGAAGTTTTCGGATTTTCAAAATAACAAGCATGACGAAATTTTGCAAATGGAATTTATAGAACTACAATGCCACACCTTATTGAAACAGAAATATAAGTAAATTCGTATACCAGAATTTTACGGGTACTTATGTGCAGACCATTTTCATTTCGGATATTATCCATGTTTGGTAGCACGTACATATATTTGTGAACAATTTTTTCACAGATGAAGATTAATAAAAATGCACAACGAATCAGATTACTGTTAAGAATTACATCAAGCCAACAATTAATACTAAATTATGATGATTTAAAAAATGAGAAGCGATGCATGCAGTTGGGAATTGCGACATGTCCCGTGATAGGTGAAAAATGGACCGACTCCGATAATACATATCACGAGATAGGTGAAAAGAGGACCGGTTCCTAAAGTACCTATCACGTAACACAGAAGGAAATTAACCCCTTCCTAGGACAAGCCCATATTAAACACTCAAAATTTGAGTTTTTAATAAAACTAAAATTCATGCGGCCCGCAATAGGTTTTAGAATACAATGTTCGAAAAATTTGGCCCGTATGCCGAAATGAATTTGGCATGCCTGTTATAGACGAATATATCATTAGCAGCAAGGTATTGATTTAAAAAATAATAATTCGATTGCAACAACAATTTATAGCAGTAAGGGGCACAGTTTTGTAGGCCTAATCACTATATTTATTTTAAAGAGAAGCAACATTCAGGAAATTCTTCCTACTAATTAATGTGTTGCTTTCTTTGGGAAGGGAATAGAAATAGAGATGAAAGAATTAAAATATGGCAACACTGTCATTGCGCGAGTCGGCGAACTTGTTTGCAGCTTTTTAGTTTATAGCCCTATTATGTTTTTTTACTTCGTTGGGGTAAGTGTTATGTGAACACCGAAGGTGAACGTTGCGATATGTATGAGAGCTAGAAAATTAATACATCGCAAAATATTTGCTCTGCGTATTTAACTCGCACACAGTACGGCTGAGTCAAATAAAACTACCCCTTTAATAATTCGTTTGTACACTTTAAATAGTTTGTAAGTTAAAATAACAGAAAATGCCATTTACAAGAAATGATATTTTATTTAAAAACGGTCTACTTAATTTTCATTTAAATTAAATGCCTTTTGTTACCTACCAATTCCTTAAAAAATAAATGATTTTATCATTTATTTGAAATTTTTTCCCTTTTTGTATTTTTTGTCTTTTTTATTTTAATTTAAAATATAAAATGTATGTATGCATAGCTATAGACACTTTTTGTGTGAATGTGTTTGTGTTTGTATGTGTGTTTATGAAGTGCTTCTAATTTGAATTGAAATAATTTTGTATATATACAACTAATTTAAATAAAAAAAAACAAATTGAAATTTTTTGAATATTTTTTTTTTAAACGGACAGCAAACAAAATTTAAATTTGTAATAACTGTTACCGACACAATTAAACCACAAATTTCCGTTTTGTGGGTAAATTTTTATTAAATTTTAAACAAATGAAACTCAAAAAAATCGGTAAATGATAGTAAATTATTTCGAATAAATGTATAAAAAAGTTAATATAGATGTTTCTTTGAAAAATAAATGTATGTTCCTTTATTTTTAAATGAAACGGAAAACTTTTTATCAAACTACAAACAGTAAACTACATAATATTCTGAGTGTACACCCTGAAAATATTATACGGAAAATTTTTTTGAACTTTCATATAAAATGGACTTGTTATAACATAGCGTTATGAGGAAAGGAAAATGTTACTGTACTAATGTAAAACATGAAACCAATTCGGAGATCGCGGAGTTTATTTACTGATATTAGAATATTTTTGAGGGGTTTCCTTAATACCGTGATCATAATAACGGCTTTAGATTTAAGGCCGAAAATCAGAAGCAATTTCTGTTAAATTATTCACGCACTATTTTCAGTAATCCAACCCATAGTGACGATTATTATTTAGAATTTGACACTTTTTGTCTTAATAATCTGAATAAAGTAAAACATATTTTAAAATAATTGAAATACCTTTCTTCTGGTAATAACAAAAAAATTGCATCATGACCAAAGATATACATAGATTGTAACTTTTTGGCAAAACTCATTATGGGTTATAAATCAAACCACCCACCTTTAAAAAAGAAAAAAAAAAACAAATCACCACCACTAACTCACACACTAGACTGAATGTCGAGAGGAGTCCATAAATTATAAACTAAACAAAATTAAAATACAACTCTTAAACTAAAGGAAATCGATATAAAAAAAACTCAAACCTCATTAAATGGCCAATGGCTAAAAAGTACAACCAAAAATACTATTGTAAAATAAAAAATTGTAGCCAGGAAATTTTAACAATTCATTTGTTGTGGATATGAAAAATATACAAATTTATACACCACCCCCCTAGAGGCGGGAATTTTGTTGCAACAATGTTTTTGTTGAAGGAAATTAGTTTATTTATTTTCATCAATTTTATTTACACTAACTAAAGTAAAGGAAAATAACAAACATCATCATCATCATTACGAGTATTATCAATTGTTTTCATAATATTGATCAAATAACAATTTGACAAACAAAAAAAAAATATTTAATGTAAAAAATAAAAATAAAATTGTACAATTCATAGTTTCATAATGAAAAATGTGTTTTATTTAGACAAGACATCTAATTTATATGAATGACTGACTGACGACCGACTATAAATGAATATAACACAAAATATTAGCACAACATCAAAAATATTTATTACCGTTATTAACCTTTACGAACTCTCACTCTTCTGATCACTCAGACACTGGTCAAACAGGGCGATTATAAGAAATCACAATCAAATTGGACAGTGGGACAACAAAACATTAAATAATAAATCAAAAAAAGGACCCAAAGTCAAGTACAATTGGCTTACTGGAGTAAGCCAATTGTTATTTTTTTATAGATATTTTTGTAATAAATCGGTTATATACTCTAACTACCAGGTCTAATAATGGACCGATTTATAACTAAAATCAATAGGGGTTGTCCCTGGGTCAATATTATTTAAATTCAAATTGAATTACAATTATTTAAAAAAGCTGATAATTTTTAAAACCTAAGTTTTTCAACCTATTTGAAGCATTTAAAACAAAATTTACAGCTTTTAAATCAGTGGTCGGCAGAAAGAAACAATATGAATGTATTGGTGTTTTATACCGTAAGAAATTATTTTATCTTTCTAGATAAAAGAATGAATGACTAAATTAATAAATGATTTAATCGATAAATTAAATTGAGTTAAAATAGTTCATGTTTTTGTATAAATAATAATATTTTTTTGACTGTATACAAGGCACTCTGCCTCATTTATATTATACTTCAAGAAAATAAAACAAAAAATTCTTCCCACTTAATATTCCACATTTTAAATTTAAAATGTAAATGAAAAACAAATACCTACAATAAAAAAATACCTATACCAAAAAAAAAACAAAAAAAAATTTTTAGAGTGTACTTTATTTCTTCAACAAAGCGGAATATACTTGCTCTGTTGAAAGTTAGCGTACTACTGAATGAAATAATTGTATTTTTGTGCTCTTAGCTGTGAGATTTGTTGACATTCGTGTAGTGTACGTGTAAATTGCCGATTATGTTCGGCCCCTGAGTGCTATGAGTGCCGATCACTGTTTTAAATTCATATAACATTTTAATTTAAAATTTATTTATCACTTTGACTGAGATCTAATGTGTACATTTAATATTGAACTTAAAAATTAAAGCGACATAAAACTCTCAATAATTTTGTCTGGGGCTACCTCTTCGCGATATACAGGCCAGGGATGGAAAATATGTTTTCTGTTATTGTACCAACCAGACAAACAAATTGTACTTTTTCGATCCTAACGGTACCAAAAATTTTTCCGCTTTTTTTAAGAAATTTATCGTATTGAGTCAGATTTGCTTAGACACTAAAAAGGCTTAAAAAAATAGTACACTTTTTTCTTTTTTTGTTTTGAGAGGTAATTTAAAATCAGCTGTTCAATGTTGCCACTTCCGAATATTTTAGTACAATGTGTATGCAAACATTTGGTACATTTGATGTGACACCAATTTAGAGCCGATTAAACTTAAAACTGACTTTATTTTTTACTATAGTAGCTGAATAAATAAGAACATTTTTTTTTAATTAAAAGTTGCTTTTAAAAAAAGTCGACTTTGTGTTATGTTGTTTTATCAAGTTATAAGTTGAAAATTTTAAAAATTTCAAATTGTACTAAAGGATCCGCGGAAGTACCACGGTACCAACCAAGGTAAAAATGTACCAAAAAAAGTACAATTGTACCATGTTTTCCATCCCTGATACAGGCATTAGAGCAGAGATCCCCAAAACACCGCTCATGTGCGAATGCTCTCACACAAATGAAGACAGCATGAAAAGATAATTTGTATTTTTATTAAATAAAAACATTTAGTCTCATTTGAGCTTTCATGTGCGCAGGTTGTGTAGTCGCTTGCTGCTTTTATTCAGGGTTGTCATTTTTATTTTATATTGTTTTTATGACCAGGTTGTGTAGTCGCTTGTACTAGACAACACTGAAAATGTTTAATGTAGAATGGGAGAATGCCTTTTTATTTGCCGAAAATTACTTCGGCAAAGCTGAGTGCTTATTATGCCAACGCATTTATTTTCTTGTTTTAAAACTTGTGCTTTTTATAATTATGAATTATATATACTCATATATTAAAAGCTTCTGTTTGAATTCTTTTGAAAACTAGTTTAGTTTCAGCGTTTTCTATTTTTTTAAAACTTAAAATATCATATCTGAAATTAATTTATGATATTTGAAATACATTAATACATCGGAGAAATTTACTCTGATTTGTTTTTTTTTTTTTTTTGTTTATTTTTCTAATAATAAAATTTTATAGAGAACTTTCCAAGCTTTCATTAAATGTTTATTTTACATTTACTGTTTGTTTGAGTACAAAATAAAATGGGGATGTGTGTAGATTTTTTAGAATTTGTTCGACAATTATGTCTTGGCAGCCCTGGTAGTGAGAAAAAAAATAAATTACGCTCAAAAACAAACTACCAACACAAACATAAATGTGAATGTATGTGTGTGGTGATCACTGCATTAGAGCCAACCCATCATACCAAATGACTTGAGAAAAATATTATTATAAGCTTACAAACACAAGCCTTAAGCTTGAAAAAGACTTGAGAATATATTGAAAATATTATGTGTGTATGATTACTATAAGCTTATTCTTGCAATTGTAGAATAAGCTTACAAAAATAATATTGTATTAACTTAAAAAGTAACGGCACTTGCTGTATGCATTATAAGCGTAGATCAAAGACAACAAGACTAGAATGTATTGAAAAATATTTCTATTTCAATCGTCATACTGCGTTGATAATAAGCATACTTTAGAAAAAATTATGTATAATAATGTTTTCTCAAGCATTGTTAAATACTGCTTGTGAATTCACATTTTATAAACATTATAATAAACGAAATTAAGAAAAGCTCAAACACACTATTTATATAAGCTTATTCTCAAGTTGTATTGCAGTTTGATGGCTATATGGTATAGGGTACGTTCGTAAATGCAGAAAACTTGCGCATCACTGCGGCAGTTATGCCAATTTATGTTTCTGATGCGTGATCATCTGTTGCAGATGCTTTGCTACTGCTCAACAACTGCACAGTTTACTTTTTAGAACGTTTTGCAAAAGATAAAAATATGTTCACCACAATAAAATTAACAAATATTATTGAAAATCTTGATGGTAAAATGAAAAATTTTTGGTAACTTATAATAAAAAAAATAATTAATAGAAAGATGAAACGACTTTTGATTATTAAAAATCAATTAAAATGAATATGAAGACTGATTTCGCAATATTGCATCAGAAACTTTAATGATGCCATAGTTGCAAAAATTTGCAGCAGCACTGTCAATTGTTGGAATAAAAAAACGTTTGACGTAAATCAGTGCTGTCTAGTGATGTTTTTTGAACGTTTTAATTTTATTATGCTGCAGAGATGCGTAACTACTGCATTTACGAACGTACCCATATTGGGAATGCAGAAAGTCTTACTTCGCCCATTAAATTTCTCAAGTACGTTTTGATTCCTTTATGTTGTAAAGCTTCTCTCCGCTTTTAAATCATTTTAGTAAAATTCCATGAAACTACAAAATTCTTTTGACAAAACGTCAACGACTAGGCTTGATACACGGTGGGCCATTTACAATTTTAAATTTGAACTACCGATTACTTTAACTTTTCAGGTTTATGTTTGACATTTGCAAAATGGGACACTATACGCTCAAACAAAATTTGGAAATATTTAAAACTTACCTCCAAAGTAGTGAGTCTTTAAACGATAACTGTAAGAAATTTACGTGGAAAATTTTCGAGAAGAGATCGGCCTTCAGTTCAGTTTGTGTGTCAATTTGTGAAGCAAAAAAAAAAAACACGTCTTCGATTTAAAAAAACGAAACAGCTTTGAGCCGCAATACACTGTGAAAAAGTCACGTGCAAATTTTAAGCCAAATCCAAAGACCGTTTTAAAAGGAATAAGAATAAGTCAGTTTATTTATTAATTTTTATAAATATGCAAAAATTCAAAGCTTGGCCCTGGCAAGCATGAAAGATCTGCACATTTGGTTATTATATTTTAAGCATCACTTCTAAAAATTCAATAGTAGTTATAAAATATTTGCGTTTTTTTTTTTAAACAAATTGCCCCTAATAACCTTGGGGTCATATGTGACCCCATGTCCAAAAGTGTCAATAAGGTCATATTATTTTATCCAAACTTCTACGCTATTAAGATAAAAAATAACATTTAAAAAAACAACATTGATTAATTTTTGATTCAAAGTACTCGTACTTAAAAAGAGAAAATTTACTTATTTTTTTATAAAAATCACACTTTTCTCGATATCCACAAAAAATAACAGCTTGTCACCGACAGGTCCATGGAGGGATTTACCTCAAAGTGGGCATACTTCATCTCTAGGACATATTAAAGAAGTCCTTGAAGTGCAAAATTAATTTTTTTAAATTTGTTAAAGAAAATTTTTTAAAAATCTAAAGTGGAGTTTTGAAAATTATGCTAAAAAATGTATGAGATTTTTGCCTTATTGCGCAACAGGTTAAATCACAGGTAATAAAACAATATTTCATATATGAGTATTTATAAATATAGAGACCAAAAATCAATTATGGCTTTAATCAATTTCTAAAAGTTTAATAAAGTGCCATCAAATTTCATGACCTAGTGTTTTTTGGCACAAAATTGGTATGGGGCATTTGCTATTTCTTGGCTTGGTTCTTAACCGATTTTGGTGTTATGTAGCTTTTTAAAAAGATAATTTAAATATACTAAATCGATTCATAAATATACTAAATATACTAAAATCGATTCATAACAGAAATAGATCGAAATTTTGCTAAAATTTATATTTTTCTCATATAAACACTCTTTCACTCGACTTTCCTTTATCCGATTGCCACCAAACTTCATATGTATTAGTTTTATATAGAAAGGAAACAAATTGGACCCCGACACTCTTCAAATTCAAATTAGCCCTTTAAAAAATTGCCATATTAACGTGTTCGTTTTGTCCTTTGCAAGACCAATTAATTTTTTTCAATTCCAATTAGTTTTAGCAGATTTCAGAGATATTTGCTAAATTTTTCTCATAGTTACCGAACATTTGTAATCTGTACAAAATTTTATTTGGCTGCTGCTTACTATGTAATTTCTAGAGACACAAATATACTAGAAGGTTGGCATAGGTAGCCTAATTTTGTATTGATTTACCTATTGACAATGTAAATCTCTATACATAAAGGAATAACGTTACTGACTGATTCAACATCGCTAAGACAGGGATTTTGGAAATTCCTTCGGGGAGGCGCAAAAAGGGGTAAAACCTCCTGTTTCACGGCCTGTCTAAACCCATTTAGCTAGAAACCTGAAATTTGAAATACGCCTTCATGGGAGGAGCAGAAAGGGTGAAATTCTCCCCCCCCCCCCCCCGAAGACCTTCTCAAACCATTGGACCTGGGAAGTTGAATTCTGGTATGCAGGCACCTTCTTCAGTGTAGATAACAGCTAAGACTTGATTTTTGAAAAATCAAACGGGGAGGGGCAGAAAAGGGTGAAATTCTCCCCCTCGAAGGCCTGCCAAAACTGTTAGAGCTGGGAAGTTGAAATTTGGTATATTATTTCCACCTGAGGTGTAGACATCCACCCAGGTGGAGTTCTTGTAAATTCCTAAGAGGAGGTGCAAAAAGGGGGAAAATCTCCCACTTAACGGTCTGCGCACACCGAAATAGCAAGATAACTGTAATTTAAAATATGTATTACCTGGAGTATGGACTAACTCACTGATAAGCCACATTTAAGAATTTTAGCCAGGGACGTGGAAAATTGGGTTTTAAAAGGAGGAAATGTCTCCGCTTGACCTAGGAAGTTGAAATTTGGTATGCCGGCTCCTTCTCCAGTGTAGATAACAGCTAAGATGTCAATTTTGGAAAATCCTACGGGAAGGGCACACTGAAATGATAAATCTGTAAATGGTTTGTTTTTGTATTGAGTTTACATGGATCCTCCCACCATGTCATTTAACCAGTGGTGATGCACAACAATAAGTATTAATTATAATTCAAAAGCGGAGAAAATTTTAGAAGTGAAAAAAATTGGTTTTGCCAAAACACCAAAGTGTAACTTTTTAAATAGAAAATAATAATAATTGTACGATTTGGTTTGTTTTTGGTAAAATTTTACAGATTCCAGATTTTTAAAAGAATATTAATCATTAATATACGTTTTTAACCCAAAACCATCAAATTTTGAGTCATAAAAAAATATTACTATTTTTTTTATTTAACATCCCACTGTGATATTTCACAAAATGAAAAATCCCACTGACCAATAAGTTGGTGTATTAACCAACTTATTGGTCAGCAAACAATAACATTAAACACTAAACGCAACATGAAAAACGAAAAACATTCTTAGAAAACTTGCCTCAAATTTTTTAAATATTTTTTTAATGTTTTTAAACTAGTTAAGTCGAAGTTAATTCTTTTACGACCAAAATGCTAGAAAATTTGAATTTTAAACGATAGACAAACGACAGCTTAATCAGACCTGTTTACACCATGATTTATGCGTATAAACTTATAGCTTGCATACTACAATGCCCGGTAAGCGTAAAGGTACGTTAGTGGGTATGTGGGGGAAACAGTGGCAGCACTGTTTAATAAAAGAAAAATCTTAAATGTTTTCCAAATATATGCTTATTGAATGAGTGTAAAAAGCACAAGCATATTTAAAAAAAAATTAGAAATTTCAGTTTTTTAATTTATCGACCAAAAATGTCCTATCAAATTTGTTATTATCTGTCTAACATTTGCTGTTGCCTTGTACAAAAAAAAATCTAGAAAAAATACTAGAAACAAGCTAGGGCCTGCGGCTTAACAAGGCTTCGAAGATTGAATTCGTTTTGGAATGAACTACTTAAAAATCAAATTCTATTTTCTTTTTTATCGAATGAATTCCCTTTTACACATTCGCAGATGGTTCATTCTTTGGAATTCATTTAATTTATCTCATTCGATTTACAAAACGCTAGAATTGGAAAAAAAGATATTTTAAGTTGACAAAAGGCTTCAAAAAAAAGGTTAATTAAAAAAAAGACGAAATTTTAAACAATTAAAAAATCGGCAAAACTGGAAACATTGTTAAAATTAAAAAAACGCTAAAATTAACAAAAAAAAAACAAAAAATTAATTTTAAAAAAATTACCAAAACAGTTGAAGGTTATGCATACTAACATAATTAAATATAAATGATAATATACAGGTTGGTTGAAAAGTTCCTGCGCTCACCAAGAGATGGCACTGCTAGCTCCAAACTTTTTTTTTTCTCAAGTTGGTATAACCCATATGGTGCTACGGAATTCAGCTCTGGGGTACTGCCTCTGCGTCCAATAAAGGGAAAATTCAGAGAATGCAAAATAAATTCTTGAGGACGATCACGAACGCACCCTGGTATGTTAGGAATTACAACATACATAAAGACCTGAATGTACCCCTGGTCAAAGATGAAATTATTAGACACTGTCAACGCTATTTAACAAAACTGGAAACACACCCCAACATACTAGCCCGTAACTTAACTGATAATCACGGCCACCAACGTCTTAGGAGGAGGGACACTGCGGATCTGGTCCGCTAATAATAAGGGGAAATAATGGTCCCAGTTGAACCACATAACATCAGTCTGGCACTGGCTGGACTTAACAATTAATATTTAGTTTTAAGATTTGGAAATTTATTGTTAGTTCACAGTTTTTAAATGTGAAGATTCAATAAATAATATAAAATATGGGGAAAAAAAAGTTGGTATAATTGTCCTGAGAACACATGCAAAGTTGCAAGTCATTCTGTCAATTCTTTCTTTGTTTACAAGCCATTTGAATTTGACGTGTCATTGATTTTTTTTTTTAATATGGAAAAAATTTAATATCGTGCAGTCATTAGATTCTTTGTTTTGAAGGGTTTAAATTAAAAGCAAAGGAAATTTATGAACAATTGTTAGAAGTGTATAAGGAGTCCTCACCTTCAAAACGCACCGTTGAATTTTGGGCTGGTGAATTTAAACGTGGTCGTACCAGCCTTGAAGGCGATCCACGCGAAGGACGACCAAAAACTGCAACCACAGCAGAAATCATTGAGCAGGTACATAATATGGTTAGTGAAGATCCAAGTTTGACTAAGCGTGAAATTGCTAATGCCATAGGCATCTCAGACGAACGAGTACTCCATATTTAACATGAAGAATTACGTATGAAAAAACTGTTTGGAAAGTTAGTGCCGCACACATTAACAATTCAACAAAAACTGGATCGAAAACAAATTTCTTAGCGTAATTTGGAGCGTTTTAAGCCGAATAAAACCGACTCCTTGCGACGTTTTATAACTATGGATGATACCACCATAATGCTAAATTGAAACAAGAACGTTTACAGTGGACTGTAGCTGGTTGTTCAGCTCCAAAGCAGGTGAAGTCACAACGATCAGCAAAGAAGGTTATGGCATCAGTTTTTTGGGATGCAAAAGGAATTTTGTTGATTATCTTCATTTTTTTTTTTTTTTTTTTTTTATTAATGTTTATTTATTCAAAAATTAAATAATTATTTAATAAACTAAAAATAAACAAATAGTGGGTATAATATAACTTATAATACACAGTCCCAAGTATCGGGCTCTCAAGTACACTATATATAAACATATAATATAATTTTTGGTAATAAATATTTCGTTTGTATATACATTTCTAAATAATTTGTACTAATATATTAATTGAAATGTAAGAAAAAATTTAAAAAATCTTACTTAAATCTTTTAAAGTTTAAAAGAAATGGTCCAAGGGTAAAAAACAGAAAAAAAGAAAGATCAATTGGTTAGCCACCAATATTTTTTGATATTCGTATCGTACTTGATGTTCTTGTCAGCTAAATAAACACTGGTATCAAACCTTGTATTCTCAGAAGTAAGTTGATTGCATGATATGGCCTTGACATTAGCTCTCCTGTGTATGTGATAAATTATAGGTATACCCGTTTGATTTTGGATATAGCCATATTTATCAAGGAACAGAAAAGCTTCTGGTGGTATAAAACCCGTTTGAATAATATTTGATATATATGCCTCGTCAACATGGTAAGGAGCCAAAATTAGGTTATTATCATAACATTCCGTACTTCTTAGAATGTGATTTCTTATCAAATGTATTATAAAGTTATCAATTCTACTGGTCTTTGATACCTCATACAGTCTTCTGTTCGAAATATACTTTGTAAAGTTGCTAGATGGTGATCTGTACATGGATGTACAACTTCTCAGACATTTTCTCTCAAAGAGTCTCATTCGTTCCATGTAAGAAGGGGAAATATTATACCATATTTGGCAACCATAGGTAAGAATAGGTCTTATAAGAGATTTGTACATAATTAACTTTACTTCTGGGTTCAGGTATTTTGAAAAGAAAAGTTTTTTATGCATAAAAAAGGCTTTTCTGGCCTTCTCGATTTGTAGATTAATATGGTTATTAAAATACAAAAATTTATCCAAGTTTATACCAAGATACTTGACACTGTTCTTGTTAGGTATAATTATATTTCCTGTGGATTTTATCCCGAAGGATTTCCAACCACGTCTAATGTTGTTGTTGCATTTTCCCACGGGAGGACGAAAAAGAATAGTTTCGCACTTATTCAGATTAATCTTCATCTGCCAATCCGTCGAATATTTTTCTACAGCATAAAAAAACTTCTGCAGCTTATTATTAATCTTCTCAATTTTATCATCTGAGTGATAAACTATAATATCATCCGCAAAACCAATGATATTCTCAACCTGGCTTAAGAGGTCATGAATATAAATATTAAAAAGGATTGGCGCATTAACAGTGCCCTGTTGCAAGCCGTTAACAATGCAAACTTTCATTGTACTTAATGTTTTCCCATCATAAACTTGAACGTTTGAAGCTAGGATTAGCCTTACTTCTGTAATAAACATCTTGCCAAATAAATATCAATTGATTATCTTCAGAAAGGTAAAACAATCAACTCTGAATATTATTGCAGCCTTTTGGATCAGCTGGATGAAAAAATTCGTGAGAAAATACCTGGTTTAAGGAAGAAAAAAATCATTTTTCATCAAGACAATGCACCTGCTCACAAAAGTGTTTTGACGATGGCTAAATTCAAAGAATTAAAGTACGAATTGCTTGAACATCCACCGTATTCACCAGATTTGGCTCCCAGTGACTACTATCTCTTCAGAAACTCAAACAATTCCTTCGTGGAAAGCATTCATTTCGAGCGCAGGAACTTTTCAACCTGTATTATTAGATAAGGCAACATATGATTATTTATATCTAAACTTTTTTTACTCGAGACGTTACATAAATGTTCATTCCCAGAAGTGGTGTTCGAATTTCACAAGTTCCCTGTTTCGTTCTAGAAAATCTAGAATGGAATAGAAATCAATTTCTATATATTTATAATCTGTATCTTTTATATTCTGCGTTCCCCCATTAATTAAAATTACCATGAGCCCGAGCAAGAATTTCCATCCCTGATTGTAAAGATTTTTTAAATGCTTATATGTCAGTTGCAATTATTAATTAATTAATTATTATTTGCAATGGAATCGAACAAAAAATGGTAATGAAAATAATTACATTACAATTAATATCAATTAGAAATAAATAAAAAATCTTCAAACTTACAATAAATGTTGTCCTAGCACTGCGGGAAAAAGGGGTCTGTTGGGAATTAGGACCGGATCCGAAAATACACTTAAAATAGTTTGTAAGTTAAAATAACAGGAAATACCATTAGGAAGAAATTATATTTCATTTAAAAACTGGTCTACTTAATTTTAATTAAAATCAAGTGGCTTTTGTTATCTATTTTTAAATGTTGTTTAAACAACTGACACATCCGTAAGAAACAAATGATTAAATCAGTTAAAATAAATGTTAAGAATCTGCGCAACAAGTTTTATAAACGTTTTGTTAATTAGAGTAAATTTTATTTTAAATTTTTGTGATTTTTAAATTTTGGCGATTTCACTCAATTTAGACAAATTTTTTTAATTTTAGCTAATTTTTAACTGGAATTTTTATAATTTAACGTTTCTTTTAAAATTTTAGTTTTTTTTTTTTAATTTTGGCGATTTTGGAAATTGGTCGTTTTTCGAATTGCAGAGGTTTTTTAATAAGCTATTTTTTCTCATTTGAAAAGATTTACAGTTTTACCGATTCTTTCATTTTTAACCATTTTTCCAATCTTGACGACTTTTTTCATTTATGCGACTTTTTCAATTTAGGCGATTTTTTATTTGGGCATTTTTCCAATTTAAGCAATTTTTATATATTTTTTTTAAATTTTTTTGTAGATTTTTTATAATTTGGTTTTCTTGTATTTGTTAAATTTTTTAAAATTTAATGAAAAGAATCGAATTTCAATCCCAAATTACTCAATCGAATAAAATAAAATCGAATGAACACCAAAAAGATTAAACTTCCAAATTTGTAAAAATCGATTAAGTTCCCAAATATTGAATTACGAGGTCGGATCAATTAGTTCGTGACTTTTTGAATGAAACACAGCTTTTTTTGCATAAAATAGGCATTTGTTTGTATTGACCTCAATTAGCCGTCCAGAACGTTCAGCGTCATTTGTACTTGTGCGACTACAACGAAGGTCAGTAAACCAATTTTTTACTATTGAAATCGATAGTTCAGAGTCCCCATAGTATTTATCAAGCTTTTTCTTGGTTTAATTGACGGTTTTTTTTCGAAAAAATAATGTTTAATGAGCACTCGAAATTCACTTTTTTCCATTTTTAAAAAAATTCACGAGGTTGTATGTTTTGAACAGCTGTTAAACGCAAAGTAAATGACGGAACTAGCTCAAAAATTGACAGTAGTCTATTAATAGGTGGTACTTGATGGGATCAGTGTTGCATTTCATATAACTACGAGGAAAGTTCGCCCTCGTATTAACAATTTAACTCAGTAATTGAAATGGTGAAGCGAAAGCGCATGTAGTATATTAAAATTAAATCGATCGAGACCACCTAAGTGAATTCATTCCCATTCATAAAATTGTAATATGAGAATTAAATCATTCCATATTCAATCAGAATTAAAAATCTAATAAAGGATTGAATTCTTTAGAAGCTGATTGTTAATACCAATTTCTTTTCGTAGGTCATTCCTATTAGGAAAAACTAACATTTCCTTATTTAAGAGCCTCGTAGTGCTTTTCACATTGAATTTTCTTCTATGATGTCCACATCTTATGATACAACTATAAAAACTGACTGTCTTGTCTTTTTTATTGTTTTTTCATTTGATTTTTGTCTTGATAGCTTTTTAACAGGCAAAATATTTCTAAATAACCTTTTTGTATCTTCGAGGTACAAAAGGAGAAAAAAACATGGATTTATGTACGTGTGATTGATTAAATTGGGAAAGAAATATCATTTATTGGTAATTTGTTAAACAACTTAACTGCCAAGTTGTTAACGGTTTTAGTATATGATAGCTAAGATGACGATGTTGCTGATGATAAAATTTATGCAAAACCATAAACAACAACAACATCAATAAAAAAAGGAAAAGTAATATATACTTTTCTTTTTTTTTTTTGGATCTTTGAAAAAGTGTTACTTTGCTTTTTTTCTTTCTTTGCACGCCAACAATCTATCATTATGACTCCTTTTCAATAAAACTAAACGCCCACTTTTGAAAACTTAACAATTAATTGTTTAAAAAAAATATTAGAAGAAACTATGACGACGATCGATGCAGGCACTGTCAGGCAGGCAGCAGCACATAAAGTGTTAAACATAAGGCATTCAACAAAATAAAGATCAGTCAATATTTATATATAGTCGTCAGTCATTCAGTCAAGCCAGTCATCGTGTAATAGTAGTAAATGAAAACATTTTGACGGTTTATAAACAGCGAGAGGGAGCATTATGTTAATGCTCTAATAACCTTTTTGTCTTTGTATCCATTTTTTTTATTTTGAAACCCTACTGTTAAGATTTTCATTTCCTTAAAAAGTACACAAAAGAAAATAAAAAATAAAATATATGAGTCAATTAGGGTTTTCATGACGAAGTTGCGGAAGAAATTAATGAATTGCATTTAATTTCTGGGTGTATCAGTGTCGGAACAGAATAAGAACGTAAAGTATAGAAACAGTTGCTGTGAGAGAAAATACGTCGCAAATAATGACGGTGACTGCGGTACATGTCATATTTTTTTATATAAATAATACTGAAAAAATTATTTCCTCTCAAGTATCTCATTCGCTTACTAACAACCCTTTTTTTGTTTTTTTTTTTGTTTTCACATTTTAATTTTATAAAAAAAAAAAATAAAAACAAATGATGTTAATAAAAATTTAGGAATCGAACATCGGCTAATACTCCAAGAGCTGATGACAGCCATAAAATATCTTGTTATCTTTACTTATCATATGGTTTTTGTTTACAAAAATTGATAAAATTTGGCAACACCGTAGAAGGAATGAGAACAGAAAAACAAGAGAATTAAAACCTAAATCGGTATCGATCGACTTGTCAATTTATATGTAAATATACGGCATGCTCTTATTCTGTTTCTACTTCTGCTACCTTTTATTCGGCCCTGCCGCTTAAGGCATTATTCAAGAAGAGACGAAAATTGATTTTTTTGGTTATTCGGGTAGATTAATCGGAAAAAGTAGTGATTAATCGCTTAATGCAAAATAAAGACATTTCATCAATAAGAACACAAAGAACTGTTTTTTTTTTTTTTGGAATATAAAGTTAAATTCACTGCGTTGATTTATAAAGTGTTTGTTCATGATAATTCAAAGTATTATGCGACTTTTTAAAAAAGAAAATGTTGCCTTGTTCAGTGGAAGTAAACCCTAAAACAGATATACGCTGTGACTGTCTACACTGCGTATATCTGTTTTACCGAAGAGTGACATTTTGTCGATAAACCTTGTTATACCCTCCACCATATATGGTGAGGGTATATATCAGTTTGTCATTCCGTTTGTAATATGTCGAAATATAGGTTTAAGACCCTATAAAGTATATATATTCGTGATCCTTATGCAATTTTAAGACGATTTAGCGATGTCCGTCTGTCTGTCTGTCTGTTGAAATGGCGATCACGACGCGAAGACGCAAGCGGGCGTGCCTATTTTTACCCAGATTATTTAACAACCTCCCGAGCAGTGTGAAGGTACCTCTAAATTTTCCATACAAATTTGTAAAATTTTTCTGTATCTATTTTTATTTTCTGTTTAGTAAGTAAAAATGTTATTAAGTCTTCTTCTTGTTCGATTACATTTATTGTCTTACATACTCTGAGAATAATAACATTCTTAGAGCTATATGTGTGTTACTCTAATAACATTGTTAAAGTCGCTAACAAAGCAGACGTCTGTAAATAACATTACTAAAACTAAATAACAAAAGCTCTGTTTTATAAATTGACAAAACATATCCATATTACAGTTCATGCAAAATTTAGTATATATGTATGTATATCATCTTCAGCCCCTATGATTGCCGGAGGCTGGGTCCCTATAGAATGAGGTAAGGTCCAGAGGAGCTGGATCGTCGTTAATACGTCCATTAATTATACCGACAGGAGAAAGATATGTAGATCCAGCCCAGATCGTATATATGGTTGACAAGCATATTATCGTGTAGAGCAAGTTTCTCAACAAATCTGGCTTGCAACGACATGGAGTACCTACAGAAGGGTAGAACATCGCCATTTTCATTGACGTAACTATTTGAAAATCGTTTTATGGAATTTTCATAATTTTTTCCGATGCATTTTCTTAGGATTTTCCGTTCAAATATCACCAATTCTTTGGCTACTTTGGGAGATATAGTAAACCAGATTGAATTTTTCTGTTAAGCTTTGTTGGTTTTTCGTTTCATTCCATAAAATGTATTTTTTGTTTTTGTAACCAAAGACATTTATATCTAAAGAAAGAGCAAAATACATAATTGCTTTAGTGCCGCTACTTTTGAATAGGTGGCGCAGAATCACAGTAAAACTATACCCTGCCACATGGCGATATAGCCTTGGATTAGGCTTTCAATTAATTTATTTACCAAAAATATTAAATTAACTACATACTTTTAATTATAATACATTTAGATGTTGCTAGTAGACTTATTACATAATTTTAAAGTCAATTTTTCAAATGTTTGACTTAATAAAAGCATTTGTTTCACATTTTTATGTCAAAAAAGAAATTTTCATAGAGGAAAATAGTATTTTTTTTTATTCCATTTGTATTTTTGAGAATTGAGGGATTGGAAAATGTATATTTATGTTAATTTTTTCTTTTATAAAAAAAAAACACATGAATAAAGTGCAATATTGTGCTCTTAACCATCTAAATGAATATTAATTTAAAAAATTAAGTTATAATTTGTACATAAAACATATATTTTTTTATAGTTTTTGGCAAATATTCATTTATGTTACGAAGAAAATAGAAAATCAATAATACTCGAATGCATATTGTAGCACAATATGGCTAATGGAGACTAGCTCTGCAGCAAAATATGCACCTTCTGATGGGCCATCTATTGACAAATAGTTACAACTCATGTTCTTTCTTTAATAAATTAATTTTTTTTACTGTATTCTCTCTATTAGACAAACACACTTAAATTTTTTAAAGAAAGAACACTCGTTGCAACTATTTATCAATACGTGGCGCATCAGAAAGTGCATTCTCTCCATTAGGCATATTCAGCTGCAGAGCTAGTTCCCATTAGCCGGAACAAAATTGAGTATTTGACAAAAACTATGCTTTAAAATGTGTTTTCCATGTTTAAAAAAACTAGTAAAATGGCAAGCTACCTCTAAAATGCCCATACAAATTTAGTACAATTTCATAGTAGCGACTGGTACATAACATGTTTTCTCATATTTTTTCACTAGTCGCTTAGCAGTAAATATTTTGTATTCACCTCAAACATTTTTTCACCACTAAAATTTTTTTTCACCACAAAAAATTTTTCACCTTTAAAATTTTTGTTCACCTACAAAATTTTTTTTCCACCAAAAAAGTTCTTTTCACATCTAAAAAAGTTTTTCACCTCAAAAAATTTTTTCACCTACATAATTTTACTTCAAAAGTTTTCTTATATTATTTGTATCAAAAACAGAAGAGAACATCTTTTTAGGATATTGGTGGAGGGTGTTCAAAGATTCGGCACAGCCGAATTTAGCCCTTTTTTTACTTGTTTTTTTTTTATTTTTCACTGTTGAGAAATTAGAAAAAAAAAATTAAATAAACCAGAGCTGCCTTCAAATAAAATTCAATAAGAAATTCTTAAAAATATTGTATAGTTTTTGCAAAATTTATAAATAAAGATTGGCAGAACTACAACGGTTCACTGGCAGGATAGAGCAAAAACCATTTTGATTTGGTTTCGCTATAACTTTTGTTTAAAGTTAAAACTCAGTTGGTTTTTTAATTCTGTTTATTCGCATTTATAAATTTTGTTTTAATAAATTGTGGGAAATTTATAATTTTTAATTAAACAGTTAATTTTTTATTTAACTTGTTTTTTCGCTCTCACTCCTTAGTTCCGCGATTTAAAACGATTTTAAATTTTATCCGATTTTGTTGGATATTTCGTCTTTCGTTCTGACTAACATAATTTACTTTGGGGTCCAGAAAATTGTAGTCCGATTAAATACGATAGAAATTTTGAGGCCCGCAATTAAAGTTTAGCAATTTAAAAATTAAAGTATTTGAATAACATTTTAATTCCCAAAAATCATAAGAAAATCACCATTAAAACCCTAATATTAAATGGTAACTTAATAGTTTTCTTTTCTTTGTAAAATTACATATGTTGGTGAATTCAATTCAAAGGTTGAAATTTGATAATTACAAATATACAAAGATGAACTAAAAACACAGTGGCATAAAATTGTACAAGGAAGTTTTTTTTTTCAATTTGTACAAAGTTGTAGTTGTAGTTTTCATAATTGTAAAAAGTGATAAGTAATTCATGACAATTGAAATCCTATTGAAGGCAAATTATTGCAATACAAATTACAGGTTGAACATTCAATTGAAATCACACTATCGCCGAAGAAAAACCTATTCAATAAAAAAAATGAGATTAAAAATAAAGAGTATATGTTGAGTACTTATGAGAAGCATATAAGGAGCCTGTTACAATTGTCTTATCTAAAGGCATTGGATAGGTCTGTAAGAAAGTGTAGCATTATATAAATTTCAGCTGAAAATTCTCATATAATACAGGTGTTTAAAATAATGGTGTTAAGCGTATTAGCTGATCATATATTATTTTATTAAAACAGCATTCTATAAACGATTGCCCCTCGATAAACAGCAATTATATCTATAATTGAATTAAAATGTTCATCAAATTTTGTATTATAGTAACTTGTGATAGCTTTACATCAAGACAATAGACATTACCGTTCACAAACGTTCTTTTTTTTATTCAAGTATGATTTTACATAAAGATTTTCACCCATTGTTCAAAATGAAGAAAGGAAAATACATTGAAGAAATATAATTTTACATATTTATGTAAATTTTTCTTCACAACTATTCAATTTAAATATTAATCGTTACTAGGCTTGTTAAAAGCTACGCAGTCATATGAATTGTATGTCTAACAACAAGGAAGGTACCACGGTGAGGGACTAACCGATTTTGATGAAATTAAGATATGTCATAGAGAAGAGAAAACTATACACATGTACGTATATATTCTTAACGGCCCCCACCTCTCAAATCTAGAGGGTAAAAGTAGATTGGTCTCGCGAATACTTTTCGTTTGACACTCAATTTAAATTCAGACAAAATAGTGTCAAATTACATCTGATTTCATCAAATTAGTTATAATCGTAAGAAATAATGATGTAATTGTATCAAATTGTATAAAATAAGATCCAATATGCTACAAATAGATGTTCTCATTTTTCGGATAAAATTAGGTACAGTAATGCCCCGATTTACGAATAGGATACGTTCTGTGGAAATGGACGTATATCGAATATTCGAATAGCGAGCCCAAAAATAAATAGATACGTTTCAAGGATTTAAAATATTCGTAAAACGAGATTCATATTAGTATAACTTTGTATTAAAAATATATAAATGCTTACACAAAATGTTTGTTATACAAAACCCTATTTTCAGACACATCTATAACAAATGCCCCAATTACCGTTTGTAATTTGTATGTTACAGGTCAATTGAAAAGTCCCCGGCATACCATACTGAAACACATTTTTTTTTTGGCAAAATTCGTTTTTTTTTTTGTTCAACATAGTTCCCTTCAAGGGTGATACATAGCGACCCTCCAACTTTTCGATACCATTTTTGTAGTACGATTTGTCCTTTGCTTCAAAATAGGCCTCAGTTTCGGCGATCACCTCTTCATTCGACGAAAATTTCTTCCCAGCGAGCATTGTTTTGAGATCTGAGAACAGGAAATAGTCGCTGCGGCCCAGATCTGGAGAATACAGTGGATGCGGAAGCAATTCGAAGCCCAAATCATGGATTTTCGCCATTGTTTTCACTGACTTGTGACACAGTGCATTGTCTTGGTAAAATAGCACTTTCTTTTTCTTCAAATGCGGCCGTTTTCCGTCGACTTCGTCCTTTAGACGACCCAATAACGCTATGTAATAGTCGCTGTTGATGGTCCTTCCTTTTTCAAGGTAGTCAATAAAAATTATTCCATGCGCATCCCAAAATACAGACGCCATAACCTTGCCAGCCGACTGTTGCGTCTTTCCACGCTTTGGAGTTGGTTTATCAAGTGCAGTCCTTTTGGATGATTGTCGATTGGACTTCGGAGTGAAATGATGGAGCCACGTTTCATCCATTGTCACATATCGACGCAAAAACTCGGGTTTATTACACTTGAACGAACATCTCCAAACACTGCACCGAATCAACTCGTCATTGTTTTTGGTCAAAAGTGAGCTCGCTCGGCACCCACTTTTCACAGAGCTTTCTCATACCCAAATATTCGTGAATGATATGATGTACACGTTCAGTTGATATCTTTAGAGTACCTGCTACTTTATTCAATTTACGGTCATTCGAAATCATTTTGTGGAAGTATGTATATATGATCATCTATACTAGTTACAACAAGAATATATTATAAGGTAAAGAGGATCCACTAATATAAGTGTAATATAATTTATATAGCGCTATATTATTTTTTTTTTCTAAAATAAAGTACGATATTTAAATACACATACAAGAAGTGTTCAATAGAAAAAGTGAATTTTAATTTTTCTCAAAAAAATATTTATTTATTCGTCAATTTCTGTTTTGTGCCCCTCAAAGTATTCCTCCTGAGATATAATACACTTGTGCCAGCAGTTCTGATATGCACTTTTTGGCATGTCCTTGAGCTCTTTTAGCGATTCGGTTTTTATCTCCCTAATTGTTGCAAAACGTCATCCTTTCATGGGTGTCTTCAATTTTAGTACCAGGAAAAGGTCGCAGGGGGCCAAATCTGGGGAATACGGTGTTCTTTTCGTCCAAAAATGAAATGGATTTTTTGTTCAAAATTCAGCAATTTTGGAACGAACTTCGTTGCCACACGCTTCATGGCTAAAATTTGAATGGTTGGCATGAGCCAACCGATATACCGATATCCTCTACAATTTCTCTAATAGTGATTCATCGATTCTCCATAACAATTTTCTTCACTTTCTCAACATCTTCATCGGTTTTTGATGTGATGGAGCTTCCAGGACGAGCGTCGTCATTCACATCTTCTCAGTCTTTTTTGAAAACCAGCTTGCACCACTTGTAAACATTTTTCTGACTCATGAGTACAATCACCACATGCCACTCTTAACATTTCAAGTGCTTTTGAGCACCTAATTCCATTTTCTACACAAAATTTGATGCAAGTTTTTTCACAGCAGAAAATCGCCGAACAAGCAAAAGAGAGGAGGCATAAAAGTTAGAAATGTTATGGCTCCTCTCACAAAGAAACTAAACTAAATACAAATAATCTCAACTAAGACCATATGTTCGATACATACAAAAATCGTAAATCGAATGCACGTAGCCCGAGAAATTACCCAATTCACCTTTCTATTGAACAGTCCTCGTATATCGTTAAATAAGGCCAAATATATAATTATATCAAATTATATATAAGAATATATAAACATTTTTCATGGGGAATGTGGAATGTTTAGAATGCATTTTTTATGCAGTACTTTCTTGTTTAGTTGTTATTAAAAAATATATAGACGCATGTTCAAAATTCATAAATATCTGAAATATTAAATCGGCGAACATTCCTTGTGAGTCTGGCTATCATACATCCAATTGTCTATTTAAATGACTAACTGTCTATTTCATCTATTATCGTATTATTGTTGTAAGCGGTTTTGAATGGTATGGATGGTTTGGTTGAATTGGATGGAATTGGTTTATTTTATTAGTTGGTTGGTGGATACTACTGATTATTGTTTATTTTTCATTGTACGAAAAAAATTAGAAACATTTATAGCTTTATCATTTGTAGAAAATCATAAACCAAGGTTTGTGTTGCAGTTGTTAAAGATTTTTTGCACTCTGCCGACTTTAGAAACTAAAAGCTTGGTTTATTTCAAGGCCGTTAACTCGTATTCTATATATATTAATAATATAACAGATATTTCTGAAGAGATATTGATGAAAATGGTTGATTTTATTTTTCTAGGTCTTAAAATAATATTCTTTTATTATTTCAGAAAATTTAACATTAATTGATGTTGGGGTCTATAGACCTCAACGGAGAAAATATCAGTATATTTTCATCATAGGGTTTATTTTCTGAAATAAAATGCACTTAAAAAATCATACTTTTTAACTTTTCACTTTATTATCTCGAAAACTAATAAAGTCTCGAAAAAGGTAATTTATATCTGTCAAACATAATTTTATTAAAAATCCAAAAAAAAAATTATGCAAATTTGCATTTTTCTGAAGAAACATCAAAGTTCACAATTGTGAGCCTGGGTCTCAAAAGATCAGTTCAGATCTAAAGAGAAAATTTCGTATTATTATGGCGCGCGAGTTCTGCCCTCCAGATATGATCAGATCTTAATTTCGTCCTCGCTTTTCAGATCTATTTAGACTTGATCTCATTTACACGGGTTAACAGAGAGTTTTGCATTTCGAAAGAGTGAAAGAGTTTAACAAGACTGGTCTTCTTTTCACCGGTGACGGTACAGAACACAGGGCAGGCACTTTCAGACCATTTCTGTTTCTACCGGTCTAATGATAGGTTCTTTCAGACCACTTATGGGACAGATGGTCGCATTTCAACTGACGATTTTTTGCCACAAGGAAGCAACTATGTGTATCATCCAGATTGAAAAATTTGCATTTTTTTATTTTTTTTTTCACACATTTTTGCTTTTTTTGTTTTCTAGTTTTAAACTTTAAAGTACGAGGGGTACTATTTATATTTCGGGAACTGGCAACACTAATGTCAATAGCTAAAATCGGGCAGCACCATAATAAAGTTTGCCATTTTTTTTAGCATAAACAACGTTTTAATGTACAAGTGCTATATGTTTTGTTTGCAGTGAAAGTTTCAAGAGGTTTTCGTTGAAGTTTTTTACACAGCTTTCGCAGTGGAATATCTCAACATGGATGTGTCGATGAACTCAGTTCATTGTATGTCGATAAAGCACCATTAAAAACCACAGAATATCGTTGGTAATGGCAAGATCGTCATGTCACATATATATATATATATATATATATATATATATATATATATATATATATATATATATATATTTCGTCGAATGAAGAGGCCATAGCAGCCGTAGACGGTTATTTTGCAGAGCTTCCGGAAAACCATTATAAGGATGGGATAAAATTATTGGAAGATCATTGGAACAAGTGTATTGACCTTCTAGGAGATTATATTGAATAAAAAAATGTATTTCGTAACAAAAACAGTATTCTTTCATTTCGAGCGCAGGAACTTTTCAACCAACCTGTATAAATATATATATCTATATATATCTCCCTCTTTCTCTCTCTCCCTCTCTCTATATATCTCCCTTTATATTTCTCTCTCTCTATCTCTCTCTCTATATCTCTCTCTCTCTATCTCTCTCTCTCTATACATCTCTCTATATCTCTCTCTTTATATCTCTCTCTCTATATCTCCCTTTATATTTCTCTCTCTCTCATTCTCTCTCTACATCTCTCTCTACATCTCTCTCATTCTCTCTCTACATCTCTCTCTACATCTCTCTCATTCTCTCTCTATCTATATCTCTTTCTCTACATTTCTCTCATTCTCTCTCTCTCTATCCATAACTCTCTCTCTACATCTCTCTCTCTCTCTATCTATAACTCTCTCTCTACATCTCTCTCTATCTCTCTCTCACTCTCTCTTTCTCTCTCTCACACTCTCTATCTATCTCTCTCTCTCACTCTCTCTCTATCTCTCTTTCTCTCTCTCTCTATATATACATATATCTATATATTGCTATGTCTATATATATCTGTCTCTCTGTATCTCTGTCTCTATATATATATCACTCTATCTCTCTCATGTGTTGTCTTATTAACATTTTTAGAAAAAAAATATTTTATATATGAATTTATATAATTGTGTCCGGTTATACCCACTGTCATATAAAAACATATATATGTATATAAAATAATATATGAAATTATTTTAAAAGTAAAAGTGCTGATATCTGTTTACATTCATTCAAAGAAATATGACAATACACGCCCATTGTGCAACTGAGTTTTTGAATCATAAATTTTTTTTCAATATTTTTCTTTTCTTCCTAACAATCTTGAGAGACTTTCATTAGATTTGAAGAAAAATACAAAATGCATTGTTTTGATTATTGCAACGTAATCGCCTTATTTTCATTTTCATAACTGGGCGACACTGTTTTTTATTTTTCATTTCTAAATGAAATTAATTTCAAATCATATTGAAATTTCATAATTTACTATTTTTCATTATTGTTGTCATTGAATGTTGTTAATTGTTAATGACAAACCTCATTGACTGATGATTTAGTCTTTTTCTTATAACAGAAAACAGAAATATTTAAAATTTACCAACAAATAATTGTTTGTAATAATGCGTTTAACAATTTTAAATTGTTGTTGATGGGTATAAATACTTGGTATTGTGTTGTTATTGTTTTGGTGCAAAACTCTGGATTTAAAGTTGTTAACTAACGATTTTTGAACATCTTTGTAAAGACAAACAGACAATTGAAAACCAATTGAATGTTATATTTGTTGCTGTTGTTTTTGTTAACACAATTGTGTGTGTCGGTCTGTCTATTTAGTTAACCGCCATTTGGTATTATTATCTTCATATTACTACAGTACATCTCTTCATATTACTACAGCATCTCTCTTACCATCTCTTCTTAATTCACTTTCTACTGTTTAAATATTCCACAATGTTGTTTTGTGTACTTTTTTGTTGTTGTTTGTTTTAGCAGCAATCATTTGATTTGTTGTATCACACAATGGTAAGAATTTTTTTGTGTGATGCACTTGTGTGTAGGCACAACCAACTTCAATTATCTTCAATGATTTTTATTTGAAAATGTAATTTACAATTGTATATAATTTTTTTTTTACTGTGTCAATAAAGTGTGTAAAATTTCAAATGGAAAATGCAAGTGGAATTTCTTTTCTTTTGTTGTAATTGTGTTTTTTTTTTTTTTTTTGTGAGAAGTTGTGAAAAAGTGTGAGAAACTGGTTCAAATAAATTGCATTTTAAAATTTGTATTATTATTTTTGCTGTTGTTGTTGTATTACAACAGGAGAAATTAATTCTTTAATAAAACTAAAGGAAATGCTTTCGAATGTGAATTCAAAATTAAACATAAAAAAACGGTAAAATTCTAGTGATATTAAGTTATTAAAAATAAATAAAATTTGCAAAAAAAAAAAAAAAAAAAATACAATAAAATGTGCAAGTTTTGTTCACTAAAATGTGAGATGTTTTTGCCAAATTTCTTTGGGCCTTAAAGTTTTGATTAAAAATGTCTTTAATATAACTCATAACCACATGGGAAAAGGGACTTGCACATGCCTTCAAAGGGGAGACTTTTTCCATCACCGTAGTCATTTCGAAAAGTCGGTAGTTATGTAGTGTGCTTAATAAGTGTATATTGCCAGACTGTAAACACCTGCTACACTCAGAAAAAAAAGTTAGTAGAAAAATTTGTAATCGGTTTTCAATCCCACTCTACTATTTTTGTACTGATTTTTAGTAAAAAATTATTATTTAGCAAATCTTTTTGCTATTTACATTTTACAAATTACAGAATTTTTACAGAATATTTACAAATTTTTGTTGCTAATTTCAGAAATCATTTTACAAATTTTTGAAAACCAATTTGCTAAAATTAGCAAAAAATATTACTAATTTTAAAAAAGTAGTTATTGGAGGAAATGTTATTTCTAATTAAAACTTACACCTACAAACTTAAATTTCCTTAAAATGTTACATATATTAAAAAAAAGGGATCGGAAGCGAAGATACCGACTGATGTCTAAAAAGAGGACATCCACTTAAAATAGCACTAAAAAGTTTTTTTAGTTCTAAAAATCCGCCCTAAAAACAATTAAAATTTAACCTTAAAAGTAAAAAAAAAAATTGACCAAAATATTTTTCAAAACAGAAATTACCAAATTAAAACAAAATGGTTAATTCGTTTTTTAAAAAATATATTAAAAATTTTTGATGGTCGATAAGAAAAATAAATTCAAAGCTTTTTACTAATATTAATAAAATTTAGTAATTTTTTTTGCTGATTTTAACAAACAGATTTTAAATTCCACTTTACAAAAAGTCTACTAAAATTTAGTAGCGGCTACTAATTTTTCTACTAATTTCATTGTACTACACGTCAGCAGACATGTGTTGCTAAGATTAGCAAAAAATACCGCTGGGCTCAAATTAGCAGAATTTCCCGTAATAACAGTAAAATTTTCAGTTGCCATTACAGACTTTTTTTGGTGAGTGTAGACATGCACTATAATACCGCACACACGCTGACCAGTAAGTGTGGGAACTGCTTATCTCAGCATTTCTACACACTTGCTTAATAACATATTTTATACTTAGCTTTAAGTTTACTAATGAATAAAGAATCAGTTGCTCACTAGAGTTAAAACCAAACAAAAGTGTTTTTAATACTAGAACTCTATAGTTAGCTCATAATTTAACTAGACAGTTACATTAAATTTCAGGCTTCTAGCCAAATAGGTTTGTGCATGCCGTCAAGAGGGAGATTCTCTTTTTGCCCCGTGTGGATATCTATGTATTCCGTCTCTCCAATCATTTCAGGTTTTTAGCCAAGTGTTTGACCGAACCCCGTATGTTTCTCCAAAAAGTACCTCTTAACGGATATCTATACCGGAGGAGGAATCTACACACCAAATTTCAGCCTCTTTGCTCAAGCGGTTTGGACCAATTTTTTTGTTTATTTTAACGGTTTTTTTAATTATGGGTTTTTCTAATTTCATCCAATTTTTTAATCTTTTTTTCAAATAAGGCAATTTTTTTATTTTCGCAATACTTTTAATTTAAAGCATTTTTTCAATTCTAGCGATTTTTTGAAATTTGGACGGTTTTTTCAATTTTATGTGATTTAAAATTTATTTTTTTTTTTTGAAATTCTATGCGATTTTAAATTTTATTTTTTGAAATTTTAGCGATTTTTTTTTAAATTTATGCGATTTTTTTAACTTAAGCTAATGTGTACAATATGAGATGTTTTTGTCAACTCGGGCCTTAAAGTTTTGATTAAAAATATCTAGTATAAAAAATAATAATTTATGTTGATTTAATGAGTCGAGATAAAATTTACTAACAAAATTAGTGTTCACTTTTGTGGTATTCACGTTTCATCTAAAGAAAAATTTTTTTTTTGCAGGAAAACCCTGGAATTCTGAGAACTTTTTTCCTATAGAAAACTTTTTTGAATCTGTAATTTTTCTATAAAAAACCCCCTTTAAAAACTTTTTCCTAAAAATCTCTCAGATTATAAAAACTTTTTGCATTTGAAAAAGCCAAAATTCTGAGGGAGGACTTATTCCAATTGAAAAACAAAGATTCTAATGAGAACCCTTGAACTATTTCCTATATAAAACCCGATAATTTTAAAACGCCTCATATAAGAATTCCCGAACTATTTCCTATATAAAACCCTTCAGATTCTAGTGATTTTTGTATATAAAAACTCAAATTTTGATTTAATTTTCCTATAGAAAACCTTCAAGACTTTGTGTACTTTGGCTTAATGAAACCCCCTCAAATTTAATGAACTTATTCCCAAAGAAACATCGTCAGATCCTGAGGAGTTGTTCTTATAAGAACTCTGAATATTAAGAAACTTTTGCTATATAAAAACCCTTATTCTTTTAGAAAACCCCAGATTCCGAGGATTTTTTCCAGTTAAAATGCCCTCATAATATGAGGTCTTTTTCTATACAAAAGTCTACAGAATCTAAGAAATTTTTCCTATTGAAAAACCCAAAGTCTTCTAAGGACTTATTTTTATATTAAACCCAAGATCTTGAAGGCTTTTTCCTATAGAAAACCCGTCAGATTCTGTAAACTGTTTAGATTCTAAAAGAAACAAGCTTAGATTTGAAGAGTTTAGGGAGTAGAACACCCTAAGAGTTTTCTCATTTAATAAGAGAAAATTCTCCTTTAAAAAAACCATAAAAAAAACTTTTTCTAAAGAAATCCCTCAAAGGTTTGAGTTATTTATCCCAAAAAAATGAAATCCAATGGATTCTAAATAAATAAAGTCCTTTCAACCTAAGTGCCTGTTTTGTAAGGAAACGTCAGAATCTACTCTTATTCTATTGAATTTTTGCTTAAACAATATTATTTATGATGCGTTTAGGCTCAACATATTAACTTCTTCTTTTCAGTGAAACCATCAGAAATTAATCCATATTTTATCAAATTAACTCAGCAGTGTAACATTAGTGTTTGAATACAATGTCGGCAAAGTGGCGCCATATGTAGGTCGAATATTCTTCCACTTTGTCAAGCAATGCACAATGTTGTGTTCCTAGGTGTTCAAAGTTTCCGGTTTGTTCGCACAAACCAATAAATTCACGTAACTCCAGAAAGGATAATCTAGAAGCGCTAAATCGCAAGATCTCGCTTTCATACTGTTTACTTCAATATGTCGATTTTCAGACGCGCTGTATGGCATGTGGTACCATCCTGTTGAAAAAACAAAAACAAATCTTCAGTCGACATTTCATTTTAATGGAATCGTTACCGAATTTGACGTTAACGTTCTCGACTTTCTCATTTTTAAAGAAGGACCAACAATAGCACCGGCCAATAAAGCTTAACAAACAGTGAGTTTTTGCGGATGTAACGTTGCCTTGTGGGACTCTCGTGAACTCTCTTCTCTCCACATGCTGCAATTGTGGTAATTTTTTATCTCAATAGGCATGTACATTAAGATAAAAATGAGCCTCATCACTGAACAAAATATTGCGATAAAACAGTAGGTTGACTGCCAGTTGATTTTGCGCCTATTAAGGGCGAACGTACGGCGCGAATGATGTTCATTCGGATTTAATTCCTGGGGTCGAATTACGGCATTCGCGATCGAATGAAATCTTTCGAAAACTGTTTTTTTAAATATAACTTCAATAATAAATACTAATAATTAAAACACCAAGTTAACCCTTAATTTCCAATCTAGAACCCAACTACAACATCCCCGATGAAGAAAATTCCGTTTAAATGTTTTGTTTTAAGAAATAAAAAAAAAATATTATCAACGAAAAATTACGATCACGAATTCCTGAATTCGACCCCTGTATTAGATAGATATCGACATCGATAGCCGACATCTTTACTTAAAATTTTCTATAAAGTGTATGTACACAGCTTCAATTGCTTCGCGCGATAGCGAATCAACTTATTTGGGTTCTCCTCAATACGACAGCAATTGTTTCTTTGGTGCGCATGGTACGACATCTCCGAGGCTGCGTATTATGATTTAGAGTATACGTGGTACGAAAACGAACCATAGTTAGTCGAATTATTCACTCGGATGGACGATTAAGTTGGTCATAAAATGGTCGTAGCGCAAGGTAATATTCGGTTATGTTAAAACATGATTTTCGAAAAAAAATTGCACAATTTGCAAGCGTTTTTCTTGCCCCAGTCTGTTCATTATGAAAAGGCAAACCAAACTGAAAACAATTAATAATACCCCTGTCAGATCCGACCAGTATGTGACTTTTTAATCCTTATCGAAAAATGGAACCTCTAAAAAAACCAACCTAATATTTATAATGTGTATCAATGTATATATTATATACTTATTTAAACAAGATTTAAAATGTAATGGAAACAGTTATATTTAATTTAGTAAAAAATACTAAAAAAAAACTCGGTTGGATCTACGTGCACCAACAAATCGTTTCGGTTGGGCCAACAGATTTATGTTGTTTTATAACTGTACGTATAACTTTAAAAGTCGAAAGATACAATCGAATAATCTGATAGTACTATCAAAATTCGATTGGCGACAAATTCTTTTGTCACAACAATTGCATTCGATATTTAACCGCGACTGATTATTCTAAATATACAGTGCTCAGTTAGGGTAATCTGTGAAATCGAGATTGGGACTGCAAGAGGATGATTAACGTTTATTCTGGCAGGGGTCGTCTGAGGTTTATATGGGTACCTGAACACTGTAGAGTGGAGGCGAATAAGGGCTGACGAGCTGGCCAGGGTGGATATCTATTCGGATGACGAGAACGGAGCTTGGACATTGGGCCACTAACATGCACAGGGAGATCTGGAATGGGGATAATATTGGTAGGGTGACGCGGAGGTGAATCTTTATTTTGTAGGCTGGAGAAACGGGAACTGGTCAAAATTATGGAAATTCTCGCAGGCGACTCTTCACTACGATCACACTTTTCACTATGAAGAGACCCTAGAGGACTTCCTTTGTTTTTGCCCGGCTTTCACAAGGAGTAGGGTAAGACACCGGTATGGAGACAGTATACCGTCTTTCGAGTGCCTTCGGGGGGTTGATTTGGGTAAACTGAAGGGATACCTGAGGGATACTGAATTCTTCAAGCAGACTGGAATGTTTGTTCAAGCAGTTTTAGAGAGCGCATTGATAATCCGGCATTGGTGTATGTCACGCATTTTTTGGTGATCATGAAGGACAAATGGCCCTTCCTTTTTTTTGGCCTAACCTAAACTGCACAATTACACAATGAAACTTAATTTATTACATTTTAACACAGTTAAATTCGCCAATTTTATTTTGACGAGTTGTTCCCATGTTAACAATCAATCTAAAACTGACGACATATCTCTGGACGATCAACTATTTATACATGTAATAGCGTCCTCTTGTGGAAAGTACTAGAAATATTCAAAACATGATGTTGTCTGGAATGTTCCCATCTTTACTATGTGATAGCATCCTAGAAATATGGAAAACATGTTGTCGCCATCAAGAGATATCTAGGGTTGTCTGGAAGATTGAAACTGCTTGAGTCGAAGGATTACCAGCCTAAATTGTTTTACACTTTAAGACTGCCATATGGGGATTTTTGTTTCCGCGGGTAAATGGAAATTGATCAATCGAATTTCCGTAACAATATTATTTTACAATACAAAAAAAAACGAAATAATATTAAATTTTAAAATTGGGACTTATTTTATCTTGAAAATGAGATTTTATTCAGAAATAAATCCCCAAAAAATGGATTGTTTTTTTTCATTCTTTTTTGGGATTTTATTTTTTTTTTTCATTGGGGGTTTATTTCATTTTGCAAATTGGGTAATTTTTCATAATAAAATAAATCTTAAATTTTGGCGATGGAACATCGAATTTACACTTATTTGTTAAAATGACCTAAATTAGAGTTTGGTGACTCAAATAATTCTACTCATACCTCTGGTGAATTCATTGCACTAAGAATTAACTTTGTACATACCTGAAATGAAAAGAAATAAATAAAATATTAAATTTTAATCAAAATAATCGTATTTAAAGAACAATACAATTTTTAAATATTCTGTGAGAAGTAACAAAGACTTTAAATAAAAAATGATTATTAATGGTTAATTAATTTCCCGCATATTTTAAAGAAAATTATTAAAAATAAAAAACTAAACAATAAAATTTTGAAAAAAAAAAACAAACTATTGTTATCTTAACAAAAGTTTAAATATAGTGATGATGGTGATGATGACGACTACCCACCAGTTGCAATAAAAACTAAACGAACGCATTTTACTGCAGTAATACACACAGAAAAGAAAAAAAATTATTGTTTTACTACGCGTGCGCAAAGCCAATGTGCATTGTTCATTCAATGGATTCACTAAAAACCAAAGTGATGGGTGACACAAATGCTCACAATACTGTTAGACGCTAGACAGACAATTCGAATGATGGAACGAACGAACAAATGACAGTTAAGTTAAATTTCATTCATTCAATTATTGTGATGGGAATTTTACTATCTTGTATTTGTTTTGATTTTTCATACACATAAGGAGAATGATTTTTTTATATATTTTATTTTTTTAATTTAGTTGAATGATGTTGATATTTTGACGTTTGCCTAAAGATCACATGACAAGATAAAGAAAAAAAATGTTCATTCAATGTTCTTAAAAGAAAGTGAAAGATGAATGAAACAGTATTTTCACTTTTTTCCCAACTATTTGTTGTTATCACAAAAGGCCATAAAGTGTATTGGCTGGAAAGACACACACACACGAAAAAAAAAGGAAACTCAAATCTTTGATAAAACTATTTTCAATTTTCTTTCAATACACAACTCCTTTGGTAATATTTATTTTTTTTAAACCTAGATTTATTTGTTGCAACAACAAGAGTCAACTAATCAAGACTCTGTGTGTGGGTTATTGGTACACAGTAATCAGCATCTTTTGGTGAAAAATATCCACCCATAAATAAACTTAATATGGAGTTAATCATACTTATTTTCAAACATACAAAACTCTTTGTTCAAATATGTGCAAATTATATACATACATATTTGCAAAATAAACATTTGTTTAGTTTTTATTCAATTTAACTCGTTTTGTTTGTCTCAATTTAAACTAAAACTAGGTAATTAGATGTAAGAAAATAGTTGTTAATGATATACTACACAAATATGTCGACAATTTATAAATGTTTAAAGGAATTTATAAAAAAAAAAAACATTTGTGATATTAATTTAGTCAGTTGGGACTGCACTTAAAAGTTGTTTAAAGATGATTTTTCAAGTTTTTTTGTATACCCTCCACCATAGATGGTTTGTCATTTGTTTGTCTTTCATTTGTAACATGTCGAAATATAGGTCTAAGAGCCCATAGAGTATATACAGTCGAATTTGCGATTTCCATCTGTCTGTCTGTTGAAATGACGATCATGACGCGAATACGTGAGTGCTTATTTTGGTATTGAAAATGAGCAAAATCGATCCAGCGGTTAAATAGATATGAGTGAAAACGTAAGGTACAAGGGCGGATGAATAAGTCCGTGACTTTTCGAACTTCCCTCGTAGTTATATGAAATGCAACACTGCTCCCATCAAGTACCACCTTTTAATAGACTGCAAGTTCCGTCATTTACTTTTGCGTTTTTTTTTTTTTAATGGAAAAAAGTGAATTTCGAGTACTCATTAAACATTATTTTTTGCGAAAAAAAACCGTCAATCAAACCAAGGATAAGCTTGATTAATAATACTATGGGGACTCTGCATTATCGATTTCAATGATAAACAAAGTGGTTTACTGACTTTCGTTGTGGCCTTACAAGCACGAAAGATGCCCAACGTTCTGGACGCCCAGTTGAGGTCTCTACACCCAAAACAATTGAAAAAATTCACGATATGGTGTTGGCCAATCAGAGATTGAATGTGCGAAAGATTGTGGAAGACATAGGCATGTCACATGGCTCAGTAGTTTCAATTTTGAACGATCACTTGGGTATGAGAAAGCTTTACGCAAGATGGCTGCCGCGTTTGTTCCCAATCGACTATCAACAGAATAGTGTGACAGATTAGTTTCCATGGCAAAAATCCATGAAGTAGACTACAAATTTTTAAACTGCAAGTTTTAGGCCTCAGTGACTATTTCCTTTTCCCAAACCTTAAGAAATGGCTCGGTGGAAAGAGATTGAGCTCCAACGATGAAATTATTAATTGAACAAATGCCTATTTAATGGACCTCGAAAAATCCTGCTACTCGAAAAGTCACGGACTTATAGATCCGCCCTCGTACCTCTAAATTTTCCAAACTAATGGGGCGTATTGTAGTATAATTTTTTAGTAGCGACTAGCAAGTAAAATATTCTCACCAGTCACCACCTTAGAATTAAATAATATTTTATATTCACCTCAAATGTTTTTTACCTCAAACAATTGTTTAGGGTAAAAAAATATTTAAGGAAAAAAAAATTTTTTTCACCTCAAAAACATTTTTTTTTCACAACAAAATTTGTTTTCACTCCAAAAAAAAAGAATTTCACCTCAAAAAAAAAAAAATTATTAGCCTCTATAATTTTTCTTCTAAAGTTTTTTACATTATTTGTATCAAAATCAGTAAAGACATTTTTTTAGGATATTGGTGCAGGGTATTCAAAGATTCGGCACAGCCGAATTTAAGCCTTTTTTTTACTTGTTATTATTATTAAATTAGTTTGTTAACAACATTCAATTAAATATTTATTTTATGGATTTCTTAAGAAAATTATATAAAGTAATTTTATTATCTCCATTTGTTTCAAATGGTTTTTTTATGGACAATACTGTGCAAATAATAGTTAAAAAAATAAATTAATTAAAAAATTTATGATATTCCTGTTTTTGGCATAAATTTGTAAATAGTTAAGAAAAGTTGAAATTTAGTAAAATTATGTGAAAGCTTTAATACTCAATCAAAAAAAGTCTGTAAAAGTTACAGAAATATCTGCAATTGTTACAGAAAATTGTTAAATTTTAGGCCGGCTGGCCTTAAAAATAATTATAGCAAAATTTGTTGTATTTAATTTTTAGTAAAGTGAAAGTAGTAAAAAAAAATTAGTAAATTCAATAGAAGTCGATTTGCTAAGATCCCTCAATATTTTTTTCTAAATAATTTTCTAAAATTTATATTATTATTCAATATTCATTGTATTTTTTATATTTTAGATTATAAACATCGTTCACCTTAAAAAAAAAAATAAATAAAATTTCGTAAAACTTGTTGAAATTTAGTAAAATGAAATATTTTCAAATTACACATAAAATGTTAAAATTTTTCATAATTTCAAATATATGTTGAAAATTTAAATTTCAGTCAATACTTTTATTTTTATTAACTAATTAACATTTAATTTTAAAAGTGGGTGCGAACGCCTTAATTCAGGTTTATAAATTTCTATGAAATTTAAATAATTTTTCAAATAAAGAAACTAAACTCTTTTGTTAATTTATATTTATTGTAGTTCAGATAAACTTTAGCCACCTCGCAAAGAGCCTAAATTCTTTTAATTTCTTTCAACATATTTTCTCTTTTTTTCTTCTATTTAGTTCAGTTAAAGTTTTGAATGTCAATGTTTAAACACATCGAATGTTTTATTAACTATTTGCACGCGACCTAACTCTTGTCTATAAAAAAGGGATTTAAACATAAAAGTAAAAATTAGAACAATTTTCTAATGGAACCTGCCCTTTTTTTAAACAGGCAACATGGAAAACGATATTTACATAGAAATAATGCAATACTGTTAATATAATTCACAATAGGGGATGTAGAAATAAATTGTACTAACAACTTACCCCTAAAAATGTTTCAACATGCAATGTATTTATTTTTAATTCAAATGAATCATAATTCAAAAAGAAATACTTAAAATATAGCACGAGTATATAAAACATATTACAGCTGTCTACCGGTATTAGTTATGTAAAATTATTGAGTTACCGATTATTTAAACTTGTTAGGATTTTAGAAATATTTTTGAAAGTTTAGTACACTTCAGATTACATTTGGTAAACGTTTAGTTTAATTATATCAAATAATTATTAAATATTAAAAATTTTATAAACATTTTTAACTGACCAAAAATGACATTTCTAGTGCAAATAGATATCATCAAAAAGCAAAAATAATGTTTTTTTTTAGGAGAAAAAGGACCTGCGAATTATCTCGTAGTTGACTTCTGTAACAGAAATCGCTACGCAAAAGCCAACTACGAGTTAATTCGCACGTCTTTCTTTGATATATTGTTTTATAATTATAGCCTGTTCCTCGATCTCGAACGAAAAACTAGTCGAACGATAGCAAGTCACTCGAATTCGAATCAATTTGGGTTTCTCTATTTCGAAAGCCTTCGATCGACTTGACTTACGTGTGTCAATTTTTGTTTCTTACGCATTTACAAATCACAGAGATGACAGATCATATATTTTGAGCATTTGTTACAATTTTCTTTTAAAGTAGCAAAAATACTACTAAACTACTTAAAGACAAAAACAACCCTGTTTAACAGTGATCAGCTGTATATGACAAATGAAATAAAAAAATAACAATAAACAAATCAATTTTTATTTGGAAAGTGTGTTTATTTGTGAAAATTTTTGTTATCGTTTGGTTGTGGTTGAAATTGTTGTTTGAAGAGCTTTTCTGTTGCCTGTTCGGTGCGGTCACTGCTAAAGTCCTTGTAAAATAAAGTTGTAGAATAAAAAATGTAAATATGAGCTTCTTGGGCAAACGTAAGCCACAAACAACACACACATACCTTTTACCACTCAGCAACAGCGTAATAGGGGGTGAAACGGAGTTTAGTTTTCTGGTCAAATTTTCCTCCTCTGCGGAAAATTTGTTTGCTCCGAACACTAGAGTCCTTCAGGCAAAATCAGGCCTTTCTTCCATATAAAATACAAGGGTCTTCGGATGGTCCATTGTTGATTTTTTTAACTAAAATTTAAAATTCTTAATAAACTATAAATATTTGTATTATTTTGTACTTACTTTTTGTTATCCATTGCTTTTTTTTACTTCATTTTGCTTTTAAAAATATCGAATGTATATTTACTCGACAAAAAAATAGCAAGTGACTGATTTTGACATTTGCGTTCGAGCTGTTCGAAATAGAGAAACCAAATTTTGTATGAAAACAGTTACGTTTTCATTCGACTTGTCGTTCGAGTCATCGTTCGCATAGAAATAGAGTTAGTGAAACCCAAATCAGTTTTCTTTCGACTAGAAAGCGAACGAACGTGTTCTTTCGAAATAGAGGAACAGGCTATTAGTGTTATTTATTATAATTATACAGCAATTCCATATGAAAACGATCAAAATTGGCAAATTTTTGGACGACCCCTCTCCGATTTTAAAATAAATAGTCTCAATCGATTGCCCAGCAAAAAATAATGTACCTACATATTTTTTTTTTTTTTAAAGTGACTGGTTTAGTGGTGGTGTACACCACTGTCATGTGACAAAATTGAAGAATTATTCATAAGGGACCTCATTGAAAGTTGTTTTAAAAGCGATCTAAACGAGTGATAGCTCGTTGGAAAGGTATTGAATCAGGCTTTAATTGAAAAATAAAATTTTCCTAATTTTTCTCAGAAATTTACCTTTTTTCCCATGAAAATTAAATTTTCCGATTTTCCACAGAAGCTCCTAAATTTTCCGGCTAATTTTATTTTTTTTGGATTCCTCATAATTTGTGCTTTAAGAATCAGCAATAAAAAAAAATGGGCCCCGACTCCTTGTTTGGACAGGAGAAGAGCATTTAAGAGACCACCTTGTTCTCATTGTTTTTATATTTTTTATAATTGAATTATTTTTAATTATTTAACATTATTTTATTTTATTATTAAAAATACATATTAAAAATTATTTTACAGTTAAAAATACATTTATGAAGAAAAAATCTTTCTTATTTTGCTGCTTATACTTAATTACAATATTTATTAAAAATTTCAATTGTCTTGGCATCATTATAAAATTAAAGTAACTTAAAATTTAGCATGTCGGCAGACGAAGAGTACCGCTTTACATTAATTGACATATCAGAAATATTTGGTATGAAGCAATGAAACTTTTGCGTTCCAGTTATAGTTTTGACATTATTATATCTGTTTTGAAGTCGTCGCTCCATGGCATCGTGTTCTTTTTGAGTGCATAAAACTGTGTTAATGGCAATTTCCTTGCTTTGAATCCACGAAAACAAATGTTGTACATTTAAGATCTGGTCTGTATATGGCCTTTGCAAACTTGCCTTAGTCGCCATGCGTTTTAGGGTTCCCCCTAACGCATCGCATGGGCCCTTACCGTGGGACGTCGCAAAAAAGTGCCACTCGACCTTGCAGTTTTGTTCTTCTTCAATTATGCAAAGATTGTAAAAATTTTTTTTATTCTTGTACTGAGAAGCCGCGCCGTCTGAGAAAAACGTTACTTTGTCGATTGCATCGAATTTTGATCTTAAGAATTCAAACAGTTTCATTTGAAATAAATAAACGGACACATAATTATGAGCTAAACTCTCCGCGACAACAACAAGGCTTACGGTCTGTAGTTCGTTATCTTCGTTTTTGAAATAAATGCAAAAAGGATGAACCGTGCACTGGTCGTTTGCCCAGTGATAAGACTGAATTTCATCCTGAACGAGAAAAGTGTAATTCTCGGCAAAGTCGCTTATCACAATGAATTCATTTTGGGCTAATTTCTCCTTACTTTCCTTTAGAAATTTCGATTGCATCTCGGATATGAAATGGTGCGCCTTCAGTTCATTCAACTTGAATCCGAATTCCTCGATGAATTCCGGAATCTGCTTTACCACGGTCTCAAGGGAACATCTGCCGCTGCTAATTATCCACTGTTTGAAATGCACCTCCTGAATTAACAGCTGTTCAAACTTTTCCGCCAAATATTGCTCTAGCTCGTCAATCTTCGGACAATTGTCGCATTTGGACAGATGACAATTTTCCGTGGGGTATGCGCACAACGACTTCGACAGGAGGTCCCTATATGTTTCAATTTCACCGTAAAATACTTTCAATTTCTTGCATGGAAAGAACATTAATTTGATGTTTTGATGAAACATGGAAACGCAGACTGAATGCGTTCCGTGCCTGTCTAATGCCAGCACGCATTCTTTTGGTCGTAGGATGGCAAACTTAGAAAATCCCACATTTTCTGCTGGGTATTTCTCTTTGAACTGATGGTATGCTTCGGATAGATTACATAATAATAATCTGCGCTGCTTGTGTACTTTTTCTCCATCTTCACGTGTGATAACATAGTCACGTGTACCTGGGCAGGCGCGGCTGTTGTCATCATTGCAGTAAAAATCTTGAATCAATTTCACCGTTGCTTCGCTGAGGGTCCTTGAGCCAAATTTCTTGGTGGGAGTCGCCAATATGCCCTTCTGTCGAACTAATTCTTTGCTTCTTCTCGCGATGTAAAAAGATGTTTTAAACTGTTCAGAAATCTTGCGTATAGACCATGATTGAGGCAGCACAGATAAAATGAGATATTTATCCGGAAAAGTGGTCGCTAAATTGAATTTTCTTTTCAACTGCTCAATCATTTGTTTGCCGTCATCAACGTCATCTGCTTGACTGCATTCGTTATCAGAGCCTTCATCAAATATTGTCGCGATTGCACTCATAACCTTGCCTTTATTATCTTTCCTGTATTTTTCACTTCGCAACTTTCTTTTTCTAATAGGCGTTTCACCTAAAGTAGTAATAGCCTCATTCAAAGGACTCAAAGACATATTGACCATCGGAATGTCTGCCTCACTATCAGATGAAACATTTTGTTCAATTGTCATTTCACTCTCGGATTGTGGTTGCATTTGTTTCAATGCATTTGCTTGTTAAGACAAATCGATTTTACACTTGGGGCAAATGAATTGTGCTTCTTCACCGTATTGTATATTTAATTCATTCATGTATTGCTTCGAAACACCAGTTAATTTTAATACTTTTATCTTTTTCGAACGATGTCCACTCTTGTTAAACGGATTGCAGCAAAATTTATTCATTTTACTTTAAATTGTCTTTACAGCTTCACTCTTTACTTTACAAAAAAAAACACTTTAACACTTTCACGTTTAGTATTCAACTGAAATTTGACTCAGAGTGTGTGAAGTATTTATATTTATTTTTTGGTAGAAAATAGGTAAAAAAATAAGCGATATTTGCTTTTCTTTAATAGGAAAATTTGCGAGAACTACTGGTCATAAAATGTTTTTTAAAGAGGGACTTAATTGGTTACTGCCAATAAGCCGACCACAGGTCATAAAATGTTTTGTAAATATTTTAAATTACCAGGTATTAAATATTTCGCCATATTTATGGAAAATCCGTGTTTTATGACTTGTTTCTGCACGTGTCATTTTAGGCGAAATATTTATTACCTGGTAATTTTAAAAATTTACAAAACATTTTATGACCTGTAGCCTCAGTCGGGTTTGGTGTGCCATTACATGCCACTGCTGCTATTATCCATGGATTTATGGCCGATCTTGTGAAGGCAGGCAGACCATATTCACTACACACTCAACTTGGGGCTCTTAAAAAAAATTGATTTTTTCTTCATAAATGTATTTTTAACTGTAAAATAATTTTTAAAATGTATTTTTAATAATAAAATAAAATAATGTTAAATAATTAAAAATAATTCAATTATAAAAAATATAAAAACAATGAGAACAAGGTGGTCTCTTAAATGCTCTTCTCCTGTCCAAACAAGGAGTCGGGGCCCATTTTTTATTGCTGATTCTTAAAGCAAAAATTATGAGGAATCCAAAAAAAATAAAATTAGCCGGAAAATTTAGGAGCTTCTGTGGAAAATCGGAAAATTTAATTTTCATGGGAAAAAAGGTAAATTTCTGAGAAAAATTAGGAAAATTTTATTTTTCAATTAAAGCCTGATTCAATACCTTTCCAACGAGCTATCACTCGTTTAGATCGCTTTTAAAACAACTTTCAATGAGGTCCCTTATGAAGAATTCTTCAATTTTGTCACATGACAGTGGTGTACACCACCACTAAACCAGTCACTATAAAAAAAAAAAATATGTAGGTACATTATTATTTGCTGGGCAATCGATTGTGACTATTTATTTTAAAATCGGAGAGGGGTCGTCCAAAAGGTGATCGCTTTCATATGGAATTGCTCTATAATAATTTTATTATTTTCTTTCTTTTCAGTTTTCTAAACATTCTCTAATTATTGTTATAATCATAGCGCCCTGGTAGGCTAGTTGGTAGCGTGCTAGCTTATCTGTGCGGGGGTCGTGGGTTCGATTCCCACCAGAGGCTCTGGTCTGTTTTCGCTACAACGAGCTGAAGGCCTTCGTTGCTAGTGCTCGGCAAGGGTATTAATATAAAATTTGTAATTATATGTTTAATAAAATAAATAAATAAATAAATAAATAAATAAAATGTTATAATTATCAATAAAATCTAAGTGATTCAGAATATGATGGGATTTTTAGCGATGATAGTAACGACATTTATGAACCTTCTGAGCATGCAAGTAATACATAGCGAAGATGAAGTCATCTACGAACCTGATAATACTAACGATGATGTCCAAGCTACAACATCAAATGCGAATGATGATTTGTGGATTGAAGTTCAACACAATCCCGAAGTATTTATTTTGGTGTAAAATTAGATACATTTAATTTTACACTACAAACGCTGGTGGATTTATTTTTTTGGGATGAGTTTCTTGCATTACTGGTGCAACAAACTAATTAATATGTTGCGCGAAAAATTGCAAAATGCGAAAAAGGAAAAAATGCTGCAGAGATGAAAGTTTTTATTGGACTTTTATTGCAAATGGGACCTTGTACTTTGCCGTTAATTGAACATTATACGGGAGTACAAAAACAAGCTTTGTAATGTAAACTTTTGGCGCTCACATATGAGCCGAAATCGATTCCAGTTGCTACTTCTTTATTTTCAGTTGGTTAATAACTCAATTCTAGACAGATTATACACGGTTAGACCAATCCTAAATCATTTCAACAATGTTATGCGTGAAATGTTTAATGGGAAAATCATAAAAAACATTAAATTTTTTCCATTCCAGTTTGCAGTACTTGACACTATATTTAGTCCTTCCTATAAGCAAATACTTAATCAATGCAGAGCTATTTGCAAACACCAAAAATTTGTTCTAAAGCTAAAAAGCTATACTTGAAGGAAGCTGTACTAGACTGCCAAACTAGATAGAATTCCAGTTATGACATGGTTCAAGCCTTATTGAAAAACAGAAGTTTTTGTTCGGCATTACTGGATGCTGCATAAGCTATAAATGACAATATTTAGAATATTTGCGAAGAATTCGTAGAAGTTTTTGCACCTGTTATAAAATAACGCTGAAACTACAAGAACAGATGACTTTAGGCGATTTTTATAGAATATGGCTTAGTTTTAAATTAGAGCTAAAAGAAGATGAAACATTTTCACAAGAATTATATTTAAGTCAGGGAAGGAAAATATGTTTTCTGTTATTGTACCAACCAGACAAACAAATTGTACTTTTTCGATCCTCACGGTACCAAATTTTTTTCCGCTTTTTTTTTTTAACAATTTTATCGTATTGATAGACACTAAAAAGAATTAAAAAAATTTAAATTATCGGGGTGAAACAAAATTTATCGTTAATTTTATGTAGTCGTATAATTACTACAAAACTTTGAGGGCAATTTAACTTTTTCAGGATTTGCTGTTAAAAAATTTAAAGTGATTCAATTGCTTTTTAACAATAACACACTTTTTTCTTTTTTTTTTTGTTTTGAGAGGTTATTTTTAAATCAGCTGTTCAATGTTGCCACTTCCGAATATTTTAGTACAATGTGTACACTCAGAATATTATGTAGTTAACTGTTTGTAGTTTAATAAAAAAGTTTTCCGTTCCATTTAAAAATAAAGGAAAATACATTTATTTTTCAAAGAAACATATATATTAACTTTTTTATACATTTATTCGAAATAATTTACTATCATTTACCGTTTTTTTTAGTTTCATTTATTTTTTTCATTTGTTTGAAATTAAAAAAAAAAAAATTACCCACAAAACGGAAACTTGTGGTTTATTTGTGTCCGTAACAATTATTACAAATTTAAATTTTGTTTGCTGTCTGTTTCAAAAAAAAATATTCAAAAAATTTCAATTTGTTTTTTTATTTAAATTAGTTGTATATATACAAAAATTTTTTAATACAATTTACAAGAACTTCATAAACACACATACATATACAAATACATTCACGAGTATATTAAAAAAAAAACAAAAAATACAAAAACGGAAATAATTTCAAATAAATGAAAAAAACATTTATTTTTTAAGGATTGGTGGGTAAAATTCTGACATTTATTTTAACTGATTATATCAGTTGTTTCTTACGGATGTGTCAGTTGATTAATCAACATTTAAAAATAAATAACAAATGGCATTTAATTTAAATGAAAATTAAGTAGACCGGTTTTTAAATGAAATATCATTTCTTTTAAATGATATTTTCAGTTATTTTAACTAACAAACTTTTTTAAGTGTATGCAAACATTTGGTACATTTGAGGTGACTCCAATTTAGAGCCGGTTCAACTTAAAACTGACTTTATTTTTTACTTTAGTAGCTGAATAAATAAAAACAGGTTTTTATTTAAAGTTGCTTTTAAAAAAGTCGACTTTATGTTGTTTTATCAAGTTATAAATTGAAAATTTGAAATAATTTCAAATTGTACTAAATGAGCCGCGGTAGTACCACGGTACCAACCAAGCTAAAAATGTACCAAAAAAGTACAATTGTACCATGTTTTCCATCCCTGATTTAAGAATTATAAAATGAGAAACCACTTTATTAATTCTTCAAATGAGAGAACCTTTTCAGCGTTGAAATTTATTTTGTCGCCACAAAGAACAAATTTAAAAAAAGAAAACTTAAAAATATATGTATTAATTATAAAATTATACGAAATTTTTTTTTAAAAAATAAATAAATTTCCTATTAATAAAACATTTGTACTCTTTTAAATGTTGAACCTGAACTCTGAACCGAACCGAAGCCGAACCTAAACTTTTTATTTCGATTAACCCGAACCTGAACCAATTTTTTTAGGGTTTCAGTCCCTGTACAAAAATGTTACATACACGAAAAACTTATGTGTGTGGAACCCTACGAAATAACAGAAAAGGAAACCCCAGAAATGTGGTGAATCGTAAATTGAAAAAAGGTAAGTGTTTTTAGTTTTTAGCAACAAAATGGTCCTGTTACTGTATGCAAAAGGAAAGGCAAACGAGATGTCCTTACCATTTCAAACATGCATGCTATTGAAATGGTAGAGGTGCCCAATCGCAATGGAAAAATTTCTATAAAACCAAATATAATTCGAGATTACAATAATGGAATGTCTGACATTGACCGATCAAATCAAATGATTTCGTACTACACATCTCTAAGAAAGACTATTAGATGGCCCAAAAAGGTTTCACTACATATTATAGAGAAATATAAACAAAATGCTTACAGAATTTTTCAAAAAGTAACTTTATCTAAAATAAAATTGATAAAGTTCAGGGAAGAATTCATCGTCAACCAGTTTTGAAAAAAATAGATTGCAATAGCTCCATTATTTAGAGCGTTTAGCAACCAACCGCAAAAAACAGCGTCCGACAGAGCCATGTCGAATATGTCCCAAGCAAAAAAACGCCGAGAAGCGCGTTACTTCTGTCCAGCCTGTGAAGAGAAGCCAGCTCTTTATGTGAAAGATTGTTTTAAGAAGTTCTAAAAACAATAAAATGGTTTAGTGAGTACGAGATAACTCGTAGTTGGCATCCTTGCAGGGAACCCAATCTACAAATTATATCGTAGTTGGCAGTCAACGTGTTTAAATTCAAAAAAATAAAATAAAAATTTAAAATTTACTTATTCAAATTTTGTAAAACATGTTTAAATTTGGTAAAACTTGTTAAAATATAGTAAGCCTGGTTAAATATAAGAAAACTTGCCAAAATTAAGTAAAACTTGTTAAAATTTAAGATAAATGTTCAAAATTTAGTAAAACTTTTGCAAGTTAATTAAAGCTTGTCAAAATTTAGTAAAAGTTGTCAAAATTTAGTAAAACTTGTCAAAATTTAGTAAAACTTTTCAAAATTTAGTAAAACTTGTCAAAATTTAGTAATTCAGTGAAATTTGAAAAAATTTATCAATTCAGTGAAACTTGTATAAATTTAGTAAAACTTGTAAAAATTAAGTTAAAGTTGAAAATTTTATGAAAAACTTATCAAAATTTAGAAAAACTTGTCAAAGTTTTATAAAAACTTTTCAAAATTTAGTAAAACTTGTCTAAATTTAGTAATTCAATGAAACTTAAAAAAAAATATATTAATTCAGTGATGCTTGTATAGATTTAGTAAAACTTCCCATCTAAAAATCGAAATATATATGAGCATACATGATCATACATGGGCTTGTATATGATCATACATGGGCATACATGGTCATATACGTCCATACATGATCTCATATATGATCATATATCTTCGGATCCGAAATTTGAGGGTATATGGTGATATATGTGCATATATTATCATGCATGCTCATATATTATTCAATTTCGGATCCGAAGATATATGATTATATATGAGATCATGTATGGTCATATATTGAACAATGTATGGACGTATATGACCATGTATGCCCATGTATGATCATATACAGGCCCATGTATGATCATGTATGCTCATATATATTGCGATTTTTAGATGGGTTGTTAAAATTAAGTTAAAGTTGGAAAATTTTATGAAAAACTTGTCAAAATTTAGTAAAAACTTGTAAAAATTTTGTAAAAAATTTGGTAATTCAGTGCAACTTGTCAACTTGTATAAATTTAGTTAAACTTCCTAAAAAAAAAGTTAAATTATACTTGAAAAAAAAAATATGTGAAAAATGTAAAAAACTTTATTAGAATTTATTACAATCTGTTAAATCCTAAAAATTATATTAATGTTGTTTAAAGTAAAATTTGTTAATAATTTTTTTAAAACCTTGCAAGATTTAGGTAAAACCAAGTTAAAGTTAAGTAAAACTTGTTAAATTTTATTAAAACTTTCTTTACTTTATAGAAGTAAAATGTGTGTACATTTGATGCGTAATCTGAACGCCATAAAAAAAGAGTTTAATTCGCTAACGAATACCCACAATAAATAGTGTGATATTACATCGTTTAACCAAAATTTAACAGCACAAACTGTCTGTGTTTCTGTCTGTAATTTTTTTTTTATAGTAATTGATATGACACATTATTTTCTTTTTTTTACACATTTTACTTAAAAAATGTTATGTTAATATTTTTTTTTATAGCTGTAAATGTCAATTAAGCGTTTTTAAAAACAGACTAATGAATATAAATCAAAATTTAAGATTAGTTTGAACCTTAACCGTTTAAGGCCCATTATTATAACTTGCCGATAGCTAAAGTGAGGATGTTAACGGACAGATTATTAGTTTTTCGTTATTATAAGTATACTTTAACCTAAAAGTGACCGATAAGCTAAAGGTAAGTTCATCCTACCTTTAACTTTTAACGTAAGGTTTAAGCATTTGAAGTTGCCACATTTTCTGCTCTGCAGTGTAGTTGCCGTGTAGTTGTTAGACCGTATCTTTGCTGTTTGGTTTATTTCTGTGTTCGGCGTCGACAATATAAATTTTTTACAACAAACATATTTATTTTTTACACAAATCGAAGAAATTTTGTTTTTCGTTTGTATTTCTTGTTTGTTGTAAGTAAATAAATAAACAAAAATACGTCGTTGCCACTACGTATTTTAAAAAACCATTTTAATTTGTCAAAAGTAATCGGTTTTTGCTCTGGTAATGCCATATTTTCAAAAAACTTAATTTTATTTTAAAAGGAAGTTGTAATAACCAAAAAAAGTTAAAAGTCACTTTATTCCTCACTTTAGCTAAAGTTACCTTTAACTAAAACGCACCTTAAAGGCAAGTTATAATATTGGGCCTAAAAGTTCTAATTTATAGATGAAAAGAGGCTTTTTAATCAGAGTAATGGTGAACAGAACATTTTTTGACAAAAATATGTAACACATATATTTAATGGAGGATGGGAATTCTTTTCACAAACACTTTGTTGCATTTGGCTATAGAAGGTGAACATATAAAGCGTTGCAGTCTAATAGAATGCAAATTTACCATAAATTTTATCACAATCCTTAAGAAATAATTTAGTGTTTAAATTTAAATGGAATAACTTTATTTAATATTATAATAATTTGCTAACGGTCTGTTCCCTAGGAAACCAGACATGTCAAAACAACATCACAACATTCGCAACAACAAAGAGTAGAATGGAAGAGCTTTATTTTCATTTACAATTTACATTATTCGTTGTGCGAGCACAAATCAACACCCCGTCAGTGTCAGGGTCAATTATTTGTTAACTCAAGAAATTTTTAACAACAGCTAAAACAAAAAACAAGTAAGAGCGGCTAAATTCGGCTATGCCGAATCTTATACACCCTTCACCATGGTTGGGAAAAAACTGAAGTTTATATATGGAAATATATGGAATGGACAGATTTATATACGGACGCCTTTAGGAGAAAATTAACCATTTAGTTTGGTGATAAAACTTGTACTCGGGAAGATTTATGGTTCCAAGAATAGGTATTTAAAAAAAATTTATGTTTTGGGCATAACTTTTTTGTATCTGAACTGATATTTCGAAGTTTTTTAGCAAATATGTTATACTAAAGATTTTCGATTTTTTGCTATATAAGACGTATCCATAGGTCATATTACAGCTCTAAAATAATATCTGAGAAATAAAATAATATATGAGAAATAAAATAATATATGAGAAATAAAATGGTTTAAAAATCTTTTTATAAATTCTTTTAAATCGGAGCAAAAAATAGAAATAAAACAGTTTGTATTTTGTTTGTATCAGAGGGTTTTTAAAAAAATTTTGATGTTTTTGGCCTATTTATGGATTATTTAATTATTAATTTTATTTAAATTAATTATTTAATATTAAAAAAAAAACAAAAAAAAAAGTCTTAAGAATATATAAAAAAATTGTACAAAACAAAAAATTTGAATAGACGGGGAAACGAACCCGCGCCTAAGAGAAAAAAAGTATTTGTGACATAGCGTTTAGACAACTAAGCTATTGAAGCTCTTATAAAGTCATCGTTTATAGAGGTATATAAAAAGTTTTCGTTCATTAGGGTGCGTACAGAGTGGCCGCTTGTTGCCGAGCCGAGCTGGCTGACGCTTGTTGCGAGAACCAATGCGAGAAAACTGGTACTATACAAATTAGTACAAACAAGCGCGAAGAGGTCATAGTGGGCGCCGAGCTGGTCAGAGCGCAAAGCTGGTTGAATGCGAGAAAACAGTTTCAAAGCGTATTTCAGCGCCGAAAACATTGTTTATGTTATGTTGTTATGATTTGAACTTGTTTAGAAAACATAAAAAAAAATTAAAAACAAAAATTTAAGAAAAAGTAAGTAAAACAAGCAATCAAAAATTAAAAAATTAATAAAAATTAAAACGAAAAAAAAATATAATAATTAAATAAAAATTAAAAAATAAAAAAATTCAAATAAATAATAAAAATTAAATAAAATTATAACAATTATAAAAAAATTTAAAAAAAACTTATACAGTAAAATCGCTATAATTCGTACCCCGATAATCCGAAAATCCTGATAATTCGTAACAAACAATCGGTCCCTTGGGAAAATCGCAATTATTCGTAATATTTCCATACATTTTATTCCCCTCGATATCTCGTATTTGTTTGATAACAAGAAATACAAAACCTCTTACAAAACGTAATTGAATAGTTTAAAACCTCTTATAATTCGTAATGTGCAAGTGAAATTCTTTAGAATAACGGTTCGAAAAATCATTAACTGCATATAATTACCGTTAACAATGGAATTTGTTGAAAAGCTAGAATTCTTTGCAAAGCTAGTTTCAAACGCACAGCAACATGCAAAAAATGTTTTTTCTCTTTTTGTCTATTGCAGTGATTCTTAACCGGTGGGTCGTGTACCCCTGGGGATCCTTGAGAGGTTTTCCGGGGGTCCGACAAATTATGCAAAAGAATATCCAAGAGCAGGAATGTCAATGAGGTATTTTTAATTTTTATGTTTGAATTTTAAAATGTTTTTCGTATTTTTTTTGTTAAAGTTTATGTTAATTTCTTTTATGTTAAATTTGAAGTTTGCATTCGATTTTAAGATATCTTTTCACTTCAATTTCACATACACGAATGAACAACAAACCCAAATGCATAGAAACATACATAAAACACAAATAATAGATAAAATATCAGCGCTGATACTCGCATCCACTATGCACACTCAAACTTGTTTCTCGCATGAACAAGTTGTCGCAACAAGCGTCAGCCAGCTCGGCTCGGCAACAAGCGGCCACTCTGTACGCACCCTTAGAGATTTGTTTGGTTTTAATTTAAATGACAAATCTTTGTATGTGTTTGTTGTTTGTGATAAAAGGTGAAGAGGTGAAAGAAAAGAATTTCAACAAATGGATGTGTTTGTTTTGCGTAATATTCAACATACATCTAAAAACAAAAGAAAGGGGTTTTACGAAAAAAAATTAGAGGTAGTTCTGCTTTTTTGCTAATATCTCAGCCATTTATTAACCGATCTGTCTGATTTTCAATAGCAAACAGAAATAGATCACATGTAACAGAAATATATAACAATCAAGTCCTCATCATTTCTGTGGTCTTCGGAAAACCCATTTTAACACACAGACGGACATCGTTAAATCAACTTCGCTCTTCATAAGGACCCAGAATATATATACTTAATAGGGTCTAAGATCAATATTGTAGAAATTACAAACGGAATGACAAACTTATATATACCCTTCCACCTGTGGTGAAGGGTATAATAAGAGAGTTGCATGCCAAATTGATTCTTACAACATGTAAAAATTGTTATTTTGGTATGTATGTTGTATGACGACTTTTTTTGAATTGAATTAATTGTTAAAGTGTATTTTAACGTTGTTGTAGTGTGTTTAATAATAAGTCTGTAACGTATACAAAATTTTTAAAACCCTAAAATTCAAAAAAAAAAAAAAATGTGGAAAATCGTTTCGGTAAAATAAAACCAACAAAATGCGTACCAGACCTTGAAAAAGATAAATCTTTATTGAAATAATTGGCGAAAAAATACTCATCGAGTTGATTCAATATTTTATAAATTAATACATTAAATCAGATTTAAAATCATAATTAATTAATCCAATCTTTTTTGATTCAGTTTTTTGATTGGCGAAGAAAAAAAAGATAGATTTGATTTGATTGAATTGAATTGAATTAAAAAAAACATTCAAATAAAAAAATATGCTTGAAAAAATTTGCGTTTTGCTCTATCACGCTTGTTTCCCAGATATTCTCCATTTTAAAAACTGGCCATTTTTTAAAATGACCGGTATCTCGAAAACTAAGCGAAATAGGTCAAAACGGACAAAACTTGTATTCTTAGAGTATTAATATGCTGCGATAATAAAAATAGGTCAGGTCCGAAAGTCATCCCCAGAAATCTTTTTTTTTATAAAACAGCCACAATATGCCAATGAAAAAATCTCAAGTATGGGTAACAAACTAAAATATAAATTAATATTGATTAAAAAAAAATTATTTTAATTCGCCAACCAAGTCATATTATTTTTATTTTGAGAATCAAAATAATTATTTCTTTGATTCGCGAATCAAATCAAAATTTATATGATTTTTTGACTTAAAATTAAAATATTCAAATTGAATTAGTTTGATTTTAAAAAGAATTATTTAAATCAATTTAGTTAAGATTGAATTATGGTAGGAAATAATTCAATCAGAAAAATGAATTCGCGAATTAGTTCTTCAGAACTTAAATCAGATTTAAAAATTGATTTAAGGAATTATGTTTTTATTTTTAAGGTCTCGTGTGTATCTATTTAAAGAAAAACCAAAAAAGAAAAAATTTTAAATATTTACAAAAAAAAAAACTGATTGAAATTAATCAAAACTTGGTAGCGTCTTGTTATAAATTGTAGTTTGGACTTTACGTATACCCGTTAAGTCATAAAAAAACTCAAAATACACAAAAGGATGTTTTAAGCGATAACTTATAAAGGGTGTTCCAAAATTTAAGCAAGATTTGAATTTCCCACCATTTGTGCAGTAAAGCGTTGACAACCAAAAGAAAGAAAAAACAGTTTGACAGCTGACGGAACATTACACGATACAACAACGTATTTTAAATGATGAAAAATATTTAAAATATTATGAAAGCAGTGACTGCTAGGGGATAGATTTCACGACGAACTGGGGTGTATCGCTGGATGTAATCTAGCCGATCTACTAGGGTTTGCCAGGGAAATAGGACGGTTGTTTCAAATGGGGGGACTGTATGGGAGTCTTGTCCTACGTTGTTTATTTATTGTTTCGGATCTGTCAACTTTTTTCTTCTTTCTCTCTCTCTCTTTCTTCTTCCTCAATACTGAAGGGATTCACAATGGACCGCATTTGTCTTCGGGTGGAAATGCGCCCTAACCCTTCTTAACCTAACCTGAAGCAGTGACGTAATAACATAGTTTTATCGTGTATTCGTGTATTCTCTCATTTTGGTGATCACAAAGAGTACGTCTTTGCCAGAGTAGTCGTGGAGGCCATTTGTGCGATGTGCTATTCCATACTTTATTATATCCTGTGTACTTTATAAAACAATTAAGAAAAATAATATAAATCTTTTGGTATGACGTTAATCCGTCAATGAAGATAAAAACCAAGGTTGAAAACTCAACATTTAAACAATTTAACAATTTAACGCGTTAATTCCTTACGTGAACAGAAATGAAAAAATCATTTTTAGCGACGAGGGGCAATTTTGGATAGATGGATTCAGAAAAATGGATTAAAAAAAATTGTTAAAATTTCGTGAAACTTAACAATACTTGTTCAAATTTTGAAAAACTTGTTAAAATTAATTTTTAAATTGTTGAAAATTTCATTTGGAAATAAATTGTTGTTCTTTATGCCTTCAAATTCATTTCTTCAATCAGACCGACTTTAGCGGCAGAGTTGGACTAAAAAGTGGTGTTTGGCGAAGTTCAGCCTCCCAACAAATTTTTGCCGAGCATGTAGAAACTGCACTTAGGAAAAAAAGTTAGTAGAAAAATTTGTAAACAGGACATCCACTTAAAATAGCACTAAGAAGTTTTTTTAATTCTAAAAATCAGCCCTAAAAACAATTAAAATTTGACCTTAAAATCAAAAAAAAAAAATTTACTAAAATGTTTTTCAAAACAGAAATTACTATATTGTTTTTACAATTTTTAAGCCTTTGATTTTTTTTAATATTGTCTAAAATAGTTTTTAAAAAAAAATAAATAAAATAAAAAAAATTTTAATGCTCAATAAAAAAATTAAATTTAAATTTTTTTACTAATATTAATAATATTTAGTAATTTTTTTTTGCTGATTTTAGCAAACATATTTTAAATTCCACTTTACAAAAATTTTACTAAAATTTAGTAGCGGCAGCTAATTTTTTCTACAAATTTCATTGTACTACACGTCAGCAGACATGTGTTGCTAAGATTAGCAAAAAATACCACTGGGGTCAAATTTGCAAAATTTCCCGTAATAACAGCAAAATTTTCAGTTGCTATTACAGACTTTTTTTTTGGTGAGTGTACTAAATGCAAAATCTTCAAATAATAAAATATAATTAAAAATGCTGGTTCGGTAATTTTTTCTCCTCTGATCTGAATTCGCAGAATTTAAAATCTGTTTGCTAAAATTAGCAAAAAAAAAATTGACTAAATATCGTCGGTTGTCAGGTAAAACTCACTATGTGCACATTTGAGCCAAAATGACTTAATATCACAAAATTTTTTTTTTTGTATTCTATTGGTTACAAAAATCATTATGTTCATTGAGCGATCCTATGCCCCAATTTTCGATTTTTTGTTTTCATTAACTACAATTTCGTATGTCCTTACGGCAGGAAAAAATCACAAACGTACTTAATGATTTTTACTTGTCAATGTTTTATACCTTAGACGCAGTTAATAAACTTAAGTTTAAAAAAATAAGATAGTATTTGAAATCAAAGTAGGCTTTTATTTGAATTTCAACTGTATGACAAAAAGAAATTTGTCATTTCTCTCGGTGTCTTAAAGTGAGTTGAATTTTTGTGTAATTATAAATTAATAAAAACAATATTAATTATGAATAGATCAAGTAGAGGTAGATACTTAGCCGAATTGGCAATGAACAAACAAAGGTGTGATATAACCCCTGATAACAACGTAAGTACATAATGTATCTATGTAATGTAGGTGTTGTCGTGAAACAAAATTAGGGTGATATTTTTATAATTCAATTCATACTACATACATACATAAATTCTTGGCCAACAGGATTTGTTTGATAATAAACCTGATAGCGTGTCTGAAGCTACAAAGTTTGTTAATGCTTTAACTCAACAAGAAATATCTGAGGAGACTGGAGCAATTGAATCTAATGTGAGTGGCAAATTCTTTTTAAATTTCTGTCCGCATAAATCTTAAAACATAAAATCCCTAAATCCGCTTGATTATGTGCAGATTCAAAACAACTCTTTTCGGCTTGTCGACTACGACTGCAGTTCTGGGGATTTCAGTGAAGATTCAAACGAAGATCAAACTTTCAAGGCAAACTTTTAAGAAGATTCTGATATTTCAGATTTTTCGGATTACATGGTCGAAACCAATAAGAAGGTTTTGACGAAACGAAAAAAAAATTACCTAGAAGCCTGGAAGGTTAATGTAGCTAAATGTCGTCGAGCTAAATGCCTTCCATATTCAACCAAAAAAAAGGACCATCCTGCTAAAGCTCCAAAGCATATTGACTGCTCTGAATGTAAGTTTAAATGTACAAATTATGTCTCTGAGGTGAAAAGGCAAGAAATTTGCAAATCGTTCTGGGGATTTTCTGACTATAACAGGCAAAAATACTTTATAATAAAACATGTCGAAACTCACCAACCAAAAAGAAGAAGAATTGATGTAAACAGTGTAAAATAGCACTGGCAGACAAAGAGTATGCGCAAAATTTTTTGAAAAGACCCTTTCCATCTCAAACGGACCTATAAACACTGCAATTTCATTTTCAAAATTTGGGTCATTTACTGGCAATGATAAAAAAGGTCGAAAAGTACCCGGAAATAAAACAAGTGAAACAGGAATTTCTTTGGTAAAAAGCCACATAGATAGCTTTCCAGTAATGGAATCCCATTAAGTACGAAAGTCCACCAAGAAATTGTACCTAGATAGCAATTTGTCTATTTTATCGTAATGATTTTTGCCCGAAACGCAACATTACAGAAATTGTCAGCGAAAAAACTTATAGAAGAATATTCTGTAATGATTACAACTATTCGTTTTTTAAACCAAAAAAAGACCTTTGTGCAACATGTGCAAAATATGACCAAGCTTCTAAGGCAGACATAAAAGAACTAGAAGAAGAATATACAATGCATCTTATGAGAAAAAATCAGTGTAATGAAGCCAAAGAAAATGATAAGGTCAGATGCAAAACTGATCCTTCATTCATTACATGCACTTTTGATTTGCAAAGTGTCCTTCAATTGCCCTATTCCAGTGTGTCATTGTTTTATTACTCCAGAAAAATATGCGTTTACAATTTGACTATCTATGTAGGAAGCGGAGAAATAGCCCACTGTTACACTTGGAACTAATTGAATGGAAAGCGGGGGAGCAATGAAATAGGATCAATTTTATTGAAATTTCTCGAAACTTTACCGTTAACCGTGACAGATGTTTCACTATTCTGTGACACTTGTGGTGGTCAGAATAGAAACCAACAAGTAGCAGCTGTTTTAATGAACGCTGTACAAAATTTAAACAGAGTTGAACTTAAATTTTTAGAGTCAGGACATTCACACATGGAGTGTGACTCGATGCATTCCGCAATAGAGTCGGCTAAGAAAAATAAGAGTGCCTACACAATGACTGATTGGATTCGAATCTTTCAATCGGCTAGATCGATTAAAAAACATAAAATCCAAAGCGAATACCAAGTTCATCTATTAAAATTCTCCAACTTCTACAATTTACAGGAACTAGCAAGCAGCACAATAAAAAATCGAAATCGAGACGAATTTGGCGACAAAGTATCATGGCTAAAAATAAAATGCCTAGCATTCGAAAAACAATTCCCGGCAACCTTTTTTTATAGATACGATCATACATCTGATTATGTTGCTGGAAGAGGTCGTCCAAAGAAAAGCGCTACACTGAAGTCAGCTAACAATAATTTACTACCCATTTCATCGGCATAAAAGGCTAATCTTGTTAAGCTTTGCGATTCAAGACTGATTCCAGAAGAAATGATTCCATGGTACAAGCAATTGCCAGGAGTTAACATGGGAAAGCATAAGCGCTTACCAGAACCTTCCAATGATGAAAGTGATTTAGAAGATGAATAACATTTTTTTTCCTTTTTCCTAATAAATTATATTTTTTTTAATAAATGAAGTTATCAGAATAAAAAATTATAATTTTTTCGATCTTCATTATCTCTCAATTTTTTTTCGATTCCGGCAGGTAAAAATCATTAAGGGTTTTATTTTATATTGTCTTGAATACTTTTGTAGTTAGACCAAAAATTTAAAAGCAATTATAATAAAGAAACTATTTTTTAATTTTTTTTTTTTGCTAATTTTATCAAATCGGTTTTCAAAAATTTGTAAAATTATTTCTGAAATTAGCAAACAAAAATTTGTAAATATTCTGTAAAAACTCTGTAATTTGTAAAATGTAAATAGCAAAAAGATTTGCTAAATAATAATTTTCTTACTAAAAATCAGTACAAAAATAGTAAAGTCGGTTTGAAAACCGTTTACAAATTTTTCTACTAACTTTTTTTTTCTAAGTGTAATATGAGTAATGTTATATTAATTTTAATTGAAATTTCATTTTTAAGTTAGAGTTATAATTTTAACTTCAACTTTCGTAGTTCTTAGTCCGATATTGAAGTTTGTCCCCATATACATAAGTCCCGATATTTTCTTAAATGTATTTTTTTCAAAAATTTTATTTATTTTAAACTATGTTTCATAAAATGTGCCAAGGAGTTTATTTTGTTCATCTAAGTTTTTGCATAATCTATAAAAAAAAAAACGTATTGAAACAGTTCAAATTCTCCAATGGGAATCAAAATTTTTTTTTGTACTTCAGGGTACATAAATATCATGTGTTTTTTGGCAATCTTGATTTCTTATTTAATATTATTTAAAGTTTTTACATGGTCATTGATAACTTTCATGTTGTTTGATTTTCATGTCGTTGTTCATTGGTATTTTCAAGCTTTTTGTTGCTAATTTTTCTTTTATATATTGAACTTTAGATGTCTAGTATTTTAAACACGTTTCATGCAATTGTACAAATGTTGATAACTAATTTTAAATGCTATGCACGTTTAGAATAATATACAAGTAAAAAAAATAAATAAATAAAGTCAAGCATAACGAATACATGACACTCTTTACGGTTTTCAAAATGCTAAGAGGAAAAAACGGGAAGGAACTGAGCCAAAGTTAAAAGCAGAGTTTTTTTTTGCCCGGAATAAAAAAAAAATTGTATAGCTTCCATGCAAGGAATCTTCTAAAATAGCTTTGGTTTGGTCATACCCTTTTAACTCTATACATTTAAGTTCAGATGGGAAATTGCTATGGAGCGGTTTTAGTCATTTCCTATAGTGTTACTCCTTGGGGCAACCATCATTTAAAATAAATTATAACACAAAAATGTAATAAAACAAGTAAGAGCGGCTAAATTCGGCTATGCCGAATCTTATATACCTTTCCCCATGGTTGGGAAAAAACTGAAGTTTATATATGGACATATATGCAATGGACAGATTTATATACGGACGCCTTTAAGAGGAAATTAACCATTTAGTTTGGTGATAAAACTTGGACTCGGGAAGATTTATGGTTCCAGAAAATAGGTATTCAAAAAATGTATGTCCGAGTTTTTTCAGCAAATATGTTATACTAAAGATTTTCGATCTTTTGCTATATAAGACATATCCGTAGATCATATTACAGCTCTAGAATAGTGTTTGTTGTTTGTGTATAAAAGGTGAAGAGGTGAAAGAAAAGAATTTCAACAAATCTTTAAAAGAAATCACTAGAACTGCATGTGTTTTATTTCTGCAAAAACGTTTGATTTAGCTGGCAAATTTGCATTTGGGATTTTATTTCGCTTTTTCATTAAAAAATATTTTTAATTTCTTTAGCTTAATTTTAAAAATTTGAAGGAAAATAGTTTATAAATTTTTTTTTATAAATTATTATAAGTTATGACCTAAAATAGTTGCACTCAAAGGGAAATTATGTATAAAATTTTCTTAATATATAAGAAATAAAATGGTTTAAAAATCTCTTTATAAATTCTTTTAAAACGGAGCAAAAAATAGAAATAAAAACGTTTGTATTTTGTTTGTATCAGAGGGTTTTTATAAAAATTTTAATGTTTTAAGCCTATTTATGGATTATTTAATTATTAATAAAAAATTTTATATAAATTAATTATTAAATGTTAAAAAAAAACAAAAAATAAAAAAAAGTCTTAAGAAAATAAAAAAAAGAATACAAAAAAAAGTGAATTGACCGGGATTCGAACCCGTGGCCTTAGAGAAAAAAAAAGTATTTGTTACATAGCGTCTTCGTTAATAGACGTATTCGTTTTTTAGAGATTTGTTTGGTTTTTATTTAAATGACAAATCTTTGTATGTGTTTGTTGTTTGTGTATAAAAGGTGAAGAGGTGAAAGAAAAGAATTTCAACAAATGGATGTGTTTGTTATGCGTAAAATTCTACATACATATTAAACAAAGGGATTTTACGGAAAAAATTAGAGGTAGTCCTGGTTTTTTGCTAATATCTCAGCCATTTATTAACCAATCTGGCTGATTTTTAATAGCAAAAAATCGTTAATTTGCTTTATTTTTTGTAAATATACGGAGGTTGAAAGCTCGCTATAACCTACAAATAATAAACGAAAAACCTCAAAGTATATGAAAACTACAAAACAAAAAATGAATATTTTAGGTGGTATAATTTAGAAGTTATGGGCGACTTTGTATGGACACTTTTTCGATATTTTGACGATTTTGCCAATTTTGAAAACCTAAAAGGTTTGAGGTCGAAAGGTTAATGATTTGATAAACACCACCCACTTACAATATTTGTGCGAATTTCATTAAAATCGGAGATGACAAATCCGAAAATGACAGTTTTCTGGCGGGTTTGACATGAAATGGCCCTAATGTAAAATACTTTAATGTACAATACTTTTTGGATGTGAAAACTCATTTGCCAGTAGCTACTACAAACAAAAACTAAATTGGTTGGAATAGCTAAATTTTATTATAGATATAAAATGTATCATATTAACCGATACAATGTCACACAACATTCAAAATATTGGTTTTTTCTAATAAATTTTGAAAAATATTATCTTCTACATTACCTTTAATACCAACAACCAACAATTTATAGAAGATTTTGTAATTTGAACAGAATATTTGCAACAAAAATCGAATATAATATTCTGTTTCAATAAAGCATATTACTCTAGCTACTCCGGTTTTGAGGTTAAGAATTAATAAAGCCAATTTCTGATAGCCTGTTTGGAAGTGAAGCGTATTCCAGTAAGGGCGTTCTGCATCGATCGAAACAAATGGTGGTCAGAAGGGGCAGGGTTTGGGCTATAAGGCGGGTGAGTCAAAACTTCCCATCCACTGACTGGTCTTGCAACATGTAGCCAAGGGTTGTCATGATGGAAGATTCAATATTCTGGTCGTTTTTCGTTGAATGCTCTCTTCAAACGAATCAATTGTGTTCGTTACAGGTCACCTGTGATCGTCTGACCCGATTTCAACAGCTCATAATACAAAACACCCTTCTGATCCCACCAAATACAGAGCATTACCTTGGCGCCATGGATATTCGGCTTCGCCGTTGAGTTGGCTGGTTGGCCTGGCTTTACATATGACTTTTTGCGCTTGGAATTATCGTAATGTATCCATTTTTCATCACCAGTAACAATGACTTCTTTTTGTAGCGTTAAAGTAGCATTTCTGACATGAAAAATCACCTGTCAACGTCTCTCGGCTTCAATTCATATGGGACCCAATTTCGTTGCTTTTGAATGAATCCCAATGCTTTTAAAGGTAGGGAAATGGCTTCTTGTGTGACTCCCAATGATAAAGCAAGATCTTTTGACGTTTGGCAACAATCTTCGTCGAGTAATGCTTTCAATTCCTTATCTTCAAACTTTTTCGGCTGACCAGGCCTTTCCTTGTCTTCTGTGTCGAAATCACTACTTTTGAATCGCGCACACCATCGTTCGCAAGTTTTTTGAGTTGGTGCATGTTGACCGCAAGCTTCTACCAACAATCGATAACTTTCAGCAGGCGTTTTCTTCAAATGAAAGAAGTTGACTTCCCCGCAAAACATCTTTTTAGGCACAAAATTCGACATTATGAAAAAAATGTGTGTTTACACTTTGACGTTTATCAAATACTGAATTATAATGACAGATGTTTACCACCATATTTGTTATTATTGACACAAACCATATGTGATAGTTATGCCATCTGTTGTCCAAATCGACACTATTAACTTGTATACCCAATAGCTACAATGTTATTTTTGAATCAAAATATTCAAACTTTAAACCAAAAAATATTCAAGTTTTTAATTTGATTAGAAGAAAATTAACACAGTTTAGCCTAAAGGAAGGTCGCCGGTTCTAGCCCAGTTCGCGGCGTAAAAAAATTTATTTTTAAAATACATTTAGTAGAACGCGTTACTACTAATAGAATATCTATTTATAGAATGTCTATTTATAGATTATTATTATAATCTATAAATAAAAAAGCATTAAATTATTACAATAAAAATTCGGAATTTGTCAATAAAATTCAGTAATTACATTAGTATTAAAAATTAACAAGTAAATATTTTTAACTTTTATTTAACCTTTTTTTCTTTTATTTTTAACTTCTTAAATTTTTGAAGATGCTACAGAAAGGAGTAGCGAAATACAAAAAATGTTAGTGGTGAATACCAAATTTTATTTAATTCTAAGCCACTGATAAAAATAATATGAGAAAATATATTATGTACCAGTCGCTGCAATGAAATTGGTACTAAAATACACCAATTCGTATAGAAAATTTAGAGGCACCTTCACATTTTCACTCATAACTTTTTAACGCCTGGACCGATTTTGCTCATTTTCAATACCAAACTGTTCGGGAGATCGTACATTAATCTTGCTAATAAATTAGCACCCCGCAAGCCGTAACCGCCATTTTAACTGGGAGAACATCGCCAGATCGGCTTATAATTTAATAAGGATGACGATTTTATATACTTTATGGGCTCTTAGACCTATACATCGACACGTTACAAACGGAATGACAAACTGGTATATAACGTCACTATATACATATGGGTGAGGGTATAAAAATTGATAATTTATGATCTCACTTGTTAACCCCTAAACGTGAGATTGGATGGTTATAAAAATAATTTTCTATAATTTTTCGAATTTCATTAAGATCTAAAAAAAATTCCAATGTGAAAGTCCATTATTTATGATAGTTACTATGTTCTGGTGTAGGGTATAATATATATTCATTATTTTATAATATTATTTTTGATCTATTATAAATTCTTGTTCGTTCATGGGGTCTATAATTGTTACTTAGATATATTAACAACAGACCGATAAGTAGAAAAATATCTTTAACTAAACATTTTATGAGTATAAAGTTTAACATTTTTAATCTTCACTCGTGTAAATTATTGAAAAATATAAATGTATATAAAAATGAATCATTCATAAACAAAGACTAATAAGTGAGTTATAATTTTATATTTAATAAAAATAAATGTCGTTAAATGTAATGACGTAAGAAAACAGGTCTTTAACATTTATACTTCAAATGCATAAATGTTAGCTTCTCAAAGCGTATGTTGAAGGTTCAATTCCTAGGAAATTAAGGGAAATCCTTTACAATGGTACCCAGCTATATTTTGAAGACAAATATAATTCCATATTAAAAAGATTTAAGTTGCAAATCTATACGCCTTAAATCATTTGTTAGCCACATTTCCAATGTAAAAAAAAATCTTTTAATATAAAAATAAAAAGTTGATAAATTTTTGTAACAATCATACAAAGTAATAAATAATACGCATTTTTTGTTTTTTTTTTTTTTTTTTGTACCGCGGAAGCTGAATATTTTAGAAAGTATTTGACTTAATCAAATTATAAAACTAAAAACTTAATTTAATTTTGTCAAAAATTAAAAAAAAAGCAATAAAAAGAGTATGACTCTTGACTTTATTATGATTTCCGTATGAAATGGCGTTTTAGTTATTACTTTTTTCGATTTTTATTATTCAAAATTTAACAAATCATAAATGGAGTTTTTTTTATTATTATTTATTTCAGGAAAATTTATGACTCTACACATAATGGAGAAGAAAAAATGCACTCACTGCTAAAAACATAAAATGTGTGTGTGTTTGTGTTTTATATGAACTGTATGTTTGTCTGATGACTTGTTGTACATTTTATTTAACACAGTGCTACAACATTTATTTGTAAGTAAGGAAAACTGAAACTAGTGATATGTGAAGGCGCCCGTAGTTATGCAATTGCCGATCACCCCCAGTACATCCAAGTGGGAAGTCTAACATTTAGCTGAAATATTTTCCCCAATTGACTGATGCTATGTAAGTATCAAATCGATGTTTTTTAAAGTTGTTACTAAAAATGCGCAAATAAAATTTCGCAAAATGTGTAAATTATTGTTGTCCCGTGTAATAATCGTCATAGTTCGTAATATGTTTAAAATGTAGATGAAAAATGAAATGCAATTCAAATTTTTAAATTGTAAAAGACATTTTTCTAATACGACCATGATGATGATGATGATAATGACGACGAATGAATATAAGTTTTTGTTTTAAACTAACTGAACTGATTAAAACAACAGTATTTTCAACAAACATTAAATAATGTTGTCAGGAGGTTCACACTAGAGATGGGCAGGTGAGTAAAATCTTACGCGATCACGTGAGTATCGTAAAAGGAGAAATTTCGCAATCAATTTTTTGTTTGAAGATAATTTTACCGAATTTTTTTTTTTTTTGCTTTTTTAATGGATTTTTTTGTCGAGTTTATATTTTTAGATTTTTAAAATACAAAACAAAATACATAATTACGAGGGCGGATCAATATGTCCGTGATTTTTTGAATGAAACAGTTTTTTTTGCAAAAAAAAATATTTTTCAACATAATCTCCTTTTAGCTCAAAAACTTAATCCAAGGTTTTTACAATTTTTGTATCCCTTCCAAAAAATAGGATTTTTCGAGGTCCATAAAATAGATCAATAATTTCATCGTCGGAGCTAAATCTTTTTTCAGCGAGAAATTTCTTTAGGCTTGGAAATAGGAAATAGTCACTGGAGGCTAAATCCGGAAAATATGGCGAAATTTTGCCATTGTGTGCACCCGTGCATTATGGTCAATTGAGAGCAAACGCGGCACCCATCTTGCAAAAGGCTTTCTTAAATTCAACTGATCATTTAAAATCGAAACCACACTGCCATATGAAATGCCTATGGCATCAACAATCTCACGCACTTTTATTTCTCGATCGGCCAACACCATATCGTGGATTTTTTCAATATTTTCGGGTTTATAGACCTGAATTGACCATCCAAAACGTTCATTAAACCACTTTTTTACCATTCAAATAGATGGTGCAGAGTCCCCACAGTATTTATCAAGCTTTTCCTTGGTTTGATTGACGGTTTTTTCGCAAAAAAATAATGTTTAATGAGTAATCGAAATTCACTTTTTTCCATTTTTAAAAATATCCACGAGGTTGTATGTTTTGAACAGCTGTTAAACGCAAAGTAAATGACGGAACTTGCTCAAAATTTGACAGATGGTACTTAATGAGAGCAGTGTTGCATTTCATATTACTACGATGGAAGTTCGAAAAGTCAAGGACTTATTGATCCGCCCTCGCATATATTCATAGCAATTTTTAGTTTAATATTCATTAATTTTTGCATTTTACATTTTATGTTTTTTTTTTGTAAGAATTTATTTTCTAAATTTACAGAAATCACACGTGAGTGTAAATAAAATCTGAATTTATTCACATGAGTCATAGTGCGTGAGTAGATTTTTTTTCTTTCGTAATCATGACACACAATTCACTCACCTGCTCATCTCTAGTTGATACAAACCAACAGATGAACGGACGGGTCGGAAAGTCATGTCGTCCGAACATAAATTGTCTAATGGCGCTACAAACCATTTGCCGCTTACAAACTGACCAACAAAATAGAAATTCAAATAGACATACACGCAATTGTTAAATAAAATGTAAAAAATAAAATAAAAAATAAATACTAACATAATCACAAAAACGTAATATGCAAGTCCTGTCTTGCTAACCGAGACATAAAATGTCATTAAATTTTGATACGTATGAAAGCATTACGAATTTTTGTTAATTTCGTTTTTGCACTAAATGTGAAAAACCACTTGTCTTAATAATAGTAGGCGTTCACTTGATTTTTATTGTAGAAGAATTTGACATTTTGGCGACCAAACGAAGGCACAAATATTTTAGTAAAATAAATACATTTCGTATATTTTCAATTAGATTCTGATTCCTGAAAAAGCATCACTTTCTAAGACATTTTTCCATAGAAAAAGCCTCAGATTGAAAAAACAAAAGAAAAATTCTGAAATTTTGGAACTTTGGGACTTTATTCCTACAGTAAAAGACATAGACTCTGACTGAGACATTTTTTCTAATGAAAACCCCTTAAATTCAGAGGTATTTTCCTATAGATTTTGGGAAATTTTTCCTATAAAAATCCCTCAGAATTTTTCCTATAGAAAAAAACCCTCAGATTCTAAGGCAAAGAAAAACACTCAGTTTCTGGAGCATTTGTCCTGTAAAAAGGCATTTTTCCTATAGAAAAAACGCCAGATACCAAAGCATTTTTCCTATAGAAAACCCTCAGACTCTAAGGCATTTTTTCTATAGAAAAACCCTTCGATTCTAAGGCATTTTCCCTATAGAAATACACTCAGATTCTGGGGCATTTTTCCTATAGAAAAACTCTCAGAGTCTGATGTATTTGTTCTACAGGAAAACCGCTGAATACTAAGGCATTTTTCCTATTGAAAAACGCTTAGATTCTAAAGCATTTTTCCTATGGGAAAACTTTTAATTTTTTGGGTATTATTCCTATTTAAAAAACTTACAATTCTAAGATATTTATTTGACCTTCCAAGGAGTTTATCCAAGAGAAACCCTCAAATTCTAAGACATTTTTTCTATAGAAAACTCTCAGATTCTGAGGTATGTCTCTTATAGAAAACCCCTCAGATGCTGAGACATTTTTCCTATAAAAAAAACTCTTAAATTCTGAGGCATTTTTTCCTATAGAAAAACCACCAGATTCTGCGGTATTTTGCCTTTAAAAAAACTCTCAGATTCAGAGGCATTTTTCTATACTCGTAGAAAAAATCTTTAGATTCTGAATACTTAAAAAAAAAAAAAAAAAAATTTCGATTCCGATTTCTTAGAGATAAATTATCAGATTTTAAAAAATATCAAATAATTTTCTTGGGAACTTTTCTTAAGAACAAAGTGTCATAAATCTAAGAATCTTGCTATGATTCTGAGGACTTTTGCTTATAGAAATTCCTTTAGATTCTATTTGCTTTTTGCTACAAAAAATAGAATTATTGAAATTCCAGATTCTAAGGACTTTTTATAGAAAAATATTTAGATTCCATACATTTTTGAAAAAATTTACAAATTTTATAAACATGAGGAAAATTTTCAGATTCTTATGACTTTTTCAAGACTTTTTCTATAATACCCCTTGATTCTTTTTCTTAAATATAATTTTAAGATTCTGAGAGCCTTTTCTACAGAATCTCCCAAATTTTAAGGCGTTTTTAATATACAAAAGTTATTATTACTAAATATTATAGTTATTATTCTGAGAACTTTTTTCTATAGAAAAAACACGTTTTTAAAGAATTTTTTATAAAAAAAAAAAGAATCAACCCTTAGATTGTCAAAGAATTTTTTCTTATAGAAAACCCCTAAACTAATAATAATGAAATAAAATAGTTGTAGTTTTAAAAACTACACTCAAAAAAAAATAAATTAACTAGAATTTAGAAAAATTAACTCATTTAGAGGAAACATTGAAAATAAAACGGCGCCAGACACTTTTAACCAATATTTAATAAAATTTTCCTTGAAATTAAGAAACAAATTTTACTTAAAATTTTGTCAAAATTTCTAAATTATAGAAAAATTTTACTACTGAGAGGTAAATTTTTATTAGAAAACAGTAAATTTTCCTCCAAATTAGTTCATATATCATCTTAAATTGTACTGTTAGTTAGGAAATGTTTCCTTGGTTTTAAGAAAAATTTTATTTTTTTTAAGTTCATTAGATAATTTTTTTTACTAAAAACTAGGACTTAACTCCCTAAAAATAAGAAATTATTTTCTATCAAGTTAAAACTAAATTCTAAAAAAAAAATGTACTGCAGGATATCCTGAAACGTAATAAATTGTGACAAAGTCAGATCCTTTTCGTAGTTAATTAACGGTTCTGCTTGAGAGAACTACAAAAAGGGACGCCCTACGTGACACACGACATCTATGGCTGAGGAACACTGGGGGTCCTTTGTCTTCTTAAATTTACTACTTTAAGGAAATTGTTGCAAAAATACAAAATATCACAGTTACATTTCTTGGAAAATGGAAAAGTCATAAGTTTTTTTTATGGGATTTTTAGCTTAAACTTTATTTGATATATACAAATTTAAACTTTTTTATTATTAAGTGAAAAAAATCGTTCGATAAATATAAAGTTTAATAAGCGCTACGTCAATTATAGGAAAGTCATTATGCCGTAATGTATAAAATGTGCCTGCGATATTTTGTATTGTAGTCTACAAACAAATTTATTACATAAAAGCACAAATTCGAAATTTTTTATCTTTTGCTAACAAAATTTTAAAATATATTTTAAGCTATTTTAAGTTCAATATTTATGTAAGACTGTTAAGATAAGAGATGGGCCCGTACGATCACGAACCAAAAATTACAATCATGCATGATAGTTTTTTTAAATGGTTACTTTAATTTCTTTTATTTAATATTTTTTCTTGAAAATTAGGAAAACTAACTGTTTTGTTTTTAATTGATTGTATTTTTAGAATAGAATATTAAAAATAATTTAAACCTTTTCCAACAAAAAAAAAAATCCTATACCAAATTTTATTATTTTTTAAAAATTAGAAAACTTTTACTTATCTGAACTAAGTTGCATGAAAATTTTCCTTAGAAATAGTTCATCAGTTTCTAAAATCAAGTAAATTTTTATTATTACATAGGAAAAAATTTATTACTTTTTGTTTTTAATTGTCTGAACTAATTTTTAGAAAACAATTCTTCAAAATTAGAAAGTGATATACTAAAAAACTTAATTTAAAAATGGCTTTTTAAAATTTAGGTAATTTTACTACTCGCGAACAAAAAATGAACACACATTAAGTTCAAGTACTTTATCGATTTAAGTTAGACACATTTTTTGAACCAAATGGGAGTAAATTCTGTCCTAAATTTTTTTTTACACTAAACTTAATTTTATTACATTGGAGTATGCAAATTTCTTAAAACTAAGACGTTTTTTCTTAAAATTAATAAATTTGTATTAAATTGGCTTGTTTTTTTCCTAAAATCAAGAAATATTACTTAGAAAAAATAAGAACTATTTCTGAGTATATAAACTATTTCGTTTTTCCTCAAACTTAGAAATTTTTATTTTTTTTAAGAAAATTTTTTAATAAAATTTTACTTAAACTGAGGACAATTTATAAAATATTTTGAAGGAAATTTTTGATTACATTTTAGTTCATGGCTTTTTTTATTTTTTTTTTTTTTTTTGAGTGCAGAAACAATTTTGGTTACTGAGTTATATAACTTTTTTAGCAAACAATTTTCTTCATTTTGGCGCCTAACCAGGGACACAACTCGTTAATATTTGGCTGTATAGGAGATTTACATCAGTAAAATTATTTTTTTGATAGCAAAAATCATATTTCCATGACATCAATGCATCTTTGACGAATTTTATAAGTAAACTTGTATAATGCAAAGATTTAAATTTAATTTTTTGTCGTGGCTTTAATCTTTTATGAACAAACATTTAAAACTATTAAGCGTAGTAGTATGTATTTAACAAGTTAATTTAAATTATTATAATTACAATAATTGTTTAACTTGTTAAGCAAAGTCAGGCCTTAAAAATAATCAAATTTTTAATTCTATTGTAATAAACATGTTCAAACAACTTGGTTGTATGATTAGCAATTTGACGCCCAAATTTTTATAAATTAATAGTCAAAAGTAATTTTGTGGCATAAGTACCCCCTATTTTGACTTTGAAACCCTATCTCTTTCTGTGTTAAACCCTAATCATTATCACCGCATCAATCTATGTGACGAAATTCCCTTTGGAGTTAATTCCTTTAAAATACTGTTTCAAAATTCAAATAATATGGCCAAATGAAAGTAAAACATATACATAATAATGTAGACACATATTTAACGTTTTTTCTTTCTTCTTTAAAGTGAATGAGCGTGAATACGAGTGTGTGTATTTTATTATTTATGGGAACACATTTTATCCAATGACGTTCAATGCTCTTAAACAAGGAGCCATGGTTAACATAAAAAAAAATATGTAAGAAAGCAACAAAAATATATACAGATATATAAAAATTAAAGAAAAAATCAATAAAAATGTATAAACATAGCGGGTGTCAGTCAGTCAGCGAAAATAAAACACATTCACTTGTTGCATTAAAGTGAATTTTTAAATGTTATGTTGAACTCTTTCTTAACGAATAAAAAAAAACATACATACTTGCATTAGATACACTAGGGAGCCAGTTATATTTTATGATGAAAGGCACCAGAGAAATGCACTGGAAAGTATTATAATATTGAATTGACTCAGTTTTGACAAATGAGTGTAATCAAAAATGATTGGCTCATCTTAAATCACAATAAAAATTATAGAATCTAATCAAAATTGAATTGAATCAATATAAAATAAATCATATTTTACTTTAATTTAAAATAAAATCATTGATTTAAAGTAATTATAAATTACTATGACACAAATTTGAGGTAATGCTAAACGAAAATAGATATTAAACAATATCGGCGAGAGAACTCCGCCAATCGTAGTTTAATTCAGTGTGATTTTGACTTTTTGTTTTGGAACTACAAAAACGACTTGCGACCACAACCAACCAACCTCTTTGTGCAATTGGGGATACTGGAGTCTGCTCTGTCTCTGAAGAGGATCGTATCATATGGCTGATCAAAAAAAAATTTTTTTTTTGATTTTTCTGTACGCAAGACCTCTTATTTACGTCATAACTTCGAGTCGTAGTGAAATTACTTGTGCTATCTCGGCATCTACCAACCATAAGATACATCAATTATATAATTTATTTGTCCGGAACAACCTAAAATTGAAGTATAACATACTAAAAAGTATCCATTCAATTCAGTTATATGTTATATGCGATTGTTTTTGAAAAGATCTACAATATTTGGACCAAAGCTTTGGTTCCAAACGTAACTAAGATACAAGTAATACGATAAGTGATTTTTTTTTTATTCGAAAAGTACCTCAATTTGAAAATATATCCCAAAAGCAAACGAAATAATAGAATTGAAAACAAACTCACACACCGAAAAATTAATTACCAACCAAATTGAAAAGTGTACTTTAGTTGCTACAACCAATTAATTCGGTTAGCACAATCATATTCAAATGTGAATCCTTAATATTTTGGGTGTGGCCACTAAAATTTTAGTGTGATACCCAATATTCAGTTGTAGCAGGCGATTTGAGTTGGATTAACATTCAATTCGGTTGAAAACTAACAACATTTTTCTTTGTGTGCAAGTCATCTAAGAAGCTTTTCGACGTGACTGCACTTAATTTGAATCTTGTTTGTGTTTAATACCTAAAAAGTTCCCTCAAACCGAGAAGTTTTTTGCTGGATCAAAGAAATGATAGGGAAATGGTTATAAGCGGTGTTGATAAGAAAGAAACACCGCTTATTATAAAGAAAGCAGAGACAAGTTAAAGAGGCAATCATGTTCTCCTCAAGAAACCGATGCTGTCCCAGCAAATTGTGTTAAAGATTCGATGTGTGAATCTTCCTTAAAAACGTATCCGATATCAAAGGTATCCCTGACAAATGCGCTCTCGACAGACACGATCGCCCTTAACGGCGAGTCGAAATACGTTGCCAACAATAACTAAGGACCGTGAAATTTGGTAAATTTCCAACTGAAATTCAGTTTCTACAACTGAAATCGGTTGGTACAACTGAATATTGATTTCCACAAAAAAAAAAAAATCGGTTAATTCAACTGAATTTTAGTTGCAACACCCAAAATATTCAGCAATCATATTTATTGGTTGTCGCAAACAAAATAAACTTTTCAATTCGCTTTGCAATTTATTTTTGTGTGTGTAGGGTTTATCGACAATATCTGCTGCTATTGTTGCTTCTGCGGTTTTGGCTGACATTGGCTTGAATTATACCGAAGATTTAACTCTGGTTATTGATAAAACAATCGTTAACATCGCAAAGAAGTTATCTCAAATTTTGCAAAACCTGGTTTAATTTATTTGGAAGACACAGCGCCAAGTCTTGGCACTGCAAAAGGAAATTCTAACTTCGAATTTTACTAGAGGGTCAAGGCTGGAATTGAGATGACGTGATTGGTGTTGCATGTGACGGAACTGCAACTAACACCTGTTGGACGGGTGGCGTGATTCAATATTAAGAGGAGTTTTTTGAAAGACAGTTACAACGGCATGAAGTACACAAACTATACTTCATGCCAATAAGTTAGACCCTCGTTATTTATTCTTGACCTTAGATTGTTGCACTTCGGGACCTAGAGAATATTCCGGACCTATTTGAAAACAATTAGCTCGTTGCGATAATAAAACCACGGCATTTTTTTGCGCGGTGGCTTGTAATTTGCCCGACTTGTAGAAAAAAGTTGTAGATGAACTTATCAAAAGATACTTATCGTAAGATACGAAAAGATGCATCAACTGGTCCCGGTAGTCCTAAGCTGGCAAACTTGGCGCACTCAAGATGCCCTGCTACTGCTAATTGTATACTCAGACTTAACGCAAGTACCCTTTATCCATTAGAAAATTTTAGATTGCTTGTCAATTACGTGGTTAAAGTATAGGCTTCAATTTAATTCCTAATGAAGCAAAGGATGTCTTTTAAGAAAGGAGCTAAACATATGTATTTTTCCAACTGGTAATGTACACTTAAAAAAGTTTGTAAGTTAAATTAACTGAAAATATCATTTAAAAGAAATGATATTTCATTTAAAAACCGGTCTACTTAATTTTTATTTAAATTAACTGCCATTTGTTATTTATTTTTAAATGTTGATTAATCAACTGACACATCCGTAAGAAGCAACTGATATAATCAGTTAAAATAAATGTCAAAATTTTACCTACCAATCCTTTAAAAATAAATGTTTTTTTCATTTATTTGAAATTATTTCCGTTTTTGTATTTTTTTAATATACTCGTACAATACAAAATGTGTGTATGCATATGAAGCTATAAACACTTTTTGTATGAATGTGTTTGTATATGCATGTGTGTTTATAAAGTTCTTGTAATTTGTATTGAAAAATTTTGTATATATACAACCAATTTAAATAAAAAAACAAATTGAAATTTTTGGAATATTTTTTTTGAAACAGACAGCAAACAAAATTTAAATTTGTAATAACTGTTACGGACACAAATAAACCACAAGTTTCCGTTTTGTGGGTAAATTTTTATTAAATTTCAAACAAATGAAAAAAATAAATGAAACTGAAAAAAATCGGTAAATGATAGTAAATTATTTCGAATAAATGTATAAAAAAGTTAATATAGATATCTCTTTGAACAATAAATGTATATTCCTTTATTTTTAAATGGAACGGACAATTTTTTTATTAAACTACAAACAGTTAACTACATAATATTCTGAGTGTACTCATGAAAATATAAGATCGTTTGTGTATTCTGTTATTGAAAGAAATGCTAAAAGTAACATTAAAAGTAGGATACTTAAATCACCAAAAATTAACTTCAATGCTAGAGATTAGCATCCCGCTGGTTCTTCGACATATTTTCTATAAGGACCTTTAAAACATGACAAAAGATAAGAGCCTGACAATTGTTGACTCTCCATGTCACACAAAATTCCTTTCACCTTCAGAATTTGAGATTGGTCTGATTATAAAACAACATGGGTCGTTTAGATTTGCCTCCTCTATAACATATTAAAATTTCAGTTTACTTAAAGGAGTTCATTTGTAGATAGTTTTAAACTTTTAGAAGGACTTTAAAATCCTTACCATTCTTTTACTTTAATTATTACTTTCTCTTCGAAAAGTTGTTTCTGGGATATTGGACCTTTGCTAACCGAAGGAATTGCTTAAAAATGGCGAAATAGTCAAAAGATAGCTAATAACTTCCACCCTACTAAGCATTCATGTAATTTCCAGCATGCAGCATGTGGTAGTAAGGAAGAGTTTTAATATCATGCATAAACATGCCTGTAAATTTTAATCAACTGTCTTCCAGTAGAGCACGCAAATTTCAAGACAGTAGTCAAAACTAAGAAACAAAAAATTTATATATAAAATTTAAGCGGCTTCTTCTTCTTCTTCACCATCGAATGCTAGTTTATCATCGAAATAGATGGTGGTGGCGGTGTTGGTAAGTGATAGTGGCTGGTTGGTTAGCTGTTTTTGGCCTGCCTTACAATAATAGAGGCTGCTCCTGCCATTGCTGCTGCTGTTACAGCCTAGCGTAGTGATGGTGTTGCTGTTGGCCACCTACTTTCTTAGGAATTGTGAAATTTTATCGTTTTTGCATTCAGTAAAACATTTATTACAATTTAACGCCCACTTAATATCACAACCAACAAAATACTAAAGCGACACTAACTCTAATAATTTATAGTTAGCTTCATCGTATATCGCAGACATGACTTCTTAATACCTCAGTTTGTAGAAGAAAAAAAAAATACAAAAACAAATCATAACCCATACTCTAAATGCAGCAGAAGTAAGGATGGTTTTATACAAATAAAAATTGAATATTTTTCAAGAATAATAATTGTATATCTGCCAATGGAATAATTGTCGAAAAATTAAAGAAATGTTACACAAATCTTGCTCTTAAAAAAAAACAAATTTTTTATTAATTGTTTTTTAACAAAACAGTTTAATATAATCTCCATCACAAAAAATTACTCAAAATTTTATAATTTATTACCCAATAGAAAAGCATTATTTAACGATAACTTTCATTATAATTCAATGATTTCATTGGTTTTTCACTAGGGAGAAAAAAATAAATGTCCAGTAATTTCAATTCCATTTACCCCTTTTGAGAAATATAGAGTTATTATAGTTTGATTACACGAAGTTCTGCTTGAATTGAAATATAAACCATGCATTTTGGCTCGAAAAGGAAACAAGGAAGTAGTTATTTACAATATCGTTTCATCTCTCAAGTCAGGTCGCTCAATTAAAATCCACCGTTAAATCAGTTGGCGCTCCGTATGAAGATTAAGAGCTGCGAGAAGTCAAAACCCGAGAAACCACCGACGTAACGACAGTTTATTGGTCAGGGTAAAAGCATACTATGCCTCGCCAACGCTGGACATGAGCAAAGAAAGTGTTTGATGCTTTCCTGCTCCTCATCCTCAAATGCAGTTTAATCGTACAAATCACTCTTTTAGACCATCTGAGATAAGTCGCAACTCGAAAGTTGCCAGGGGAATACCAACACTAGCGAATTTCACAGGAGCCTACAATTATCGCTCTTGAAAAGAACTTCTAACAGAAGTCGACGAATTTTTCAGGTTAAGAATAGCAGAAGTTCCGTAGCCTTTTGATGCCGGGATCTCCTCATGACTTTCAAAACTGTGCACATTTCAGTATTTCTCCAAACCACCTCAGCCCTACTCATTACAGTGTAATCTGCATACCATTTTTAAAACTGTCTATCTTTCACCAGGAAACTAGACCCCTCACTTCGATATTTTGTTCGCCTTGAAAACTCATCAGCGCTACAGCTCCCCGGTAAGTCTCAGTGCCACGACGCCCATACGAGCGGAATATGAAACTGCTTAGCCATCCCATTTAAGGATGCGTGGCAGTTATGGGCCAGTCACCCTAGTCAGAGACGTTGACTCCAAGGATTTGGCCGCAGCTTGACTATCAGAGTAGGTTTTAACTCTTGTCGTGGACGGAACACTGCACCCAAGCCAAGCGGCAACCTTCACAAACTCCGTCACTTCAGCCTAGACCACAGAAACAACTCGGTTGTCAATGATTGATCCATCCTACTAAGAATAGAATTACAGGATAAACTGCAAGAGTCCACATACGATAGGACACCCTACTGCGCCTATTGGTCAGCAGACTCCGAATCAGTCAAGTTACCGCTGATACCAACCCCCTTTCGAAAGTTTATATCATCTCGTGCAGAGGTCTCCGTTGGTCTTCCCTACACTAACTATGTTGTCATGCAGACAGCAGCTTAGAATCAATCGATTCAATCAACCTTTGCAGTATTTTCAATAGATACGATGATTGATTGATAGGTCTGAAAAATATGTTGATGGAAAGTTCTAGGTTTAGTTGTGCTGTTTAGTCATTGACCTCACATAGACCAGTTGAATTCCTAGTGTTACCATATAAAACCTCAATACCAGAAATTTTCAAATTCGGATCCCAGAGAATTCCTCAAGATCTTGGAATAAATAATCTTACAGGAAACTTGCTCAAGAGCGGGTAAGAGCCGTACCATGGTGCACCAACGTACCAACGGTACACCTATATCACGGCACCTTAAAAAATCTACATTTATCGCTCACCAGCTCTCCCGCTCTTGAAAAGAACCCCCAACAGAAGTCGACAAATGCTTCAGGTTAAGGATAGAAGAAGTTTCGTAGCCTTAGGATCTCCACATAGCTTTCGAAACTGTGGTTCTCCAAACCAGCTCAGCCCTACTCATTACAGTGTAATCTGCATTTACCCAATAGATGTGCTATTTTGTTGGTAAAAAGATTGACGAAGCTCGCCCTAATCGTCGCCTGTTTCTCAATGTAGATGGTAACACAAGAGCCTCAGGGGAAAATCCAAGAACATCAGTCATTTAGGCTATCAAAACTTCCGCCTAAAAAACACTACAATCAGCTATCGACAGAAAACCATCCATCTCTCCTCTTCCATCTTAAAATCGTCTGTGAAGAAATTAAAGTTTCTGAGGTCAAACCGAGGAACCATCCATATTACGCCAAAATGATGCACAGTCCCACATTCAAGTCCATCCTAGTGATAATGTAATCACCACAATGACCCTACCGTTTCAAGATTTATACACAAATTTCCACCAGTCCTCATATTAACCGATTTTTACACACTTCACCACATTCCTGTGCACTCTCCTGGCGCCTGCAGTATACTCTTCGGGTTATGGCAAACATTTAAATAAGTTTGGAAAACATAATCCCATTCCAACTGGGACTTGATGAAGTCTTTCTATGTAAATCAACCTGATGTGTTGTTCTACATTTTGAATTTATTAACGCTGAACATGATTGTGTATGGGCTGCATTTTCTGCGACAGTTATTATCTGTGTTTTCTGTTGTTGCTGGATGGTAAAGTTAATATTTATGTAGCGGTAAAATTGGCATGCCAGTGTAAATTATCCATGTTTAAATAACTAACATGATATAAAGAGTTTAATTGTTCATTTACATTTAATGTTATAAGAAAAAACTGTTATTTCCACTTTATGTATGAGAAATTTAAGATATTTTCTAAAATTTCTAATTTAACTGGTTTAAAATGAAAAGTTAATAAAAAGAATGTAGAAAAAAAATGAAAAAGAAACGATAAGAAGAGTAAAAGGTCCAAATTATCAATATTTCGGTTTTTTTTCTATGCCACAGGAGCTGATTTAGAGAAAATTATAATATTAAACTCAAACATACACTAAAATTCTTCTCAAGAAATATCAAGCGTCAACCTTGGGCTTAACCTGTCAAGTTAACAACAACAAAAAAGTTATAAAATTAATCAGCTTTAAATTGCTGATAAAATTGTTGTTACATTAAATGACTACAATTTGTTTATAACAAAAATAAATTTTTAGTTAACAGGTTCAGAATTTAAAACAACAAATCCCTTGAGATTTAAAAATATATCTTAAATTTCTTCAATTATAATTTTTTTTAATCAACAAAGTTATAGTCAATTAATTTTCTAATTTAACTAATTAAAAATGATCAATATCAAAACATTAACATTCATTATTTAATCAATTACAGAATTAATTAAATATGACATTTTATTCAACACAATTTTTAATTGAAGGTATTTAAGGGATCTTTGTTTTAAAGGTTGGTTGAAAAGTTCCTGCGCTCACCAAGAGATGGCACTGCTAGCTCCAAACTTTTTTTTCTCAAGTTCTGAGAACACATGCAAAGTTGCAAGTCATTCTGTCAATTCTTTCTTTGTTTACAAGCCATTTGAAGTTGACGTGTCATTGATTTTTTTTAATATGGAAAAAATTTAATATCGTTTTGTTTTGAAGGGTTTAAAAGCAAAGGAAATTTATGAACAATTGTATAAGGAGTCCTCACCTTCAAAACGCACCGTTGAATTTTGGACTGGTGAATTTAAACGTGGTCGTACCAGCCTCTCAGACGAACGAGTACTCCATATTTTACATGGAGAATTACGTATGAAAAAACTGTTTGGAAAGTTAGTGCCGCACACATTAACAATTCAGCAAAAACTGGATCGAAAACAAATTTCTCAGCGTAATTTGGAGCGTTTAAAGCCAAATAAAACCGACTTCTTGCGTCCTTTTATAACTATGGATGAGACTTGGATCTATCACCATGATCCTAAATTGAAACAAGACAAGAACGTTTACAGTGGACTGAAGCTGGTTGTTCAGCTCCAAAGCAGGTGAAGTCACAACGATCAGCAAAGAAGGTTATGGCATCAGTTTTTTGGGATGCAAAAGGAATTTTGTTGATTGATTATCTTCAGAAAGGTAAAACAATCAACTCTGAATATTATTGCAGCCTTTTGGATCAGCTGGATGAAAAAATTCGTGAGAAAAGACTTGGTTTAAAAAAAAAAAAAAACATTTTTCATCAAGACAAGTGTTTTGACGATGGCTAAATTCAAAGAATTAAAGTACGAATTGCTTGAACATCCACCGTATTCACCAGATTTGGCTCCCAGTGACTACTATCTCTTCAGAAATCTCTAACAATTCCTTCGTGGAAAGCATTTTTCGTCGAATGAAGAGGCCATAGCAGCCGTAGGCGGTTATTTTGCAGAGCTTCCGGAAAACCATTATAAGGATGGGATAAAATTATTGGAAGATCATTGGAACAAGTGTATTGAACTTCTAGGAGATCATATTGAATAAAAAAATATATTTCGTAACAAAAACAGTATTCTTTCATTTCGAGCGCAGGAACTTTTCAACCAACCTGTAGTGTATTAAATTAAAGGTAAATCTAATTCTAGCAAGTATTTGTGTATTCCTACTCAAAACTACAATGAAATCAGATCCCAATCAAGAGATTTTTACGCTTGAAAACTACAACATGTTTCTTTTACTAAGTATTATGTACTTAAAAATTGTTGCACATGATTATTTCATACAAAGATTTAAAAAAAAAAGACATATAACAATACAATTTTCCATATAAGGAAACAACGTCATCGTCTGTATCAGGTTAATGTTGTAAGATGAGTATTTAAATTTGAAGAAAAAAAAAATACAATAAATAAATTATTGTTTTAGAAGAATTCTAGTATTAAATTTCCACATATCTTTCTTTGCTCTATAAACATTTTTAATAACAATTTCAATTTTAATATTTAGCATGATGAACACATACACAGAGATTCAAAGAATTAGTTATTTAAAATATCCTATTTAATTAAATTGTAACTTTGGCCATATCTCGAAAATTAACATCGGTTCATAGGTATTTCAAATTTGTTTAAAATTGCTTAAACAAAGCGAGCTATACCGAAGAGCGTTATTTTGAATTTTTTGCAAAAACTCGTAAACTAAACGAGCTACACCGAAATGGGTAAAATATTTTCCTGTGGATGTTACTACCCTGCGGGAAAAAGGGGTCTCCTGATTGGTGAAAATAAAACCGGTTCTGAAAAAAAAATATTATGAAATAGGTGAATAGAGGACCGCTTCCTAAAGAACATACCACGTGAAAGCTTCAAAAGTCTATATCACGTGATGGGTTCGAAAATTACCAGTCCTATGGTAGGTGAAAACAGGATCGGTTTCTAAAGTATCTATCACATGATCGGTACAAAAAGTCTCTATCACGTATTAACATTACCGGGTCTCAAAAAACTTACCGAATGCTCGGTTTAAAAGCCTCTATCACGTGATAAGTTTGAAAGTACGAGTCCTGTGGTATGTTCTTTGGGGTTAGTTGTATGACATGTTCTTTTATTTATTTATTTATTTATTTATAATTCAACTATAATACAAAAGCCATAACGGCCAATAAACTGTATTACATAGCAATAATCCTGAGCAAAATCCTAAAAATAAAAATATCATTAATAACTATTGAAAATATACATAATTATTAAAAATACATAATTAACAATAATATTCATCATAAAAATATTTAATGAAAGCGTTATAGAGAAGTTCAAAAATATACAAATCTTCATTAACCTCTCATATTGGCTCCCCAGCCATAATATAAATAAAAGTACTAATAAAAAGTAAGAGTTAAAGTTAAAAACAGTGTTTAGCCCTATTGATGGCGAAAAAAATGTAAAGCATACAAACCCAATCCCAAGCATGGATATATAGTAAAAGTAAACTAATATAACCGAAAAAAAAACAAAAATGAACCAGAAACTTTATGCTAAAACACCATTGAAATACTCTAAAACTTTCAACCGAAAGACATTATTTGAGTGTGAGAAAACCCGCAATTCAAAAGGCAATCTATTCCAACACCTAGCAATTCTAATTAAGAAAGATCTCTCGAACATAGTATTACTTATCCTAGGAATGAATACCTGGGGATTACGAGTTGATCGTGTAAAAACAAAGCTTCTAAACAAAGGTAATGGTGTATGACTTTTAATAATTTTATGGAAAAAAATCAACGATCGGTATTCAAGAAACTCATCAAAAGAGCAACCAAGAAACGCCTAACATAAGCAGAAATATGATCACTCCGACGAACTCTATAAACAAACCGAACAATAGTATTTACTAAACGCCTAAGTCTTATAATATTAATACCAATAGTTCCAGAAATTACCTCAAACCCATATAAGACCTGTGACATCAAAAGAGCATGTGCTAACTTATGTTTAACTAAGAGGGGTAAATACATGCCCGATGAATAAATCCTACGTAATGAACCAGTCCTGTGACATGTCAAAGAGGGCAATTGACCCCCTCCTAGGACAAGCCCATTTTAAAGTGACCGGTCCTTATTATACAAAAAAAACCGGTCCCGTGACCGCTCCCTATCACAATGAACCGGTCACGTGACGTGTCCTGTGATAGGTCCTTTCCCGCAGGGTAGAGATGTACGCTAGGTATCTGCTTCACCTGATTCACGAGTGAGAAAATTTTATATTAATCACGTGTGGTGCGTGAGAGTAAATAAATAAAAAAAACTATCCGTGCTTGATGAGTCAAATTGTATTCATTACGAGTTTGAGCAATTTTTTTTAATAAAAGCGCTTGGTGCAATAACGTGATAACCCACAAAATTAAATTATCGAAATAATTTCGGGTAAAATTATAAAAATAGAATATGTTAAATAAGTCCTTGTCTACAATTTCATATCCAACAACTGATACAAGGAATCCAGCGCAAACCATTGTTTTTTAAAACAAGTGTGGCGTATCATGTTATTGGTAAAGACTTATACTTTCAAAAAACATATAGCTCTACTGCAGGGGTTTTGTACTTTCCGCACTACCCTGCGAAAAAAAGGACCTATTCCAGGACACGTCACGTGACCGGTTTATTGTGATAAGGACCGGTCACGGGGCCGGTATTTTATATGAAAAGGACCGGTCACTTTAACATGGGCTATGTCCTAAGATAAGCCGATTACGAGGTAGGTACTTTAGAAACCGGAACAGGTCCAGTTTTTACCAATCACGGGACAGGTCCCAGTTCCCAACTGACCCTTTCTTCCTGCAGGGTTGTAATAAGGCATAATTACGCCATATGCCACATATTCCTGACCAGAAGACATTAGAAACCATTATTTAAAAAAAATGGTTTGATTTTATCAAGTTTTTGCAGAAATTCTATTAAAGATTTTGAATTTTTGAAGAAAATTATGTTATGCAGACTTTTTGTATTTGGAATACTAAAGGCTTTTCCATTAAGAGCGGCTATATGTTAACGTCCGCTGTGTGGCACGTAACGTTGCATCCATATCGTTCAATTTCAGCAAAAAGAAATCGGTTATCATCGTTCTGTAGCGCTCGCCGTTGACGGTGATAGCCTGACCAACGTGGTTTTGAAAAAATGTACGGACAAATGACGCCGCCGGCGCAAAATCCGCACCAAACAGTAACTTTTTGTGGATGCATTAGCATATACGGCAATTTTGCTTCCCAGCAAAACTTTGGTAATGGGTGCGATATTATCATGCGTGACCTTGTAATGATAGCTCGTTACTTTTTTCATTATTTGCAAGCATAAAGTAATAAGTTACTAATTATTGATTACGTTATATATGATTTATAAATGTAAAGTAATAATTGAAATATTTTTGAAAATCTATTTTTAGATACATTACTTTGTGTTTTTTTTTTGTAAGCAAAAGGGTAATGTATGTTTGTTTTGACAACACTAGCGAAAAAACGAAGCGCAACAATTCATTTAAGTTCAAAGCAATCATATACTATATGCGTCGATAGCTCAGTGGGTAGAGTTCTTGGCTGGCAACCAGAGTTCCCTGGTTCGATTCCCATCATGACCACATTATTTTTAATTAGAAATATTTGAAATAAAATATTTGTAATAATTTTTTTTAATAAAAATTCCTCTTTTTTAAAAATCTATTTTTAGACACATTACTTTTTCCATTCTCGTAAACATATAAGTAACCCCTTACATTATCACCTCTAAAGTAATGGGTGTATACATTACTTTGAGGCTCATCGCCTGTAAAATTCATTAATGAAGTAAGTTGTAAAGTAATCCATCGGTCCCTATGGCTATACATTACTTCACCCATTATTTGGTAATGTGTGGTTTTGCTGGGTTGTTAACATAGTCATTCACCCAAAAATGTGCTTCGTCGCTAAAAATGATTTTTCATTTCTTTCCACTTTCTTTCTCATTTTTGTTTCAATCATGTAACTTCAGTCATAAGTAATCCTGTAGAGTTGAGTCGTTCGTTAAGGAACTAGTTCAATTGAACAACTCTTTACTATGAACTAGTGATCTAGTTTGTAATTTTCAGCTCTTTTAGGTACTTAGCTCTTTTCGGTCTTTCGCTCTTTTCATTATTTTTGTGATTTCTTTTTATTTTCATAATCAGCCAGTTCAAGTTTTGTTGTTCAATCATTAAGCTTTAGTCGTTCTTATTCACAATTGCCAGACTACATTTCATTCATTTCTTTCTTTTGAGAAATTTTTACCTAGTTTCTTGAAAAAAGAAACATTTCTCAATATTTATAAAAAAAAAAATTAATCATAATTTAAAAAAAAATTAATAATAATTTAAAAAAAATGTCTTCATTTTTACTGAAGACAGTGGCAAAAGCGCTAAATGCAAAAAGATAAAATGCTTTCAAGAAAGCTTTAAAAACGTTAAATTATTTAAAATTAAATTTTTAAGACAGTTAGACATTTTTTGTTTGCATAAAATTGTGTTTACATGTTGCAGTTTTTGTTTAGAAATTAAATTTAATAAAAATAACAAATATCTAGAAGAGCTCTTCAACTAGAAGAACTTTTGAACTGGAAGAGCTATTAAACTAGAAGAGTTATTGAGCTGAAAGAACGATTGAATTAGAAGGGATATTAAACAGGAAGAGATATTGAACTAGAAGATCTATTAAACGATCTATTAAACTACAATCGAGCTGAAAGAACTATTGAACTCGAAGAACGAACTAGGTCACCGATAGGAGCTGAACTATAAAGAGCGCTCTTTTAAAAGAACTAAAATGTCTAAGCCTATAATCCGGACTAAGCCAAAAGAAAGAATTTTTGAAAATTTTTAAATAAAAACTTAACAAAAATCTTTGATATGCCAAATTGTTTGAGTAAAATATTTCATTTGATATATTTAAAAAAAAATCAGTAAAAATACGCTTTTTCAGCCTTCGAACCCCACTTAACCCCTTAACTCCAATAGCCATTAATTGTTTTTGAACTAAATTGGCCACGAAAAACATTTTAAATTATAAACTTTAATATTATTTTTTTAAATACTTTTTATAAGCAAATGTTAAATTCCAAAAGTACCAAGGTACACAACATTCTCCTATAGCTTACATGCAATTGTTAGTTTGCTTCAAATAAAATAAATGTAGATGGTGATCCTTTTGCAAAATGAAACATTTTATCCTATTACAACAACAAACAAAAGAATTGAGCCCACGCACAGTGCTTTGCCCCCATATAGTGAATCGGCAAAATTAGGAGTTGTCGCAGAAACTTGAAATTTGGTATGCTGGCTCAGAATATCTAAATTAAGAAAAATTTGAAGTTTCGAAAAAATCGGCCCAAGGACACGCCTACTTTCGATACATCCTTAAATTTAAAAGTTTAATTCCAGCTACTATTAGAGCAGAATGAAGCAAAAATTGGTAAATCTCTGTTAAATTATGTCATTTAGCTAAGTGCTTAATTTTGTTTCATTCGGAGCAAGGACATAACAACCTCCCATATATCCTTTTTCTTAAAATCTACATTTTGGCTACATTAATGATAAGAATACAGTAAGAATTCGGAATAGTTTATGAAATTATACTTTTTTGCTCTGTGACAATTTTCGTTTCGTATCCTTTTCCTCAAAAACTGAATTTTAGCTACATTAATGATCAGAATGCACTAAAAACGGATAATAAGTTTTAAAAAGATACTTTTTAGACCTCTGGAGATTTTTTTTTATTCGGTACAAGTACTTGACTTTCTTCCACATGTCCTTTTTCTCAAAAACTAAGTTTTTCCCAATTTTGCCATTTATTAATACAGATATATACTTCTGGGATTTTATTTTTTTACACAGATATCAAAAAAGCAACTATACACAATTTTAAATACAATTTACCATTATCGAAAAATATAACTTTACAATTATAAAATAAATTTTACATAATGGCTTCATTATGTATAGAGAAAATATGTCAAAAATTGATAATTTTAAAAAGGGCTACACTTATTCCCTCAAATTTTGTAAAATAACTTCAAAATAATGTTAAATTTGTTTAAGAACGATAGCAATCGTTTTCAATGCAATTTTATAATAAAATAAGTTGTATAATTTTATATAATTTTTTTTTATACTCAATCAAAGATAATAAATTTTTTCAAACTAATGCCGTAAAAATCACAAATTTAGCCATTTTTACAAAACCCAATATTTTGATTTTTTGGGAAAAACCGGCACTTTTTTTTTAATAATATGTTAGATAATATTATAGACTTACAAAAACCGAAATAAAAAATTATTTAATTTCATATAATTTTTTTTTATACTCAATCAAAGATAATAAATTTTTTCAAACAAATGCGGTCAAAATCACAAATTTAGCCATTTTTACAAAAGCCAATATTTTGATTTTTTTGTGAAAAACCGGCACTTTTTTTTTAATAATATGTTAGATAATATTATAGACTTACAAAAACCGAAATAAAAAATTATTTAATTTTATATAATTTTTTTTTATACTCAATCAAAGATAATACATTTTTTCAAACAAATGCGGTAAAAATTACAAATTTAGCCATTTTTACAAAAGCCAATATTTTGATTTTTTGTGAAAAACCGGCACTTTTTTTTTAATAATATGTTAGTTAATATTATAGACTTACAAAAACCGAAATAAAAATTATTTAATTTTATATAATTTTTTTTTATACTCCATCAAACTTAAGAAATTTTCGAATTTTCACCAAAAAAAAACCTATTTTTTGGAATGTCTGTGAAGTTAAATTCCAAAGTTAAATTCCACTAACAGAAAAATGTTATTTTTTACAGACGACTGTTAACACTAACATTTTTGTCTCATTCTCAGTCAATTTTAACATTATCTATAAATTTCTTAACAATGTAGATAGCTTTTATAAAGACGACTGTTAACACTAACATTTTTGTTTTTCTTTCTCATTCTCAGTCACTTTTAACATTATCTATAAATTTCTTAACAATGTACATAGCTTTTATAAAGACGACTGTTAACACTACCATTTTTGTTTTTCTTTCTCATTCTCAGTCAATTTTAACATTATCTACAAATTTCTTAACAATGTACATAGCTTTTATAAAGACGACATGTACATATATGCTTTTTTTATAAAAATAATTTTTAATATTAACATATTTAAAAAAATTGTGACACCTAGTAGTTTTTTTCTATTAAATTAAATGAAACATATTTTACTAAATAAAAATAAGCAAAAAAAATTTGTTACCTAAAAAACTATGGGCCAATAAGTCTTTCCATACTAAATTTTTTAACTTTTTCGTATTTTATATGCCACAGTGGCCATTTTTGAAGAGGTTACGAAACCGGACCTGGTGGAGCAGGTTGCCACTACATCCTAGTTAATGCCCATGAAAACCGTTTATCTGAAATTCGGTTAGGGGTGACACTATAGGCCATTAACTTTTTCCCCATATTAACTTTTATATGTCACAGTGGCCATGTTTGAAGAGGTTACGAAACCGGACCTGGTGGAGCAGGTTGCCACTAGATCCTAGTTAATGTCCATGAAAACCGCTTATCTGAAATTCGGTTAGGGGTGACACTATGGGCCATTAACTATTTCCCCATATTAAATTTTATAACTATTTTGCAATTTTATATGCCACAGTGGCCATGTTTGAAGAGGTTACGAAACCGGACCTGGTGGAGCAGGTAGCCACCAGATCCTAGTTAATGTCCATGAAAACCGCTTATCTGAAATTCGGTTAGGGGTGACACTATGGGCCATTAACTTTTTCCCCATATTAAATTTTATAACTTTTTGCAATTTTATATGCCACAGTGGCTATTTTTGAAGAGGTTACGTAACCGGACCTGGTGGAGCAGGTAGCCACTAGATCCTAGTTAGTGTCCATGAAAACCCTTTATCTGAAATTCGGTTAGGGGTGACACTATGGGCCATTAACTTTTTCCCCATATTAAATTTTATAACTATTTTGCAATTTTATATGCCACAGTGGCCATGTTTGAAGAGGTTACGAAACCGGACCTGGTGGAGCAGGTAGCCACTAGATCCTAGTTAATGTCCATGAAAACCGCTTATCTGAAATTCGGTTAGGGGTGACACTATAGGCCATTAACTTTTTCCCCGTATTACATTTTATAACTTTTTCGTATTTTATATGCCACAGTGGCCATGTTTGAAGAGGTTACGAAACCGGACCTGGTGGAGCAGGTAGCCACTAGATCCTAGTTAATGTCCATGAAAACCGCTTATCTGAAATTCGGTTAGGGGTGACACTATAGGCCATTAACTTTTTCCCCGTATTACATTTTATAACTTTTTCGTATTTTATATGCCACAGTGGCCATGTTTGAAGAGGTTACGAAACCGGACCTGGTGGAGCAGGTAGCCACTAGATCCTAGTTAATGTCCATGAAAACCGCTTATCTGAAATTCGGTTAGGGGTGACACTATAGGCCATTAACTTTTTCCCCATATTAACTTTTATATGTCACAGTGGCCATGTTTGAAGAGGTTACGAAACCGGACCTGGTGGAGCAGGTTGCCACTAGATCCTAGTTAATGTCCATGAAAACCGCTTATCTGAAATTCGGTTAGGGGTGACACTATGGGCCATTAACTTTTTCCCCATATTAAATTTTATAACTTTTTGCAATTTTATATGCCACAGTGGCTATTTTTGAAGAGGTTACGTAACCGGACCTGGTGGAGCAGGTAGCCACTAGATCCTAGTTAGTGTCCATGAAAACCCTTTATCTGAAATTCGGTTAGGGGTGACACTATGGGCCATTAACTTTTTCCCCATATTAAATTTTATAACTATTTTGCAATTTTATATGCCACAGTGGCCATGTTTGAAGAGGTTACGAAACCGGACCTGGTGGAGCAGGTAGCCACTAGATCCTAGTTAATGTCCATGAAAACCGCTTATCTGAAATTCGGTTAGGGGTGACACTATAGGCCATTAACTTTTTCCCCGTATTAAATTTTATAACTTTCTCATATTTTATATGCCACAGTGGCCATTTTTGAAGAGGTTACGTAACCGGACCTGGTGGAGAAGGTAGCCACTAGATCCTAGTTAATGTCCATGAAAACCGCTTATCTGAAATTCGGTTAGGGGTGACACTATGGGCCATTCACTTTTGCCCCATATTAATTTTTATTACTTTTTTGCAATTTTATATGTCACAGTGGCCATTTTTGAAGAGGTTACGTAACCGGGCCTGGTGGAGCAGGTAGCCACTAGATCCTAGTTAATGTCCATGAAAACCGCTTATCTGAAATTCGGTTAGGGGTGACACTATGGGCCATCACCATTTCCCCATTTTAATTTTATAACTTTTTTGCAATTTTATATGTCACAGTGGCCATTTTTGAAGAGGTTACGTAACCGGATCTGGTGGAGCAGGTAGCCACTAGATCCTAGTTAATGCCCATGAAAACCGTTTATCTGAAATTCGGTTAGGGGTGACACTATAGGCCATTAACTTTTTCCCCGTATTAAATTTTATAACTTTTTGCACTTTTATATGCCACAGTGGCTATTTTTGAAGAGGTTACGTAACCGGACCTGGTGGAGCAGGTAGCCACTAGATCCTAGTTAGTGTCCATGAAAACCCTTTATCTGAAATTCGGTTAGGGGTGACACTATAGGCCATTAACTTATTCCCCGTATTAAATTTTATAACTTTTTGCACTTTTATATGCCACAGTGGCTATTTTTGAAGAGGTTACGTAACCGGACCTGGTGGAGCAGGTAGCCACTAGATCCTAGTTAGTGTCCATGAAAACCCTTTATCTGAAATTCGGTTAGGGGTGACACTATAGGCCATTAACTTTTTCCCCATATTAACTTTTATATGTCACAGTGGCCATGTTTGAAGAGGTTACGAAACCGGACCTGGTGGAGCAGGTTGCCACTAGATCCTAGTTAATGTCCATGAAAACCGCTTATCTGAAATTCGGTTAGGGGTGACACTATGGGCCATTAACTATTTCCCCATATTAAATTTTATAACTATTTTGCAATTTTATATGCCACAGTGGCCATGTTTGAAGAGGTTACGAAACCGGACCTGGTGGAGCAGGTAGCCACCAGATCCTAGTTAATGTCCATGAAAACCGCTTATCTGAAATTCGGTTAGGGGTGACACTATGGGCCATTAACTTTTTCCCCATATTAAATTTTATAACTTTTTGCAATTTTATATGCCACAGTGGCTATTTTTTGAAGAGGTTACGTAACCGGACCTGGTGGAGCAGGTAGCCACTAGATCCTAGTTAGTGTCCATGAAAACCGTTTATCTGAAATTCGGTTAGGGGTGACACTATAGGCCATTAACTTTTTCCCCATATTAACTTTTATATGTCACAGTGGCCATGTTTGAAGAGGTTACGAAACCGACCTGGTGGAGCAGGTTGCCACTAGATCCTAGTTAATGTCCATGAAAACCGCTTATCTGAAATTCGGTTAGGGGTGACACTATGGCCATTAACTATTTCCCCATATTAAATTTTATAACTATTTTGCAATTTTATATGCCACAGTGGCCATGTTTGAAGAGGTTACGAAACCGGACCTGGTGGAGCAGGTAGCCACTAGATCCTAGTTAATGTCCATGAAAACCGTTTATCTGAAATTCGGTTAGGGGTGACACTATAGGCCATTAACTTTTTCCCCGTATTAAATTTTATAACTTTTTGCACTTTTATATGCCACAGTGGCTATTTTTGAAGAGGTTACGTAACCGGGCCTGGTGGAGCAGGTAGCCACTAGATCCTAGTTAATGTCCATGAAAACCGTTTATCTGAAATTCGGTAGGGGTGACACTATGGGTCATTAACTTTTTCCCCATATTAACTTTTATATGTCACAGTGGCCATGTTCAAAGAGGTTACGAAACCGGACCTGGTGGAGCAGGTTGCCACTAGATCCTAGTTAATGCCCATGAAAACCGTTTATCTGAAATTCGGTTAGGGGTGACACTATAGGCCATTAACTTTTTCCCCGTATTAAATTTTTTAACTTTTTCGTATTTTATATGCCACAGTGGCCATTTTTGAAGAGGTTACGAAACCGGACCTGGTGGAGCAGGTTACCACTAGATCCTAGTTAATGCCCATGAAAACCGTTTATTTGAAATTCGGTTAGGGGTGAAACTATAGGCCATTAACTTTTTCCCCGTATTAAATTTTATAACTTTTTCGTATTTTGTATGCCACAGTGGCCATTTTTGAAAAGGTTACGTAACCGGACCTGGTGGAGCAGGTAGCCACTAGATCCTAGTTAATGTCCATGAAAACCGCTTATCTGAAATTTGGCCATTAACTTTTTCCCCATTTTAAATTTTTTAACTTTTTCGTACTTTTACATATATGCCACAATGGCCTTTTTTAAAGAGCGTACGTAACCAGACATAAAGTAACAAATATTCAGTAGATCCTAGTTATTGACTCTGAAAATAATTTTTCAAGAATTTTATTAGTGGTCAATGTAATTTTTTTTTTTATATTAATTTTATTAACATTTTGGTATTCTAAATTCCAAAGATAATCTCAATTTTAACATTTCCTTTTAACATATTTACAGAGTAAACAAAACCAGAAAAATTTCGACGGAAAAACTATTATGCTTAAGCGGGAATTCAATCGCTTTTTAAAAGGAGAGCAAAATTCAAATTATGTTCACGAACAAAATTATTAATATAATGAATGCTCTTAATTAAAATTAAAACTAAAAATGATATTTGATGGCAGACATCATGGTTAGATCAAATTGTATGTCAACAATATTATGATATTGGAATATGATTGAAATTATGTGCCTTCAATTGAGATTTTATCAGTTTAAAAATTGTTTACTATCATTTTATTCCATCTGCAATACATATATAGAAAAAAATACATCTATAAACATTTATTAGTCGCTACTAAAATGAAGTGTTCTCTCTCCAATATAGTGCAATTACCACCTTATTGACGATTCTCTGTAATCGATTGCTATAATTTTATTGCACGCGGACGCAACGAGCTAACGATGTCATGATAATACGGTAATATGGAGGGTTTTTATTTGCACACAATGCAAAAAACCTCAGCCTGTTATTTGCATTTTGTCAGCCTGGAGTAGTTATGACGATGCAAACTGAGCTTTTTTTGCATTTTGGCATATGAACATAGTGAATACCTTAATGAAAATTGATTGCAATTGTTAACTTTAAATAATATTATATTATTGCATTTTAAAATAACTAAAAATATGATTAAATATTGTTTAATTTGACTAGAAAGCACCTAAATTGAAAACAGTACAACAGTTGTAGTCGAGTAGAAGTAATAAAACAATGAAACTATAATGAATGTGTTGTGTGACAATATGCTAACAAGAACATTCACTATGAGCTGATAACACCCATATATAGGAGGTTGAAATAACGTCAATAACGCTAGGCGTTAATTTTTAACATGAATAATGCCAAATTTATATGGGATTTTCGTACGTAAGGCACAAAAAACATCTTATACTTATACACACATAACATTTTTCTGGTTTTGTTTACTCTGTAAATATGTTAAAAGGAAATGTTAAAATTGAGATTATCTTTGGAATTTAGAATACCAAAATGTTAATAAAATTAATATAAAAAAAAAAATTACATTGACCACTAATAAAATTCTTGAAAAATTATTTTCAGAGTCAATAACTAGGATCTACTGAATATTTGTTACTTTATGTCTGGTTACGTACGCTCTTTAAAAAAGGCCATTGTGGCATATATGTAAAAGTACGAAAAAGTTAAAAAATTTAAAATGGGGAAAAAGTTAATGGCCAAATTTCAGATAAGCGGTTTTCATGGACATTAACTAGGATCTAGTGGCTACCTGCTCCACCAGGTCCGGTTACGTAACCTTTTCAAAAATGGCCACTGTGGCATACAAAATACGAAAAAGTTATAAAATTTAATACGGGGAAAAAGTTAATGGCCTATAGTGTCACCCCTAACCGAATTTCAGATAAACGGTTTTCATGGGCATTAACTAGGATCTAGTGGTAACCTGCTCCACCAGGTCCGGTTTCGTAACCTCTTCAAAAATGGCCACTGTGGCATATAAAATACGAAAAAGTTATAAAATTTAATACGGGGAAAAAGTTAATGGCCTATAGTGTCACCCCTAACCGAATTTCAGATAAACGGTTTTCATGGGCATTAACTAGGATCTAGTGGCAACCTGCTCCACCAGGTCCGGTTTCGTAACCTTTTCAAAAATGGCCACTGTGGCATACAAAATACGAAAAAGTTATAAAATTTAATACGGGGAAAAAGTTAATGGCCTATAGTGTCACCCCTAACCGAATTTCAGATAAGCGGTTTTCATGGACATTAACTAGGATCTAGTGGCTACCTGCTCCACCAGGTCCGGTTTCGTAACCTCTTCAAACATGGCCACTGTGGCATATAAAATTGCAAAATAGTTATAAAATTTAATATGGGGAAAAAGTTAATGGCCCATAGTGTCACCCCTAACCGAATTTCAGATAAGCGGTTTTCATGGACATTAACTAGGATCTAGTGGCAACCTGCGCCACCAGGTCCGGTTTCGTAACCTCTTCAAACATGGCTACTGTGGCATATAAAATTGCAAAATAGTTATAAAATTTAATATGGGGAAAAAGTTAATGGCCCATAGTGTCACCCCTAACCGAATTTCAGATAAGCGGTTTTCATGGACATTAACTAGGATCTAGTGGCTACCTGCTCCACCAGGTCCGGTTTCGTAACCTCTTCAAACATGGCCACTGTGGCATATAAAATTGCAAAATAGTTATAAAATTTAATATGGGGAAAAAGTTAATGGCCCATAGTGTCACCCCTAACCGAATTTCAGATAAGCGGTTTTCATGGACATTAACTAGGATCTAGTGGCTACCTGCTCCACCAGGTCCGGTTTCGTAACCTCTTCAAACATGGCCACTGTGGCATATAAAATTGCAAAATAGTTATAAAATTTAATATGGGGAAAAAGTTAATGGCCCATAGTGTCACCCCTAACCGAATTTCAGATAAGCGGTTTTCATGGACATTAACTAGGATCTAGTGGCTACCTGCTCCACCAGGTCCGGTTTCGTAACCTCTTCAAACATGGCCACTGTGGCATATAAAATTGCAAAATAGTTATAAAATTTAATATGGGGAAAAAGTTAATGGCCCATAGTGTCACCCCTAACCGAATTTCAGATAAGCGGTTTTCATGGACATTAACTAGGATCTAGTGGCTACCTGCTCCACCAGGTCCAGTTTCGTAACCTCTTCAAACATGGCCACTGTGGCATATAAAATTGCAAAATAGTTATAAAATTTAATATGGGGAAAAAGTTAATGGCCCATAGTGTCACCCCTAACCGAATTTCAGATAAGCGGTTTTCATGGACATTAACTAGGATCTAGTGGCAACCTGCTCCACCAGGTCCGGTTTCGTAACCTCTTCAAACATGGCCACTGTGACATATAAAAGTTAATATGGGGAAAAAGTTAATGGCCTATAGTGTCACCCCTAACCGAATTTCAGATAAAGGGTTTTCATGGACACTAACTAGGATCTAGTGGCTACCTGCTCCACCAGGTCCGGTTACGTAACCTCTTCAAAAATAGCCACTGTGGCATATAAAAGTGCAAAAAGTTATAAAATTTAATACGGGGAATAAGTTAATGGCCTATAGTGTCACCCCTAACCGAATTTCAGATAAAGGGTTTTCATGGACACTAACTAGGATCTAGTGGCTACCTGCTCCACCAGGTCCGGTTACGTAACCTCTTCAAAAATAGCCACTGTGGCATATAAAAGTGCAAAAAGTTATAAAATTTAATACGGGGAAAAAGTTAATGGCCTATAGTGTCACCCCTAACCGAATTTCAGATAAACGGTTTTCATGGGCATTAACTAGGATCTAGTGGCTACCTGCTCCACCAGATCCGGTTACGTAACCTCTTCAAAAATGGCCACTGTGACATATAAAATTGCAAAAAAGTTATAAAATTAAAATGGGGAAATGGTGATGGCCCATAGTGTCACCCCTAACCGAATTTCAGATAAGCGGTTTTCATGGACATTAACTAGGATCTAGTGGCTACCTGCTCCACCAGGCCCGGTTACGTAACCTCTTCAAAAATGGCCACTGTGACATATAAAATTGCAAAAAAGTAATAAAAATTAATATGGGGCAAAAGTGAATGGCCCATAGTGTCACCCCTAACCGAATTTCAGATAAGCGGTTTTCATGGACATTAACTAGGATCTAGTGGCTACCTTCTCCACCAGGTCCGGTTACGTAACCTCTTCAAAAATGGCCACTGTGGCATATAAAATATGAGAAAGTTATAAAATTTAATACGGGGAAAAAGTTAATGGCCTATAGTGTCACCCCTAACCGAATTTCAGATAAGCGGTTTTCATGGACATTAACTAGGATCTAGTGGCTACCTGCTCCACCAGGTCCGGTTTCGTAACCTCTTCAAACATGGCCACTGTGGCATATAAAATTGCAAAATAGTTATAAAATTTAATATGGGGAAAAAGTTAATGGCCCATAGTGTCACCCCTAACCGAATTTCAGATAAAGGGTTTTCATGGACACTAACTAGGATCTAGTGGCTACCTGCTCCACCAGGCCCGGTTACGTAACCTCTTCAAAAATAGCCACTGTGGCATATAAAATTGCAAAAAGTTATAAAATTTAATATGGGGAAAAAGTTAATGGCCCATAGTGTCACCCCTAACCGAATTTCAGATAAGCGGTTTTCATGGACATTAACTAGGATCTAGTGGCAACCTGCTCCACCAGGTCCGGTTTCGTAACCTCTTCAAACATGGCCACTGTGACATATAAAAGTTAATATGGGGAAAAAGTTAATAGCCTATAGTGTCACCCCTAACCGAATTTCAGATAAAGGGTTTTCATGGACACTAACTAGGATCTAGTGGCTACCTGCTCCACCAGGTCCGGTTACGTAACCTCTTCAAAAATAGCCACTGTGGCATATAAAAGTGCAAAAAGTTATAAAATTTAATACGGGGAAAAAGTTAATGGCCTATAGTGTCACCCCTAACCGAATTTCAGATAAACGGTTTTCATGGGCATTAACTAGGATCTAGTGGCTACCTGCTCCACCAGATCCGGTTACGTAACCTCTTCAAAAATGGCCACTGTGACATATAAAATTGCAAAAAAGTTATAAAATTAAAATGGGGAAAAAGGTGATGGCCCATAGTGTCACCCCTAACCGAATTTCAGATAAGCGGTTTTCATGGACATTAACTAGGATCTGGTGGCTACCTGCTCCACCAGGTCCGGTTTCGTAACCTCTTCAAACATGGCCACTGTGGCATATAAAATTGCAAAATAGTTATAAAATTTAATATGGGGAAAAAGTTAATGGCCCATAGTGTCACCCCTAACCGAATTTCAGATAAGCGGTTTTCATGGACATTAACTAGGATCTAGTGGCAACCTGCTCCACCAGGTCCGGTTTCGTAACCTCTTCAAACATGGCCACTGTGACATATAAAAGTTAATATGGGGAAAAAGTTAATGGCCTATAGTGTCACCCCTAACCGAATTTCAGATAAACGGTTTTCATGGGCATTAACTAGGATGTAGTGGCAACCTGCTCCACCAGGTCCGGTTTCGTAACCTCTTCAAAAATGGCCACTGTGGCATATAAAATACGAAAAAGTTAAAAAATTTAGTATGGAAAGACTTATTTGCCCATAGTTTTTTAGGTAACAAATTTTTTTTGCTTATTTTTATTTAGTAAAATATGTTTCATTTAATTTAATAGAAAAAAACTACTAGGTGTCACAATTTTTTTAAATATGTTAATATTAAAAATTATTTTTATAAAAAAAGCATATATGTACATGTCGTCTTTATAAAAGCTATGTACATTGTTAAGAAATTTGTAGATAATGTTAAAATTGACTGAGAATGAGAAAGAAAAACAAAAATGGTAGTGTTAACAGTCGTCTTTATAAAAGCTATCTACATTGTTAAGAAATTTATAGATAATGTTAAAATTGACTGAGAATGAGACAAAAATGTTAGTGTTAACAGTCGTCTGTAAAAAATAACATTTTTCTGTTAGTGGAATTTA